>JANAVB010026799.1:17707610-17986743 GCA_029216955.1 Iris pallida
CCAAATATCAATGGCACGGGAAAGTACTCTTAAGAAAAATAACAGAATAAATTATTTATTAAAACTAAAACAATCAGAAAAATTTAAAAAAAATTAACCCGAAATTTAGGGTGCTCACATGGTGGGGTTTTGATAATGATGGTGCACTTTCTTTGCCTCTGGTGTGGTGGTGGTTTTTGGGGGGACGGCGATGTTGTCGCTAGTCAAGAAGTCGGGTTGGTGTTGTGGCATCCCAGCGAGATGGCCGGACGAGGAGTAATGGTGGATGGGTACGGTGGTGGCGGGGTATACAGAAAGTGGTTGTGATGGTGAGGCTGGCAGTGTGTCGGGGTGACGGTGAGGCTGGCAGTGTGTCGGGGTGACGGTGGGTGGTCGGGATCGACGGATGATGGGGCGCTGGTCATAATGGCGACCAAGATGCTGGCGGTCGTGATGGTAAGGGTGATCGTCGGGGAGTTGAGTCAGTGTGTCAATGGTTGCTGGAGTTGGTCGGGGGTAGTGGTCCAGCGATGGCAGCGTGATGCTGGTAGGGATTGTGGTGGTGGTCAGGGGAGGCAGGACGTGGTGGGGCTGCTTTATTCTGGTGGGCAGATGACGATGACTAGGCGAGGGGCTGTGGTAAAGGTATTGACTGCAGTTAGGTAGATGTAGGCTAGGGTTGGGTTGCGTCGAGTTTCTGACATAGCAGGGGATGAATTCTTTGTGGAGAAATCATGTACGGGATTGTCGGACATGACCAAATGTAATTGTAAAAATAGTAAGGTAATGGAAAGACACACGGGGTCCAACACGGGCCGACACGGAGGAATTTGGACACCGACACGATGCACGACACTTTGTGTTGAAAATATTTTTGTGGATGTGAGGATTTATGGAGGAGTACCTGTCTATTTATAGGATGTGGAAATTCCCAGTTGGATAAGGATTATGAATATTTGAAACCCAATTAGATAATTCTCTACTTAATTTAAATCAATTCAATAAATTCAAATCCAAATCTAAATTAATTTAAATCTAGATAATCAACTCAAATTAAATATAAATTCTATCTTAAATTTTAAACTATTTAAAATCAAATCCAATCAAAGATTTAAATTGCCACAAAATTTCAAAATATATTTTCTAAAAATACATATAATAATAATTTCGAAAATTATATTATTATTTAAAATAAACTAATAAAAATATTTATGAAATATATATGTATGCATGAAAAATATTATTTATTATTAATAACTGTTATAAACGAAAGGCTCTTTATAAATAAAATAAATAAAATAATGAACTTGGAAATTTTGGTACGATAATTATTATATATATATTTTGAAACTATAAAAATAGAAAAAAATATTTTTCTAAAATATGTACCCTCGCACATATTCGCACTCGTCGAGCAATTACGAAAAACGAAATTTCGCACACGACGTATAACGCAACTACGCGACGTACAATACAAATATAAAAAATAATCAGTACCAAATTTATAAAAAAATATAGTAAAAATTTAGAGGTTTTACAATATATATATATATATATATATATATATATATATATATATATATATATATATATATATATATATATATATATATTGAACGAAAGGAGCTTTATTGACGTATCAGGCACAAAATGCCAAAGCCTATATAAGTAAGCGCGCCAGGCGCGAAGTGACGACAAAAAGAAAATGAGTCCATTGGCCGAAAGCCGGGAGTACGCCCGAACCCGATGTTAGGACAGCGCCTTCCAAAAGCGGTCAGGAATGTGTGTGCAGCGCCTCCTAATTTTAAGAATTTGTCGGAGGACTTCCCTATTCAGCTGTGAGGTGTCGTATTGGCGACCTTCGTACCAAAATTTGCTCCGATTTTTCCAGAGCACCCAATTACCGGTGGCTGCGATGATCTGGTGTCCGTGAGAGTCACCCCAGCTGGCGAGGAGATAGTTGAAGCCCTCGGCCCGATGCACCTGTCTGTATCTACGAGAGAGGTTGTGCCATAGCTGAGAGGCGAGGTCGCCGGAGAGCATGATGTGGTCAGTGGTTTCTGGACGGTGCGAAGTGCAGAAATAGAATCTTGACTCAAGGCTGAAGCCGATGGAGGTGAGGGAATCGTCGTTGGGTATCTTTCTGCGGTGAGCTCTCCAGATCAGAAAATACCATTTGTTGGGGATGAACGAGTGCTAAAAGGGTGCGATCACCGGAGACGGGACGCTGGTGCCTCTCACCACGATCCTGGCAGAGGCCATCATGAAAGAGCTGCCGGAGGTAGGGGTCCATTTCAGGGTGTCCGGGGAATCGTTAAGCTGCATGTTAGCGGAAGCAAGGTCAGCAGACGCCACTGGGCCCAGCCAATCTCTGATACGGTCCCATCTACAGCCCAAATCGATATCCCAGAGATCACGGATCGTGCAGTTCGGGGGGGGCAGACGAGGTAAGACGGAGGACCTCGTTGCCGAGCCACCGTTCGTGGCACAGCGACGATCTACCGCTGCCGGGCTGCAGGCGTATATATATATATATATATATATAAAATTAGCATTAATAGTATATGAATACTTGTGGCACATAAATAAATAAATAAAAATATAGGTGGCTTACATCCTCTCCCCCTAAAATTTTTGTCCCAAAATTTAAAAATTGATGGCACGATTAGGAAAACGAGATTTAAGAAATATTACGATATTTGAAAAATGCTGCGTAAGTTGGTACCTCGGTCCTCGAACAAGTGAAGGAAACTCTCCGAATGGAGTCCTCGCGCTCCCAAGTGGACTCGCCCAGAGAATGATGCTTCCATGCAACGCGGGTAAGTCGAATAGTCTACCCCCCAATACCTTCTCGCTGTGGTCGAGAATCTCAACAGGCCGCTCCACATACGACATACTAGGCCCAACTGTATTCTCTGAATGATCTAGCATGTGACTAGGGTCTGCTACATACCTTCTCAACTATGATATGTGAAAAATGTCATACATACCCTTAAGAGACGGAGGTAATGCTAGACGATAAGCTACCTCACCAACTCGCTCCAGAATATCGAAGGGCCCGATGTACCTTGGACTCAACTTGCCTATACTCCCAAATCTAATAGTCTTCCGAGTTGGTGATATCCTCCAAAATACGTGATCGCCTTTCTTGAACTCTAAAGGTCGACGATGAGTATCGGCCCAATGCTTATGCCAATCTTGTGTCGCTCTGAGGTGGCTATGAATCTTCTTCCTTCGCCACTATCCAGTCACTAACACTGGACCAAGTATCGACGCTCTTCCACGTCACTCTAACATACTGGAGACCTGCACTTTCTGTAATGACCCGCTCCGCCCTAGCGGAACGCCAATTCAAACGGCAAGTACAACGACTCGAATGAGCCGTCGACCCGAAGAGTTGGCATCGACCTGATGAAGAATCGATGCAAGGCTTACATTGGCTCGACAAGATGAATCCAGACTTAGACTTTCAAAGGCGCGCTCGGAGTATCGCTCGGCCGATGCGAACATCGCTAAGGTGGGTGGCTCCGATGAACCCATCTTTGTTTAGCCTAGACACATAACAATACGGACACTATCACTGAAATCGCTAGGCGATAACACCGCGCATGCTAATAAATGACCCAACGCACCTAGCTAAGGGATTAATCCCATCTTGTATGCTTGCATAGAATATAGAAAGGGACATGGAAAATACGAGAACTCTCGTACCGCGCTCCACGCTCGTGCTAAGGCACAAGCTTGCGTTCAACAATGAAACAATGAATGGGTTACAATAATGAAATGGGAAGACTATCAATATAGTCGTTCCGAGTAGAGTATAGCAACATTGAAAGGCTATAGGACCGATGGGTCGCCAAGGCGACTCCCGCACAAGGAGTTGCGTAATGTATGAATGAAAGAGTAAACGAATAAGTGAATGAATGAATCAACGAATGAATGAACAAGTGAAAGAAAGAATGAATAAAAGATAAAAAGGATGGAAATGGTTAGCGACAGGTATGACGGGCACGTACAACGGGGCTCGCTACCCGCGCTGCACGGATGCCAACCTGGTCGATAACGCATTAAGGCTAAGGATTAGCCTACGGCTCAGAGACAGCCGTTAAGTTAAAAAGACAAGTTAATACGAAATGGTCGTGGACAAACGGCACGAGCGAGGGGTGGCGAATGCTGTGGCCGTGAAGAAAAAGAGATTCTGCGGCATGATCAAAGGGGGATATGCCGGCCTAGGCGGAATCAAAGGGGCTTACGGACAACCGGGGTGCGGGCTTGGCCACCACTGGAAACGTAAGTGCGGGGTATTTCAAAGAGACTATCAAGGTGTTCCAGCCGCACGCTTCGATAGGTGAGAAATACCAAGGGAAGAACATGTCCAAATTGGCTTGTGATGCCAGCGACCGATGCATATAGATTAAGTGGGCTTTGCTGGTGGCAATCCACGTGCAAGTCCTTGCATTGAAATCAAAGTAATCTAAGTTAACAAAATGAAGTGCCTTATGAATATGCTTGAAATGTTACACACCAAATGATAATGAGAAATTCATGCAAGTGAGTTAGATAACGTGCTTACGACGTGCTAGAACCCGAGGCAGGGACACGCACTTGGCATCGAAAAGTTCATATTGAATTGTTGACTAACTTGGTTTACTTTGGACAGGGAAGGCCGGACGGTAAGTATGGGTAAGTTGTGTATATATTTTCATACGACACTTGAGTTCGGCAACACGAGATAGGTTATGGAATATGCCATGAAATTGACCCTAAGGTAAGATTAGAAAGACAATGAATGATAGAGATGCACAAAAGTAAATGGAACGTGTTTGGTAATGATAGCGTTGTGGACGAGCTAGCCTCCCCACCAGTGCATAATAATGTACTGATAACCCCACAGTCTGCTTGCAGGATGCAGGAGACGTCGATGGGTGCGGAGCTTCCATCGAACGTGCTAAGGCGCGGAGCTATCTCTGGAGCCTTGGAGCGTTGCAAGGAGCTGAAGCACCCTATACAGGACATAATGTATCGGAACATTGCCATGAATCATTCCATCTTGTAAGCCACTTGGCACGCCTTTTATGTTTCAGAGAGAGAGAGCTTGAGCGATTTGTAATATCGGCCTAGCGCCGCTTATAAACTTCTTGAATATCAATAAAGAGTTGAATTTGCTTTCAATTTGCGTTCATTTACTTTCCGCTGCAAATGGGGACACTCTGTGCGACTCTGTGGCCTAGCTCAAATCGGCCGTTTCTGGACATAGCCTTGCACGGGCGCAACCTAGGCCCGTGCGGCATCATGCCTTAGCGAGGACAATCGCTCCTGCGGGAACGGGGCGTGACAGATTGGTATCAGAGCACGGCTTCACGTCCTTGGACTTCATTTCGATTCTCTCAGTTTTGAAAGCTCGTTGAAACAAAAGAAGTGTACGCTCTCTCTCGTTGTGCCTTGGGATGTTCCATGCAATAAGTCTAATATTTTCAAAAGCTCGTACAAGTACTCGGTTGAACGGGATCGATAGGCGAAGTCCTTTGTGCCGAACGATGTTAAACATGACTCAATAGAGAACACATGCTAAGTTAGCAAGTCGCGTGCATGCCCAAATAGTCCTACGTCGACATTAGCAAGTGAGCGTACAAACTTGAATATAGCCCACACGGGGTGGTTATGCGGCACAACTTAGTCCGCGTGTCGCGCACCTCGACTTCTGGTGCAATCGAGTTGCGAGCGATATCAAGTACCGCTCGGTCGGGAACGGAGATACACTTAGAGTGTATATCGATAGGAACGCTATCAAACTAACGCTTAGGCGTGTACGAAAGATTGGCTTGGATTTTGAGGATTAATGCGAACGACTTAGTACGTAGAGGCGACGTGAGCAATTACGCTAGAGATTCGTCGAACGAATCTGAAGGATGTCTTAGCGCATGACGCGAACGTGATTAAAGACTAGGTCGTATGGCTTGAACCCGAGTGGTGTATGTGATAGCTTCGAAGAAGGATAAGAGTGAGTGTCGACGACTAGTTGAGTGGCTCGAACCCTGAGTGGTGTATGGACGTTATAGGAATTGTTCGAGCGAGACTAAAGGATTTACGGATCGTACGAGTATATCGGCAAACGATGCGATCACACAAAGCCTTAGAACGTGTCACGTTTAGTTGGCCGTGACTTCAAAAAGTCCCGAACGAGATGTCGCTGGACAACTTGTCAATGGGCAACGCGAGTTAGAAAATGAATGGTCTTGATCGAGGAAACTTAGAGGATCGCACGTACGATTTCGGATTGATTCAAATGAATTGTGACTTGAGTTTGAACTTGATCTTGAATATTAAATGAAATTGTAGAATATGCAACTCGGACAACAACATCAATGCACGACTCAAAATCGGTTGCAAAGAAAGATCGTCGGGTTACGCATATCGTCGATGGTATTGAGGCGTATCAAAGATCGATATGCGATAACTCGGGGGTACTCTGACTCGGCGAATGACGGTCGTACAAATGTCATTGTTCCGTTGGATGCTATACTTGGGATGTTAAAAATGTGTTGAGGAAAAGATACATTCGGTCCGAGGATTTTCTAGTTGAACGCATGACGGTCATACTATCGAATTGATTTGGCTTGGATGAAAATGAGAATGCTTGGATTTGCTTCATTGACAACCACAACGTTGATGTTCTTGTCTTATGTGAGCGCAACTCTAGCCTCGCACATGCGTCGTACCGGATTTGGGACGATCACTCCGCGTGAGCGCTGATATGGTGATTCATACAGCGGGAGTGATTGAACTTGGATGGCGTGGCAATTTGATTGTTTCGACTTGTGGTTTGACGCGAAGGTAAACTCGAGAATGAATCAGTGTGTTTGATGATTGAACTTGAGGATTGAGTAAGTCCAATCCGCGTATCGAGAATGAGTTAGTCTAAACTCAAACAAGAGTTACGCCCCGATGAGAATGATTATTCCGCGGGAGCGTTGCATAGTGATTCATGAACCGCCGTAGATAATCGGACTCGCGTGAGATTGGGGCACAATATATTGTCGAGCTGGATGACCTCGTGATCGAATACATGAATTGGTTAGAACTGGTGATTGAACGGAATTGAATATGTGCAACGTAAGTCTTGATGCGAATTAGTGATCATGCTCGATGTTTAGAAATCTGAGTGACGCGAGCTTGGGTAGAAACTCCCGTACAAACGAACAAATGGTTTGATCGTAGGATTTGGGGCGAGCGTCGTGCAACGACCTTGCACGATGAGCCACGGACTTGACTTGTAACTATGACCCTGTGAGCTGACCTAGCGGATAGGCGGACGACCCTATGCCGAGTGATTGAACCTGTGCGATTGACATTACAATATCGTCTGGACGGACGATAGACTTGTGGCAACAAGACTTAGAGTAGGACGGGGAACTGGGAGTGTGCGTGAACGACGCGAGATTGACCCCAAACAAAGGGAATGATAGGGATGGATGATGCACAAGTAAAGTTGGGATAACGAATTGAATCGTTGATCGGAAGACGTACTCGACGATAGTGCAATACTTGGTCTTGAATCGGACTGAAATTACTTTGACTTGGTCGACCCCGCTAAGAAGAAATCGTATTAATTTCATTGTCAAGAGCGCTTGAGAAGCGAATCGGATAATCTCGAGGACCGAGATAAACAATATGTGATACACACATGAGTTCGGTTTTAAATCGAAGTTAGCAAAACGATCGGCAAATCGAAACTATCACGAGTAGCTTGTCCGACTTCGCTAGTCGCTAAGCTTGGTTGAAATGCACGTATTCGGGGGACGTCTTGAATGTGTGCACGATCCAAACTCAGCGATATGATGAACTCGAATGCAGCTGCAAGTGGGTGTTGAGATGCGCATGAACGAATAAGTGAGTTTGCCTCAGCCTACGACTTCGTATTTGACGAATTACAACGCACCTCGTGCGACCGTTTCAGTCCCATGATACGTCGAAAAAGCAACCGAGTCGAAGAAACACTTGAATTGAATAAGTGCCATCAACTCTAAAATGAATGAAAAGTTATCCAATAAAAATCGACCAAACGTATGCGACACGGAACTTGGAAAGGTACCGCGCATTGTTTGATGCCATCGAACGATAGAGCCGTTCGATAGAATTGTCTATAAAACACGATGACACGAGTTAAGGAATGGTAGGATGACCTGCACTCAGGAAGTCTCGAGGACGAGACTTGTTTTGAGTGGTGTATTATGTAATGACCCGCTCTGCCCTAGCGGAACGTCGATTCAAACGGCAAGTGCAACGACTCGAATGAGCCGTCGACCCGAAGAGTTGGCATCGACCTGATGAAGAATCGATACAAGGTTTACGTTGGCCCGACAAGATGAATCTAGACTTAGACTTTCAAAGGCGCGCTCGGAGTATCGCTCGGCCGATGCGAACATTGCTAAGGTGGGTGGCTCCGATGAACCCATCTTTGCTTAGCCTAGACACATAACAATACGAACACTATCACTGAAATCGCTAGGCGATAACACCGCGTATGCTAATAAATGACCCAACGCACCTAGCTAAGGGATTAATTCCATCTTGTATGCTTGCATAGAATATGGAAAGGGACATGAAAAATACGAGAACTCTCGCACCGCGCTCCACGCTCGTGTTAAGGCACAAGCTTGCATTCAACAATGAAACAATGAATGGGTTACAACAATAAAATGGGAAGACTATCAATATAGTCGTTCCGAGTAGAGTATAGCAACATTGAAAGGCTATGGGACCGATGGGTCGCCAAGGCGACTCCCGCACAAGGAGTTGCGTAATGTATGAATGAAAGAGTAAACGAATAAGTGAATGAACGAATCAACGAATGAATAAACAAGTGAAAGAAAGAATAAATAAAAGATAAAAAGGATGGAAATGGTTAGCGACAGGTATGACGGGTACGTACAACGGGGCTCGCTACCCGCGCTGCACGGACGCCAACCTGGTCTATAACGCATTAAGGCTAAGGGTTAGCCTACGGCTCAGAGACAGCCGTTAAGTTAAAAAGACAACTTAATACAAAATGGTCGTGGACAAACGACACGAGCGAGGGGTGGCGAATGCTGTGACCGTGAAGAAAAAGAGATTCTGCAGCATGATCAAAGGGGGGATATGCCGGCCTAGGCGGAATCAAAGGGGCTTACGGACAACCGGGGTGCGGGCTTGGCCACCACTGGAAACGTAAGTGCGGGGTATTTCAAAGAGACTATCAAGGTGTTCCAGCCGCACGCTTCGATAGGTGAGAAATACCAAGGGGAGAACATGTCCAAATTGGCTTGTGATGCCAGCGACCGATGCATATAGATTAAGTGGGCTTTGCTGGTGGTAATCCACGTGCAAGTCCTTGCATTGAAATCAAAGTAATCTAAGTTAACAAAATGAAGTACCTTATGAATATGCTTGAAATGTAACACACCAAATGATAATGAGAAATTCATGCAAGTGAGTTAGATAACGTGCTTACGACGTGCTAGAACCCGAGGCAGGGACACGCACTTGGCATCGAAAAGTTCATATTGAATTGTTGACTAACTTGGTTTACTTTGGACAGGGAAGGCCGGACGGTAAGTATGGGTAAGTTGTGTATATATTTTCATACGACACTTGAGTTCGGCAACACGAGATAGGTTATGGAATATGCCATGAAATTGACCCTAAGGCAAGATTAGAAAGACAATGAATGATAGAGATGCACAAAAGTAAATGGAACGTGTTTGGTAATGATAGCGTTGTGGGCGAGCTAGCCTCCCCACCAGTGCATAACAATGTACTGATAACCCCACAGTCTGCTTGCAGGATGCAGGAGACGTCGGCGGGTGCGGAGCTTCCATCGAACGTGCTAAGGCGCGGAGCTATCTCTGGAGCCTTGGAGCGTTGCAAGGAGCTGAAGCACCCTATACAGGACATAATGTATCGGAACATTGCCATGAATCATTCCATCTTGTAAGCCACTTGGCACGCCTTTTATGTTTCAGAGAGAGAGAGCTTGAGAGATTTGTAATATCGGCCTAGCGCCGCTTGTAAACTTCTTGAATATCAATAAAGAGTTGAATTTGCTTTCAATTTGCGTTCATTTACTTTTCGCTGCAAATGGGGACACTCTGTGCGACTCTGTGGCCTAGATATAAAAAAAAACCCATATATATATAAAATATATATATATATATATATATATATATATATATATATATATATATATATATATATATATATATATATTAAGTAATTATATATATATATAAGTAATTTTATATTTATAAATTTGCAATAATAATATATGAATACTTATAGCACATAAATAACTAAATAAAAATATAGGGGGCTTATAGATACAAATAATACCGGAGCACCCCAAGGCGAAGAACTGCACCTAATAAACCCTTTATCCTACAAATCGTCCACTTGCTGCTTCAGCTCTACCAAATCACTGTTGTTCACCCTATAGACATGCTGCGAGATAGGTTCTGCACCTGACACTAAGTCTATAGAGAATCCAACATCCATGTCCGGTGGTAATCTCGACAACTCATTTGGAAACACATCAATAAACTCTGCAAGCAAGGGATGAGGCAACTCCTTCTCTTCCACCAAGGCTCCGCAGATAGCACTACCGCCCAGCTCCGCTGCTCCTCTAGCAAAGTCAAACTCTGGCTATCCTAACGGGCTAAATAATCTGTAAGCCCCCTGAATTTAGGGTTTTTTTTTTCAATTTTCTAAATCAATTATTTGCAATAGATATTATTATTTGATTATTATTTGATTTAATGTTCATTTTTCTGACTTTGAATTCTGGAGCGTCAGGGATGCCAATCTCTGGAAACTCTCTTCATGAGTTTGTAGTAGATAAGATTATCTTCATTTTGATATATCATGTCCCACTCAAACTTGTTCCCTTGTACTCTTTTTGCTTCGCACAACTTCGGATCAAATTAGACCATTTGATCGTTAAATAATTATTAATTAAATTCCCACTTTTATCTTTGATCATCATATGCACGTTACCGTGACTTTTAATTTAGGAGCACAAGACTTGTCATTTTCTTGAAACCAACTTCTCATGCATGATCTACTCGAGACACCCTACACCCATGACCTTCGTGTCCCACTCAGACACACCATATTGTGCTTCATTTGCTTTGCACAACTTTTGGATCAATTTAGGCCAATTAATTATCCACCGTAAAATTTGACCTAACATCCAATTTAATTTTGGGACCCGACATCGATCCAACCTAGTCGACCCAAAATATAGACATGGTCCACATGAAGCCTACTACCCACATGACACTTGTGTCCCATTTAATTGAGTCCCCACATGCTACTTATTTACCCATGATCATAAGCATCTAAAATTAAACTATTTATTGCACCAAGTTCGTTTTGACCCGACCCGGCTCAACTGAACCCAACCCAAGTTTCATGTTGTCCCCTTCATGAATACCTACACACTATTTTTCCCTACACAATACCAAACACCTAGTGTACCATTTAAAATATTCATGGACAACCCCTTTGATTTAAATCCCTAAAGAATGTCCTATTTTAGCTACATTACATCCTAGCCATCGGTTTTCTCTCCATCAATCCCAACCACTCACCCCTACATAGCTTTTCCCCCAACACTCACTCCATGGCCGGCCCTAAAATACTCTTTCTCTCTGTACTTTATAAGGATTCTATCTCTCTCTTTCATTAAATACACTACTCCCTCTCTCTCTCTCCCATTTTAATACACACACAACAGCATCTCCTCCCCCTACTCCTCCATGGCCGAACACCCTATTTCATTTCTTCAACACCATCACCATCATCAACATATCTTCCTTCCTTCTTCAAGAGCAGCAGCTCCTCCCTCCTCTATTAGCGAGCTCTCCCTCATCCTTTTCTTCTTCTTCTTCTTCTTCTTCTTCTTCTTCTTCTTCTTCTTCTTCTTCACCATTAACGACACCACCATCACCACCACCATAGTCGCCACCACCATCTCTCCATCACCGTCATCCTCCTCCTCCTCTTCCATTCTCCTCCCACAGCAGCCCGTGCCGCCCTAGTCGGTCGGCGACGAACGCGAGGCAGCACCGCGTTTCTCTACGCTGATAGCAGCTAGTAGCGGCTGTTGTTGCTGTTGCAGACAACCCTGCACCCCGGACCACCATACGGCCACCATGGAACCGGAGGGCCACCGCCTCTAGCAGGTGCACCAGCTAGGGAGGCAGTAGTGCCACACACACGCACGTGCGTGCCAGGCTGGACAGCGTACAACCGCAGCGGCAGTATGGCGACGCCAGCCGTGTCGTACGGCTTCGTGCACCGTCGCACCACCACATGTAGCCCGGCACCCTCCCGGCGAACCCCACCGTTGCAGCCACCTGCCTCTCCGACGCACGACACGGGTGATTCGTGCATTTCGCACGAAATCCCGTCGTGACGCGCTCGGAATGGATTTCAGAATGTGTGCCTCGTCGCAGCAACTTCGTGCATGTATTCTGGAAAATCTGACCGTTGGATCGTCGAACCGTTTCTTCCCTCTCAATCTCGGTATATCCCTCTTCACACCCAAGTTTCGTCCGTTAATTTTGTCGTTTGATACCTCAAAATCGGCCGCCAAGTTGACCGTTTAAATTGTATAATTTTTGGACAATTTTACGGAGCCAACTTCGTCGGCTCGTATCTCCTCCATTGCAGCTCCGTTTGGCATGCCACTGGTTCCTATGTGCAGCTGGTATAACCCTCTTCCTGCCCCTTAAGTTTCGTTTTATTGTGAGCACGTTTGCTTGGTTAAATTTGATGCCAAAGTTGGTCGTCCAAATTCATAATTTCTAACTTGTAAAATTCTATTTTTGAACCCGGAACTCCGGATTTCAATTCCGACACCACTAGTAGACTCGTGGCATCGTTCTGGCACGAATTCATATATAGTTTGTTAGATTTGGAGGACGTTGGCCCTGGCATACATTTTGGTGCAAAACGGGCCCCATAGTCCGAGTCAACGGGTCATTTTGAGATCGGCTCATCGAAATCCAATTCCGGATATACCTTTGAGTTCGTATCGTCATTCTGGACTCGTTGACATATAATTTGCTGAGTTTTGAGAACATTGGCTCCAACACGCTTTTTCGTGCAAATCGGAATTTCAATGTCCTAGTCAACGGACCAATTTGAGATCGGGTCAACGGAATCCAATTCTGTATATACCGTTGGGTTCGTATCGTCATTATGGATTTGTGGATATATAGTTTGTTAGGTTTAGTGGACTTGTATCCTTGCACATTTTTCGGTGCAAAGCGGGTCCGACATTGACACCTTTTGACTCGAAATTACCTTTTTGCCCCTGTGTCCAAACTGGACTTATGGATAGGCTATACTAGCTGATTTGACCATTCTGGACACGTTGGTGATGTTTGTTTCATCATCCGATAATGTTTGTAGATATTTCTCTATGTACCACCCTTTATTATAATTAATTCCTATTATGTTCGTATTTCGGAATTAGTGCAATAAAACTGAGATCAGTCGATTCCAGTGATCTTACATCGCTGAAATTGACAAGATGACCATGTTGATTACTATGATAAGATTATTAACCTTACCGTTGATTTTCTTATCTCGATTTGCGTGTTGTAGGTTTCGATGTACGAATAACGAGGTACAACTTGATATTTTAATTCTTAGATTAGAGTTGATAATGTTTGACCAAGATATATGGTATCTTGGTAGGTAATATTAGGAATAGTATGCTTAGGCTAGTTTTGACCTCGGTTGACCTAGTTTGACTGCTTTGACCAAAAGTCAACTGTTAGTCAATATTAGCCTAGTTTGACCTAGAGTTGACCAGAGTTGACTAGAGTTGACCAGTTGACCAAAAGTCAACTGTTAGTCAACATTAGCCTAGTTTGACCTAGAGTTGACCAGTTGACCAAAAGTCAACTGTAAGTCAACCATTGACCCAGTTTGACCTAGTGTGACTCAGTGTGACCTAGTTTGACTTAGTTGGACTGAGATTGACCTAGATTACCTAGCTTATACTATATAATCATGCCTAACACTGTTGAACCCTAATTAGCTTATATATATCTCATCTTTAGGTTGTGACATCACTCTGAGCATCGACCCCGTTTGACAGCTCAGGACCGCAGGCGAGTACATTCTCTGATAGTAGTTCCTTGTCTTGATATCTTCAGTATCCGATTCAGTTATAGTGTTTTACTTGATTCTTATCACGATGGTGCACGGACTAGTATACGTTGGATCCTGGCATGAGATATTATTCCTGGACTTTCTTGGTATATTGGTACATTGTTCAATCTTGTCTCTTGTACTTGTATAGACACCAATTTTTGAAGAGGATTAGCTACCCTCTTGGATAATCCCGTGTCATGATGTGCTATGTCCGGATCCATATACTATTCGGGGATGGGGAGTTGTTAGTGGTTATGTGATCAATACCATACTTGTATTCCTATACTTGTTCATAGCTATACCCTTACTTCACGTAGGGTAAAGCCAGACCCTACTTGTTTATAGCTTTCCATGCTGGCTGGCCTGACCCAGAGTTCTTGTTGTTCTTGTTCATAGCCAGTCAGATGGTACAGCCTAATCTTGACCCAAGCCAATCACATAATGCTCTAATATCTCAAGGCACATTTTATGTTTATATTATACATAAGATGTTCCTGTACTGTTCTACTTTCCTGTACGTTACACCCTGACATGATTTCTAGTTTATATATCATGTTTTACTTACAATCTTGATATATCATCTTGTATTCCATTATGATTCTCTTATAGCATTTGTCAATACTATGAAACTGTTGTTGGAGGTGTACTTGCTCATTTTCCTGACAAGATAACCGTTGATGTTTACAGAGGACATGTTGGCCGATTGCTCTACCTTTTACGGGTATGGCCAGGATAGAGTTTGATGAGACATTACCCCTGGAGCCCGTAGATGATATAGCCCATGTTTAGACTGTTATATAGGTTTGTCTGGACTGTGAGCCAGCTAGTTTATGAGACTTATATTATATTTGTGTTTAGGACCTTGTGTTATGTTTTCAACTCTCTACTATGTTTGAGACTTTGCTTCTATTTTTGTACTTATATTTCCATCATATCTTTATGATATTCGTGCCTATCTTCCCTAGATGTCTTGTGATTGAGTTGAGATTATATACCTCCGTACGGAGATGACAGGTACATATATATTGTGTCTAGATGCTATACTTTCTAGTAGACCTATACAGCGTTCTACCGCCAATTCTGCGGCGTAGGCTAGACGTACCCACGTGCTCGTGCCCCTAATCAGGGTGCAGGTCGTGACATAATCCTCTACAATCTATGCTAGCAAAGTGCATAATTAACCAATCCATCCCAAGTACAATGTCGTAGATCGAAAGTGGCATTATGAGTAAGCACGCACTAAAATCCCAACCTCCCATAGAAATACTCTGTCCCTTACAAATATCACTGACCAGGATAATGCCTTCCCCGATCGTAATCTTACAAGTCCTACCCAGAGATTCAGCAGGAATACGATCTTGAGAGTAAAAGAGACAGATATAAAACTATGGGATGCACCACTATCAAACAATGCTGAAGCTGGAATGGAATCAAGAAGAACAGAACCTGTTATAACATCACCACTGGCTCGGTTTCCTCGACTGTCAAAGCAAATGCCCTACCCTGAGCACACCTCTGCTGCTGGTGCTGAGCAAACCGCTGCTGCTGAGTCTGAAGTGGTGGTCCCCTCGGTGGTATCACAGGTGGCCTTGCTGGTGCTCTTCCAGCTGCACCAGCGCCCTGAGCTGTAAGATGAGGGTTCGTAGGACAATCTCTCATCTGATGCCCTGTAACATCGTAATATAGTCACACTCCCAGCCTTTTCCTACAAACTTCCTAAATGTGATCGGGCTTCTTGCAGAAGTGGCAATGAGGAGCATGCTACACCGACCTCTGTCACGCCCCAGTACCGAAATACGGAGACGGACTAGGCCAGCTACTCCATATGAGGTACGTAACGTCATACGGCGATCGTGGCTGTCGAGAGACTGGGGGGTACATGCTACAATCAAGTCTCCTATGGTCCCACAGAGCTCTATGTCTCAATCAATCAAATCACATCAGCAAATAAATGAACATAAAAGATAAAGCAGTAAGGCGTCCCCGATGCTTCATCAAAATGATCATAAGAGACTAGCTTTATAATTTAGCTATCTCGGAGAGTCAGGAGTACAAAATTATACACAGCTGCAGTCTGTTTAATTACAATTATGTACCGACACAAAATATCAAGTAATCCGGCTAACAGGTGCCGGTGGCTAAACGCCGCAAAAGTATAAGCAGGAGTGGTGGAGAAGAAACCCACTCGAGTCTCCGAACTGCCATGCTCCTAGTATGCACCATGGATGTCAGGGAGGAAGATCGTGTCCTCAGGCTCTGCTACGGGATTTGGCCAAACAAAACCAGCGGGGTCAGCCCCGAATAGCAAGTACCGCCAAAGGGGCACAAGAGTTAAGATTAAAAACCCAGTTAAATAGAATGATTGATAATAGTAATACTTATGCTACTATTATAGGGTAGCGCAACATCCTCGAACCCATATGGCACCCTTACAACCAAACAAGGACAAAAGGTGCCGCATGGAGTCGGGACGTGTCGTACTCTATAACCTTCACATAAGTTTAAAGGTATAAACAATAAAATCTCCTGATCGTGACTTCGATCGATAGCCTATCACAGCACAATAACCAACCCAACAATCAAACAAGAACATGGGTTGGATCATGTACCATGATAGACCATGTTCCTCAGTCATTCACAAAAGTACCACTCCAAAATCAGAATAAGTCTTCCGTTCATAACTTCGGTCCACAGCCTATCATAGTACGATAACCAACCCAACAATCAAACAAGAACATGGGTTGGATCACGTACCATGACAGTCCGCTTCCCTCAGTTACTCACGGAAGGCAATAGGATACAAGCAAGTCGTTTTCACGGCCAATCAAGTCTACGAGTTTCTAGTGGGACGAGGTTATCCTCGCATCATGTTATGTAGAAATCCTCAGATCGTATCTTTCCAGCAAGGCTAGCCAACCCAGGGGTTCGCGTAGACAGGTATGATTGAGCACAGGTCCCTCGCAAGGCCACCTTACTAAAACATATAATATATATCAGGAATTAACGGATACAGTCATCCACTCGTTGAAGATGACACAGTATCCGTGGAGACCAGCCGGCGCGTCAAGACAATATCTCAAGGCGGCTGGTGTAACACGATCTCGGGATTCTGCCCTCCCCATGCATCTAGTATATTTAGTTGCCTAGTTTAACCCTAGGTGAAATCTGGACTCACATGCTGTGGCCTGCATGATTATCCTCCTAAAGTCGTACCTTAGTACGAGTACCCCAAAGAGGATTCATGTCAATCAGTATGTTAACATGTTCTACCCTCCTTAGTGTAATGTATCATTACAAATATGCCACGTGGAGTTATGAGTCTTTTGTCGAGCATGAACAAGAACTGGGACATTCAGGTACATGTATCAGGTAGGAACACTTTGTTCTCCGGGGTCACATTAGTGCTCATATCATGCTCGGGACAAAAGACGTAAGGATATAAAATGGGCATATAATATATATATAATAATAATAATAATAAGGTAACAAGATAGGGCACAAAGTCCATGCGGCTCGAAGGGAGTGAGTCCATGCGGCTGGGTCAATACAGGTTCATGCGGACGAAGGGGTGTCGGCTTATGCGGCTGCAAAGGGAGCAATCGCCAGGCGGCCGGGGTTCAACAGCATATGCGGCTATGACCAGACAAAGTCCTATGCGGCTGAGCATGGGCGTTACATATGCGGCTGGATGATGGATGGGCCTTATGCGGCCCAAAAACAGTAGCGCATATGCGTCTCGGCAGCTTCGAGACCATGAGAAGAATTACCCGACTCACGATTTGGAGTTAGCAGCTGTGGTGTTTTCACTCAAGTTGTGGAGGCATTATTTATACGGGGATCGGGTAGAGATCTATACTGATCATAAGAGTTTGAAATACGTGTTCACACAGCGAGATTTGAACATGAGGCAAAGAAGATGGTTAGAACTACTGAAGGATTTTGACTTAGATCTTCAGTATCATCCAGGCAAGGCGAATATAGTTGCAGATGCACTGAGTAGGAGAGACAGTGCCTTTATCTTGACCTCGCAGAAGCATATTTTAGAAGACCTTCAGAGTATGGGAATCGAAGTAGTTTTGCCAAGGGATATAGGAAGAATGACCAGTATGCAGATTCAGTCAACCTTAGTAGAGAGGATAAGGGCAGCACAAGCAGGAGATCCACAGATTCAGAAGTTGCGGTCGGAGTGTGAATCAGGCCGTAGGAAGGAGTTAGTGATTCATGAAGATGGTACGCTCAGGTTTGGAAACAGACTCTGTGTACCGAGTGGAGACCTTCGACAAGAAGTTATGTCCGAAGCTCATAGTTCTATTTACTCCATTCATCCAGGAGGAACGAAGATGTATCGAGATATCAGGCAGTACTTTTGGTGGAATGGCATGAAAAGAGAGATAGCGAGATTTGTATCCAAGTGTTTGGTATGTCAGCAGGTGAAAGCCGAGCAGCAGAGACCAGCAGGGTTGCTACAGCCGCTTCCTATCCCAGAATGGAAATGGGAGCACATCATGATGGATTTCGTGACCGGTCTACCTAGATCCCCGACTGGCAAGAATGCAGTCTGGGTAATAGTAGATCGACTCACGAAGGTCGCTCATTTCCTTTCCTTCCGAGTTGGGCAGACTACTGAACAGTTAGCAGAAATGTACATGAAGCAGATAGTAAGGCAACACGGTATTCCAGTTAGTATAGTATCAGATCGGGATACGCGGTTTACTTTCCATTTTTGGCGGAGCTTACACCAAAGTTTGGGAACCAAGTTAAGATTCAGTACTGCTTATCATCCACAAACTGACGGGCAATCAGAAAGAACCATTCAGACGTTAGAAGATATGCTACGGGCGTGTACCTTGGATTTTGGCGGATCTTGGGAGGATCACCTTCATCTAGTGGAGTTCTCCTATAACAACAGCTATCAGGCTAGCACTCAGATGGCCCCGTTCGAAGCATTGTACGGAAGGAAGTGCAGGTCCCCTCTAGCATGGGACGATGTCGGAGAACGGAAGTTGTTGGGGCCAGAGATGATCACGCAGACTGTGGAGATAGTTAAGTTGGTCAGAGAACGCCTTCGAGTTGCACAGGACCGACATCGTCATTGGGCAGATCAGCATCGTAGGCCTCTAGAGTTCAGAGCTGGCGACCAAGTGTTCCTGCGGATTTTACCTACTCGGGGTATCATCAGATTTGGAACCCGAGGAAAGCTTAGTCCAAGATACGTTGGTCCTTTTAAGATTCTCGCTCGGGTAGGCGATGTGGCTTATCGACTTGCCCTTCCGCCTTCGTTAACTGGCATACATGATGTGTTTCATGTGTCCCAGTTACGTGGATATGTCCCGGATCCGAGTCATGTCCTCGATCATTCTGAGTTAGTCGTTGGTACCGACCTAAAGTAATCAAGCAAGTCTTATGCGGCTAGGAAGGACTTTCCATGCGGCTGAGCTCGAACGAGTCTCATGCGGCTGGAAAGTCCATGCGGCCAGAGACTTGCCGCATGAAGATTCATGCGGTCAAGTACTGCTCTTCTTCTCCACTTGTCCGAGAAGAGGAGCCAAGCAACCATGGCTTCCAAGCTACACAAAACCTTCATCCGGAGCCCAAATCGGAACTTCCTTAGGTCAAAATGGGGTAGAACGAGATCCTCTACAACATGGAACCATCAAAACTAGAAAATAACAAGATTAAGTAGATCAAAACCCAAGAAATCCGAAAATAAAGTAAACCTAGATCTACAAAAATCAAAGCTTCAAAATGGAAACTTCCAAGTTCTAAACTAGTATAGGTTGAGGAGAAGAACATGTTTTGGCAAATAGTTTTGTAAGAAATCATTGACAAAATTATGGATCCATCTCTTGAGCAAGTTGGTACTTGACTTGGTTGATGGAAGAAATATTTGGTTGGTGGAGGAAATAAATGAGAGGAAGTAAATGAGAGGAGAGAGAATGAGATAAGTTATATATATAGATCTTGGACCCATGGGTTCATGATGAACCATTGGTGAACCAAGAATAGGTTACCCAATTGAGCCAAAACTGTAGGCCCAAATGCAGAAAATAAATTAGGAAATAATATTTTGTCGAATATTTTGGAAAATGCATGAAGAAATACAGCATAATAAATACAGTATAAATACAAGGTAAATACGGTTTATCGGTTTACGTATTAAAATACGTATTCCAGGATCGGGGAGTGACAACCTCTGCTGTTGTTGTGGCACCTGCTGAACTGGTACCTTGTCGGAGCCTGAAACTGCTACTACAGTGACTGGAAAAATCAATGTTGGAGCTAGGGACACTTAGCAGGCGCTACACTGCTAGTAGCCTCCAAAAAGAAGTCGTGATCTCTGTAGGGCTTCAAGACCAACTCCCGCTCTACCTTGCGCTCCTTCGCAAGGATCTCCATATAAGTCTCATAGAAGGAAGGGATCAGGATCTTCACATACCAGTTCCGAACCTCCCTGAAGTGACTCACTATGATCCTCGGGTCATGCACCATATACTCTGCATATCGACTCAGCTTACTAAACTCCACAGCATAGTCCTCGACTGACATACCTTCCTACTGGAGGTTCTGAAACTGTCTAGCCAGGTCCAACCTGTCAGTAGGTGAAAAGAACTTCTTCTTGAAGAGCTCCTTGAACTCAGCCCAGGTATGATCCTCTCCAGCAAGAGTCGGCTCATTTCTGAACTAGGTGCGAGCAATATCCAGTAGCTAAAGCCCTACTGCCTCAACCCTCAAGTCATCAGCAAGACGAGATACCCATATAAGTCGCTTGATATCCTCGAGCTAATCATCTGCGTAAGTGATGCCCTCAGCCCCCATGAAGTCTCGTGGTCCCAGTTTCTTGAAATCCTGGATGTTACCAGGCCTATGTTGGGCATCCTGCTGCTAGGCTGGAGCTCCCCGCTCTACTGCAGCTAGAGCGAGCTGATGGATGCTCTCCATACCCTAATCTATCGTGTTCGTCTGCCTCTGGTACGCCTCAGACTGAGCCCTCTGTGCCTCTAACATCTCTCTGAATAAGACAAACATCTACCACATATCGGTAGACACTGGAGACAGAGAAGGAGGATATCTTGGAACAGATAGAGTATTTGTAATGACCCGCTCCGCCCTAGCGGAACGCCGATTCAAACGGCAAGTATAACGACTCAAACGAGCCGTCGACTCGAAGAGTTGCGTCGACCCGATGAAGTATCGATGCGAATCGATGCAAGACTTACAATGGCCCGTCAAAGATGAATCCAGACTTAGACTATGAAAGGCGCGCTCGGAGTATCGCTCGGCCGATGCGAACATCGCTAAGGTGGGTGGCTCCGATGAACCCGTGTTTGCTAAGCCTAGACTGTAGTGCCCCGTCCCTACATCGTGCCCCGTCTTCGTCCACGGGGTGCGCGAGAAAGGAACACTGTCGCTATCGATTTGGTCGGGACCGATAGGTCGGAATCGGCCGAGTCGATCGAGCGGGAACTGTTGAATTAAGATCCATTCCACGTTATGGAATGGCTTCTTCGGAACCAAGTCCCATATTCAGCGGGTTGCGCCTCGAGGATTGGCTCTGTGGCTGAGTCGGGAGAGACCTCCCGTTGCTCTGGTTTTCATGCCGCATTTGAATTGGCTTTGGCTTTCGTTTTCGTGAATGTTTTCGATGGGTTTTCGTGACGCGTTTTCGAGCTCGCATTCATATCAAAATTTCTTGAAATACACAGTGTTCTAATCAGTTGTTTATACGATTGCAGGTGATCGCGTAGGCGACGACAGCGCAGCCAACCGGTCGCTCGCTTGAAGCAAGCCTAAGGCGAGTGGCTGACCTCCTTCGTCTCGTCCCTCTACTTCAAAACTTAATATGTGAAGTAAATAAATGCTTGTCATAATAGTGTAGAATCAGAGAAATCAGGGCACGATTCTTCACGAAACACTTGCTATCAAACTGCCGATTTTGAGAATGGAAAACGTGTTTTCTTATACAAATCCACTTAGCCTATGCAAAACAATGATTGAATCGATTAACGTTTATCGCAACGATACGGCTAAGGAAGCAAAATCGACTAAGTCTAAAAGAAATTGGTCATTGGACAACTTGTCGACAAGGTGAAGTTTCCTCGAACGGTTGCCTGGGCCAAGGGACCGATTCGGCCCGGGAGGAACGAGTGTAGCAGTGCCAACCCTTCATCGGCGCGAGTTATGCGGGCACTTTCGCACAGGGCTCGCTACCCGACGCGAAAGGGGCGTCGTCTAACCAAATGCTATAGTCCGCGATGGCTTGACATTGCCAGTGGCCTTCATACCCCTTTCACTGCTTAACAGGTGCACGGGACACGGGATGAACATGATAGTTGCTTAGTAATATACAAGTTCATATGCTTGCCTCAAAACATGTTAACATGTAAATCGTACAGGATGGTTAGAAAGATCATTAAAATAGCTAGCTAACATGTTTACGAAACTTCTTGAATCAAATGCAGAGCTTGGATTTAATTAGCCATTCGCCAGTACATGTGTTTCGTGCTGATCCTCGCTCTTTGCAGGTCCCGCGAACCAGGAAGGACGCGCTAGCTAGCTCGGCGGCGTTCGTGAATTTTGAAGCTTCGGCCGCGCGTCGAAGACTTACTCTGCGACTTCACTTTTGAAGGCTCTCGACAGTCCAAGGCAAATGACTCAGCGTCCCTCCCATCCAGGTCAATGGAGTACTTGTGTATATTGAGGGATGTGTGCAATGTATGGAACGGCTATCTCATCGGCACTCTTTTGTAATCGAGTCATGTTGTAGCCCGTGCGGCAATGAGTCTTGTACTGGAGTCTGTAAATGATGTTCATTATCAATAAAGAATCAAGTTTCCTTTACTTGTTGTGTGTATCAATTTGTCTGCGCACTCTCTTAGATCTCGTGTCTCGGATTACCTTATGACTTGGCCTTGTGCGATCGCAAATTAGGTTCGCACGGCATCATGCCCGGGGGACGACTATCGATTCGACGGAATTGGGGCGTGACATAATGGTATCAGAGCACGGCTTTACGTCCTTGGCCTCCAGTGTCGAGTTCTAGTCTCCAACCGTTGATCTCGTGTCGATGAGAAGAGTTGTTCCATACGCTGAACCCGGGACATTTTCTGAAACTAACGAGAGTTGCCTTTCCTTTTCCCTGCAGTTACGGGAGCTCAGGCAGAAGACGAGACGAGCGCTTCCAGCGGCTCGAGTGCTTCTAGGCCCGAGTATTCCGTTAACCCAACGGGAATGACGCCTACTGTAGCCGGACCTTCCGGCGACCCGATGCAACGTATGCTGCAGATGCTTGAAATGCAGCAACGTCAAAACGAGCTCCATCGTCAGCAAGCGGAGGCTCGCCAGACCCAATTTGAGAGTCGGTTCGAGGCTCAATTCAAGCTGCAACAGCAGCAGCTGAATACCCTCCAACAGATCGTACAGTCGTTCGTCAGCAACAACAACAACTCAACGATGACACCTGCCGTGACCCAGCCTGCGGTTCGATCCAACGAAGCTGAACCAGAGGCACCCGTGCTCTTACCTGCGGCACCGATAAGTTCTAACTTCGACGTGTCAAAATTCACTAAAAGCTGCCGCACTTCCTTCAACGGCACAGAAGATCCCGCGGTGGCGATCGACTGGTTGGAGGAGCTGGAAGACAAGTTCGAGCTTCTGGATGTCGAGGACTCGAAGAAAGTCGCGTGTGCTCAACTATTACTTCGAATGAACGCGCACGATTGGTGGGCTGTGCAGAAGCGGGCTATTCGACGTGAAGACGAGACAGTGGCGATCTCATGGGCGACATTCAGAAATGCGTTCGAGAACGAATATCTTTCTGCAGCCGTGCGACAGGAAAAGGAAAACGAGTTCATGCAGTTGACGCAAGGGAATATGACTGTACGACAATATGCGGTCAAATTCAACAAACTGGCCAAGTTCGCTGGTGACTATCTACCTACTACTGCAAGTCGAGCAAAGCGATTTGTAGTGGGCCTGCGTTCTACTATCCGTGCCCATGTCTCGGTGCCGGAATACAAAACTGTGGGCGAGGCACTAAACCACGCAATCCGTCTGGAGTCCGAGTATCCTCCTACTACTACCGACGCTGTTAACTTTAATAACAAACGCCATAGTAATGCGGGAGGCAACAACGCACATAAGCATCAACATCGAGGCAACCAGACGAAGGAACGGATGGTCTGCAATTTCTGCCACAAGGACGGGCACCTGGACAACGACTGCCGACTTAAGAACAGAGTCTGTTTCGCATGCGGCAAAAGAGATCATCTCGTAAGGGACTGCCCGGAAGCTACGTCGAACCAGCGCCCCCCACAACATCAACAAAACCGAGGCCAAGCACCTCGGGCTCCACCGACCGCACCACATAATGGCCAAGACCGACGCCCTAATGCTCAGGGCCGTGTCTACGCCATGACCCGAGATGAAGCATTCGCATCTGACACAGTCGTGACAGGTATACTGCAATTCAATAATAAACCTGCTCGTGTATTATTTGATTCAGGTGCCACGCATAGTTTCATATCGGCGGACTTTGCCGCCGAGCACAAATTTCCTCTGACACCGCTGAGTCTTGAGCTCACTGTTAACATCCCGTCGGGCATGCCACTAGCTGCGAATTTAGTCTGCGGAGACGGAATCATCTGTATAGGTGGTCAAAAGGTCAGTCTCGATGCGATAGTTCTAAATATTAAGGACTACGATATCATTCTGGGGATGGATTGGCTCGGTCCGTGCAACGCAACCATAGACTGTGCTGAAAAGAAAGTCACATTCCGCATACCGGGAGTGCCCGAATTCTGCTACTCGTGTGGTGAGGCGTCGCCGACCTGCATGGTGATCTCTGCAATATCTGCTCGACGGATGCTGCATTCCGGGTGCGAAGGCTATCTAGCTTCCGTTCGGGACATGCAACAGGATGGTGCAAACGCGGGTCAGACCGACGTTGTGGCAGAATTCCCCGACGTGTTCCCGGACGAGCTGCCCGGTATGCCGCCCGATCGAGAGATTGAGTTCACTATCGATACCTTCCCCGACACTCGACCGATCTCGAAGACCCCATACAGAATGGCCCCTGCAGAGCTTAAAGAACTCAAGGTGCAGTTACAGGAATTGCTCGACAAGGGATTCATCCGACCCAGCGTCTCGCCGTGGGGAGCGCCCGTATTGTTTGTCAAGAAGAAGGACGGCTCTATGCGTCTTTGTATCGACTACCGCGAGCTGAATAAAGCTACCGTCCGGAACAAATACCCCCTGCCCCGCATAGATGATCTGTTTGATCAACTCCAAGGTGCCACGGTGTTCTCTAAAATTGATCTGCGTTCGGGTTACCATCAACTCAAGATCAAGCCGGACGATGTGCCGAAGTCTGCCTTCCGCACTCGATACGGCCATTACGAGTTCCTGGTAATGCCGTTCGGCCTAACGAACGCCCCTGCTGCTTTTATGGATTTAATGAATCGGGTGTTCCGCCCATTCCTCGACAAGTTCGTAGTAGTCTTTATCGACGATATACTCGTCTACTCGAAGAATCGACAGCAACACACTGAGCATCTGCGGACCGTGCTTCAGACCCTTCGAGAGAACCAACTGTACGCGAAGCGAAGCAAATGTGAATTCTGGCTTAGCAGCGTCGCATTCCTCGGACACATCATTTCTGCTGAAGGCATTGCGGTCGACCCGAAGAAAGTTGAAGCCGTTGTCGATTGGAAACGGCCAGCGTCCGTCGGCGAGATTCGAAGTTTCCTTGGCTTAGTGGGATACTACCGACGCTTCGTGAAAGACTTCGCGAAGATCGCATCGCCTCTGACTCGCCTCACCCAGAAAGGAGTCGCATTCGAATGGTCAGACGACTGTGAAGCTGCATTCCAAGAGTTGAAGCAGAGGCTCGTCTCGGCCCCGATACTCGCACTTCTAGAAGGGACTGAGGGCTTCCAGATATTCAGCGACGCGTCCGGTCAGGGCTTGGGGTGTGTGCTGATGCAGCGGAACAAGGTGATATCTTTTGCTTCCCGACAGCTAAAGCCGCACGAGAAAAATTATCCCACGCACGACCTGGAGTTAGCGGCGATTGTGTTTGCGTTGAAATTGTGGCGCCACTATCTCTATGGTGTGGCGTGCACGATCTATACCGATCACAAGAGCCTCAAGTATCTATTCACGCAGAAGGAGCTGAACTTGCGGCAAAGGCGTTGGCTGGAACTAATCAAAGATTACGACTTGACTATCGACTATACGCCGGGAAAGAAAAATGTTGTGGCAGACGCTTTGAGTCGGAAGTACATTGCCTCGTTATCCATCGACCTCCGACTGCTACGCGACCTAGAAGAGATGGGCATCGAGCTCCGAGTCAGATTCCGGAACGTGCAGTTGGCAAAGTTGCAGTTAGAGCCGAGCTTGCTGAATAAGATCAAGACCGCTCAGACGGACGATTCGTACCTGATGAAAGTGCGAGAGCTAATTTCGACAGGCAGGACGATCGACTTTGCGGAAGACGAAACCGGCGTGCTTCGATTAAAGGGTAGACTATGCGTTTCGGACGATTCAGAACTCAGAAAGGAGATCCTGTCGGAGGCGCACTATGCGAAATACACTTTGCATCCAGGCAGTACCAAGATGTATAAGGACCTCCGCACGACCTTCTGGTGGCACGGGATGAAGAGAGATGTGGCGCTCTTCGTGTCGCAATGCATGGCCTGTCAGCAGGTGAAAGCTGAGCATCAGCGACCGGGCGGGGAGATGCAGAACCTCGCTATTCCCGAGTGGAAATGGGATCATGTCACTATGGATTTTATTGTTGGCCTGTCGAAGACTCCACGGGGGGAACGACGCCATCTGGGTCATCGTCGATCGATTAACCAAGTCAGCGCACTTTATTGCCATCAAAGTTACTTGGAGCGTTGATCGTCTGGCGCAGATTTATCTTGACGAGATAGTACGGCTGCACGGAGTTCCAGTATCCATCGTCTCTGATCGGGATTCACGGTTCATGTCGCAATTCTGGAGTAGCCTTCAGTCGGCGCTGGGAACCAAGTTGCAGTTCAGCTCAGCTTACCATCCTCAGACCGACGGCCAAACGGAGCGCGTCAATCAGATTCTCGAAGACATGCTACGGCTCTGCGCAATTGACTTTAAATCAAGCTGGGACGTCCACCTACCGCTGGCAGAATTTGCATACAACAATAGCTACCAATCCAGCATCCAAATGGCGCCGTATGAAGCTTTATACGGCCGGAAGTGCAGATCGCCCATTTGCTGGGATGAAGTCGGGGAATGGCAGATACTCGGCCCGGAGCTGGTGGAACAGACTGTGCAAAAGGTCAAGCTCATTCGGGAAAGATTAAAGACCGCGCAGAGTCGTCAGAAAAGCTATGCGGACATTCATCGTCGACCGCTCGAGTTTCTAGTAGGCGATCACGTATTTCTCAAAGTGTCGCCCATGCGAGGAGTTACTCGGTTCGGCGCGAAAGGAAAGTTGAGTCCGAGATTCGTTGGACCGTTCGAAATACTTGAACGGGTCGCGCCAGTGGCCTACAAAATTGCCCTACCGCCGGCGCTCGAAGGTGTTCACAATGTCTTCCATGTCTCTCAACTGCGGAAGTACGTGCACGACCCGAGCCACGTGGTAGACTTTGGCCAGCTGGAGCTAAAGTCCGACTTATCCTACGTTGAAGAACCAGTTCAAATCATTGAACGCAAGGATAAGCTGCTGCGCAATCGAGCGATCCCTCTTGTCTGCGTCCTCTGGAAGAACCACTCGGTCGAAGAGTCGACGTGGGAGCTTGAATCGGAGATGAAGGAAAAGTTTCCTTCATTGTTCTCTTAGAGGTAGGTTCCATCTTCAAGTTTCGAGGACGAAACTTTTTATTAGTTGGTTATGGTGTAGTGCCCCGTCCCTACATCGTGCCCCGTCTTCATCCATGGGGTGCGCGAGAAAGGAACACTGTCGCTATCGATTTGGTCGGGACCGATAGGTCGGAATCGGCCGAGTCGATCGAGCGGGAACGGTTGAATTAAGATCCATTCCACGTTATGGAATGGCTTCTTCGGAACCAAGTCCCATATTCAGCGGGTTGCGCCTCGAGGATTGGCTCTGCGGCTGAGTCGGGAGAGACCTCCCGTTGCTCTGGTTTTCATGCCGCACTTGAATTGGCTTTGGCTTTCGTTTTCGTGAATGCGCTTTTCGTGAATGTTTTCGATGGGTTTTCGTGACGCGTTTTCGAGCTCGCATTCATATCGAAATTTCTTGAAATACACAGTGTTCTAATCAGTTGCTTATGCGATTGCAGGTGATCGCGTAGGCGACGACAGCGCAGCCAACCGGTCGCTCACTTGAAGCAAGCCTAAGGCGAGTGGCTGACCTCCTTCGTCTCGTCCCTCTACTTCAAAACTTAATATGTGAAGTAAATAAATGCTTGTCATAATAGTGTAGAATCAGAGAAATCAGGGCACGATTCTTCACGAAACACTTGCTATCAACTGCCGATTTTGAGAATGGAAAACGTGTTTTCTTATACAAATCCACTTAGCCTATGCAAAACAATGATTGAATCGATTAACGTTTATCGCAACGATACGGCTAAGGAAGCAAAATCGACTAAGTCTAAAAGAAATTGGTCATTGGACAACTTGTCGACAAGGTGAAGTTTCCTCGAACGGTTGCCTGGGCCAAGGGACCGATTCGGCCCGGGAGGAATGAGTGTAGCAGCGCCAACCCTTCATCGGCGCGAGTTATGCGGGCACTTTCGCACAG
The DNA here is from genome assembly GCA_029216955.1 of Iris pallida. Lineage (NCBI taxonomy): Eukaryota > Viridiplantae > Streptophyta > Magnoliopsida > Asparagales > Iridaceae > Iris > Iris pallida. The sequence goes on from JANAVB010026799.1 coordinate 17,736,541, forward strand.
GGCTCGCTACCCGACGCGAAAGGGGCGTCGTCTAACCAAATGCTATAGTCCGCGATGGCTTGACATTGCCAGTGGCCTTCATACCCCTTTCACTGCTTAACAGGTGCACGGGACACGGGATGAACATGATAGTTGCTTAATAATATACAAGTTCATATGCTTGCCTCAAAACATGTTAACATGTAAATCGTACAGGATGGTTAGAAAGATCATTGAAATAGCTAGCTAACATGTTTACGAAACTTCTTGAATCAAATGCAGAGCTTGGATTTAATTAGCCATTCGCCAGTACATGTGTTTCGTGCTGATCCTCGCTCTTTGCAGGTCCCGCGAACCAGGAAGGACGCGCCAGCTAGCTCGGCGGCGTTCGTGAATTTTGAAGCTTCGGCCGCGCGTCGAAGACTTACTCTGCGACTTCACTTTTGAAGGCTCTCGACAGTCCAAGGCAAATGACTCAGCGTCCCTCCCATCCAGGTCAATGGAGTACTTGTGTATATTGAGGGATGTGTGCAATGTATGGAACGGCTATCTCATCGGCACTCTTTTGTAATCGAGTCATGTTGTAGCCCGTGCGGCAATGAGTCTTGTACTGGAGTCTGTAAATGATGTTCATTATCAATAAAGAATCAAGTTTCCTTTACTTGTTGTGTGTATCAATTTGTCTGCGCACTCTCTTAGATCTCGTGTCTCGGATTACCTTATGACTTGGCCTTGTGCGATCGCAAATTAGGTTCGCACGGCATCACGCCCGGAGGACGACTATCGATTCGACGGAATCGGGGCGTGACATAGACACATAACAATACTGACACTACCACTGAAATCGCTAGGCGATAACACCGTGCATGCTAATAAATGACCCAACGCACCTAGCTAAGGGATTAATCCCATCTTGTATGCTTGTATAGAATATGGAAAGGAACATGGAAAATACGAGAACTCTCGCACCGTGCTCCACGCTCGTGCTAAGGCACAAGCTTACGTTCAAGTCCCTTATGCGTTCAACAATGAAACAATGAATGGTTTACAACAATGAAACGGGAAGACTATCAATATAGTCGTTCCGAGTAGAGTTTAGCAACATTGAAATACTATGGGACCGATGGGTCGCCAAGGCGACTCCCGCACGGGAAGTTGCATAATGTATAAATGAAAGAATAAACGAATAAACGAGTGAATGAATGAATCAACGAATGGATGAATACGAAAATGAACCAATGAACGAATGGATAAGTGAAAGAAAGAAAAGAAAGAATGAATAAAAGATAAGAAGGAAAGAAATGGTTAGCAACAGGTGTGACGGGCACGTGCAACGGGGCTCGCTACCCGTGCTGCACGGACGCCAACCTGGTCGATAACGTATTGTGGCTAAGGGTTAGCCTATGACGATAAAATACGAAATGGTCGTGGACGGACCCGTGCACGGGTGATATGGATTCCGCGGCATGATCAAAGGGAGGATCGTGGCCGGCCTAGGCGGAACCAAGTCGAGGCTTACGGGCTGCCTGGGTGCGGACTTGGCCACCCGGGGGACGTAAGTACTGAGGTATTTCAAGAGACTAACGGGGTGTGTGCCAGTCCTCACCCTACGCTAAGTTGAGAAATACCACGGTTGGAAGTGTCCAAAATGGCTTGTGTCACCAGCGACCGGTGCATATAGATTTAAGTGGGCTTTGCTGGTGGCAATCCACGTGCAAGTCCTTGCATTGAAATCAAAGTAGTCTAAGTTAACTGTACAAAGCACCTTCTGAGTAGGCTTAAATATAACACACAAAATGAGCAAGAGTACTTCGAGCAAACGAGTTAGAAAACGTGCCTACGACGTGCTAGAACCCGAGACAAGGACACGCACTTGACATTGAATGCTTACATGAACTGCGTTAAGTTAATTCATATGAATTGTTGACTAACTTGGTTTACGTTGGACAGGGAAGGCCGGACGGTAAGTATGGGTAAGTCGTGCATGTATTTTCATGCGATACTTGTTTTATGCAGCACGAGATAGGCTATGAAATATGCCATGAAAATGATCCTAAGGCAAGAATAGAAAGACAATGAATGATAGACGGTGCACAAAAGTAAATAGAACGTGTTGGTAATGATAGCATTGTGGGCGAGCTAGCCTCCCCACCAGTGCATAACAATGTACTGATAACCCCACAGTCTGCTTGCAGGATGCAGGAGACGCCGACGGGTGCGGAGCTTCCATCGAACGTGTTAAGGCGCGGAGCCAACATCCGGGGCCTTGGGACATTGCAAGAAGCTGAAGCACCTATACAGGACATAATGTATCGGAACATCGCCATGAATCATTCCATGTTGTAAGCCACTTGGCATGCCTTTTATGTTTCAGAGAGAGAGAGAGAGCTTGAGCGATTTGTAATATCGGCCTAGCGCCGCTTGTAAACTTCTTGAATATCAATAAAGAGTTTGAATTCGCTTCAACTTGTGTTCATTTACTTTCCGCTGCAAATGGGGATACTCTGTGCGACTCTGTGGCCTAGCTGGAATCGGCCGTTTCTGGACTTAGCCTTGCACGGGCGCAACCTAGGCCCGTGCGGCATCACGTCTTAGCGAGGACGATCGCTCCTGCGGGAGCGGGGCATGACAGATTGGTATCAGAGCACGGCTTTACGTCCTTGGACTTCATTTCGATTCTCTCAGTTTTGAAAGCTCGGTTGGAAACAAAAGAAGTGTACGCTTTCTCTCGTTGTGCCTTGGGATGTTCCATACAATAAGTCTAAATATTTTTTCAAAAGCTCGTATGAGTACTCGGTTGGACGGGATCGATAGGCGAAGGCCTTTGCGCCACCACGACGGACTTGAGTTGGAAGGAACCGATGCTAAGAGTTAGAAAACGCAGTGCGTGCTTGAATGAGCTTACACTGACAGCAAACGAGTACACAAGACCAAAGTATAGTTCGAACGGGATGGTTATGCACGCAGCCTTTTGGCTAAGTTGTGCAGAGTATCCCACACCTAGACCCTTAGGTGCGAATGAGTTGCGAGCGAGATCAATTATCGCTCGAACGAGAATAAGTAAGCGTGCAAACTCGAATATAGTCTGCACGAAATCGCTATGCACACGGCCCTTTGGCTAAGTTGTGCCGTGTGTCGCACACCTCGACTTTTGGTACAATCGAGTTGCGAGCGATATCAAGTATCGCTCGATTGAGAACGGAGATACACTTTGAGTGTCTATCGATAGGAACGCTATCGAGTTAACGCTAAGGCGTACCCGAAGGATTGGCTTAGATTTTGAGGATTAGTATGAACGACTTAGTACATCGAGGCGACATGAGCGATTACGCTAGAGATTCATCGAACGAATCTGAAGGATGTCTTAGCGCATGACGCGAACGTGATTGAGGACTAGATCGTATGGCTTGAATCCGAGTGGTGTATGTGATAGGTTCGGAGAAGAATAAGAATGAGTGTCAACGACTAGTCGAGTGGCTCGAACCCTGAGTGGTGTATGGACGTCATAGAAATTGTTCGAGCGAGACTAAAGGATTTACGGATCGTACGAGTATGTCGGCAAGCGATACGATCGCGTAAAGCCTTAGAACGTGTCACGCTTAGTTGGCCGTAACTTCAAAAGTCCCGAACGAGATGTCGCTGGACAACTTGTCAATGGGCAACGCGAGTTAGAAAATGGTTCGGAACGATGAATGAAAATGAATGGACTTGATCGAGGAAAACTTAGAGGATCACGCGCACGATTTCAGATTGATTCAAATAAATTGTGACTTGAGTTTGGACAACGATCTTGAAACTAGCTTGAGGAATAGCGATCAAACTTGATCTTGAATATCGAGGAAATTGTGGAATATCCAACTCGGACAACAGCATCAACGCACGACTCAAAATCGGTTACAAAGGAAGATCGTCAGGTTACGCATATCGTCGATGGTATTGAGGCATATCAAAGATTGATATGCGATAACTCGGGGGTACTCTGACTCGACAAATGACGATCGTGCAAATGTCATTGTTCCGTTGGATGCTATACTTGGGATGTTAAAAATGTGTCGAGGAAAAGATAGATTTAGCTTGAGGATTTTCTAGTTGAACGTATGACGGTCAGACTATCGAATTGATTTGGCTTGGATGAAAATGTGAATGCTTGGATTTGCTTCGTTGACAACCACAACGTTGACGTTCTTGTCTTATGCGAGTGCAACTCCAGCCTCGCACATGCGTCGCGCCAGATTATGGCAATCACTCCGCGTGAGCGCTGATATGGTGATTCATACAGCGGGAGTGATTGAACTTGGATGGTGTGGCAATATGATTGCTTCGACTTGTGGTTTGACGCGAAGGTGGACTCGAGAATGAATTTGTGTGCTTGAAGAATTGAACTTGAGGATTGAGTAGGTCCAATCTGCGTATCGAGAATGGGTTAGTCTAAAACTCAAACAAGAGTTACGCCCCGATGAGAATGATTATTCCGTGGAAGCGTTGCATGGTGATTCATGAACCGCCATGGATAATCGGACTCGCGTGAGATTGGGGTGCAATGTATTGTCGAGCTGGATGACCTCGTGATCGAATACATAAATTGGTTAGAACTGGTGATTGAACGGAATTGAATATGTGCAACGTAAGTCTTGATGCGAATTAGGTGATCATGCTCGATGTTTAGAAATTTGAGTGAAACGAACTTGGGTAGAAAATCCCGTACAAGCGAACAAATGGTCTAACCATAGGATTTGGGGCGAGCGTCGTGCAACGACCTTGCATGACGAGCCACAGACCTGACGTGTAACTATGACCTTGTGATCTGACCTAGTGGATAGGCGGACGACCCTATGCCGAGTGATTGAACCTGTGCGATAGCATTTACAGTATCGTCTGGATGGACAATAGACTTGGAGAAACAAGACTTAGAGTAGGACGGGGAACTGGGAGTGTGCGTGAACGACGACAAGATTGGCCCCAAACGAAGGGAATGATAGGGATGGATGATGCGCAAGTAAAGTTGGGATAATAAATTGAATCATTGGTTGGAAGACGTACTCGGTGATAGTGCGATACTTGATCTTGAATTGGACGGAAATTACTTAGATTTGGTAGACCCCGCTGAGAAGAAATCGTATTGATTTCGTTGGCAAGAGCGCTTGAGAAGCGAATCAAATCATCTCGAGGACCGAGATAAACGATATGTGATACACACATGAGTTCGGTTTTAAATCGAAGTTAGCAAAAACGATCGACAAATCAAAACTATCACGAGTAGCTTGTCCGACTTCGCTAATCGCTAAGCTTGGTTGAAATATACGTATTCGGGGGACGCCTTGGATACATGCACGATCCAAACTCAGCGATATGATGAACTCGAATGCAGCTGCAAGTGGGTGTTGCGATGCGCATGAACAAATGAGTGAGTTGCCTCAGCCCATGACTCTCGTGTTTGAGAATTTCAACGCACCTCGTGCGACCGTTTCAGTCCCATGATACGTCGAAATAGCAACCAAGTCAAAGAAACACAAGAAATGAATAAGAACCATCAACTCTGAAATGAATGAAAAGCCATTCAATAAAATCGACCCAAACGTATGCGACACGAAACTTGGAAAGGTACCGAGCATGGTTCGATGCCATCGAACGATAGAGCCGTTCGATAGAATTGTCTATGAAACACGATGACACGAGTTAAGGAATGGTAGGATGACTTGCACTCAGGAAGTCTCGAGGACGAGACTTGTTTTGAGTGGTGTATTATGTAATGACCCGCTCCGCCCTAGCGGAACGCCGATTCAAACGGCAAGTGTAACGACTCAAACGAGCCGTCGACTCGAAGAGTTGCGTCGACCCGATGAAGTATCGATGCGAATCGATACAAGACTTACAATGGCCCGTCAAAGATGAATCCAGACTTAGACTATCAAAGGCGTGCTCAGAGTATCGCTCGGCCGATGCGAACATCGCTAAGGTGGGTGGCTCCGATGAACCCGTCTTTGCTTAGCCTAGACACATAACAATACGGATACTATCACTGAAATCGCTAGGCGATAACACCGCACATGCTAATAAATGACCCAACGCACCTAGCTAAGGGATTAATCCCATATTGTATGCTTGTATAGAATATGGAAAGGAACATGGAAAATACGAGAACTCTCGTACCGCGCTCCACGCTCGTGCTAAGGCACAAGCTTACGTTCAAGTCCCTTATGCGTTCAACAATGAAACAATGAATGGTTGACAACAATGAAACGGGAAGACTATCAACATAGTCATTCCGAGTAGAGTTTAGCAACATTGAAAGACTATGGGACCGATGGATCGCTAAGTCAAATCCCGCACGGGAAGTTGCATAATGTATAAATGAAAGAATGAACGAATAAACGAGTGAATGAATGAATCAACGAATAGATGAATACGAAAATGAACTAATGAACGAATGGACAAGTGAAAGAAAGAAAATAAATAATGAATAAAAGGTAAGAAGGAAAGAAATGGTTAGCGACAGGTGTGACGAGCACGTGCAACGGGGCTCGCTACCCGTACTGCACGGACGCCAACCTGGTCGATAACACATTGTGGCTAAGGGTTAGCCTATGACGATAAAATACGAAATGGTCGTGGACGGACCCGTGCACGGGTGATACGGATTCCGCGGCATGATCAAAGGGAGGATCGTAGACGGCCTAGGCGGAACCAAGTCGAGGCTTACGGGCTGCCTGGTTGCGGACTTGGCCACCCGGGGGACGTAAGTGCTGAGGTATTTCAAGAGACTAACGGGGTGTGTGCCAGTCCTCACCCTATGCTAAGTTGAGAAATACCACGGTTGGAAGTGTCCAAAATGGCTTGTGACGCCAGCGACCGGTGCATATAGATTTAAGTGGGCTTTGCTGGTGGCAATCCACGTGCAAGTCCTTGCATTGAAATCAAAGTAGTCTAAGTTAACTGTACAAAGCACCTTCTGAGTAGGCTTGAATATAACACACAAAATGAGCAAGAGTACTTCGAGCAAACGAGTTAGAAAACGTGCCTACGACGTACTAGAACCCGAGACAAGGACACGCACTTGACATTGAATGCTTACATGAACTGCGTTAAGTTAATTCATATGAATTGTTGACTAACTTGGTTTACGTTGGATAGGAAAGGCCGGACGGTAAGTATGGATAAGTCGTGCATGTATTTCCATGCGACACTTGTTTTACGCAACACGAGATAGGCTATGAAATATGCCATGAAAATGATCCTAAGGCAAGAATAGAAAGACAATGAATGATAGACGGTGCACAAAAGTAAATAGAACGTGTTGGTAATGATACCATTGTGGGCGAGCTAGCCTCCCCACCAGTGCATAACAATGTACTGATAACCCCACAGTCTGCTTGCAGGATGCAGGAGACGTCGGCGGGTGCGGAGCTTCCATCGAACGTGTTAAGGCGCGGAGCCAACATCCGGGGCCTTGGGACGTTGCAAGAAGTTGAAGCACCTATACAGGACAAAATGTATCAGAACATCGCCATGAATCATTCTATGTTGTAAGCCACTTGGCATGCCTTTTATGTTTCAGAGAGAGAGAGAGCTTGAGCGATTTGTAATATCGGCCTAGCGCCGCTTGTAAACTTCTTGAATATCAATAAAGAGTTTGAATTCGCTTCAACTTGTGTTCATTTACTTTTTGCTGCAAATGGGGACACTCTGTGCGACTCTGTGGCCTAGCTGGAATCGGCCGTTTCTGGACATAGCCTTGCACGGGCGCAACCTAGGCCCGTGCGGCATCACGCCTTAGCGAGGACGATCGCTCCTATGAGAGCGGGGCATGACAGTATTCCGCTACGCAGGAGACGAAGGAACACCCACAACAACCTCGGGTATAGGCCCCTGTATTGTAGGAAGAGGAGCACCCACAGCGACCTCGGGAGCGGTCCTCTGCACTGAAAGAGGAGCACATCGAAGGCAGCTGATACTCCAATCCCCGGAGAAGTGACTAGAGCAGGCCCACGGGATGTTGCAGATCTCTCAAAAGCTGCTGGTCCTTAACACTGCGATCTGATCTTAGGCAGCATCCTAAAGACAGATCGAAAGGAAGAAGTCAATATGGCACAAGATAGAATATATTCAAAGAAGGATAATTATAATTCAAAGAGACAAGATCAAGGAAAGGACAGTTGCATGAAAACAATAAGTTAGAATTAAGTTTTTACTAATTGTGATTGATTATCCCTTAGCCTATAGCCTATATCCTATATATATAGCAGGCTCGTAATAACACTCTAAGTCGAGCACCACTACGACATCGCACTAATTGTGACTTCTGGACCTGTATGGGCCACCACTAAAAATGTGTCATGATCCCATCCGATGTAGGGGCACGAGTACGAGACGACGCCGAGCCTACGCCGCAGCATCGGCAGTAGAACGATGTCTAGGTCTACTATGCTAACTAACAATATATATCATAACCTGTCAAGATATCTGAACTCCAATCGGAAAAAATAATAATGATATAGTAATACTCAATCACAATGACTAAAGGAAGATAAATAGCACGATAAAGATATAAATCATGATATAAAATATCAAGAGAAGTCTATCATAACATAACACAAGTCCAAGAGAGTCTAAGAGTGTCTAAAATAATAACATGCCAGAGTCATAAGGCTGGAGACATATCCAGTACAAAATCTAGTCTAACTGAGTCGCTACTAAAGCCTCCTCAGCTGGAGCTAAACCCTCTTGGATCAGTACCTCCTGGTCTACGCCTATTATATACTGTGGGTCATAGTAGGTAGGACAACCGTCATCTGAATCGTCTGAAAAATATATCCAGTCAGGATTGGACCGAAGTACATCTCTAATAATAGTTCCAGTAAATGATAAAGAATATATAACAGTAAATAGAGAGAATATACAAGATAAAATGATATGTACATGAATATAACATATATGAAAATTATGTAAGTAAATAGGAGAACAAGAATCATCATGTACAATAATTAGAAAATAACTATCTATATGAGTGAGTACTAGTTTCAATATGTGATCGACTTTGCACGGGAATTTATGGCCTAGTTAATCATACGTGCGATATATGATTAACACTTACGGGAAACAATATCATGCACGGGAAGGGTATGATCACATACTACTACTCCCCGCCTCCGACTAGTACAGTGGATCCAACCATGGTATGTTACGACACGAAATACTCTGAGAAGGTAGCTAATCCTCTTAGGAATCGATGTCTATATAATGCAGAAGAGCAACAACGGGGCTTGCACATGGTAAACCAAGACATACGGGAATAACATTTCATAACAGAATCGAAAATACTAATCCATGTAACCAATGTGTCAAGAACAATGATATCTACACTAAATACAAGAAACATAGAAGATATCATAAATAGAAAATTATGAGAGAATATACCAGCCTGAGATCCGGTCTGAAGTATCAACAATATCCGATACGGTGCCTCGAAGACCTAAATATGGAATATTAATGTCAATTAGTGTTTTGGAATCATAAACATGCTGTACTAGCTCAATACTAGGTCTCCAAGTCATTTCTAAGTCAAACTAGGTCAATCTAGGTCAAACTTGGTCAAACATAGGTTTTTAGGGCCATACCATGTCAAGGTATTCTAGTGTATACTAGGCTAATACCCTAGATATCTACCTATATACCTAATATATTGACACAAGGTAGATCAATTACCTTACTTATTACCTAATACATGTATTCTATTACACTGCCTAGGTACCTATACCTTGTCTCATAGGTAAACCCAACCTACACTAACATAGGCTTGACATGTGCCTACATACTTTACCCTATACTCTATCCCCTTTTCTATTACTAGCATTCTCTAGGTAACCCCATTACCTACAATCATAGGTAAACCAATTACCCAACTCAGAACCTAGTCACTTTTAGGTAAAACCCTTTTACTTAGGAAATTACACATTACCTATTTGTTTTCTAGACATTACCCTATAGGTAAACCAATCGCCTACTCATGCCACCTAGGTAACGCTCTTACCTATGCTTACATGTCATCTAACATTTACCTATAATATGGCTATGCCCAACCTATTATCCACATAGGTAAACTAAGTACCTATCACATAACACATATTCCTATACACCACTATACTACCTACATGATACCCCCCACCAATCATTCACACAGACACTCACACACATTCAATTCTGCCTGCTATCGAGGTTGGCCTGCACACCAGTGCACATGTGCTAAGTGCACTTGTGCACTGGCTAATGCACATGCAGCACACTCACTCCCATTTCCTGTACACACTTGTGCACAGGTCTTCTACTACCTGCACTGGCCTGTTGTTGGACTACCCCACCTACAGGAATTACCTAAGCACATGCTAACTGATGCAATAACAGCCCTGTGTACATGTGTGCACATAAGCTGGCTTTCAACTGTAATCCCTAAGGTCAAGTGTGGCTACACGCATACTCTAATTCCTGTGTACAGGATAGTGCACTGCTTTCTTCACTTTTCACTTCATTGCTCACCCCCTTGACCCATGTCCTAACTGCTGTATAACAGGTAAATCACACTCCTACAGCAACCCAAAGCACAAGCCCTCCCCTTATTCACTGCTTGACACCATCCTGTACACACTTGTGTACATGTCCACAAGACTTGACCCTCTGTAGCCTAGTAGTTGGTCACTGCAACAGGGGTTGCTTCCAAGTCATGTGCACACAAGAACCCCTGTGCACAGATCAAACACTTAGGACTCTTCCAAAGTAGCAGTCCTACTGTACTACTAAACTCCTCTCTAATCATGGGCATACATAGGGGTCTCCCTATATGTTGTTACTTAGACCCCCCATCTTCCTATGTACCTATCTTCCTATCTAAGACACACTCACCTCTATATATGCATATATGCACACATATGCCTATGAAACACACTCACATAACCATGGTCTCAGTTAGTGCACCTATGTGCACACTATACCCCCTCTAGTTAACAGGTACACACACACCCTATAATATATATACACACACATTTATCTATATACCATCATATGTATTCACACACACACACTCACACACACACACACACACACACACACACACACAGGTATCCCCCATCACCATATACATAGGACACAAAATACACATGATACTCATATGAAAGCTTAACATCGAACACTTGGTGTGTCTCACCCCGGTATCACACTAATCAACGATACGACCAAAATACCTACATCGAACCTTGTCAGAATCCTACCAAATTACATAGGCAAGTCTAAAACATACATATAAACATAATTAGTATAAAACGAAGCTAGTGTCAAGTTTCATATGTAATAGGACATGTGTACCACAAATGTTGGAGGAAAAACCCCCAAATTGACCCCGTGTCCTACTGTATCATGATACGACTTACACGTATCCATTTGTGGACACGAATCTAGCCACACACAACCAAATTTAATCTAAATAGGTTTAACAAACCTAATAACAAACATTGGTGCACCATTCTCAAAATTCCCTCCAAAATGCCACAAAATCTAATATAACTTTCACATAGAGAGTCATTTGAGTCTCAAAACTCTTCCTATAGTCCTAGTCCATGGGAGAATTCCTAAGGGTTCAATAACACAAATAGAGTCTTTTTAGAAAGGGAAGTGAGTCGTATACTTATTGGAAGATGGATTCCTAATGAAAAGCCAAAGGGATACGATCCGGACACGTAGCTCCTAGCAAATAAACTCCTCTTCTTGTGCTCCTAGTTTTCAAGCTCCCGGGCTCCTTCTAGTGTAGGTAATGATAGGAATAGGTGAGAGACTGAGTAGGATTTAAGAGAGATTGATGGAGGAATGGCTCAAATTAGGGAAGAACACTAAAATAAGAGAAAATAGGCTTGATGAATAAAATAAATGAATGAGGACCCCCCTTATTGTGGTCGACCAAGAATAGTAGGGTTAGGGCTAATCCAAAATTTCTAGCATGACCTCTAATTGTTGTCATGTGGCTAATTAAATGTATGGAAAAATTTGGACCTATTTCGGTAACTAGTCTAATCTTTATTCTGATTAAATGGTCATGACTAATGAGCCTAATGGGCCTAGTCCAATGAGTTGGTCCAAGAGTCATGTCATGCTAATTATTGGACTCTATTCAAGTGTATAGGCTAATCGGTTCACTAACACAAGTCTAACAATTAGGCTAGGCACTAACCATATTAACTAACACATTAATGATAAATAAATATTCACAATATAATATAAATATGAAATGAGAAAATTATCCCTATTTGTGAAAGTGGTAGTGAAAAGTTTTAAAGCTACGAAGGTCATCTTTTAAGCAATTGCACCAATACAAGTGTGGTCACTAGAGCCAATTTGGAAACATGTTAAACGATTCTTCTTTTAAATGATTTATATTTCTAGAATCTAGCATGTTTCTTTTGATGTCTTGCTACTATATCTCATTGATATATTTTAGTTGCATATTATCTGAATCAATGTGAGTAATAATACTAGCATGCTTAGCTAATTCTCTTGCAAATGACTGTTATATAGCATGACTAGTTGTTTAGCTTAAATGATTAGTTCACACTATGTTGTTTATCAATCAATTAATTTCTATTAGTGTGACACATTTATCTATGCATGCACTTTATTCTAGGTCTTTATTTATGAAGCATGCATATCAGTCTAATCCATAGGAGTTTGGGTTTTTATTTGAGTTAATGTATTTTTGACTCTCCGCCTTTAAGCTTTGAAATAGTTTCATCTTACCGATTTGTCTTTATTATGTCATTTTTTAATCGGTATTTATGAATACATGTGTTTAACACAAGCTTCTTGGTACTTGAAAAGTATATACTTATACTTCTTTTAATCTTGTGTTGCATAATATTTCATTGTTGATTATCATATTTTACCTTGATTAACTTCTTGTGAATCAATTATGTCTTTGCCAAATGAAGCATATTTATACTTGTTTTGAATTTGTGATAGCTTCTCAAATATTTATTAAGGATACATGACTATATACATTAAAATTTCTATTTATATGTTATTCATGTATCTCTTATATTGATATTTTGTATAGATATCTTTATGGGGGCATATGAGTTAAGTTTAAGCTTTATATTGATTTGAAGAGTATTCAGTTATACTTGTTACTTTCAAACTTGTGCTTACCTCATATAGCTATTAATTCTTTTGACCAAATTTATGTATTTTTTCTTGAATCAATTAGCTTCTTCCTTAAAGCCTTCTTTTGATGATATCTTCTTGGCTTTTTGGTTAACCTTATAGATACATGGTTTTCATTTGGTTTATAATATTTGAATTATTTTATGTTTTTTTGATATATAGTTTTACATATATTAAAGTTTTCCTAACTTTTGAGACTTATTTGTTTTATTTCTTTAAGTTGGTATGTTGAGAGAAAATGTTTATCAATGTCTTGTTCATGACTATTCATGGATGTTCATTTAAGAACCACATTTCTATACTTTATCTTGCATTTTAAATTATCTCCTTTATTAGTGCTCATTTTTAGTCTATATCTTCTATATATTTCTATACTGCACTATGAAAGCTTTCTTGAAAAATATGTTTCTTGCTATCTTTAGAATTTAGCTTTCTTGAACAAGTTGGTCTTTCATTGCTCATTCCTAGGATTTATGCTTCCTTAGAATTATTGTAGGACAAAAGAATACATGTAATTGATACATCATATGCCTCAAGTCTTTGGCTACGTTTGAGCTTTTGTGTTGAGATTTTTCATTTCTAGAGAATACACTTATTTCTTAATGGCTATTATATTTTACATTATCTAGATCGATCTATTATTCTATTATCTTGGATTTATCTCAATACTTAGTAAAAAAGTGTTATGTTATTGTGTTTTCATGTATATATCTTTTTGCCTATATTTGATAAGAGTCTACTTCATTTATTTATGCTATCTTATGCTCTTATTCTTGCTTAGTAAAGAGTCTATAAATCATTTTATTCATTCAAAATGTACGCCCTTAATTGGACACTCTAATCTTAAGCAAGTATCTTTAGTATTAGTGACTCAAGGTTTAATGAGCACATATATCTTGTTAATTAATTGGTTATATAGCTTGCTTATTTAGGATATATTGTTAAGCTATATAATTTTGGTTCACTTTCACTCATCTAGCTATTGTTTCTCATTTCAATCTATATATGATATGCTAGTTTATAACAAACAAGATTTGTGATTTGCCTTGATATGATTTGTATTCTATTTTATATATATGCCTTGTCTCTAAAACTAGTTTGAAAAACTTTTGATTTGATCTTATTTTTTTGAAGAGGTTTATGATTCCTTACTTTAATATCTTTCCATATAAGTCATTAGTAAGTATTTCTTAAATTTATCTCACTTTTGAGTCATGATTTTATTATATTATCGTATTACATCTATGTAAGTACCCTGATTTTTTGGAGATTTTTTATTATTTATTGTATATGATTTTTATATATTAAACCAAATTTTAATTTTTAATTATGGCTATATCGGCCCTTTGTCGTAGCTTTAATTTTTGAAGCACAACATTGACCAATTCCTCGAAGCAAGTTCCATATTTGTTTTCAAGATGAGCCAACCGTCATTTTGGTATATCATGTCCCACTCAAACATGTTCCCTTGCACTATATTTTTCTTGCACAACTTTCAGGTCAAGATGACAATTTTACCATTCGTCGTAATTTTGATGTATTTTTCCAACTCCGATTTGAGGCTCAAACTCGATCCAAATTTTTTTGACCCAATATATAGTTTTGACCTATTTTGAGCCTACTACACATATGCCAATGGTGTACCTCTCAATTGGGTTCCTATGTGCTATTTATTTTAAGTGGCATATAAGTCAAAACTATAAACATATTGGACTCAAATCGATCACAAAAATTTCACCAATCCAAAACTAGTCCAACTAGGGACCCATGGAGCCTTTTCTAGGGTACCCTAACCTATTAGGTATATTTTAGATTGATTTAAATGAATTAGTGTTCAGCCACACTAATTCAAATCTAATTTAAACCAACTCCATAACAACTTTTCTAATTTAGACTCGATTTAAATATCTTTGGACATATCTTTGTATATATTTTAAACTAGACAACCAAATCTCACCAAACCAAATCCTAATCAATTCCAACCCTTTTAAATTGGATTCCCTATATTTTAAACTCCTATTTTTTGTCCGCCACACCTACTTCTCACAGTAACCGAGCCCCTCCATTTTTTTTTTCTATTTTTGCACTTTCCTTTCCACCCAACGTAAACTCATCATCTTGACCTTTTTCAACCCTCCTACCACCTTCATCTTGACCCTAGGACAGCCGTCTAATACCCCAGCACCTTTTCGAGGAGCCTCGGTCATAATTTGGTCGGTACGAGACGCCGAAGGCACCCAAAGTCAACCGAACTTGTGCTGAATTTGTCAAAGCAGGTATGCTATTTTGCATCTAGGATTTTATGTACTTTCTGATATAATCTTTTCGTGAAACCAAGACTTATGGAAAGATCTTTGTGTCTATTTTCATGTCCAATTGGCCACACCACAATTCCTTATGGTTTGGCTTGGGCATCCGTTCTACAAAAAGATATCCAAAATAGACCAGTTCTGTTGTAAGCCAATTTTATCTACTTCCAGGCCACTTTGACCTTCCATATATTTTTTTGTAAGAAACTAGACAGCCTAATCTTTCCAACGCATATACTTTTGCAGCATTTTGGTTTCCTTTACTATATATTAAAAATATGGACATTTTGTCATAATATCGAGATACCCCACAGTTCATGAGTTCTATGTGTCCATATGCTTCGAAACTTCATGAGACTTGTCCAAAACAAATATTATGCGTGTTTTAATAAGAAAACATATTTTATACTTTTTTTTATTTATATAAAATTTATCATTTTTGGAGCCAAACTATGGAACAAGTCTAAGTATATTGATGTAGAATCATGCGAGACTTGTATACATATTTTTCTCTAAATAAAATGTATTAACTATTATGATATAATATTTATAATTATTTTTATAGAATTAAATAATATATTTTTATTTATTGAAATATTACTTTATCATATAGATTTAATACTATATATGCTAGATTGATATGGTAGTTTGATACTAGTTATATAGTCTAAATTTTATTATAAATATTTTAGTATATTTTTCCAGAAATAAATATTATATGTTACTATATATGATGGATTGGGTTATATATATATAGTAAGTGCTAGTTCCATAGATTATGTATAATTGAAAATATATATAGTAAGTCTATAAGTAGTATGTGTTAAGTCATAGATATATTATTGATAGATGGAATAATTTATTCTAGGAGTTCATGACGGACGTAGCGAAGATCTCTAAGCTGGATCCTCATATTCGCAATTTGAAGTTGCAGGCAAGTATACCTTGCCAACCTGTACAATATATTTTATATGCATATGCATGTTCTTTACTTCTCTGTTGTTCCTTTTTTCTCATATTGTTGTACTCATGATTACATTATCTTCTGTCTAGTTTTACTTATCTTGTTTCTAGTTTTACTTTATCTTGTTTCTTGCTTACATGCACGTACCTGAGTTCTATTCTATTTTTATTATATGTTATATTGGTATTCGTGTTCATATGTGTCTCATGGTAGAGTTGTCCAGTCCTACACCATTATTCTCTTGACTTGAGTATCACTTGACTTATGATATTATATAGATTGTGAGTGCTTACCTTGACTACGGTCTATATGATTGACTTGACCTTGATACTAGAATTGGCTACTTGACCATTTCTATTGGAAGTGCTTGCCTTGATTACAATTGAGATACTATAGATTATGGGTGCTTTTCTTGACTACAATCTATAGATTTTACTTGACTTATTGTTAGCCACTTCTAGTATGGCATGCTACTGTCTTAGGGTCCTTATGTCTTAGTTCCCTTGTATCTTAGTATCCTTGTGTCTTAGTTGATTCTTTCATGACTATTCCTTATTTTCCCTGCATATTTTATACTGTTACATTCAACATTTTTTTATGTATCTTGCTAGTCCCCCGAGGACCTGGTGAACTCTCCAGGTATTCATTGAGACTGCTAAAATAGAAGGGTAGATTGGTGGACGATTGCATCTACCGGATTCAGGTATCGCTAGTGGTACTTTTATTGTTCTTTCATCTTTTATATTTTATGATGACAACTTCAGCTGTATAGCCTAGTTTTATAAGCTTTACTTTTTGTTATGAGCTTGTTCAAATGATTGTATTAAGGTGTAGCCAACTTTATTACAAATTATCTATTCATGTATTTATATTGAAGTGCCATCAGTGTATATTTGATCAACATTAATGCATTTGGTTCCCACTTGAGATTATTATCTGTGGATTGAAATATAGTTGACTTGCCATTTAGACCCTATCTTAGACAACTTACATGCATTACTTGAGGGTTGCATAGGTTGGATTCACCCTTGAGTATGTACCAGCTGGCCGTGTCACGTGCTAGTCCCGTGACTTTTGGGACTGGGGCGTGACAATCTATTTTGATTAAATTTGTTTTCCTTTAAATGAGATCGACTCTTTACCATATTCCATTGATTCAAGAGACATTATTATAAATATGGATTTGGGATTTTCTTTTGATGAGGTTGGATAATGTTTAATCTATTCATTTTTCTTGATGAATGATCCTAATGGTTGAGTAGTCCTATATTATCTTATTATGTGATTATCAAGTTAATTAATTACTCTACTTTGACTACTCTTGGATTACCACATATGAGCCTTTGCTATTTGAACTTTATTGGTTTTTCATTTAGTATTAGTAAGGTTGGGATATTACCCGTTGATGGGTACATATGTGGTAAAATACACCTAGTCTATGCAAAGTATTAAATTGGTTGATTCTTTCTTAATTAGATAATCATGGACATGATATTTAATTTTTATTTTTTACTTTATTTTTGAGCAAAAATTGTCTTTCATCATGATTGTTCTAATTGAATTCATTCTTATTTCGTGATGACCTTCTTCTCAAAAGGTAACATACATCGATCTATCATATTTAAATATGAGATATTTCTATGTAGGTTAATGTATGCCATATTTTTATTATATATGCTTAATTGGAACATTCTTTTGATTTTTCATCTTTAGTGTCTATTAATCGGATATATTTTCATGATTGAAGATGATATTATTCGTCTTGTGATGATTTTATAGCCTTATATGCATTAAGCAAGGGAGAGAAGTCCATAGTTAATTTATCTCTAGATCTTTTAGTTATCTATTTTATGCTATAAGTGCTTTGGAACTATATATGCATTTTTTGAAGGGGAGCAAAATAAATTGTTTTAATTCGTTTATTCCCTTTTATATGTCGTATACCTAGTTCATCATGAACTCTTTTTCTTTATTTTATATTTTATTGATTGAGGTCATGATATTTTCATTTTGAAGGGTTTATGAGAGTGCATGCGATTGTCTTTATTATCTTGTCTCTCTGTTTTATATGAGTTTAAATAGTTCATCTTGTCAATATCAACTTTCTTATCTTATCTTGATGACTAATGAGCTTTCATTGATTTGGCTTTTCTTGTATGTTTAATTGATTTTGCTTTCATTGTTGAGGACACCCCCAAAATTCATGATTTTTATCAATATTGGTAATACTTAGAGGGGAGCATTCAAGTCGACTGAATTTCTCCTTCTCAAGTATTTTTCTCCCTTACCTTCATGTTTATCTAAAGGGTATTCATATAGCATGAAAAGGTAATTGAGTTCAAATGCATGAACTTGGGTAAGCAAATAGATTTTGTAAATATTGAGATTATTCTATATCAATTGATCTATTTCATTGATCATTCTTTTATTCTGTTCCACTATTTATTTGCGGACAATTATGACTCTCAATGGTTTCTCTGATCAATGTTTAAAGTTTATATATTTCAGTTGGCATCAAGTTTATATATTTTAATATCTCAATTGGTATCTTTTTCATTGATATATATTATTTTGCAATTATCAATCCTCATGGCTTTTAATTGAAATTATTTATTTCATAGTTCTCTTCCGAAACTAGTGTATTATTTCACATCATATTGTTTTTTGGATTTCTTCCTTGGATTTCAAGTTTGTAAACTATTTAATAATTGTTTTCAAATTCTTTTACTTTTACCAACTATATTGTGTTTTGACAAATTATTTTCTAATTTAATATTCTACATTGAATACGTAACTTTCTAAACATGTATTTACACACTTTTTCTATTGTTTTTCATTAATATAGTTTGATCATGATTGTCTGTCCTCTTCGTGCTCTGATTTATATGCTTAAGATTGATTTCATTTTATCTCTTAGTATGGGGGAGCGTAATTTTTTCATCATGTCAAAGGGGGAGAAGTAAGTTTAAGTATGTGCTTACATGTTTGAAATAAGGGGTAGAAGTAATTTAAGTAACATGCTATTAGTGATATATGGTTATGTCTGCTTATACATTAGTGATACATGCATCTATTATGTCTATACTAAATTTAATCGATTTGCCATAATCAAAAGGGGAGATTGTTGGCCCAATGGTTGTATCATATTTTTGAATATGGTAAATCAATTAAGTTTGGCATTATATTATCACTAATCTTCATGCAATCACTATAGCATCTCTACTTATACTTATACCTCTTAGTTATATATGCCTAATGTGTTACATATTAATGATATGAGTTTCTATTATATCTATCTTAAATTTAATTGAGTTGCCATAATAAAAAAGGGAAAGATTGTTAGCCCAATGATCTAACTATGTTTTTGAGTATGGTTATTCGATTAAGTTTGACATTATGATATCACTAATATTCATGTTATCACTATAGTATTTATACCTAAATTTAGCATTATCCTCATGTGCATTAAATTTTACTTGCTTATATGAATATTACTTTGTTCGTCTAAAATGTACTTCCAGAAAAGCAATAAGCAAGATCAACATGGACATATACAATAAAAAAATCATGATGGACCAAAGAGGACGGTATCCCACAAGACTTCTCTGAACTGCCCGATGACATCTTCGGAGCCATGCACTCGAGGGTTCCGCTGCCCGGTCAGCCGACATGGGTCGAAGAAGCCAAGCCATGCCATCATAGGGAAAAAGCTATCATCCATCGCCAATCCAATCCATGCTATCATCATTTTAAGAATCTGAAGATGCATGCACCAGCTATAGTTTATTTTGAGTCTGTAATAAGTCTTAGGAATAATTGTAAATGCAAGAAATGGATGCCAAAATCAAAAGCTAGGTAGAAAATAACCCTGTACAACTATTGGCAGACAAACGGATGATCCGACGAATCTTCGCAGAAATTTGAAGGATGATCCGAATGGACCACATAAAAGTTTCTGTAAACTTTCGGATTATCCAACGGACGTCCGCAAAAATTCGAAGGAATATCTGTATGGTTACCATTTGGAATCCAACGGTTGAATCTTGTCCCATCGATGATCATAATGGCTATACTTATAGCCGTTGCACATTACAGGCGGAAGATACGACGGACATTACCGGATGACCACGGGTCTTCCGACCGCTGACAGAAAGTTGCTCCTTTGTACTTTCTCTTGCTTTGGTTATAAATAGCCTTGAATCCCTTCATTCAAGGTTGATGCTTCGACCCTAAAATTTCTAATATACCAAAGCCTATCCACAAACAACTCTACCAAAGCTTTCACTTGCCTATCCACAAATTGTGTTAGAGTGTTCTTGAGTTGTAAAAGTTCGATCTTCATCTTGTTGTAAGAAGATCCAAACCGTCTTGTAAAGAGGTTGAAGTTGGGGAGTTTTCGGATCAAAGCTCTCATGAAGTTGGAGAGTCTTCGGATCAAAGCTCTTGTATTAAAGTCGGAGAGGCCTTCGGATAAAAGCTTTTGTGTAAGAAGTTGGTGAGATTTCGGATAAAAACTCACGTTGTACTATTTACGATAATAGTTGATTAAAGATGGAGAGAGTTCCAGAACTGGACTGTCCCTCGGGAGGACACCAGGATACATCGGGTGTCGGTATTTCTTATTGCTTCTTCTCTTGCACTCTTAATCTTTAAATTGCCTATTAGCAATCATTTAGTGCTTGATTAGTTAGCTTGACCCTATTCACCCTCTTCTAGGGTGCTTGCGATACGTGTGCCATGACACTAATATATATATATATATATATATATATATATATATATATATATATATATATATATATATATATATATATATATATATATATGAGGAAGGATAGGCATCCCCACAATTTTTGCATCCCCATGCATCCCCATGTTCACATCCGTTGGATGTGCTTTAAGTCATCTAATCTTAACCATTGGTAAATCAACGGTTAAGATTAGATGACTTAAAGCACCATCCAACGGTTCAAATAGGGGGGATGCATGGGGACGCAAAAATTGTGGGGATGCCTATCCTTCATATATATATATATATATATATATATATATATATAGCATAATTTAAGGAGGAAAATGAGGCAATGTCGATACGTCTTCAAGACGTGAAAATATCTAGTGGTATGACTAATCCGATGTGGGTGCCTCGTTAAAATTTTCTTAGGGTGCCAAAACCAGTATGAAAAATGCTCATAAGTTAAATAAAAGATACATTAAGGTCAAGTGAATATGCTTCTGGATACTCTCTCTGATTTTGAAATTGTCCTAAACTACGAGCGCTGTAATTCGAGAGCCTCCGTAATCGAAAACCATGAATGATTTTTTTTGGGAAGTGTGGACTTCAATAGGGACTTGGTGAACAGTCGGCCAAGTTGTCCTATGATTGTCATGACCCACGCCCGCATGTTTGGGTACGAGTGCGTGGGTAGGTCCAGCCTACGCCAGAGAATCGGCGGTAGTGAGCTGTCTAGATCTCCATAGTCGTTAAAAAATGCTCAAATAATCAATAATTTGCTCATTATGGTTGCTAGTCACGTGCCCAAAATCAGATCACCACAGCATAACACATTCTACAATGTTCTTTTGTATAAATTTACATAGAATGTCCGGAGACAAATCCGGTAAATTGTATCCTCAACAAATAACATTTGATATACTTGTCTCCTAAAGAATCTAATGCAATAAAAGTATTCTAATATGATCTTCTAGGATCCTCCAGAAATCGTCCAGAAGTCGTTGTCCAATCCAGTGTCATCCACATGCTCTTGTCCTGGTCTAATATGTCAACAATCCAGTCAGGAAATGAGCAAAGTACAATCTATAACAGTGAGACAAATACAACTATGCACAAGTAAAGATGCAATGAAACATGACTAATCCGAATCACCATATATGCATAATCTACTGAAACATGTAGCAAGAAGATCATGACTCATGATTTAAAATACTTACTAAATATGTGACCGGCTGGACAAAGTACATGAATAAATGTACGACTTAATCACACGTGCACAGGTATGTGATTAGGCTATCCACATGACCTAACTAGCGGCTTGGCTTTGATCACATATCCGTAAGCATTTTCCTTCCCCAAAGTACATGAACAAGAACACATGATAAGCACCAGAACCAGAAGCACATGAATACCAGAAGACATGATCAAGTAATATAAACAACGTGTCCAACATGAAACAAGTCACCACATGAAGTAAATGTAACAAACTCATGGAAGTACTTGCCTTTTACCGGAAGGTTGAAAATGTCTCTATGTCTACCTAGATTATGGTTAAGGAAATATGGTTAGATTATAATCTAAGAATATTCCTAGAATGCTATAGACAATAACTATCTTATTCCAATAATCACTAATTACTAATAATCTAAAATTACCAACTATTATCTAATGCAATTGCCAACTAGTAAAATATTTATTAGCTACAATATTTATTTGTCAACAATATTATAAAAATAAACTATTTGCTAAACTTAATTAATTAGCTATAACCATTAATAATAGAAGAATACTAATTAAAATACCAATTGAATCTAGCTAAATTAAAGTACTAATTACAGAATAATACTAATTAGAGAATATTACTAACTATTATCTAAATGGTTGCTAACTAAAATATTTATAAAATATTACTAGATAAAATATCTATTGGCCAAAATATTTACTAACCAATATTTTATCAACGATAATATTAACCAAATTAAATTAAATAGAAATATTAATAGTAATCTAACTAAATACTTAATACAAATAAACCTTTCCTCTTCCTGGTCTTGGCCCACTGGCCTATTGGGCTGGTCTGCCCCAATCCATTTCCATTTCTTTTTCTTCTTTCTTCTTTTTTGTAACGCCCTAGTCCAATATACGTAGGACTAGGAATACGTACATGCCAGCTATATGTATAAGCAGACAACTCCAATATATGGAACATACGAATACGCACATAAGCTGTATTATATGAACTGTAGCTCATATTAATATTTCATGGTCACATACAACAACTATCTCTCATCCACAATGACAAATAAAAGAAATAATTAATCAAATGTCTCAACTAAAATATAAAATAAAATATCTGTCGGATGGTGACAAATCCACTACCGAGCGACTGAATGAAATCAACTGAAATAGACGAGATAAAGAAAGACGAGATAAATAATAGCAACTACATAAGTCCATCAACTAAAAAGAAAGTCTAGTCCAAAATCGTACTCCTCGTGATACTGCCCGTCGTCTAAACCTGGAGAGATCACTAGGTCCTCAGAGGGACGTAACAAGATACATAACATCATGCTATATGAACTATCATGGTAGATAAATAAATATGCAAAAGACTATCCTAGACAACACATATGCAAAAGGGTATCGTAACCGTCTATCATGAAATTAGAGGACAACTTTCACACACATGGGTGGGATTTAGGCTATGAGTACACATACTGTCATCCAGTCATTTGTATCCGGCCGTAACTTTCCAAAATGTTAGAGGGTATCTACAATTTGTATCACGCCATAGTTCCATCCGGAAACTATGATTTACCTGTTTGGCTTCCCATACGCACTAGTGATTGTCCTTCCCTAAGATTCCTACACTGATCAAGTCATGTCCATAACCTGTCCAGTTTTGTAACTGCTTGAGTCTCTATATCATAATCATAGCAGTTACGATCATCTATCCGTCACACGACTTCTTACATATTGATGGTCAGTCAAATATGCAAGCCATGCCCCTAGCAAAATGTCTCAAACCGTGTAATGTAAGTATCATAGCCAAAGGAGATATAAGAATAACGCACAATCAAAAGGTAGTCCACTAAAACTAAGTAAACATGCATACACTAAAAGAAAACAACGAAAAATGATTAATATAGTCGCTTGTACCCAAGTATGACTTGGACACGCAGTTTATAACATATGAAGCAAAACCAATATAAAATAAATAAATGCTGAAAATAAATAATAACGACAGTAATATAGCAAGATATACTTGTCTGGTGGTTGTTGGGTATTTTGATGACGTCTAGTAGATGAAATCAACAAGTCAGGAGAAGCTACAAGGATGGAGCTTCTGCAAACGTCCCCGAATGCTGAAACAAACATCACCAACATTTTTGGAATAAAATAAATAACTAAGATTGACTACCCATAAGTCTAATTCTGGACACAGTGGCAAAACGATAATTTCAGATCAAAACAATGTCCGCCGTTGGACCCGCTTTGCTTCGAAAAACATGCTAAAACTTATCGTCTCTAAAGTCATCAAATTATATGTCTACGGGTCCAAATTTTTGATACAAACTCAACGATATATCCAATTTTGGATTCCGATGAGTTGTATATGAAATCGCCCGTTGAATCTGATCATGGGCCCGTCAAAACGACGTTCCGATCAACAGTCTCAGAATCAGACCAAACTTGGCTCACAGGACCGAAAAATGATAAGAGTCCAATGGCGCAAGTTTTGTCGCAATGTGATGAACGTGCACGAAGTAATTGGAAATTTTGGAAAATAGACACTACAACATTTTTCGACGGATACTGGTCGAATTCGTCACACACACAACCAATTCGAATTTCGTCAAAGCCCACTCATCTACAATGTCCGTCCGAACCTTTTGATACGCTCGATTTGCAACCAAGTCACCCGGTTTGTCAGGACAGACCCCTTATCGGCATTTTTAATATTTAAAAAAACAGGTTTTTTCGAGATTTTTAAATTGAAATAACGCGAGTTTTAATTCAAAATAAATAAAACTAATTATAGGTCTTAATCATGGTTATGTGGACCACAGCTCTTTTCAAATAGATTTTAGAAATCCCTTGGATCCTGGCAAATAATTTTCTTTCAAACAGTGTGTTTGGATTGATAATGTTCTATTTTTTTCAGAACCAATTATTTCAGGATATTTGAAAGGATTTCTCGATCAATTCCTCGCGTTAGAATAAATTTTGATTGAAGAGGATCGAAGGGGGTCAGGTTATGATCATACCTGTGTGACATGTTCGAGAAACGATCAAACGTAGAGGAAGAACTGTCACGACGAAGTGGGGTTGATCAACTCGCTGCTACTGTTGGTGTTGCGCGCGGCTACTGCAGCTGCGCTCTTTCCACCATCGGTGCGGCAGCCTGCGGTGGTTACAGGCGACACAGTGGTGCGGGGAGGGTCGTGTCGTGGTCCAGGGACTCCGTCGAGGTGTTGAGGAAGGAATACGAGGCTCTCTCTTGAGGTTTGGGATCGATAAATTTTGAAACCGAGGCTTGATATTTATACCAATAGTTTAACTCCGAATTTCACTCTAATTGAAACTTTGATTACATAGGATGAGAACATGATAAAGATTTAAATTGGATTTGATTCGATAAAAAACAATGGAGGTTTGATTTAGTTGATTGAGAGAAAAAAATTCTTTTTTTTCTTTCCCACTGCTTAGGCTCGGCACAGGGGTGATGAACAGTGCGTATATATATATATATATATATATATATATATATATATATATATATATATATATATATATATATATATATATATGAGCATATAAATAAACTATTATAATTAGTAATAATATATTTATATATAGAGTGAAACATTTTAATATACATATATAAGAATAATCTTTATAACAATAAGATTTTATTTAAATAATACTTAATAATATTTTTTAATCTATAAAAGCATATAATAAAACCCTATAAATGGAATCTATCTTTTATTTATACGAAATAAAATCCTAGTAAAACCTAAAATATTTGTAACCTAATTTAAAAAATGTAGACATTTATTTAGTATAAAATATCCCATAATACGTCATAATAAAAATCTTTTTACAATATTAATAAAATATGGCAAAAAAATGATTGATTAAAACAAATCCATATTTAAAATAATTAAATAAGTACTTCCTAGATTTTTAGGGGGCTTACTGCTATAGGCTAGTTATGGCACACGATTGCACTAGCAGTCTCGTACTTTCTAGTCAACCTACAGAACAAAATTTAGCCGTGACTAAGACTAAATTTATAAAAAATATTGTTTTTAAATATAAAAATTCAAAATTATTATTTAAGCAAAAATATGAAATAATTTTTTAAAAAATTTAGGGGGTTTAATTTTTTCCTTTCTTTCTCCAAGGCCTTCGGCCTATGAACCAAGCCCATACCCAACCAACCCTTATTAAACCTAAAACCGACCATGTGTCTTCTTCTAGAAGACTCGAAAGGGGAAAAACATCCCACAAGAAGTGAATAATAGAGAAGAAGAGTCGAGGGAGATGGCTCACCGAAAAATCACGTGGCTGGTGCTGCTCCAAAAAGGAGAGGCAGCTTAGACATGGCGAGCAAGGAAGAAGGTAGTAGCAGTTTGCTAGAGCTCGATGGCAAATATAGGTGAGGAGTTTGCTGCTGGATGCTCGCGATGGGGACCAACCATGTGTCGAAACTCCCAGGAAGGTAGCATTCTGTAGTCCACGGTCACGACGTTGAGGCTGGTGGTGCTCAATGGATTGTTGATGGTTCTGAGCGACAATGCTTAAAGGAGGCGGTATATCTTGGATGGGGTCTCACGGCGAGGTGTTGTGGTCGTCGGTGGCTCGATTGGGGTCTCGACAGTAGAAATGTGGTGGTGGTGGCGAGAGCTTCATATCCGGTCAGCCACGGTCGACGACACGGTCGACGACAGTGGATGCTTGTGTGTTGGAGTGGGTGGGGTTTCCAACCTATATGGAGAAGATCCCGGAGTGCGACGAGCGCCATTCGATATCGAAGAAGCTCGGGAAGTAGGCAACGAGTTGCTACTGCTGCTGCTGCTGCTTACCAGAGGGAGGTTCTGGAACTGGGCCACCGAGTTCGGGCCGAACTTGGTCCCAGGCCGAGTTCTGGCCGAACTCGGTCTGGCCATTCCAGAATGTTGCTGGTAGGTTCTGTTAGCCCGACACAGAGTTCTGGCCGAACTCTGTGTCGTCGGGGCTGAGCAAAAATTTAGGATGATTTTTCACCGTTGGATCAAATCTGATGGTCCAGATTTTGCTGTGGATTAGGGGAGTAAATATTAGGTTATTCCTAACCCTATTCATCGTAGAACATTTTGAAGAAGAAAAGAGAGAGAAGGAGGCAAGAGTGCCATTACAACTTCGGGAGAGAAGACGGAGGATTGAAGGTCGTTTTTCGAAGGAGATTGCGTTCGGGTAATCTCTACTCGTCGTTCTCGCTCTTCGTAGCCTTGTAATCATTGTTCTTACTTCTGAGTGTTGTGGGGATCCGATTTGGATCGGGAGGAGTTTGTAGAGGGTGTAATTCTTCTATTCCATTAGTGGAGGCTTCTCAGGGTTGGACTCCGATCGTCCCGTGGTTTTTCCCGCAAGGGTTTTCCATGTCAAAAATTCTCTGTGTCTGCGTAGATTGTTTTGTGTGGTTGTTTTTAGGTTCGTACGTAGTATTGCTCGGTCCTCTCGCGGGTACTCTCCGGTTTGGGAAAAGGTTTCTGCGTTTCTTTCCCAACAGAGTGGTATCAGAGCCAGGTTCTAGAATTCAGAAGGAGTGTCAGTAGTTGACAGAGAAACCAGAGAGGAGAGATAGACGCGAAGCCGGTGCGCATGGTGAATCTGAACGGCACCAACTATCACTATTGGCGGAGCAAGATGAAAGATTTGCTGTTTGTCAAGAAGCTGTATCTACCCGTGTTTGCATCCGAGAAGCCCAGTGATAAATCCGAGGAGGACTGGACATTCGAGCATATACAGGTGTGTGGGTACGTACGGTAGTTTGTTGATGAGAACATGTACAACCACGTTGCCAATATTGAGCACGCGAAGACGTTGTGGGATAAGCTGGAATCCTTGTATGCGAAGAAGACCGGGGTAAACAAGTTGTTCCTGATCCGAACGATGATGGGTCTGCGATACAAGGATGGGGCGTCTATTTCGGACCACTTGAGTGAGTTCCAGGGCGTGGTTGACCAGCTATCTTCTATGGGAGTCAAGTTCGACGACGAAGTTCAGGGACTATGGCTGCTGTGTACATTGCCAGACTCGTGGGAGACCGTACGAGTATCTATGATCGCTTCTGCTCCAGAGGGCGTGGTCAGTCTGGAGTTTGCCAAGAGCGGGGTGCTGAATGAAGAGATGCGGAGACGATCTCAGGGTACTTCATCCACATCCCACCACTCAGAGGCATTGGTTTCAGAGAGCCGCGGAAGGGGCAAAAGCAGGGGTCCAGGTGGTGGCAGAGACAAGAGCAGAGGGAAGTCCAAAGGTCGGTACGAGGACTCAGAGTGTTACCATTGTGGTAAGAAGGGCCACATCAAGCAGAATTATTTCGCTTGGAAGAGAGAGAAGAAGGGCGACAAGGGGAAGCAAGAAGAGAACACTACAGCGGCGGCCTCGATACATGGAGGCGATGTGATCGTCGTAGGTGATGAGGTCATTACTAACCTCGCCTGCGATGATAATTCTTGGCTGGTGGACTCAGGGGCTTCAGCACATGTATCTCACAACGGGGTACTGTTTGCCACTTACACAACAGGCGACTGTGGAGTGTTGAAGATAGGCAATGGAGATGTGTCGAAGGCGGTTGCCATTGGAGATGTGCATTTGAGAACGAAGACGGGTGCGGTTCTTGTTCTCAAGGATGTTCGTCATGTCCCTGATATCCGTTTCAACCTGGTGTCGGTTGGAAGGTTGGATGACGAGGGATTCTTCAGTCTCTTCGGGAATAGTCAGTGGAAGCTTTTCAGGGGTTCGATGGTGATTGCTAGAGGAATCAAGAAGTCCGGTCTCTACTATATAGAGGAGAGCGCACAGGGGGCACAGGAGGTGAACGCAGTCAGTGATGCGTCTATCGAGTTATGGCACAGGCGGCTCGGCCATATCAGCGAGAAGGGGATGAGCTACTTGGTGAACAGGAAGGTGATTCCGGGGCTCAAGTCTACAAAGTTGGAGAAGTGCACGCACTGTTTAGCTGGGAAGCAAAATAGG
Source organism: Iris pallida (assembly GCA_029216955.1). Taxonomy (NCBI): domain Eukaryota; kingdom Viridiplantae; phylum Streptophyta; class Magnoliopsida; order Asparagales; family Iridaceae; genus Iris; species Iris pallida. The sequence goes on from JANAVB010026799.1 coordinate 17,765,975, forward strand.
GTGTCTTTTCAAAGTCACCCAAGTTCGAGGAAGCCGGCGTTGCTCGAGTTGATTCACTCGGATGTCTGCGGTCCTATGAAGGTAAAATCTCTTGGTGGTGCTTCTTACTTTGTAACCTTTATTGATGACTGTTCCAGAAAGGTTTGGGTCTATGCCTTAAAGACCAAGGATCATGTGCTGCCTACTTTCAAGGAGTTTCAGGCCTCTGTTGAAAGGGAGACGGGCAAGAAGTTGCTGTGTGTTCGGTCCGACAATGGCGGCGAATACATCGGTCCCTTTGATGCGTATTGCAGAGAGCAAGGGATACGACACCAGAAGACTCCGCCAAAGACACCTCAGCTCAATGGTGTAGCGGAGCGCATGAACAGGACACTGATGGAGAGGGTACAGTGTTTGCTGTCAGAAGCAAACTTGCCGGGCAGTTATTAGGGTGAGGCTCTTCTCACAGCTGCTTATGTTATTAATTTGTCTCCTAGGGCTCCTTTGCAGGGTGATGTGCCTGACAAAGTATGGTACGGCAAAGAGCCGTCATACAATCACCTGCGAGTGTTTGGCTGTAAGGCCTTCGTGCATGTACCGAAGGACGAGAGGACCAAACTTGAGCCGAAGACGAGGCGATGCATCTTTGTCGGCTACGGTCGGGATGAGTTTGGCTATAGACTCTACGACCCGGTGGGAAGAAAGCTCTACAGAAGTAGGGACGTAGTGTTCGTCGAGGATCAGACCATGACCAACACTCAGGATTCCGAGATGCCTTTTGAGGCCGAGGAATTGCCTGAGTTAGATTTATTTCGCTTCGAGCAGTTTCCAGAGGACATCGCAGAGGATCCAGTTATGGGGAAGCCAGTACATGGAGTAGCTCCCAACCTTGATCATCAGCCTGCTGATGGTGGTCAGGGTGTCCCTCAGGAGGATGAGCATGCCGGGGAGGCAGTTCCTGAAGGGGAGGAGGCTGTTGGTATACAGCCAGCATCAGTGGCTCCACTGAGAAGGAGCGACAGAGATCGTCGACCATCTACGAGATACTCACCGAATGAGTATGTGCTATTGACTGACGGGGGAGAGCCCGAAAGTTTTACAGAGGCTATGGAAGACGAACACAGACAGGAGTGGATGGAGGCTATGCAGGAGGAGATGAGTTCCTTGCACACCAATTCCACTTATGATCTGGTACGGTTGCCAAAGGGCAAGAAGGCTTTGAAGAATCGATGGGTGTTTAGAGTGAAGCAGACGGATGATGCTACTCGCCCTCGATACAAAGCGAGGCTGGTAGTTAAAGGCTACGGTCAGCGGAAAGGCGTGGATTATGATGAGATCTTTTTGCCTGTCGTCAAGCATTCGTCTATTCGGGTGGTGCTAGCATTAGCAGCCAGTCTCGACTTGGAGGTCGAGCAGATGGATGTGAAGACGGCATTCCTCCACGGTGATCTTGAGGAGGAGTTGTACATGGAGCAGCCGAAGGGATTCTGTGAGAAGGGCAAGTCACATTTGGTCTGCCGGTTGAGGAAGAGCTTGTATGGTCTGAAGCAGGCTCCGAGACAGTGGTACAGGAAGTTCGAGTCGTTTATGGGGGAGCATGGCTATGCACGGACGACGTCGGACCATTGTGCATTTGTGAGATATTTTGCCGATGATGATTTCATCATTTTATTGCTCTATGTTGATGATATGCTATTAGTGGGTCGGAATGCCACTAGGATAGCGGAGCTGAAGCGCCAACTGGGCGCGGCCTTCTCTATGAAGGATTTGGGCGTAGCGAAGACTATTCTTGGGATGGAGATCAGCCGAGAGAGAGAGTCCAAGTTGCTACACTTGTCCCAAAAGAAGTACATTCATCGGGTAAAGCTATCTAGCATATCCAAATAATATTGAGTATAATAAGAGACATCAGTATACTGCAAAGGATATGCTTTATTGATTTTTATACCATCATTTACAACAGGAACTTTAGCCTTAGCAGGCTTAGTCAGATTGATGACAAGAGGGGGAGAAGAAGAACGAGAAGGAGGAGGGGGCTTCTTACGACGAAGGTTGATTACAAGCGGCTCAGAAGAGGTGAGCTCCCTTTGTTCATGACTATCACCCTTTGGTTGCTTCTCATGGGAAGGAAGATAGATAGTCAGTGGTTTGGAAGACTGAGGACAGGAGGTACGTCCTTTGACCGAGATTACCAGAGTATCATTCGACACACTTTTTTGTTCTTCATCTGTGTCCATTTTTAGTACCACCTTCATGAATTCCTCCTTGTACATGCGAGAATCGTTGCAGTATGCTTCAACTCCTTTGAAAGGATTCAGATCTGCAACCTCTTTTTGTACCTCTCCATTATTATCCACATATTTAAAACATTGGTGGAGAGTAGAAGGTACAATATTGTGTTCATGGAGGAATGGCCTTCCTAACAAAGCATTGTATGAGCCATGATTGTCAATAACATAGAAAGTCACCTTTGTACGAAGATTGCCAATTTGAAGTTTTAGGCGTATCTTTCCCAAAGGTTCACTTCTTCCTTGATTGAACCCCAAGATGGTAGTGATAGTTGTAGAAAGGTTATGCAATGGGATCTTCAAAGCATCCAGCAAAGACTTTGGCATGATACTAAGTACGGACCTGGGTCAATCAAAATGCGATCGACTTTCTTGGTGTCCACATACCCCGTGAAATAGAGAGGACGATCATGACGATTGTCTTCTAACAACATGTCATCTTGTGTAAAAGTAATGTTAGGCATTAATTCAAATACACTATGACAATGTAAACAGCTGACTGGCTCCTTTTCAGGCTTCTTGAGAAGAGTAAGACAAGCGTCAGCCTACATCAAGGCTTCACTTAACGTCTCTCGAGTTTCTTTTGAGAGACGTAAGAGTTCAAAGATTGACAATCTTGCTGGAGTATTGGCCAATTGAGCCAATATGTCAAAGTTATATGGCTTTTCAAGTCCAAGAGACGAGGACCTTTTTAATGCTTTGTCAAAACGAATAGGTTGCTTTCCCTTATCTGTTGATGTAGGTTTAGGAGGAGATGGTTCAACCACCGGCAAGGATGTAGATGGTATATTCTCAGCAGGAGAAGATGATGTAGGAAGAACATCAGGAGATAAGACAGGATTATCTTGATTTTTGGGATATTCCTGAAAATAAAGTTTTCCAGATCTAGTGCCAATTAGAATTTCTTCTTCTGTTACAGGTTCAAAGGATACCATGTTACAGTTCTTAGATTTGGATTTGGAGGGCTTCTTTTGCTTAGAAGAGGAAGGCGTTTCAAAATCTGCTACCAGATCTGGATGAATCCACATGATCTCTCCTCTGTCAGTCGATAGTGGAACAAGACCTTCATTTTGAGGAGGTGGAAGATTCACGATCTCAAGAGTAGTCCTTGGAATGGGGACAACACCATCTTGTACAAGTTGTGGTAAAAAATCACCGAATTGTAGAGAAACCATATTAGCAGTCACCGTCTTCTCGTCCTGCTGTAGGGTAATTGCTCCAGAGTTGACCAACTCCTAGATTTCGCCCTTGAGCACGTAACATGCTCTGGTTGGATGCCCTATAAATCTGTGATAAACACAATATTTAGGGTGATCGGTTTTACCCACTTATTCTGGCCATTTTGCCTCTGGCAGCTGAAGCTTATTGGTTTTGATCAAGCAATCAAAGATGCTCAAAGTATCATCTTCATCGAAAGAATACTCTTCTTTTGGACGAGGTATCTTCTGCGGTGGTGCTGATGGAGTGGATGCTGTCTGAGTAACATTGACAGCCAAAGATTCCTTACCTTTGAGATTGATGGTCAGTGTTTTTTTATCCTTGCGATTATTCTGGCGATTATTACCTCCGGGTGTAGAATGTTCATCTTGGTTAGGATGAGTCATCTGAACTCCTAACTGTTTGAACTTTTCGGCACTGACCTCTGCCGCCTTGGCATTCACAATGAAAGAAGGCCAATCCTGGAATTGTGTAGATCCTATCCACATACTGATAATAGGCAACAAGTTTGATTTACATGTGTCTATTGTTACAGCAGATGGAGTTCCTAAAGGCATTTTGAGTGCCTCTCGGCAAAATCTTTCAATAAAACTCTTCGTGGATTCATTGTGCCTTTGTTTAATCTTAATGAGGGCAGACATTGTCATGTAGTTGACTCCCTCATAAAACTGTTCCAAGAACATTTGCTTGAAACCAGCAAAAGAAGTTATGCAGCCATCAGGCAAACTACGATACCAGTCGTATGCTGCGCCAACTAAACAACCGACGAACACTCTGGTAAGGAGAGAATCATTTGGCTGTAATTCGTCAGTCATCACCTCAAAGTGATTGATGTACTGACTTGGAGAAGTGCTTCCATCAAACAACATAATGGTCAGAAGCTTGTATTTAGGAGGGAATGGAACCTCCTTCCACTCTGTAGGATATGGTTGCTTTATGTCCAATCTTTGTAGACCATCTTTTTGCTTGAAGGCCTCAAACTGAGTGCATAAGAGTTTTACAGCCTCATTAGCATCCCCTGATATTTGGGAATTGGTGGGCTGGTTAGAAGTGTTAGGAGGAGGAACAACGTGGTAATTACCACCCCCAGCACCAGACTGACTGGGATCAGCTTGAATTGGCACAGTAGCAACCTGAGGAGGTGGTACCCCTAGACTAACATGTACAGAAGATGCTATAAGCTCAGGATTTGTAGCAGGGTTTACAATCGGTGGCACTGTATGTTGAGCCACGATTATAGTATGCATACTTGCAACCATTTCTGCCATGGTCTTCAATTTGTCTTCTAATGCAACAATTCGTTGCTCCTGACTGGTTGAAGTAGAGGCATCTTGATCTTCCGTAATGGTATATGCCGTCACTTCTCTTGCTGCTATTGATGAGATAGTTTATTCAGAACTTTCACTATCTGCATCAAACTCTGAAAAAGAGTCCTCTCTTACATGAGCGATGGGGAGATCTTCTTGATTAAAGACACCTTGGTTCAAATGTCGACTTCTCGATCTAGTGTATTGAAAGACACCTTCACTGGATGCATGAATCCGATCCAAGTATTGCTGACTGGGATTACGGGATGCATTACATCTTGGATGTTTCCCACCCCCAGTGCCTTGAAAAGTCATATTGACAGAAGCATATAATAGCTCGTCTTCATCTTCTATTATATGTTCTGGAGTTGAAGCATAGTTCAGAAGATCGAAGACAGATCGTCGAGCTGATTGGCAGCAACAGTTGATGACGACTTCATGAAGGCAGTGGCGATCTAAAGTGTGATTTGGAGGTGAGGGAGACATCCTTGCAATTTTCCGTCTTTGTGTAAGACGTTCCCGGAGATCAGTTACCACTACAGGACGAGAAGAAGTCGGAGGAACATATTCCTTAATGATGTTAGGAACATGTCTCCTATTCTTCAGATGTTTAGTTCCCTGAGTGTACAAAGATGTACTCAACTCATTAGCATAAGTGGTTGGGTCCTTCTTTTCAAACTTTGGCTTATGGTACAGATTGGCCTTTGGCATAGGGTTCTTACGTTTCACCAAAGTTGATACTGGTTGACGCCTATTGAGATAAGCGCGTAAATCAGAAAATTCTGCTTCAGGTGTCTCTGTTTGTGATACCATCAATTTTCCTTGCTTATATCTTAAAATTTGCAAGATGGAAAGATCATGACCAGACCCCATAGGGGCAGGCAAGATGCCTCTTTGATCAGTATTCTTTCCGATATCAGAGATCCGAAGACCTCTGTTTAAAGGAATATAATCTGATGTGTCTTCCTCTGAGTCATAGACCAAGAAAGTTTGAGAAAAGACCAAAGGGTGTTTTCCTTTATTTTGTAGAGGGTTAGCTAAGCAGCGTTCCCCTCTGTTCTATTGTTGGACCACTTTAGGCACAAGTTGCACTAGTTGAGGAAATGTCAAAGGACTCTTCCCTTTGTTCTTTCTAGTTTTGGCACTAGAACATTGTTTCTCCAAGTTCAGAACTGGAGAATTAGAAGAGGAATATCCAAAAGACAAGTTCCCTTGGGTTGCGCCAGAGCAGCAGACTGCGCCTGAGTCACTGATTGCTTGGGTTGCGCCAAAGCACTACGGGCTACTGGTTGCACCCTAGTAATATAGGCTACTTGTTGTGCCTTGGCAACAACATGGGTAGACTGCGCCTCAGCAACAGCCTGAACTGACTGCGCTTTGGCAGTAAAGAGAGTAGTAGACTGCGCGTGGGTAGCAGGAAGAGTGGACTGCGCACGGGCAGCAGGATGAATGGGTTGCACCCTGCCAACAGAAGCAGGCTGTGCCTGAGCTACTGAGGCGGATTGTGCCTTAGCCACTGAGCACTCAAGTTGCGCCTGGACAACAGCAACTGCATGAGACTTAGGAGTCCACACAGTCCTGTTCTTGGCGATAGCCATAGTGCGCTTGTTGCTCTTGGTGTTAATCATATCCTCGTAGGTTGTCTGGTTGACTTGAACAACCAGAGTCTTCTGCATCTTGCCGATTGACGCAGTATCACATTGAGTTGTCACCTTCTCGTCGTAAGAGAAAGTCGCCTCCAGCAGAGTCGCTTGTTTGCAAAAATAAAAAGTTGTTCTATTACAAACTTTTGAAAAAGAGTACAAGAGTACAATTTGAATTCTAGGGAAGTACAACTGTAGGAATCTGATCAGAAGATGATCACTTTATCCCTTGGACTATGTGAACTTGAAGACTAGAGCCTCTGGAGAATATAACAGCAATTTTTGCAAGAGTTCTTGATCTCTCTCTGTGTGTCCTCCTTTAACAATCATTGGAAACTCTATTTATAGAGTTCAGGAAATAACTATTTTAGCAGTTATTTAGATGTGTGCGAGTCTGGAAATCGCCACATTGGGTTACGCCAACCATATGTTACGCCAATTTTTATTCAGGTAATCAATCGTGTACTAACTGTATTTAGACGCGTGGCATCATGTGATTGAGATGTGCGTGGTCGTGTACAGAATAGTAGACACGTTTTGAGAGATTAGTGGCATGTGTGCCACATCATCCTGCTTTGGAAATGAAAAATTGTCTCAACTTTATCAGGTTGCACGAGCTTCAGTCAACAAGTTGAATTACGCCTGATTGGACTGTGCCTAGACATGTGGCAGCTTTTGAGAAGAAGTCGTTCAGATTGTGCCTAGGCACAACTAAGAAACTTGTCTGGATTGCGCTTAGGCGCAACTCATCAGATGTGTAGGACAGCTGTCAGTCCAATCTCCTCGAGCGGCACAATTCGAGGGATTCGAAGAAATTTTTCTCGTTCACTGTGTTGTCAGTCGTCAGGGCTGTCAGGTAATGATGGCCATTAAATGTCAGACTCCACGTAGATTTTGGTGCAATGTGACTGGGCGCAGTCTGATATATGGCACAACCTGATCAGTGGCGCAGTTTGATCTCTGAGCTTTATATCAGTGGCGCAGCTTGATTTTTGGGACGTAACTTGATTACCGAGTAGTAGATACATGGCACAACTTGATTTTTTGGCCCTACACAGAGATCAGGAGCTTCTTGGGGCTGGCAGGATATTACAAAAGGTTCGTGCAGGATTTCTCCCGGATTGCAGAGCCGTTGACTAGGCTGACTCGGAAGGATGCTGAGTTTGTTTAGTCAGAGGAGTGTCGGGCTGCTTTCGATGAGTTGAAGAAGCGGCTTACGATAGCTCAGATTCTGATATTGCCATCAGGTTCAGGAGGGTTCACTATATACAGTGACACTTCAGGGAAGGGGTTGGGTTGTGTCTTGCAGCAGCATGGGAAGGTGATTACCTATGCTTCCAGACAGTTACGTCCCCATGAAAAGAACTACCCTACCCATGACTTGGAGTTGGCAGTAGTGATTTTTTCTCTGAAGTTGTGGAAGCACTACTTGTATGGAGAGAGGGTGTAGATCTTCACAGATCATAAGAGCTTGAAGTATGTGTTTACACAGAAGGAGCTCAACATGAGGCAGCACAGGTGGTTAGAGCTGATGAAGGACTTCGACATCTCACTACAGTATCATCCAGGGAAGGCCAACGTAGTTGTCGATGCCTTAAGTAGGTATCCGACAGCCATGTATTTGACTATGGATCGTCACTTGCTGGTAGACTTGGAGAGACTAGGGATTGAGGTGATTGTGCCTGGAGTTCAGATGCAGATGTGGGGCCTTCAAATTCAGTCGAACTTGATGGAGAGGATCAAGTCGACACAGTTCGAGGATGTTGCTCTGTGGTGTATCCGAGAGCAGGTTCGAGAAGGGCTAGTGGATGGTGAGTTCACTCTTACAGAGGATGGCGCTTTGAGGCATGGTTCTAGGCTATGTGTGCCTAGTGGAGAGCTCAGGGAGCAGGTCACGCAGAGGCTCACAGATCTCAGTACTCTATACATCCTAGTGCCAACAAGATGTACAGGGATCTGAGAGAGCACGTCTGGTGGTATGGGATGAAACGGGAGGTAGCTCGCTTCGTAGCTAGATGCTTGGTCTGTCAGCAGGTCAAGGCAGAGAGATAGAGGCTAGGAGGGAAAGACGCAATTTGGGTCATCATTGACAGGTTGACCAAATCGGCCGACTTCTTGCCATTTAAAGTGGGTACGTCTACTGAGAGACTTGAAAAGATGTACATGCGGCAGATTGTCAGGATTTATGGGGTTCCGGTTAGCATCGTCTCAGATCGGGATAGTCGCTTTACTTCCCATTTTTGGCGGAGTCTGCAGACTAGTTTGGGCACTCAGCTCAAGTTTAGTACTGTATACCACCCCCAGACGGACGGACAGTTAGAGAGGACTATTCAGACGCTCGAGGACATGCTGTGGACGTACGTCTTAGATTTTGGAGGTTCCTGGGAGGATCACCTACACTTGGTGGAGTTTGCTTACAACAACAGTTATCAGACCAATATTGAGATGTCACCTTTCGAGGCTCTGTACGGGCGTAGATGTCGTACACCCTTATCTTGGGATGATGTTGGAGAGCGAGCTTTATTGGAACCTGAGATGGTTGTTGACGCAGCCGAGAAGGTGAAGCTCATCAGGGACAGACTTCGCGTGGCGTAGGACAGACATCGACACTACACCGATAGCTACCGGAGGCCTTTGGAGTTTGGGGTACAGATTAGAGATAGGATTAGAAGTAGGTTGTTATTTTGTTTGTTTGATCATGTTTAATTATTTAGTAACTTGAGACCTTGTTTGTGTTTAGGTCAGAGACATAGTTTTTTTGAGGATATCTCTGACTTGTGGTACCATACGCTTTGGTGGAGGTGGAAAGCTTAGCCCGTGCTTCATCGGACCTTTCGTGATCAGCGGAACAGTCGGTGACGTGGCATACAGGCTAGACTTGGTACCTACACTAGTGGGTATCCACAACGTATTCCACGTATCACAGTTGAGACGGTATGTGGCTGATCCTAGCCATGTACTTGACCATTCAGAGATTGAGCTGGGACCTACTCTCAGTTATCCAGAGCAGCCAATTGAGATTCTGGATCGCCGAGAGAAGGTACTGAAAAACCTGGTGATACCCTTGGTTTGCGTCGCATGGAGGCATCATTCTCTAGGAGAGTCTACACCTGGGAGCGGGAGGATGAGATGCACGAACGATACCCATATCTTTTTGGACCTTGAGGTATGATTGTCTATCCTTCTTATCAGTTTAGTTTCGCCTTTTAATTTTGAGGACGAAATTATTTTGGTCATTTGGTGAATTTTTGAATTTATTTTGAATTATTGAATTGGTGATTTCTATTTTTGATATTACCTAATTGAGACTTTGTAGACTAACCTAGAAGTTGACCCTAACTATGGTGACTTGGTTAGCAATGGTATGACCCTAGTCTAACTTAAGTTAACCTCTATTTTAGTCACTTAGAATCTAGTTTTAAATAGGAGGATTAATAATAGGTGCAATGGCTTATGACTTGTGATTTTCATTTCATGACTTATGAAACTAAGCCCATGGTCCATGACTTGAACCCTAACCCTAATTTCAGCACTATGTGGGCGGCCAACCTAGGTTATCCCCCTATTTAAACACTCATTCACTTGTTCTTGCCTCTTTTGTGCTCAACCAACTTTTAGGAAGGAAAGGTAAATCCCTATTTCCCAAATTCATATAAATTCTATTTTAATTCCTTTTTCATCCAAATCTTTTATAATAGTTTCTAATCACCCTCTATTTGATGTTCATGGAGAGTGATTTCAGTTTTTGTGTAATTTGGAGGATTTGGCTAGCAATGGGAACCGTTTGATTTGGGGCTTTTTTTTGATCCTTGCAACCTATAGGTAAATCCTTCATATTCTATTTAATTTATATTTTTCTTGCATGATAGCCTAGATCTAGGTGTCCCTAGCTGTAGTGAAGGTTTGGTGTCATTTGCATTAGATTTCGTGTCCGTATCGGACACGTATCAATGTCTTCATTGATGTGTTTGGTGAAATGACATAACCACTGTTTTCTTTACCTATTTCAAAACTATTTTTACTAATTATTAGCCCTATATATGGGTTTTAATTTCGTATTGGTTTGAGCACACTTCGTGTCCAAATCAGGGCACGAACACGTGCACGAGGCCTCAGTTTAGTGCCCTATTACTGGACACTGAGTTCTCTTCACTCAGGACACGGGGACACGCGATTTTTAGAGAGAATTTCAGGGCAATGTCTAACATTAGTCTCCCAAAGTTGGGCTCGAGAGGTTCAGTATTCGAGGAGTTCTCCTACTCGCACTGGTCGCACGCACAGGCAGACACACGCATTTTTGGCCACTGATACGTGGCTGGACAAAACATGATACACGTTTTGGACACAAGGCAGGGTGTCAGTGAGGTAGCCCTATCCTAGGTGAACCTAGGTGCACACCCACGTGTTGTGTCGTGTCGTGTGTCGTATCCTAGACACGAGTGCACGCGTGCACGAGACAGCGTGTCTATGTGTGTACGAGAGTGGTTCGTGTTGAGTGGACACGCCGTATCCGTCTCTGGGTGACACGAGTTAACTCGAGGGACACGTACACATGTGTGTCTTTGATTATCAACCATTAAATTGTCATATTAACTTGTTTTTAATTGTCGATTTGCAATTCCCCATTTTTTCTGATACACAGTTTTACTAATTCGATTTTCTGAGTTTTAATTATACTTTTAACTGTTTTGTTGATGTTAACTGCCATGATTAGTTCACCTACATATGTCTGAGTATTAGTTACATGTTATGTTGGGATGTTAACACAGGAATTGGGTTTTCGAATGGGTTTTGAATGTGTACACTGTTAGCTAACTGTCAATTTGAACACTATGTATATCCTGAGAACATGTGCATTAGCACTGTTAGCCGAGGATAGCTATTTCCTATCACATACACACACCCATTGATACATTGCATTGCCACCTAATGGAATTCCTGAGAACACACAAACTATCTACTGATTCCTAATACACACACATAATCTGTGAACACATTGACACATTGTACTACTATTTTTCCTGAGATTAGACACACACAACCCCCTATCTCCTAAACTGTCACAGACACACACTGTTACTCATTCACACATTCCTGAGGACACTACAACATCCTTTACTATTACACACATTACACCACATTACTCTATTAATTCCTGACACATTACACACACAGTTACACATTGACACACTCCCTACCTAAAACTGAGAACTGTTACATGAACACACACATGTTAGTCACACACACACATGTTAGTTTGTTCACACACTCATATACACACATTGTCTCACACACACATTGATAACAGTTTTCCAAATGCCCCTACACACATATTGATATATACACTACTGTCCTACTTCACAATGTTACACCCACTCATGATTCACTCTTCCTTTCTTCCTTCCGTCTACATGTATATTTATATATGTTAATCTAGTACCTATACATATATAGCTACCCTATATATATATTTACATGTATATATATAATTGTGAATGTGACATATATATATTGATTTGTATAATATATGCATATATGGTTTTGTTTATATGTGATGTATAATTTAGGCTATGGTGCTAGACTAGTGTGGCTTGTATTGTATTTTGGTTAGAGACCTAGATTGACTTGTTAAGCCTAGATTAGACCAACCTAGACTAGTTTGACCTAACTAGACTAGAGTTGACCTAGTTTGATTGTTAGAGTTGACTAGAGTTGACCAAGGTTGACTTTAGCCTAGATTGACCCCAAATATCATGTAGATGTATTGTAGCAGTCTATTATACTATTTTGGACATGTAGTGACTTGTACTGTTCTATATGACCCAAACACCACTCCTCGGACAATATATTCTCTTCAGATATTCAGGATATCAGGCGAGTACATTCTCTGATCTTTTCATACTTGCTATGATCTATTTGCATGCTCTAGTTTACTTTACTTGATGCTGACACCTGTATCACGGATTAGTACTATAAGGATCTTGTCGTACGATGTTATCCCCTTAGCGGATACATCGGGTATTTCATGTTCGTGTACTTTATCATGAGCATCGCATACTCCTTGTATTCGTGTACAAATCGTGTGAAATCGTGTACTCTCATGTGCTCACATGATCTTTGTGTACATTCCTCATCGTGTGCAATAACATAACTTGACTGGATCCTTGTGTATTGATTGGGGGCGGGGGAGTGGAAGTGGTTATGTACTCAATCTTGTAGCTTACTCGTGTATAACCTCTGTAGATTACTCGTGTATAACTTCGTGCCGTTTACATAACCATCTTATGCTCTAAATCACTTAGTCACTTACATTTCTTACCTATTATGCATGTATTTCCAGTTATCAGATATTTCTCCAGTTTCTTCCAGCATTTCCTGTATCTTACTCTATTGCTTGTCTTTTATATCATGCCATGCTATGAACTGTACTAGAGATATGTATTCGTTCATGTCCTGACTGGACCTGTTGAAAATATTACAAAGGATGAGGACGAGGCGCTTTGTACCACATATTACGGGACTACCCTAGAGGACTGCTGTGACCTGGACCAGCAGCAGGACCCCTTAGCAGTGGATGACACACCTTTAGTCTAGGATTTCTTTTCATTGTATTTACTCTATGGATTACTGTATTTGAGATTTGAGATGTTATCTGGATATGTGATATCTTAGACACTTAGACTTCTATCTGGTTGTATCTCTGTGGATTCATTTTATTTCATATCATATCTATCTATCTTATCATTTTCTGCCTTAGATGTGATTGAGATTGTATTCTGCTATGTCACCTCCATTCGGAGTGTATATACTGTACATGTACCTTATATTATTAGATGATTGACCTAGGACAATGTTTTACCACCGATACTGCGGCGTAGGCTGGACGTACCCACTTCTCGTGCCCTTACTCTAGGGTGCGGGTCGTGACAAAGGTATTCCTACATATTTCCTAAAGATGCTTACAAAATCAATTTTCAACTTTGATGACAAGAAACTCCTTGGTTCAGTTACAGATTCACAAGCCACTTGGCCTCTGCTAGTGTATTATTGTAAATTGATGTCTACAATTAGAAGATGCATATTTTAACTTTGATGACATGATACTCTTTGATACTTTGATTTGCAACGCACACGACCTACACAAATCATTCTGGAGACATGCTACACACACACACAATTCTATTTTATATACTATGCACAAACCTATACACCCTACTACTATACCGATACTGCACACAGTGACACCTTACACACGTAGACCTGTACACTTGTTATGTACATTGGACACACTGGTAGATGTAGAGCATTTAGTATCCTTTAAATCGAATATCTGATTCACTATGGTTAAGAGCCGTGATTGATGTCTCCTACTTAACGGCCTACTTAATGGTTTTGTTTGATAGATTGACATCCTGCAAAATGAGTTTAATGTAATGATTTTCTTTATATTGGAAATAAGGGTGAGCTTTAATGGATGTATATATGATAGTGGGTTTTGTTTCAGTTAATCGGGTAATATCTATGTAGTTTTTGGTTGAGTATTTATATTTTCCTTTTGTTAATGCCCTCCATAACCATTCCCATGTTAGAGGATAATTTTGATTTCTAAGATTTATAATCCCCAAACCCCTTTCTTTTTTGTTCCTACAAACTATACTACATAACTAAGCATCTATAAGCTTGGCATATATTTTTTCCTGAACAAAATAAACTTCTCCTTATCTTATCTAGCCTTTTAATCACCCAAACTTTAAGATAGAAGAAAGATATCATATCAGAGGGATACTGGACATCAAAGAGTTAACCATAGTCAATCTACCTCCTCTTGATAAAGAATTAACTTTTCAGGCTACCTATTTCTTTTCAGTATACATATGGATTTGTTAAAGATCCTCTACCTTCTCTAAATAAAAGCAAAAGGCAAAAAAAAACCAACTCCATGACAGTACATCCAAGATTACAAACTTCTCACCTCCTCAACATCCTAGTTTAAGTAGGATTCCTAGAATACTCCAATTTAGAAATAATGAAATATCTAAGATCTCCCAAACTGAAGCAACTTTCAAAATATTCTACTTGATTTGGGCTCAGTTAAATTTCAATACTAGCAGCTTGATTTATTTTTTGTTTCTATCAACCATCTTCATCACCACACAACTCTCTGATAAAAGAATTAGCAAGTAACAACCATTCTACAATGGCTGTGGTAGTCATGGACAATTTAGATGAGTCCTCAAATTGTTAAACAAGTAACTACATGAATATACACTGTAGATGGTACAAATTAATGAAATTTTCAACTAGCGACGACAACAAAATAAAGAAAGAAACTTAGGTTGCATAAACGACTTTGTTTGGCATATCAGCCACCACAATTTCATACACTTTATGCAATATTCGCAAAAGTCATCATTCGATTTCCAATTAGCTACAAGTCATTATGTGACTTCTATATAAACCCTCACAAACTTTTAGTTCAAGGAATCCAAATTACACTACTACATATATAATTGGACACCTACTCGAATGGTAAAAGAAGTTTGGATCAGCGAGACGCGATCTGGGAAGACCTACCTATGGACTTATGACCCCGCACAAGAAGATGCAGTACCTTCTCAAGCTCCTGCTACCCCCACAAGTTCAGAAGCTGGTCCATCTAAGTCCTCAACTGCCGATAAAGCTAAGCAGAAGGAGATGCGATTTGACAAGTCTCTGAAGGCACCAACTCCTGAAGGCATGGATCGGCCTTACAACTTTGACATACTGGCATAGCTGGCCAATACACCTTCCAGGTTGTCTTTGATCGATCTATTGCGACTCTCCAAAGAGACACGGAAAGCCTTAAG
The DNA here is from genome assembly GCA_029216955.1 of Iris pallida. NCBI lineage: Eukaryota > Viridiplantae > Streptophyta > Magnoliopsida > Asparagales > Iridaceae > Iris > Iris pallida. The sequence goes on from JANAVB010026799.1 coordinate 17,781,256, forward strand.
TGAGGCATTACTACATGCCGACTCTTATCTAGCTGAAGTCAAAGCCCCCGTCTCTTGTCCTCACCGTCATAGCACTATGGAAGTGGTGCCCAACATCACCTTTTCACAAGAGGACATGCTACTAAAAAACAATCGTCATGATAGACCTCTATACTATACAGGGTATATCGGGGCAATTAAGGTGGATCAGATGCATATCGATCCAGGTTCCTCCCTCAGCATCATTCCTAGAAGTCTACTCCAAATTCTAGAGATCCTTCTGCACAAGCTGCTGCAACCAATACAACTATCATGGCTTTCAATGCTGGAAGAAGCCACCCGCTGGACAAGATCCGTCTCAAGTGCCAGATTGGTGATCTCCGAACAGAAGTTTTTTGCTATGTAATCGACGCCAATGTGTCCTACAATGTCTTGTTAGGACGTCCGTGGATACACGAGAACATGATCGTTCCTTCTACCCTTCACCAGTAGTTCAAGTACGTCAACAACGATGGCATCGTGAAGACGGAGTTTGCCGATGTTGATCCTTTTAAGAGTATTGAAGCCTACTATGGAGATTCGGTACTTTACCAATCTCAGTCCTCCAATGATGACGGCAACGAAGCTCACGATGAAGCTGAAGTGAGTTCATCCGCCAGTGATGGTCCCCTGGTTATCCAAGTCAAAGGACGTATAACTCCAAAAAGTACTCCAAAGCCTCTCACAATCCGGGTCAAAAAGAAGAATCCTGATAAGGTCAAACCATTGACCATCACTCTCCGCAAAACAACTCAGGTGGAACCTGCTGAAGTCCGTCCTCCCAATTTTGACGAGTTACCCTATGTGGTGAACTTGGCCAAGTCTATGGCTCCTGTTCCAGACAATGATCCCCTCAATAAGTATATCAATACTCAAAATAATGTACCTTCAGTGGATGATGTTATCCCTGAAGAAGAACTTGCATATTTTCTGAGTAAAAGTTTATCTTCGAATGGCATAGGACCACATCTCTGCATGCCGGTCACGATGCCTCGTCTGCAGAAAAAAGTCTGGCCAGAAGATATCTACTACTTCATCGTTCCAGCTAGAAAGAAGGGTGAAGAATTGATCATCTTCGGTCGAATAATTGGCGAAAGAAAGTTCGTTCTGGACTCTACTTCTACCAACCACAACACTGAAGCTGACTATGATTCTAGAAAAAAATGCAACTTTACCGATATAGTTGGCAGGCGTAGAATATCATCCAGAACATGGGATATGATATAAAAAGCGACCAGGGACTAAACTACGGTCAAGGGCAACGATTGCCAATTTGTCACTTTATTCCTCCCGGTAAAGCTGAGAACTATTATCAACAAAACGGTGTTGGTTTGTGTTACGTTACTCCTCCAACAACTCCTAAAGGATCAAACATCAAAGTGGATTATTGTTCTCATTCTTCTGTTTCCTGCCTCTGGGATTCAGACTCCAGCATTAGAGACATGTTCAAAGCAACCTTGTCCATCAACATGGTGTCAGTTGACCAAATTGTAGACGATGTCCAATCAATCGAGCTTGAACAATGGGCTCAAAAGATGGATACTAGGTGGGAGTTACGTTTCGAACAACGTGAACCACCTATTGAAGACGAAGTCGTCCAAGTTAATTTAGGAGATGAATCATCTCTTAAACTATTCTTCATCAGCAAAAGTCTGTCTGGCAAAGAACGACAATCTTTTATACAGCTTATAAGAGAATACATTGACGTCTTTACATAGAGCTATGAAGACATGCCAGGTTTGGACCCTAAAGTTGCTATGTACCGCCTAAATATCTCGTCCAAAGCTAATCCAGTGAAGCAGCAGCAACGACGGTTCCGACCAGATATCATGGAGGCCATCGAGAGTGAAGTCAAGAAACTTATTTCAAGCGGGTTTGTTCGCAAAGAACAACACCCTGACCGGGTCGCTAACATTGTTCCAATTATGAAAAAGAATGGTAAAGTTTCAGTTTATATCGTTTACCATGATTTGAACTCTGCATGCCCGAAAGATGAGTTCTCTCTACCGATCATCGACGTAATGATCGAAAATACTTGCAGCTTCGAGCGGATGTCCTTCATAGATGGGTTCTCAGGCTACAACCAGATCAAGATGTTCCCCAATGATGAGAAACACACATTTTTTCGAACACCGTTGGGGGTATACTGCTATACGGTGATGCCCTTCGGATTGAAAAATGCAGGGGCGACATACCAGCGAGCTATAAACGCAATTTTTTGTGATCATTTGCACAAAATAGTAGAATGCTACGTAGACGATATCGCAGTTAAAAGTCGTCTCAAGGGCAACCACCTCCAAGATTTGAGAACGGTTTTCGTACTAATGCGTGCACACCAACTCAAGATGAATCCAACCAAGTCTTTTCTGGGAGTCTCTAGCTGCAAGTTTCTTGGTTTTGTTATCACTTCAAAGGGTATACATCTTGACCCGAAGAAAGTGAAAGCTATCCTCGATATACGTCCCCCAAAAAATCTCAAAGAGCTACACGGACTTCAAGGAAGGCTAGCCTACATCAGACAATTCATTTCAAATCTTTCTGGAAGGTGTCAACCGTTTACTCAGCTCATAAAAAAAGGAGTATCTTTCGTCTGGACTGAACAATGTCAACGCGCATTTGACGACATAAAAAAGTATCTCACAAGCCCCCAGTGTTGGTGGCTCCAATACTGGAAAAGCCTTTCTTGTTATATGTCCGCGCTATGGATCATTTCCTTGGTGCCCCATTAGCTCAGAAGAATACAGGCGGCCATGAACAGGCAATCTACTATCTCATCCGCATGATGGTGGGTGCCGAGCACAGATACACACCTGTGGAAAAGGAATATCTCGTACTGGTATTTGCTATCCAGAAGACACGCCACTATGTGTCTGGGCATCTATCCACATCATATCTAAAGTCAATCCTCTCAGAATACTCATGACTAAACCGGGTTCTCTTAATTCCCGTTTAGCTACATGGACAATGCTATTGACTCCATACGATATGCTGTTCGTCCCTCAGAAGGTAGTAAAAGGCTAAGCATTAGCTAATTTCTTAGCAGCTCATCCGGTGCCAGAATCTTCCAAACTCTACGATGAAATCTCGGATGAAGTAGTGGAGTCAACACTGCAACTAAGGAAATCCCTATTTGGCGAATATTTTTTGACGGTGCATCAAGAACAGGACCTAAGGGAAATATCATAGCCAGATTAGGCATCGTGCTTGTGTCACTCGACCATCTGGTTATACACCATGCATATTCTCTTGTAGAACTTGCACTAACAATGTGGCTGAATATAATGCCCTATTGATCGGCCTTCAACTGGCAAAACAACTGGGAGTCGACTATCTAGAAGCTTCGACGATTCTAAGCTAATAGTCAGTCAGATCCAAGGGGATTATGAAGTTCGTCACGAAGATCTCATCCGATATCACAAAGCGACAATCGAATTGGCTTCTACTTTCGCTGGATTCTTCATCGAGCACGTGCCTCAATTACAGAATATAGAAGCAGATGCTTTAGCCGGTCTTGCTGCTTCCTTGACCGTCCTTACCAATACTCAGCATTCGATCACGGTGTCTAGTCGAGAGCTATTCTGTGTAAAAGATGTCTTGTATATTCATCACAGTTACGCAACAGAAAGAAACGTCGATGTTAAAGACTGGAGATTTTCTTTCATAGACTACGCCATCTACGGAATCCTCCCTAAGGACCCAAAGGAAGCAGTGTCTGTCCAAAGGCGATCCCTCAGATTTTACTATGATACAACTACCAAAATGTTGTACCGACGCTCTTACGACGAGCTACTGTTACGATATTTATCATACACAGAAGCCAAACATGCACTCTGTGAGGTTCACAACTGAATTTGTGGTGCATATCAACCAGGCCCCAAATTACAAGATTGTCTCAGACGAATGGATTATTATTGGCCCACGATGATAGCAGATGCTGTCGAATATACAAAGAAGTGTATGGCTTGTCAGTTCCACGCCGACTTCATTCACCAACCTTCGGAGTTTCTACACTCGATGGTGGTATCTTGGCCTTTTGAAGCCTGGGGTATGGACGTCATCGGCCCAATCAGCCCGCCATCCTCTAGAGGACATCAGTTTATCCTGGCTATAACCAATTACTTATCCAAGTGGGCAGAAGCTATACCGCTCATCGAAGTAAAGACGTCAAACATGATCAGTTTTATCAAACATCACGTTATTTATCGCTTCAGCATACCTCGCAGGATCATCCATGATAATGGTCCATAATTTGCGAGCCATACATTCTATCGGTTCTGCGATAAGAATCGAATTCAGAATGTAGCCTCTACTGCTTACAATCCAGCGACTAATGGGTTAGCAGAAGCATTCAATAAGACTATCATAAAACTTCTCAAGAAGTTCGTGTCTTTAAACAAGCACGATTGGAATGAGAAGCTCGGCAAATGTCTCTGGGCCTATCATTCAATTGTTCGGACTCCAACAGGTAGTACGCCATTCTCTCTGGTTTATAGGAGTGAAGCAGTTCTTCTCCTAGAAATCTAGATTCCCACTCTTCGAGTAGCCTTAGCCAGTGAGTTGACTGCCGAAGAAAGTTACCATTTGCGACTACAAGAGCTGGAAGCGCTAGACAAAAAATGCTTATTAGCTCAACAACGTATTGAGCCATACCAAGCACGCCTTTCCTGAGCCTTTAATAAAAAGGTGAAGAAAAGAATCTTTCAAGTTGGTGATATGGTCTTAGCAGTGAGAAGACCAATGGTCATGACGCACAAGACAAAAGGAAAATTCCAGCTTAAATGGGAAGGTCCTTTCGTTATAGAATTAGTGTATTCTAACAGTATGTATCGACTAACCAAGCCTGATGGTGACTTGCTCATGATGCCGATCAACGACAAGTTTCTGAAGAAATATTATGTGTAACCTTCATGAACAGCGTTCACATATACCCTGTTTCAGTCATGTAAATGTACAGTGCAATGTTTTTGTGATTCAAAAAAAATCATCTAACTATTATCCGTATTTAATGAGTCTTGAATACGCCATGGATAATAGGTCCTTTAAAAAGATTTCCCAGTGGAATTATCTCTGTTTTGGACTCTACCCAAACTTGGTCTGACGAAAACAAATCACGTCCATATTACCTCTGAACTATTTTTCGATAATTATTTTCCAGTGGGATAATTAAGAAATGTTTTGCCACGTCCATATAACCTCTGAGCAAATCATTCATCAACGATAATCACGTCCATATTACCTCTGAATTATCCACTCCTACCTAATGTTATATATCCGTTCACGTCCATATTACCTCTGGTCAGATATAGAACATTCTATGCTATTATGTGCATATTACCTCTATTAGCAGCTTCTTTCAACTTATTATCTATATTCAAGAACCTTGAATATAAAATGGATAATAAGTCCACATCAAATTCCTCAGCGGAATATCCACCAGAAATATCCTTACTACGTCCACATTACCTCTAGTTCTGATATTTCACAAACTTCATTCATGAATTTTGAAAGCCAAAAGATTCTTTATTAAAAACATCTATCAAAAGAGTCTTGACGGCTAAAACAGACAATTACAAACAAAAGACTTAAGGGATACACAATCGATTGATGCTATCCCTCAGAGCCTTGATTTCAGCTTGAGATTTGATAGTGGCACGACGACGTATTTCTTCCTACCGAGTAGCTTCATCCTCGAAAGGAATCAGTTTCATATGCTCCTCTTCCAACTTCACTAGCTGAGCCTTCAATTGGTCTAAAGTTGTGACAGTCGCAGCAGCCTGAACCACATAGTCTTCCTGCTCAGATGCGACTGTTCACAAGTCTGCCTCAAGCTGAGCAATCTCTTCACGAAGCTGCGTAATTTGATTGTACTTTTCAGCGATCTGGATGGCCAGCTTATTCTTTAAGGTAATACGAGCCCTACCCGCAGCATCAAACTGTTCATATTGATCAACTAGCTCACTGATCTCCTTAGCTAGCGCCTCCTTCCTCACCTGGAAAGTAGTTTTCTCCTCCTCAATAGTCGCAATCAGAACCACGTCCTCCTCAAGAAATAATGATGTTGGGCTTCGCTGACTGACCTCTCGAAGTTTGGCCACTTGATTTTCCAGGTCAGCCATGACCTTCCTTAAAGCATTAGCTCGCTCTTCATAGCCAGAAATGCTTTCAAGAGCTGTCACCTGGCATTCAGCGACAGCCTTCACAGGCTCGAAGGCAGCATTTCGCTTCAAAACTCCAGGAAGCTTTACTTTTAAAACGGAGTAGAAAGCTCTTATGACTTCCTGAGCCATCTCATCATCTTCAGAAGAGGTCGTTGGAGATGAAGCTTGATGGGGATCTTCTGTCCTAGGGAGAGCTACTTGGAAGGAAGCTGGACCTGACAAATAAAGCAATATACATATCAATAACAAAAAAATTTACTTAAAGAAGGAATTGTAAGTTCATACCTCATGCCGGCTCAGCATCAACTGGAACTGGGGAAATGAGAGCAGACCCAGGTCGCTCACTGTCAACATCAGCCAAAGCAGAATCAGGCTGTTTGCCTTCCACGGTCCCAGCTGGACCCGAAGCAGATTTAATAATGGCTGCCTCAATAGGCCGATCAAGAACTTCTTCAGTAACCGATGCTGGTTTACTGGGAGAACCAGTGGCAGCTTCCTGTCTAGCCTTGGTATCTAGAGCAACCTTCGTGCTTTGTTCCTTCTCCTTGTCTACAAGGGAATATATGACGGAAGTCAGCCTCACAAGTTGCACGCAAAATTGAAGTCAGAAATTCTCATCCGAAGAAAAATGCAAGAATGACATACCCAGAGGAGGGTGAGCTGACTGGACTTGATTTTCATCCAAATCTTTCACCATAGCTCCTATCGCAGACATATCCCCTAAAGAAATGTCATAGGAGGGACTGACTTTCTGATCGCCATCATGGCCTGGGACTTCGCCCTGATCATCCCTTTGCTCAAGCCTTACAACAGAAGAAGACACACCTTCATCCATCAGTTGAGGACGAGCAGGGGACACTGTTGTTATGTTCACCTCTTCAGACGAAGAAGCACCTACCGCGGTCGTGACTTCAACGTCCTGCGCAAAGGACAAACGCAATGGTGAGAAAGCTTCTAACAGTTTGACAAAAACGGCTATGGAGTCTAGGAAGGGATCTACCTCCCGAATGGTAACGGCCCGCGATGCCGTTCCATCTCTCCCAGTCTGCCGAGAAGATCTTCTGGGAGGAGGCGAGCCGGCGCTCACATCCGTAACCTTCTTTCTCCCTCTGGAGACAACAACCTTCTTCCTTTTGGACCGTTGAACCAGCTTAATGGAAGCTTTCCTCTTATGAGGAATATCAGGAAGAGGTTCTTCAGTATCCTCTCTCTGAGGTGCTGTAACAACCGACTCCTCAAGAGCGACTCTCTGCTGTGGCGCTGCAGCCGGCTCAGCTGAGGGTGCGACACCTTCCCTTCGGTGACCCCCCATTACGCACACTCGTCCTATATCGACAATAGTAGGGGCAAGCCTAGTCCCCGATATTAAACTCTGCTCACGGTCGTACCGAGAATGAAGGGTATTGACATGAATATAGAACTTGGCAGCAGCAAAGAGCATGTGTGTTTCAGGCTTATCTTCTGGCAAGGTAAAAACTGCCCCCGTACATCCGGCGTTGTAGTAGCCCCATGCACGCGCCCCGTCGATTAGACTTCCTATCGACTGTAGATGAGGGCTGGGGTTGCCCAAAAAAAGTTGGCTATAGTCGAACTGCCGTGCAAAGTGACTCAGCAGATAAGGTTCCAGGAAAGTGTGGTTCCTATTCCTGAGCACCAGATGGGAAGGCCTGATGGACTGGAGCCAACGGAATGCCCCAATAGGAAGGCTAGTAGTGAGTGCTCCCTCATCTACTAAAGTGTCTCCTGCACGGCCACTACCAGACGGAGGCGACACTTTGAAGAATTCATAATTCTGCAAAAAACTCAAAGCCTTTCTGCAAACAGGCACCCCTGCGACGGTCCAGTCTGCATCTTTGAATCTCCAAAGAAAGGCATCTTTCGCCAAAGAGTCTGCCATCAGGCCGACATTTATTAATCTGGGACAGTGCAGCACCAGCTATCCTATCAGGTAATGAAAGGGAAATTCAGTCCTGACAAAATCCTTTCTACCATCGGGCGTCACCGCGTTAACAACAAGTGTCGCAAGCCTCGTTGGATGGCGCAGACCATCACCAAAAGCAGGGCAAGCTGGTATTCAAACGCTAGTTTTACAGTCGGAAGTATCATACCCCAGCTTATCCTTTCATTAGACCCTGAACTACCAGGGACTACACAATTGCGGAGCCATGTCATCAGAAAGGCGGCTAGCATAGCCTTTTACGACAGCTTAAACTCGGCCTGCCTGAAGAAATGATAAGCCAGGAAGTTCCCTTCGGGGATCATCACTATCTTCAGTGTCTACTGCCCTGTGATCTGTCATCAATTGCCCTATCTCAGATTTTGTCGAGGGCTTGCGAGTCGAGAAAGAGACTGGGCCGTCTCCTTCTTCTCTAATGAAGATGTAGTTGGTCCAGGCTCTCGTATGGGAAAGGGACCCCTCAGTCATACCCTTCTTGGTGACCTAGTGACAAATGAAGAGGTGATAGAGTAACTCTTTGTACACCTCCATCATCTTAGAGTTCTCTCTTTCCAAATCCAAGAGCTCTTCATCACAGGGGATGTATTCCTCATATGGCTCGGTCCCCAATAAAAGTTTTGATATCGGCTGCATCTCGTGAAGAGCCAGACCCATCTCCCCACCGGGAGTGAAGAAGGTACATGTGTGATAGTTGTACAACTCCACCAACGAGATAAACATAGGCCAATTAACCTTTATGCCATATTGGGTAGCTCTAATGGCATAAAAAAAGGCCGGTAGCTTTTAGGGTGGCCTCATAAGTCGAGAGCACCCATCCGGTAAGGTCGCTCCAGAACAGGACAGAGTATCTCCAACCTTCCATCAGCAGCTTCCCTCCCGAATACGACTCTTTCTTTGACAACATCAGGTTGGAGAGAGTCTCAGCAGCATAAGGGTGAAGATTAGTCGGGATATCGTTTATTATGGCCCCAGGATGCAGCCCCCTTGTGGAGTAGGACGTGGAGCCCTTGACACACTTAAAAGTGTCCTTTTTTCGGTCACCAGAGTTGAATTGGATCCTGCCAAAAATGACCCCATGCAGTTCAGGGGTCAGGTCCCATTTCATTTGCCTCCGCACAGCTAGATCAGTAAACGCTGATAGAGGGTATTGGCGCTTCATCGATGGTAACCATATCCTTTGGCTATTTAACCTGACCACCAAAGGATCTTCTAGACATATCGTCTCTTCATGCTCAAATCCCAGGCTGTCACCAAACAAGAAGTACGGTCTCTTAAAGCTCCCCGCCCCTCCGAGTGTGAACTTCTCATCATTCATCATTTGCTTCAAGAATATTTTCCCCTATTCAAGCATAGCAATCACCCGCACCGAAGGCTGGTCATGGCTGATCTTCACCTGAGCATTTTTGACCATTGTAGTGACGAGGCTTGAATCCAAAGCATGGCGGAAAGAGCCAAGATGAATCCCACCAAGAGCTGGGACAACCATGTCAACTGCAAAGACATAAAAAAAGTTAGACTTAGAATCTACAGAATAAGAGCTAAGTACTGAAAAATTCTAGGCGCCCTGATGGTATGCACCCAAAGGGCCTGTGGGCGCATAAGCACATGTTCTGTGTAGGCGCATAAGCACATGTTCTGTGTGGGCGCTTAACACAACAAGGTGTGTGGGCGTATGACACAACCAAGTGCATAGGCGCATAATACAATAAAGTGCATGGTTGCATGCATCTGTGAGTGCATAAGACTGCTCACAAAAGAAGTGTTTGCTTTGGGCGCATATCGATGGTTATGCGCCCAAGCAGAGAAAAGTCCGAGCGTCACAAATTAACGCTCGAGACTTCATTTTTTAAGATATCGCCTCACCCAGGATGGAGTCTTGAACCAGATAAGACGCTGCCAAAGGAGGAGAACTAGTTGTTGCAGCCTTCTTGCCCTTCGCAGACTTCTTGGGAGTCGAAGCAGCCTTGGGAGACATGATTGCTCAAAAGAGAGTAAAAGAAAAAACTCTTTAAAATTTTTGAGGAAAAATAAGAGAAAATGTACTTTCTCTCTCTTCAAAGCCTATTTATAGGCACGAACGGGGAGTTATGCACCCACATGGCCTATGCGTCCACATGGTCTATGCGCCCACACGATCTATGCGCTACACAGAGACAGTCTTTTGTAGCTTATGCGCCTGTTATTTGCTGATGCGGAATACGCATAAAATATCACATAAAGAGCGGACCTTTTCAAATTCCGTTCCAAAACGAGTCTATCGCTTCAGATTTCCAAGGAAGATCTAAACAGCCACATTTCGACAGCCTGGCAAACACCTATGCGCCCAAAGGGGTCATTCCCATCATGCGCCCATGAAGCTGGTGGAGACAGTTTTTCCTATGCTTCTTTCAAAGTATTTCGACACTCGTTCGAGTCTCAAAAACTTTGAAGGGGGTCTTGTAGAAGCATGAAAAATATAAGACTATGTATCCCACATGAAGAAGACAAAAGAAGCTATGTGCCCACATAACCAAAAGGGGGCTATGTGCCCACAGAACCAAAGGAGTCTAATCGTCCACATGATCGAAGAGGGGCTATGCGCCCACATGATCGAAGAGGAGCTATGTGCCTATATGATCGAAGAGGAGCTATGGCCTACATTGTTTTCATGCAGATCAAACATGCACCCAAGTGTGGATGCATAAACTTACTCCCAAACTATGCGTCCAAGGCAGCAGATCCCTACGACTCAGTCAACATCCACGATCAATCGTACATCGAAGCATGCGGCCACGTCAGTCTCTACGAGCAATCGTGCACCGAAGCATGCGGCCACGTCAACCCCACGATCTACCCACGATCATCCAGTGTCCATGCACCTACACCCTATGCCCCAAAAGGGGTGTTATACGCCCACAGCAAAATCAGTATATTTTCCACCTGTGAGCGCATAACAGTCATTTCAGTGCAAAACGACTATAAATAGGGGTCTCACACCACTTCAAAAATAGACAGAACGGAGAGCATTTTAAGTGCCAAATTGCTGTCCTTCTTGCCAGTGAGCCAAGAGTTATCAATTTTCTTAGGTTTTCTCCCACTTTTGTAATCGGAGTGTCAACGGAGTAAAGGAGCAACTGCCGCTCGATCTCCATCTTTCCATTCCCCAGAATATTTTTTGTACTCGGGGATCCTCGGTGCAGGATCTCTCAGGCGTACTCGATTTGTGGTGCCTTGCGCCAATAAGAAAAGATAGTGTTTCTTCTTCTTTTTTGTGTGTGTCCACATGAGCTTTATGGCAAGCTCTCGAAGTGTGATTTCTTTCTAGACCGAGTTGACTTCTTGGGTCATATTGTGATTGGAAATGGGATCTCAGTTGACTCGAAGAAGATCACGGTAGTTGGGGCTTGGACAGTGTAATGCCTGTTGTTCGTATTACGTATTTGGAATACGTATACGTATTTTATCTTGTATTTGCATATCTCCTTGGTTTGGCTTGGCTTGTTTACTCTCGGTTTGTGTTGGCTTGGTTCGGCCGGCCCAATGCTTGGTTCATCATGGGCCAAGGGTGGAACACCTTAGCCTATGCTTCTCCTTCATTTCCACCACAACCCCCTCTTTATTATCCCCACCAACCTTCTCTCTCCTCCATAATTCTCATTTACTTCTCCTTCCCCTACCATTACACTTCTCCACCAACCAAGAACACCATAGGCAAGTGCAACTTGCTTCCACAAGAGAACTCCTTTTGATGGTTTCATTAGCTTCTCCTCATGATTCTAAACCACATTAGAACTTGTCATTTTCCTTTTTTAGACTTTAATTTTTGTAGATCTAGAAATTAGTTACTTTCGGATTTTTGTGGTTTTGATCTATTAAACTTCCTTGTTTTCAAGTTTTGATGGTTCCATGTTATGGGAAATTTCATTCTACCCAATTTTGACCCTTGGAAAGTTGGATTCGGACTTGTTTTGACCAAGATTTGGACAATTGAAGCTTAGATTCAACTTTAGAGTTCTTGCTGTTCTTGCCATTTGGAGAAGACAGTGAGCAGTGAGCTAGCTTTTTAGCTTACGCCACTGAGCTGTACGCTGCTGTTTAGCGAGCGTACGCTAACTTGTTTATGCTGCTCTTTAGCGAGCGTACGCTGACTTGTGTACGATGCTCCTTAGCGAGCGTACGCTGACTTGTGTACGCTGCTCTTTAGCGAGTGTACGCTGACTTGTGTATGCTGCTATTTAGCGAGCGTACGCTAACTTGTGTACGCTGCTCTTTAGCGAGCATACGCTGACTTGTGTACGCTGCTCTTTAGCGAGCGTACGCTGACTTGTGTACGCTGCTCTTTAGCGAGCGTACGCTAGCCTTGATACGCTGCCTATTGGTAGCGTGTCTTGAGCGTACGCTGACCTGTAGCTTGAGCGTACGCTGACCTGTAGCTTGAGCGTGCCCTTGTGTACGCTGACCCTTGCGTACGCTCCCCATTGGAAGTGTATGGAACCTTTGGTACGCTAGCTCGAGCGTACGCAGACCTGAGCGTACGCTAGCCTGAGCGTAGCCTGGCTTGAGCGTAGCCTGATTACCCTTGATCTTCTATAGCCCTGTATATTGATATTTTATTAGATATTTAACGTCCATTTTATATCCTTACGCCTTTTGTCATGAACTTGATAATCATGGATTTGTTTAATATGTTTGGAAATGATACCTGAGCATGACACGATAGTGACCCGTAGTGGTGCACTCCTGACATAATGACCTGACATGACCTGATAGTGGCCCGTCGTGGCGCACTCCTGACAAGTATACTTGACCTGATAAACCTGACATGTTATATCTTGATAAGCTGTTACGACGGCTACCTGACATGATATGACCTGTATAAATAACCTGGACACCGTGGGCGATTGTGCTTGTACAAATAATCCAGTCCTGTCTTGCATCATGTCTAGGAGGGGACTCCTGAGTACCACGGTCAGGAGTACCTACTAAAATGGACTAAGGTTAACAACTAGATTAATACATTAGTCATGAAGAGATTTTCCAGCTACAGGCAATCACGTTACCTGGGCACGCCTTGGGATCTGTAGCCTGCCGTCGAGTAGGGCACATTTTCAGCACACTGTCATGTGTTGCACCCTTCAAGCTACCTAAGGGTACATTCGTTTCCTGGACGATGTACCCACCTGAATTCAACTCTAATCTTTTAACCCGGGGAACCTGGATGGTCTGCAGGGCTTGTGGCTGTGGAATAATCTCACTGCATCTTGTTAGTAATTAGGCTTGTGACAACCCTAGTTAGTTAAAGTATCAAGCCGTAATTCTTGCTTGGCCGTGAAGTGATTGGATGGAGTCTAACCAGTCTAGTCTTGCCCTGACCCTGTTCCAGACTATTGAATGACCAGAATGCTTGTATTTATTTTACCGATAAATGGTGAGAATTCCAAGTTCTGTTCAGACGAATGGTTACAACCCCGGTCCTTGTTTGGTTTACGGGTTATAGCCTGGCTATCTGAATAGTTCCATGGTTATCTCGTCGTATATCATCCTGATATGTTTCCTTTTATTCCAGTCCTTATTTTATTTATATTTATATTCCTGTGCTGATTGCTGGTTTTAGTTCTTAAGTGAAGCCTCCTTTGTGGCACTTGCTCTTTCTGGGGTCTGACCCAGCTGGTTTTGTGTGGCCAGATTTCGGAGCAGCTCCAGAGGATCTACCGACTTCCCAGCCAGATGGTGGCCACTAGACGGAACCCTGGCAACGAGTGGGTTAGTTTTGGCTCTCCCGCTCTATTGTAAAAATATTCTTTTGAGGCGTTTAGCCGACGAGCACCTGTTTAGCTCGATTGCACTTACTTACTGTCTGCCTACGGGCTGTAACATGATTGACAAATCCTAGGGTTGATCATGTATGACTAAACTCTTGCTAGTCCTAACATTTTGTAACGACTAGCTTCATGATCAGCTGAATATGTAATATTTGGGACACCTTATTATTGTATATTTAATGATCATACATCTTGTGACTCTTACTTACTTGCTTATGATTGAGACACTAGGCTTGTTCATGACCTTAAGAGACCGTTGGCTTGTAGATAAACCCTCATGTATCCTAGACAGCCGTGACCGTATAGCGAGATGGAATCCATTTCAATATACGTAGCTGGCTATGTCTGCCCCCGCTCTCCAGTATTCTGGTTCTGGGGCGTGACATGGTTTAAGTGGTGGCCCATGCAGGTCTTGTAAATCAAGATATGTGAGGGTTTACCGAATAGATGTCTCAATCAGTATTCGTTCTTGATCTCTGCTCGTATCTTTTGAATCCCTGGATTCTTGTCCTGATCATATGCTTGTATCGTTGCTCTGTCCTGGTCCTTCCTTATTGTTTCCTATGTCGTCTTCTTCAGTGGCATAGTACCTGACCCGGCCGATCAGCAAGGCGGAGCACCTCCCGCGGACCAGCAGCAACCTGGAGATCAAGTCCAGCATTCCGGAGTAGCTTCGAGAGTCGTGCCTTCTGGCGGAGAGCCACCAGTCCAGCCAGTTCAACCTGTAGAACATGATGACGACACTTTGGTAGGTCTCGTCAGGACCTTGATAGCTTCTCAAGATCGTCGTGGAGATGCCTTGCAACAGGCAGTGGCGGATGCTTTGACTAGAGGTGGTCATCCAGGGAACAGCGCGGCCAACAGCTTCAAGCGCTTGAACCCTCCATTCTTTGACGGTAGTGAAGATGCTATCGCAGCAGATGCTTGGCTTCAGGACACTGAGGTGATTCTCGAAGCAACCAGGACTCCAGAGAACGAGAAGGTGGCCGTTGTGCGCCTGCAGTTGTTAGATCTTGCCCGCAGCTGGTGGGCAGTGCAGGCCGTTGGATTAGCAGCACCCATTGCTTGGGCAGTATTCAAAGAGAGATTCCAGACCAAGTATTTCGATGCCGTGGCTCGGTATGATCTGCAGACGAGGTTTACAAATCTGAAGCAGATGGGCAGGACGGTCGACGGATATGCGGCCGAGTTTTCCAGACTTAGTCGGTTTGCTCCCACTTTGGTGGCAACCGAGTATGATAGAGCCCAGCGGTTCCAGCAGGGACTTCACCTGGAGATCTTGTTGGCAGTTGAGCAGTTTGAGCATCAGACTTTTGATGCAGTCTTGAGAGCAGCCCGGAGGCATGAGTATACCTCCCAGAGGATTGTGGATAGGGCCGGGGGTCGGAAGAGATCTCACGGCCAGATGAATCAGTCTTCAGCACCAGCCCCGGCAGCCAGGGCCTTGACTATTGGGGCTCCGAGGCGAGCAGCCTCAGTGACGTCGGTTCAGCATTCAACTCCGACGCACCCTCAGCAGCAGCAAAAGCAGAAGCAATCTTCCGCAGTGGGTTGTTTTCATTGTGGGAAGCCAGGCCATGTGGTGGCAGAATGTCGCAGGGCACAAGGATTGTGTCTGGCTTGTGGAGCACCAGACCATAGGGTTGGATCCTGTCCGAATAGGGGTGGTTCATCATCGTCCAACCTTTCTAGCTCTTCGATGAGAGGACCAGCTCCGGTCCAGCAGCAGCAGTATCCATTGCCGAGGCCCTTGCCGCCTCAGACCCAAGTGTTCCAGCAGCAGAACCCCCAGCAATATGCACAAGTCCAAGCCCAGAGTCAGAGCAGGCAGCGAGGATTTTAGCAGAGAGGACCAGCACCCCGAGGGCACGGTCAGGCTATGGTGATGACCGTGGAGGAAGGATTGGCACCAGGAGAGGTAGTGGCAGGTACTATTCTCGTCAACTCCTTTCCAGCTTCAGCTTTATTTGATTCTGGTGCATCGCATTCATTTATGTCTGCACGATTCGCGACACGGGTAGGATTGGAGCCCGAGTCATTATCAGTAAGGCTTAATATACTTACTGGTAACGGACTTGTGGGAGTAGATAGAGTGTTTTCCTCGTGTCGGATCGTAGTTAGCGGTAGAGAATTCCCCGCTAGATTGATAGAGTTCCCGATGGCCGATTATGATGTGGTCTTAGGGATGGATTGGTTGAGGAACCAGTATGCTAGGATAGACTGCCATATTGGTAGGGTTGTTTTTAGCATTCCAGGAGAGCCAGAGTTTTCTTTCTCTCGAGGCGAGGTTGAGCCTTCTCCTCCGATATTACGGATGGCAGTAGCAGCAGTTCAGTTGCCCAGGATAGTGGATGAGTTTCCAGATGTTTTCCCAGAAGAACTTCCAGGTATGCCTCCGGAGCGGGAGATCGAGTTTACTATAGACTTGATTCCCGGGACAGCCCCAGTGTCAGAGAGAGTCTACAGGATGGCGCCGTCAGAGTTGGAGATATTGTACAAGATGATTGAAGAACTCAGAACCAAGGGATTCATTCGTGCTAGTGGATCGTCTTGGGGAGCCCCGATGCTTCTTGTAAAAAAGAAGGATGGTACGTCCAGGTTATGTGTTGATTATCGTACCTTGAACTCAGTGACAATCAAGAACAGATACCCTCTTCCGAGGATAGATGACTTGTTTGATCAACTCAAGGGGGCATCAATATTCTCGAAGATTGACTTGCTCTCAGGATATCACCAGATCAGAGTCAGAGAGCAGGACATCCCGAAGACGGCTTTTAGATCGAGATATGGGCATTGGGAGTTCCTTGTTATGCCTTTTGGAGCAACCAATGCGCCGGCAGTATTCATGGACCTCATGAATCGCATCTTCATGCCTTACTTGGATCAGTTTGTGATCGTGTTCTTGGATGACATCCTGGTCTACAGCAAAAGTGAGGCGGAGCATGAGCAACATCTCCGTATAGTTCTTCAGATCCTCAGAGAGCACCAGTTATATGCCAAGTTTAGTAAATGCGAGTTCTGGCTCGATCGCATTTCGTACTTGGGTCATATCATCACTCGAGGAGGAGTAGAAGTGGATCCCCAGAAGATTGTGGCTATTGAGTCATGGTCAGTGCCCAGCACCGTTGCAGAGGTTCGTAGTTTTCTTGGATTGGCCGGCTATTACCGACGGTTTGTTTCAGACTTTGCTCGGATATCAGCACCATTGACCCAGTTGACCCGCAAGGATGCACAGTTTGCTTGGACAGCAGAGTGTCAGAGTTCTTTTGAGCAGTTAAAGCGAGGCCTGATAACAGCTCCTATTCTCACGCTTCCAGATGGGACCAGAGGATTCTCAGTGTACTGTGATGCTTCAGGCAGAGGTTTAAGATGTGTTCTGATGCAGCATGGGAAGGTGATAGCTTATGCGTCACGACAACTTCGTGATCATGAGAGGAATTACCCAACCCATGACTTGGAGCTGGCAGCAGTGGTGTTTGCACTTAAGTTGTAGAGGCACTACTTGTACGGAGATAGGGTGGAGATTTTCACCGACCACAAGAGCCTGAAGTATGTTTTCACCCAGAAGGATCTTAACATGCGTCAGAGGAGGTGGCTGGAGCTTCTTGTGGATTATGATGTCAACCTGCAGTATCATCCTGGGAAGGCCAATGTTGTTGCGGATGCATTGAGCAGGAGAGCCGGAGCTTATTTCCTAACAGCGCAGCCAGAGCTGTTAGCCGATCTTCAGAAGATGGGTATAGAAGTTGTTCTCCCTTCCAGTGTGGCCTTGATGGCCAGCATGCAAGTTCAGTCCACTATAGTTGAGAGGATCCGGATGGCGCAGTCGGCAGATTCCAAGCTTTAGCGACTCAGAGCAGAGTATGAGGCAGGACGAAGACCAGAGTTATGTATTCATGAGGATGGTACACTTCGACATGGTAAGCGTCTTTGTGTACCCAGCGGAGATATCCGGCAGGAGATCATGTCAGAAGCCCACAGTTCACAGTATTCCATCCATCCCGGCAGTACGAAGATGTACCGTGATATCCGTCAGCACTTCTGGTGGAATGGCATGAAGCGGGAGATAGCTCGGTTTGTCTCTCGGTGTTTGGTTTGCCAACAGGTTAAGGCCAAACATCAGAGACCGGCTGGACTTCTTCAGCCCTTACCGATTCCAGAATGGAAGTGGGAGCATGTGACCATGGATTTCGTGACTGGATTACCTACATCCCCAGCTAGTAGAGATGCTATTTGGGTCATTGTGGATAGGCTTACCAAGGTAGCGCACTTTCTCCCGTTTAGAGTTGGTCAGTCGACGGCTCAGCTAGCGGAGATGTACCTCAGGCAGATTGTCAGATTGTACGGAGTGCCAGTCAGTATCACCTCGGACCGAGATTCAAGGTTTACGTCGCACTTTTGGCGTAGCTTGCAAGAGAGTTTGGGAACTCATCTCCAGTTCAGTTCAGCATATCACCCGCAGACGGATGGCCAGTCGGAGCGCACGATCCAGACTCTTGAAGACATGTTGCGGTCTTGCACACTTGACTTCGGTGGTTCATGGAAAGATCATTTGCACCTGGTGGAATTTTCATACAACAATAGTTTCCAGGCCAGTATCCAGATGGCACCGTTCGAGGCACTGTATGGCAGGAAGTACAGATCTCCATTAGCCTGGGATGATGTTGGAGAGAGGCAGATGCTTGGTCCAGAAATGATTGCTCAGACCGTTGAAGTAGTCAGGCGAGTCAGAGATCACCTTCGAGTTGCCCAAGATCGCCAGCGCCATTGGGCCGATTCTCATCGGCGCCCTCTCGAGTTTTCGGTCGGCGATCATGTATTCCTGAGGATTTCGCCTAACCGTGGCGTCATTCGTTTCGGCGTACGGGGCAAGCTTAGTCCTAGGTATATAGGACCGTTTGACATTCTGGAGCAAGTAGGAGATGTATCCTATCGTCTCGCTCTTCCATCGTCGCTAAGCGAGGTGCATGACGTGTTCCATGTATCCCAATTACGATGGTACATCTCGGACCCGAGCCACATCAGGGATCATTCAGAATTGGTTGTTGGTACCAACCTTTCGTATGAGGAGAGGCCCGTGTCTATATTGGACCGGAGAGAGAAGATCCTCAAGAACAAGACTATCAAGTTAGTCCGAGTTGCTTGGGGTCATCACTCTTTGGGTGAGTCAACGTGGGAGTGTGAGGATGATATCCGATCGCGATATCCTGACTTGTTTGACTCGTGAGGTATAATGTCTTTCTTATGCCTCATGCCATCAATTCCTTGCTTGCATGATTGATTGATTGCCTAGTATAATTGCCTGTGAATAGTGTAGCTTGTTCTTGTCCCTCTAGCCTCTTAATTAAATTTCGAGGACGGAATTCTTTTAAGGTGGGTAGAGTTGTAATGCCTGTTGTTCGTATTACGTATTTGGAATACTTATACGTATTTTATCTTGTATTTGCATATCTCCTTGGTTTGGCTTGGCTTGTTTACTCTCGGTTTGGGTTGGCTTGGTTCGGCCAGCCCAATGCTTGGTTCATCATGGGCCAAGGGTGGAACACCTTAGCCTATGCTTCTCCTTCATTTCCATCACAACCCCCTCTTTATTATCCCCACCAACCTTCTCTCTCCTCCATAATTCTCATTTACTTCTCCTTCCCCTACCATTACTCTTCTCCACCAACCAAGAACACCATAGGCAAGTGTAACTTGCTTCCACAAGAGAACTCCTTTTGATGGTTTCATTAGCTTCTCCTCATGATTCTAAACCACATTAGAACTTGTCATTTTCCCTTTTTAGGCTTTAATTTTTGTAGATCTAGAAATTAGTTACTTTCGGATTTTGGTGGTTTTGATCTATTAAACTTCCTTGTTTTCAAGTTTTGATGGTTCCATGTTGTGGGAAATTTCATTCTACCCAATTTTGACCCTTGGAAAGTTGGATTCGGACTTGTTTTGACCAAGATTTGGACAATTGAAGCTTAGATTCAACTTTAGAGTTCTTGCTGTTCTTGCCATTTGGAGAAGACAGTGAGCAGTGAGCTAGCTTTTTAGCTTACGCCACTGAGCTGTACGCTGCTGTTTAGCGAGCGTACGCTAACTTGTGTACGCTGCTCTTTAGCGAGCGTACGCTGACTTGTGTACGCTGCTCTTTAGCGAACGTACGCTGACTTGTGTACGCTGCTCTTTAGCGAGCGTACGCTGACTTGTGTACGCTGCTCTTTAGCGAGCGTACGCTGACTTGTGTACGCTGCTCTTTAGCGAGCGTACGCTTGCCTTGATACGCTGCCTGTTGGTAGCGTGTCTTGAGCGTACGCTAGCTTGAGCGTACGCTGACCTGTAGCTTGAGCGTACGCTGACCTGTAGCTTGAGCGTGCCCTAGTGTACGCTGACCCTTGCGTACGCTCCCTATTGGAAGTGTATGGAACCTTTGGTACGCTAGCTCGAGCGTACGCAGACCTGAGCGTACGCTAGCCTGAGCGTAGCCTGGCTTGAGCGTAGCCTGATTACCCTTGATCTTCTATAGCCCTGTATATTGATATTTTATTAGATATTTAACGTCCATTTTATATCCTTACGCCTTTTGTCATGAACTTGATAATCATGGATTTGTTTAATATGTTTGGAAATGATACCTGAGCATGACACGATAGTGACCCGTAGTGGTGCACTCCTGACATAATGACCTGACATGACCTGATAGTGGCCCGTCATGGCGCACTCCTGACAAGTATACTTGACCTGATAAACCTGACATGTTATATCTTGATAAGCTGTTGCGACGGCTACCTGACATGACATGACCTGTATAAATAACCTGGACACCGTGGGCGATTGTGCTTGTACAAATAATCCAGTCCTGTCTTGCATCATGTCTAGGAGGGGACTCCTGAGTACCACGGTCAGGAGTACCTACTAAAATGGACTAAGGTTAACAACTAGATTAATACATTAGTCATGAAGAGATTTTCCAGCTACAGGCAATCCCGTTACCTGGGCACGCCTTGGGATCTGTAGCCTGCCGTCGAGTAGGACACATTTCCAGCACACTGTCATATGTTGCACCCTTCAAGCTACCTAAGGGTACATTCGTTTCCTAGACGATGTACCCACCTGAATTCAACTCTAATCTTTTAACCCGGGGAACCTGGATGGTCTGCAGGGCTTGTGGCTGTGGAATAATCTCACTGCATCTTGTTAGTAATTAGGCTTGTGACAACCCTAGTTAGTTAAAGTATCAAGCCGTAATTCTTGCTTGGCCGTGAAGTGATTGGATGGAGTCTAACCAGTCTAGTCTTGCCCTGACCCTGTTCCAGACTATTGAATGACCAGAATGCTTGTATTTATTTTACCGATAAATGATGAGAATTCCAAGTTCTGTTCAGACGAAGGGTTACAACCCCGGTCCTTGTTTGGTTTACGGGTTGTAGCCTGGCTATCTGAATAGTTCCATGGTTATCTCGTCGTATATCATCCTGATATGTTTTCTTTTATTCCAGTCCTTATTTTATTTAAATTTATATTCCTGTGCTGATTGCTGGTTTTAGTTCTTAAGTGAAGCCTCCTTTGTGGCACTTGCTCTTTCTGGGGTCTGACCCAGCTGGTTTTGTGTGGCCAGATTTCGGAGCAGCTCCAGAGGATCTACCGACTTCCCAGCCATATGGTGGCCACTAGACGGAACCCTGGCAACGAGTGGGTTATTTTTGGCTCTCCCGCTCTATTGTAAAAATATTCTTTTGAGGCGTTTAGCCGACGAGCACCTGTTTAGCTCGATTGCACTTACTTACTGTCTGCCTACGGGCTGTAACATGATTGACAAGTCCTAGGGTTGATCATGTATGACTAAACTCTTGCTAGTCCTAACATTTTGTAACGACTAGCTTCATGATCAGCTGAATATGTAATATTTGGGACGCCTTATTATTGTATATTTAATGATCATACATCTTGTGACTCTTACTTACTTGCTTATGATTGAGACACTAGGCTTGTTCATGACCTTAAGAGACTGTTGGCTTGTAGATAAACCCTCATGTATCCTAGACAGCCGTGACCGTATAGCGAGATGGAATCCATTTCAATATACGTAGCTGGCTATGTCTGCCCCCGCTCTCCAGTATTCTGGTTCTGGGGCGTGACAGACAGTACAAAGTTCAGTAGCGGAGATCAGGAGCTTCTTGGGATTGGCAGGCTTCTACAGGAGGTTCGTGCAGGGTTTCTCCCGAGTTGCAGAGCCATTGACTAGGCTGACCCGGAAGGACGCAGATTTTGTCTGGTCAGAGGAGTGTCAGGTCGCTTTCGATGAGTTGAAGAAGCAGCTGACGACAGCTCCGATTCTGATATTGCCATCAGGATCAGGAGGGTTCACTATCTATAGTGATTCCTCAGGGAAGGGTTTGGGTTGTGTCTTGCAACAGCATGGGAAGGTGATTGTCTATGCTTCCAGGCAGTTACGTCCCCATGAGAAGAACTACCCTACCCGTGACTTGGAGTTGGCGACAGTCATTTTTGCTCTGAAGTGGTGGAAACACATTTATACGGAGAGCAGGTGAAGATCTTTACAGATCATAAGAGCTTAAAGTATATGTTTACACAGAAGGAGCTCAACATGAGGCAGTACAGGTGGTTAGAGTTGATGAAGGACTTTGACATTTCCTTGCAGTATCACCCAGGGAAGGCCAATGTTGTTGCCGATGCCGTGAGTAGGTATCCGACAACCATGTGGTTGACTGTGGATCGTTACTTGCTAGCAGATTTAGAGAGCCTAGGGATCGAGGTGATTATGCCAGGAGTTCAGATGTACATATGGGCCCTTTAGATTTAGTCGGACTTGATGGAGAGGATCAATTCGACTCATTTCGAGGATGTTGCTCTGCGGTGTATCCGTCAGCAGATTCGAGCAGGATTGGTGGATGATGAGTTCGTCATTGCAGAGGATGGTGCATTGAGGCACGGTTCTGGACTGTGTATGCCCAGAGGAGAGCTTCGGGAGCAGGTGATGCAGGAGGCCCGCCGTTCTCAGTATTCTATACATCCAGGTGCCAACAAGATGTATAGGGATCTGAGAGAGCATGTTTGGTGGTATGGGATGAAGCAGGAGGTAGCTCGCTTCGTAGCCAGATGCTTGGTCTGCCAGCAGGTCAAGGCAGAGAGGCAGAGGCCAGGAGGTTTGTTGCAGCCATTGTCCATTCCGGAATGGAAGTTGGAGCATATTACGATGGACATTGTTTCGGGATTACCGTGCACACGAAGAGGGAAAGACGTGATTTGGGTCATCGTAGACAGGTTGACCAAATCAGCTCACTTTTTGCCATTTAAAGTGGGTACATTGTCACGCCCCACTCCCGAATAATCGGGTACGGGTCGATACATGCCCGGCCTACTCTGTCGTTGACAACGGTAGTGAGCCGTCTAGTCATCAATAGCAAGAAATAATCTCATCACAGCATCTAATCTCAGAATCTATACTAAGCATCATAGCAATCCAATATCCAGCAGTTATTATAGCCTTTACATGAATGACCGGGTACAAAGCCAGTAATGAATGATAAGGCTAACACTAGGCCTGCTATATCAATACAACCAATCAAAGGACATCCTATACATCAGTCTAACTATATCTCGAGAATATAGTCCTGACCCTCATTAGCATCAGATGTGTGCTCCACTGTTGGGCCATCCATCTGCAATCCATAACAGTCTAGAGGATCACCTGTAAACAATAGTCCAGTCAGGATGGAGCAAAGCACAATGTACTCAATAAAATCCACCATGGAAGATCAATGGAACAATATAGCAAATAGAACTGAAAGACAGAGAAGCAATGTGAATATAAAGTATGCACTAGCTATGTGTACATGTGCAATTGGACGTTATCAACATGTGGGGACTTATATGTAATCAGGCATATAGAATATGCTATCAGTCAATCAATAATCAGGCATGTCTGACGACAATGCTATCAGTCACACACGAAATGGACATCAGGCATACGGAGTATGCTATCAGGCAATATTTGTCCAATATTAGTCAACCACATGTCTTAGAACGTCCCCCACCGGACACGAGAAACAATGCAATCAATCGAGCAAGAACAGTAAATAATGATAAGAGACAATGTGAGTGCAATGCATGCAATAATGGTAATACTGAGTACATGTACTTGCCTTGATTCAGGGGTTTTGTCCAAATCTTCTAGATCACCTAGAATATAAGAAAATGGTTTTTAGACAATAACCTTAAGGATTTTCAACTAATGGATTATATTGCTATAACACTATAAATGACTACTCTATTCTATTCATAATATTATATATTATGAGACTACTATAATTACTAGTGACATAACATTCATTAGTCTTCTAATAAATCCAAATGGTCCCAACTGCTAAGACTACTCCCTATACTTATACATTACCATAAATTCACCTCTCCATATGCTAAAGCCCAATAATTGAATAAAACATTCTCATCAATACTGCACAGTCCACAAAATACCTCTACTGGACTCTCTTATTTAATTCATGCTCGAGTTAAACCATGCTAAACTCTTCCTATCAACTGACCACAATTCTACAATTATTTGAGAACATTGGACTTACTCATAAAGATATGCTAAGCTAATCCAACCCCTGGCTATGACTAGTCCAACTAATTTCATTCGAACCACACACAGAGTCAAGTGACTTAACTAACGGTCAAAATATTTAAAATTAAACCATCAGAGAACCTATCATAACTAACTGTTCTGGTCGTAGAAGAACTGATGCACCCTTAAACCAGCTACTCCGGACACAACAACTCGTGTCCGCAAAGTCTTTCTTGACACATGATCGTGTCCTCAATCAACTTCTAAAGTACGGTGTCCGACTCGACACCACATGAACACCCCCCCCCCCCCATTGATCCACAAAGCAAGGAATCAGATGCAAAGACTATACTTGAGTTTGCAGAACGATATTGACGTCGTCTCGAGTCCGGTACAGTAAAGCTCGTGTCCAATCCTTGCGGATATGCTAGTTCAGACATTACATCAAACACCCCGCATTTATCAAAACTGAGTAAAATTTTATAATCCATTTGTTTGATTCAGATTCGAAATTTTGAAAGAATGATCCAGGAAACCCACCTCTAAATCTCAGATCAAAATTCCCCAAAGAAAACGAAAGAATCGATCAAATTGAAGCTGTGAACATATCTTTCAATCAAGAACATATATAAAGAAGGAATTCAAATGTCCCAAAGGAAATTAGCAAGGAGAAGGAAGGACATTGAGAAACTCACCGGAACTGCCTTCGTGTTCCCAGTCGTTGCTGCGGCCCGCTTGCTTAATCCGATCTTGTCGCCACGCCGATCGAGTGTTCTGCCAAACCCGATAGTGATCACCATGAATACCATAATCATAGCTCAAGATAACGAAGGAGAAGAGGAGGAATAGGAAGAGGAAGAGCATCTCACCAATAGGCTCCGCCAATTCCGGAATCCCGAGCTCGGAGTTTGATCGCCATGGCCATCTCGGTGGAAAGCTCGAAGAAGAAGAGGACCAGTGAGGAACGCGACAGGGCTTCGCCGTAGGAAAGTGATGAAGAAGAAGGGGACTAGGGTTAAATTTATAGGCAGTGGTCGAGCGGGCAGGCGGTTGCGCGATCACTGACCGACGGTTGGGCGGGCAGCGGTGGTTATAATCCGATGACCAAGATGAGATGGGTTGTTGGTGATCAACGGTAGGGATGCTTGAGGTGGTTAGGCAGTTGGGAGAGAAGCTTCTAGAGTCGGCTCCTTCTTGGCGTGGTCGTCGTCTCCAAACAAAATCTCAGAACAATGGACAAGGAAGGAATTGGGAAGAAGAGTTTGAATTTAATGGTTGAATGTAACGGGTTAACGGGTGTAGGGTTAAAGGGTTAGTGGATTTGGACTTCGTGGATCCGCGCCCAAACTAATTGGATGGGTCGGGCTGGCCCATAGCAAATGGCTGAGAATAGGAAAATGGTTGAAGTAGGAAAGTGATTTGTGGATCAGGAAGATGGGAATAGAGTTTAGGAAACTAGGAAAATAGTTTAAGAAATAGTTAGAAAATAGAGATAAATATTCTTTAAAAAATTATTAATTAGGAATTAATCAAAGTAAAAGAAAAATATATGAAAATATTTACTTTTATTTATGAACAAGTGGAGTTACAAATCTCCCCCCTTGAAAAATTTTGTCCTCGAAATTCCAGGGCAGAGCGATCCATCAAGCCTCAAAGAGATAGGGGTATTTCTCCCACATCTCATCCTCTCTCTCCCAGGTGGACTCCCCAGGAGAGTGATGCCTTCAAGCAACTCTGACTAGCTGAATAGTCTGATGCCGTAGCCTCTTCTCTCTGCGATCCAGTATCTCGACCAGCTGCTCTGAATAAGTGAGAGTAGGCCCCACCTCCAGCTCTGAATGGTCGACCACATGGCTGGGATCCGCTATGTACCTCCGAAGATGTGAAACATGAAATACATTGTGTACTCCCTCCAGGTTAGGTGGCAAGGCTAATTTGTAAGCAACTGCTCCTACTCTGCTCAGAATCTCAAACGGTCCAATGAACCTCGGACTCAGCTTTCCACCTCTGCCAAACCTGATAACTCTCCGAGTTGGTGAGATCCGTAGGAATACAAGATCTTCTGTTGCAAACTCTAGGGGTCTTCGACTGCTGTCTTCCCATTGCTCTTGCCTATCCTGTGCAATCTTCAGATAATCTCGAATTTGTCTGACTTTGTCTGCAGCCTCCATAACCATCTCTGGTCCCAACAATGATCTCTCTCCAACATCATCCCATGACAATGGTGTACGACATCTACGACCATATAGTGCCTCAAATGGGGTCATTCCAATGCTAGCATGACAACTGTTGTTGTAAGCAAACTCCACTAGATGTAGATAGTCCTCCCAAGATCCTCCAAAGTCCAGCGCACAAGTCCTCAACATATCCTCCAATGTTTGTATGGTCCTCTCTGATTGTCCATCTGTCTGAGGATGGTATACCGTGCTGAACTTGAGGTGTGTACCAAAACTCGTCTGTAGGCTCTTCCAGAAATAAGAAGTGAACCTACTATCTCTATCTGAGACAATACTAACTGGAACTCCATGGATCCTCACTATTTGTCGCATATATAGGTCTGCCAACTTCTCTGTAGTCAATCCTACTCTGAAAGGAATAAAATATGCCGACTTGGTCAATCTGTCCACTATGACCCAGATGGCATCCTTCCCACTCGGAGATCGGGGTAATCCCGAGACAAAGTCTATGGTGATATGTTCCCATTTCCACTCAGGAATGGGCAAAGGCTACAACAATCCTCCCGATCTCTGCCATTCTGCCTTTACCTGCTGACAGACAAGGCATCTAAAAATGAATCTGGCCACTTCTCATTTTATTCCATACCACCAGACGATCTCTCTAAGGTCTTTGTACATCTTAGTGGATCCCGGATGCATAGAATACTGTGACTGATGAGCCTCCTGCATAATCTCCTCTCTCAAGCTTCCTTTGGGCACACACAACTGAGTACTGTGCCTCAAAGTACCATCTTCTGCAATGGTAAAGTCATCTAGTAGTCCCGCTCGAACCTGCTCCCGGATACATCGAAGTCCCTCATCATGGAACTGGGTCTCCGCAACCTTCTCTATCAATCTACACTGTATCTGCATGCTCATGAGCTGTCCTTCAATCTAATGTATAACAATCTCTATCCCCAAGCTCTCCAAGTCCTCAAGAAGATGTCTTTCCATAGTCATAATCATAGCTACCGGATATCTGCTAAGTGCATCTGCTACGACATTAGCCTTTCCTGGGTGATACTGAAGGTCAATGTCGAAGTCCTTCATTAGTTCGAGCCATCTCCTCTGTCTCATGTTCAACTCCTTCTGTGTGAAGACATACTTTAGACTTTTGTGATCTGCGAATATCTCCACTCTCTCTCCATAAAGATAATGCTTCCACAATTTCAGGACAAAGATGGCTGCTACAAGTTCCAGGTCAGTAGGATAGTTCTTCTCATGAGGTCTCAGCTGCCTTGATGCATAAGCTATCACTCGCTTGTTTTGTTCCAAGACACAGCCCAAGCCTTTCTCTGAAGCATCACTGTATATGGTAAACCCTCCCGATCCTAATGGTAGTGCTAAAATCGGAGCCGAAGTCAATCTGTTCTTCAGTTCTTCAAATGCTGCCTGACATGCATCTGTCCAGACGAACTCCTCGTCCTTCCTGGTAAGCCTAGTCATGGGTTCAGCTATCTTGGCAAAGTCCTGTACGAACTTCCTGTAGTACCCTGCTAGGCCTAGAAAACTTCTGATCTCTACAACTGTGCTGGGCGTAGTCCATGCATTTACTGCTTCTATCTTCTTGGGGTCCACTACAATGCCCTCTCCTATCACTACATGTTCCAGGAACTCAACTTGTTCAGGAAAAAAACATATTTTAAAGCTTTCCGTACAATTTCTCCTTCCTCAAAGTCTCCAGCACTATCCTCAATTGTTCCTCGTGCTCTTCCGGAGTCTTTGAATAGATCAATATATCATCAATGAACACCACCACAAATTTGTCCAAATACTGGTTGAAGACCTTATTCATCAGATTCATAAACACTGCCGGGGCATTCGTGATACCAAATGGCATGACTAGAAACTCGTACTGCCCGTACTGAGTGTTGAATGCTGTCTTGGGAATGTCTTGCTCACGAACCTTCACCTGGTGGTACCCGGACCGAAGGTCTATTTTAGAGAAGACCTTAGCTCCACTTAGTTGATAAAAAAACTCATCGATTCGGGGTAAAGGATATCTGTTCTTGATAGTAATATTGTTGAGGGCTCTGTAGTCGATACACATCCTGACTGTCCCATCCTTCTTGGGCACAAACAGTACCGGTGTTCCCCAAGGTGAAGCACTCGATCGAATGAAGTCCTTTCCTTCTAATTCATCAATCCGCGCCTTCATTTCCTTTGCTTCCTTGGGATTGACCTTGTAACAGTGCTGGGAGCGTGGCTCTGAACCTGGAACTAAGTCAATCCCGAACTCAAAGTCTCTGTTTGGCAGTAGTCCCGGCAAATCCTCGGGGAATACATCTAGAAACTCTACTATGAATGGGTGTGGTGGTGGCTTCGCTTCCATGATTGCTCCAAAGCTGACTCCATCTGGCCTCTCTGCAATGCTTCTGACTACCTCAAATGGTGTCTCTCCTGGTGGTCTGAATATGACTCTCCCCTGGTGGCAGTCTATAACTACATAGTGCTCGCTCAACCAGTCCATCCCAAGGATCACATCAAATCCTGGTGGCGGTGGTAGTAATGGGCTAACTAATCTCTCAATGCCTTCCCACAAAATATTGGTCTGCTCCCCCTGAGCGTCCAATAGACTCTGAGTCTGGGCTCTCCGGGCCTCCAACAGCCCATGGACTAGCTCATGCATTTGGGTGCCCCTATAGAACTGATGGAGTGTCGTGAAGAAGCCCTCATGACAGGTGGCACGTGGGTATCGTTGTGTTCGGGGTCTAGGGCTACACTCGAAGTGCGGGCCCGCGGCTGAGGCTCCTTTCTCCCTTTGGCCATTTTCTAAAATAGAAGGAGAAGAAACATCAGCGACTCGTGGGTGTACAGTGTGTGTTAGCAATACATATAAAGACAGAGATAGAAAATAACAGGTATCATTACGGTCCTTAGAAAATAACAGGTATCGTTACGGTCCTATGCTGTGATGAGTTTTCTAAGGACCTGCATGGGCTACCACAAAAACATATCACGCTCCGCTCCCGAATAATCGGGTACGGGTCGATACATGTCTGGCCTACACTGTCGTTGATAGCGGTAGTGAGCCGTCTAGTCATCAATAGAAAGAAATAATCTCATCACAGTATCTAATCTCAGAATCTATACTAACCATCACAGTAATCCAATATCCAGCAGTTATTACAGCCTTTACATGAATGACCGGGTACAAAGCCGATAATGAATTATAAGGCTAACACTAGGCCTGCTATATCAGTACAACCAATCAAAGGACATCCTATACATCAGTTTAACTACATCTCTATAGTCCCGACCCTCAGTAGCATCAGGAGTGTGCTCCACTGCTGGGCCATCCATCTGCAAACCATAATAGTTTAGAGGATCACCAGTAAACAACAGTCTAGTCAGGATGGAGCAAAGCACAATGTAATCAATAAAACCCACCATGGAAGATCAATGGAACAATATAGCAAATAGAACTGAAAGACAAACAAGCAATGTGAATATAAAGTATCCACTAGCTATGTGTACATGTGCAATTGGACGTTATCAACATGTGGGGACTAAAATGTAATCAGGCATATAGAATATGCAATCAGTCAATCAATAATCAGGCATGTCTAACGAAAATGCTATCAATCATGCAATAATCAGGCATGTCTGACGACAATGCTATCACGCACGAAATGGACATCAGGCATACGAAGTATGCTATCAGGCAATATTTGTCCAATATTAGTCAATCGCATGTCTTAGAATGTCCCCCACCCGACACGAGAAACAATGCAATCAATCGAGCAAGAATAGTAAAATAATGACAAAAGACAATGTGAGTGCAATGCATGCAATAATGGTAATACTGAGTACATGTACTTGCTTTGATTCCGGGGTTTTGTCCAAATCTTCTAGATCACCTAGAATATAAGAAAATGGTTTTTAGACAATAACCTTAAGGATTTTCAACTAATGGATTATATTGCTATAACACTATAAATGACTACTCTAATCTTTTCCTAATATTATATATTATGAGACTACTATAATTACTAGTGACATGACATTCATTAGTCTTCTAATAAATCCAAATGGTCCCAACTGTTAAGACTACTCCCTATACTTATACATTACCATAAATTCACCTGTCCATATGCTTAAGCCCAATAATTGAATAAAACATTCTCATAAATACTGCACAGTCCACAAAATACCTCTATAGGACTCTCTTATTTGATTCATGCTCGAGTTGAACCATGCTAAACTCTTCCTGTCAACTGACCACAATTCTACCATTATTTGAGAACATTGGACTTACTCATAAAGATATGCTAAGCTAATCCAACCCCTGGCTATGACTAGTCCAACTGATTTCATTCGAACCACACACAGAGTCAAGTGACTTAACTAACGGTCAAAATATTTGAATTAAACCATCAGAGAACCTATCAAAACTAACTGTTCTGGTCATAGAAGAACTGATGCACCCTTAAACCAGTTACTTCGGACACAACAACTCGTGTCCGCAAAGTCTTCCTGGACACAGGATCGTATCCTCAATCAACTTCTAAAGTACGGTGTCTGACTCGACACCACATGAACACCGCCCCCATTGATCCACAAAGCAAGAATCGAATGCAGAGACTATACCTGAGTTTGCAGAACGATACTGTCGTCGTCTCGAGTCCGGTACAGCGAAGCTCGTGTCCAATCCTTGCGGATACGCTGGTTCAGACATTACATCAAACACCCCGCATGCATCAAAACTGAGTGAAATTTTATAATCCATTTGTTTGATCCAGATTCGAAATTTTGAAAGAATGATCTAGGAAACTCACCTCTAAATCTCAGATCAAAATTCCCCAAAGAAATTTTGAAGCTGCGAACATATCTTTCAATCAAGAACATATATAAAGAAGGAATTCAAATGTCCCAAAGGAAATTAGCAAGGAGAAGGAAGGAAATTGAGAAACTCACCGGAACTGTCTTCGTGTTCCCAATCGTTGCTGCGGCCACTTGCTTGATCCGATCTTGTTACCACGCCGATCGAGTGTTCTGCCAAACCCGATAGTAATCGCCATGAATACCATGATCAGAGCTCAATATAACGAAGGAGAAGAAGAGGGATAGGAAGAGGAAGAACATCTCACCAATAGGCTTCACTAATTCCAGAATCCCGAGCTTGGAGTTCGATGGCCATGGCCATCTCGGTGGAGAGCTCGAGAAAGAAGAGGACCAGTGAGAAACGCGACAGGGCTTCGCCATAGGAAAGTGATGAAGAAGAAGGGGGACTGGGGTTCAATTTATAGGCAGTGGTCGAGCGGACAGGCGGTTGCGCGGTCACTGACCGACGGTTGGGCGGGCAACGGTGGTTACAATCCGCCAGCCAAGATGAGATGGGTTGTTGGTGATCAACGGAAGGGATGCTCGAGGTGGTAAGGCGGTTGGGAGAGAAGCTTCTGGATTCGGCTCCTTCTTGGCGCGGTCGTCGTCTCCAAACGAAATCTCAGAACAGTAGGCAAGGAAGGAATTGGAAAGAAGAGTTTGAATTTAACAGTTGAATGTAACGGGTTAACGGGTGCATGGTTAAAGGGTTAGTAGATCTGGACTTCGTGGATCCGCGCCCCAACTGAATGGATGGGTCGGGTTGGCCCGTAGCAAATGGCCGAGAATAGGAAAATGGTTGAAATAGGAAAGTGATTTGTGGATCGGGAAGATGGGAATAGAGTTTAGGAAACTAGAAAAATAGTTTAAAATAGTTTAAGAAATAGTTAGAAAATAGAGATAAATATTCTTTGAAAAATTATTAATTAGGAATTAATCAAAGTAAAAGAAAAATATATAAAAATATTCACTTTTATTTATGAACAAGTGGAATTAAATACGTCTACTGAGAGGCTATGAGAGATGTATATGCGGCAGATTGTCAGGATACATGGAGTTCCGGTGAGCATTATCTCGGATCGGATAGTCGTTTTACTTTCCATTTCTAGAGGAGTCTGCAGCTTAGCTTGGACACTCAGCTCAAGTTTAGTACTTGTACCACCCTCATACGGACGGACAGTCAGAGAGGACTATTCAGAAACTCGAAGACATGCTGCGGACTTGTGTCTTGGATTTTGGAGGATCCTGGGAGGATCACCTGCACTTAGTGGAGTTTGCATACAACAATAATTTTCAGGCCAGCATTGAGATGTCACCATTCGAGGCACTGTACGGGCATAGATGTCGTACACCCTTGTCTTGGGATGACGTTGGAGAGCGAGCTTTATTGGGACCTGAGATGGTTGTGGATGCAACCGAGAAGGTGAAGCTCTATAGAGATCTACTTCGCGTGGCGCAGGACAGACATCGGCACTGGGCCGATAGCCACCGCAGACCTTTGGAGTTTGAGGTATAGCTTAGAGATAGGATTAGAATTAGGGGTTGTTTTGTTTGATCATGTTTGATTATATTAGTAATTGAGACCTTGTTTGTGATTAGGTTAGAGATCTGGTTTGAGTATATCTCCGACACGTGGTACGATACATTTTGGTAGAGGTGGAAAGCTTAGCCCGCACTTCATTGGACCTTTCATGATCAGCGGGAGAGTCGGTGATGTGGCTTATAGGATAGACTTGCCACCTGCATTAGTGGGAGTCCATAACGTATTCCACGTGTCGCAGTTGAGACGATATGTGGCAGATCCTAGCCATATGCTCGATCACTCAGAGATTGAGGTGGGACCTACTCTTAGTTATCCAGAGCAGCTGGTAAAGATTCTGGATCGACAAAAGAAGGTTCTGAGGAACCAGGTGATACCCTTGGTTTGTATCGCATGGAGGCATCATTCTCCAGGAGAGTCTACCTGGGAGCGGGAGGATGAGATGCACGAGCGATACCCATATCTTTTTGGACCTTGAGGTATGATTGTTTGTACTTCTCATCAGTTCAGTTTCGCCTTTCAATTTCGAGGACAAAATTCTTTTAAGGAGGGTAGATTCGTCACTACCACATTTTAGTTTGAAGGTATTTTGGTCATTTTAATTTTTTTGAATTATTTTATTATTTATTGCATTGGTGTTGTGATTTTTTTGACTTTTGCTAGTTGAGACAATAGAGACTAGCCAAAAGTTTGACCATGACTTTGGTGACTTAGTTAGCATGGTAGAATGGTAGTGGGACCCTAATCTAACTTAAGTTAACCCAAGTTGACTTGAGTGTGGCTAGGTTTCATGGAGTGATTAGGTGCTTAGAGTTATTGGGCTTTTAGCTAGGAGGTTGAGCCAACTAGCTAGTGTGCAAGGCCCATGGCCCATTTCCCAAGAAACCCTAACCCTAATCCTACTATGGTCGGCCATCACAGCCCCTTGAGATACATCACACCCCTTTATAACATCTCTTAACACTCACTTGCCTCTTTTAGAAATCCTCCTTTAGAAACCCTAATAGTTCTTCTCCAAATCATCAAATCTCACCATTCCTCCACCAAATTGATCCCACTCACTTGCATTGGAGGTCATTTCTGGAGTAGAGATTGAAGGGAGGTTGCTTGCAAGGTTTGGAGCTCACTTGGCCATTGCTATTGGAGGAGGACTTCTCATTTTGGAGCTTTTTGATGGAGATCTCTCTCAATAGGTAAATCCCTCAAATTGATTCAAATCTCCATTTTATTTCCATATAAGCATCTATCTAGGTGTCCCCTAGCTGTAGTGAGTTTGGCAGGAATTAGAATTGGTTTGTGTCCGTATTGGACACGTATCAGTGTCTGTGCATGTGTGTTTGATTAAATACCTCAAAGGGGTTTTTGTTCGTACTTTTGAAATTTATTTGAATGAATTTATAGCCATATATGTGATCTTTGATTTCGTGTCTGACTGAGGTGATTATCATGTCTGTGTCATCTCCACAGAGAGCAGGACATGCCGCACGAGGCTGTGCATGAGTGCCATGCTGCTCGGGGTAGATATCTGCATGTCCGTATCACTTGGACACGCGACACTTGGCATGGACATGGGGGCAATGTCTGCGAACATTCCCCTAAAGTCTCATGGCTTATCGTGTCATGTCGGACATGAATTCCTTCACGTACTAGTTTTATACTGAGACTGAATCGCAAAGATTTTGTATCTGATACGCGCTTCGTGTCGCGTGGACACGTGTGATGGACGTCTCGTGTTGTGTCTATTGTGTAGCCCTAGTGTTGGGCTACGTGTGGACACGAGCACGAGAAGTGTCGTGGCTCGTGTCGTGTCTACGAGCTCGTGTCCTGCCCGTACTAAGCAGTGTTCGAGACTGCTCTGTGCAGTGTGTGTCTGTGTGTGTTTAATAAAGTTTGGACACCTCGTGTCCAGTTGTTGGACACGAGATGACCCCTGGGACACGAGTACATATACACAACATGTTATCACATATTAATTTGATGTTAAATCCTGTCTTCACAAGTTAATTTAGGGTTTCGCACATGTTCTGATACTGTATACTTACACTGAGTTATTTCTGAGATTAAAATATTAATTAAATGTAAATTAATGTTAATTTGATAATTTTTAACATATAATGATGTCTGGGATACATGTTTCAATAGCTGGTTTATTGTGATGTTCATTTTGGTTTGATGATGGGGGTTTCGAACTTGTGTTGATACATTATGCAATACATAGGTTTATTTACATTGGTTAAATATCTGAAAATAAGGTTTGTTCATATATTGATTCATGAGAACTGAGATTTGAGGTTGTTCATATGCTGTACTTCAATGAACCTGAGCATGACCCCCTGCTGAACACAGTTTATACTATGCATACTTAACCCTATGTGAGATATATTACATTTTCACCTATGATATTAACCCCTATACATGCTATTTGCCTGAGAAACACAACCCCCCCCCCCCCCCAATTCATGTCCACTTCACATTTGACACCTCTCATGTCTGAACACCTATACACAGTTTACACTATATGACACCTATATATGTACACTTGACACACATGCACCTCATATGTATTGACATTATGCTCACTAACACAGTTGACACATATACAAGTTCACATTGCCACTCTATGTTGACACTCTATTTCCATGTACACTATACTCTATCTCACCCTCACATTGACACTATATACACTATGCTACACTACCTACATGCTTGACACAATTGTATGATGCATGCTCACTATATACTCAAACTGTTCACTCACCCTATATATATATATATATATATATATATATATATATATATATATATATGTATGTATGTATATGTGTATATGATATAAATGTTGTTAATGTGAATGTTGGTATGCATATACATGTTGCTCTTGGTATGTTATAGGCAATAGCCTATGTGAGTGTGTGTGTGTGTGTGTGTGTGTGTGTATATATATATATATATATATATATATATATATATATAGAGGAGGGATCCGCATCCCCTCATTTTTTGCATCCCCAAGCATCCCCATGTTAACAACCGTTGGATGTGCTTTAAGTCATCTAATCTTAACCGTTGGTAAATCAATGGTTAAGATTAGATGACTTAAAACACCATCCAACGGTGTGAGTAGGGGGGATGCTTGGGGATGCAAAAAGTGCGGGGATGCCTATCCTTCCTCATATATATATATATATATATATATATATATATATATATATATATATATATATATATATATATATATATATATATACTTGTGTGGTTTCATTTTGGCTTTGTATTTGTGTTTGTTTGCTAGTATAGGCTTGGTTAGGCCTAGTTAGACTTGTTGGACTAGGTTTAGACCTAGTATGACGTAGTTGACCTAGTTTGACTAGTGTAGTTGACTAGAGTTGACCAAGAGTTGACTTTAGTCTAGAATGATCTAGACATCATGTAGAATACATTATAATGTTCAATATTACCATTCTGGACATGTTGTGACCTGTGTTGCCCTAATTAGGACTCATCTACTCCGTCTGGACATCTATACTCATCAGATACTCAGGATATCAGGCGAGTACATTCTCTGACCGTTTCATACTTGTTAGGATTTATATTATTGATCTAGATTACTTACTTGATGCTGTCACGTTGTTAACACATATTGGTACTATATGGATCTTTTTATGAGATGTTATCCCCTTCGGGAGCATCGGGATACGTCATATTATGTGCTTTTCATGTACATCATGTATTCATGTGCTTTCATCATTCATGTGCACTCTTGTGGTTCATGTACTCTCATGTTCACAGATCCCCCATGTATACTTCATGTGCACCCATTTATGGGCCCCCATGTGAAATCATGTGAAATAACATAACTTGTCTGGATCTTTGTGTATTGATTGGGGTACGGAGGAGTATAAATGGTCATGTGAACAATTCCAAAGTAGTGTAATCATGTGCAAGATCTTTAGTGTAATCATGTGTAAATTCAAGCCGTTCACGTGTCTATCTTGTACTCTACATCACTAGCCGCTGATAATTCTTTACTTATAGTAGATATTTCCTTACAGTCATCTCTTTTACTTCATGTATATTCTTCAGCATTTCATGTATCTTACTCTATAGCATGCTTACATTTCCTGTCATGATATGAACTGCGTGAGATGTATTGTGCTTGTTCCTGTCCTGACTGGACCTGTTGAAAATGTTACATATGACCCAGATGAGGAGTTTTTCCCGACCTACTATGGAGCAGGTGTCACGATCCGCTCCCGAATAATCGGACACGAGTCGGACACGTCCAGCCTCCGTCGTTAGACTCGACGAAGTAAGCTGTACCAAGCTAGGGAAATCTAACCAGATAAATATAAATGTGTACAATCACAACATCTAAAAACATTCCCAAAAAGATCACCATAATCCACAAAATCCATATATCATGAAGGTACCAGAGTCAACATGAATGAAATATGCTATGAACTCAAAAACAATATCTTGGAGTAAAGCTAAGTAGTCTAAACCTGAAACCTCTAGCTAAGTCATGACTTCATCCTGCTCAGCTAATATCCTGGGCTCTGGCCCATAAGGTAGAACGGTACCCTGCAAGTACACCTGTAACATATCATAGTCAGGAGCGGAGCTAAGTATATCCAAGGAAATGAACATGAACATCATGGTATAGAAACGAATACAAAAAAAATATAAAGTACGAGACATGAGAACAAGACATGAAACCTGAACATGAATACTGAAAAGTAAATACAGGGAACATGAAATGAAACCAGAACATGAAATACACAATGAACCTGATGTGTGCAATATATCGAAATACATCCAGAGTGTGTGATCGGCTTGGGTAGATTCAGGGAACATGAAATGGTACGGCTTCGGTCCCGCGTGCACGATGCGGGGCCTAAGCTATTCACATGAATAGTAACTCGGGTTTGATCACACATCTGTAGTATTTCCCCTCCCAGACACAAGAAAACTCAGGGAACAAGATACAAGACAATCTCGTGAAATCTCATGTCAACAAGAAGATACAAGCATGAATACAAGACATGAAGATTTCAATTCACAACTGAACCTATTTCAAACCTAGTTAAAAACCAAACATCCATTTCCCATATATTGTGTCAGAATCCCATATATATGTCTCAGGAACAACACTTACCAGAAAAAAAATGATGCATACCTCTTTTGATAGACAACACTTACCAAATAATATATCACATAATATGATGCATACCTCTTTTGATGACCTCTTTTTTTATTTTTGGAAGGTGTCATATTAGGCATGCTTGAAGTCTGCAAGGTGGCCGAAAAAGGCTATGAAATAATAAGCAAACATGTTGGATCAAACTATATATGTCAAAGAAATAAGTAGAGGAGATTTTACAATATATGTCTAACAAAATAAGTGGATAGTATCAGTAAAAATAGGCTGAAGTAATCGTATGAGTTCAAAAAAACAAAATTCATTAATGTCACATATGATAAGAAACTTGTGTCCAACATTTACTTATCAACCCAATCCCCTTCACAACCTACTCTTTTATAACACATATTATCATCATCCCCAGCATCAAATAATATATCAGTATTCATCGATGCATTAGCAAAGGGATGATGTTCTATTGTATTGTCCAGGTCTTCATCATCTTCTTTGTGCATATAGTCTTTTTGACCCATGGACAAAACAACAGACCATTGAGGATCAAATTGGTCTTTTACATAAAATACTTGCTTGGCCTGTGAAGCTAAAACAAAAGAATCTGATTTGTACCCAACTCGATTAAGGTCCACCAATGTGAAACCAAGTTCATCAACCTTAACACCCTTACTATCGACCCAGTCGCACTTAAATACTAGAATTTTGAAAGTGTGATAATCAAGCTCCCATATTTCTGTGATAACCCCGTAGAAACACATGTCCCCTATTATAGGATTCTTATCTTTCAAAACCTAACTGTAATGCTTTGCACTTTGCATGTTTCTTTCCCCATGAGTTCGAAATTTCACCAACCTTGTCTAATATATCCTTTCCGCTCAATGGTGTTGGAGGATCGCCAAATTCCTGCTTACCATTGAAAACTTTCTTTTGAGTGCGATACGGATGATGTCGTGGGAGAAACCTCCTTATACCAATATACACATTTTTACCACTATGTTTCAGCCTAGGCGCATAAGTATCTTCCCCGCATATGGGACAAGCATAATACCCCTTAGTAGTGCAACCAGACAGATTTTCATATGCAGGAAAATTGTTGATAGTCCATAAACAGTGAATATCCTTACACAAACAGTAAACATCCATAAAACCAACACCAACTATTAGGATGGTCAAGTGTGAAATCATTGTATACTGATATACCTACTGATACGTACCCAAAACCCTTACACATTCATAAAATCAACACCAATTATTAGGAAGATGGCAATTTCACAAAATCCTTACACAAACAGTGAACATCCATAAAACCAACACCAACTATTAAATCCTTACACAAAACCAATTCATGATGTTCTGAAATTAAAAATCAATCCATAAAACCAACACCAACTATTAAATACTTATACAAAATCAATCCTTACACAAAATCAATCCATAAAATCAATCCTTACACAAAATCAATCCATAAAACCAACACCAACTATTAAATTCTCAAAAATCAATCCATAAAACCAACACCAACTATTAAATTCTTACATAAAATCAATCACAAAATTATTATTCAAAATTCTTACGACAGTGATCATCCTTACACAAACAGTGAACATCCTTACACAAACAGTGAACATCCATAAAACCAACACCAACTATTAGGATTATCAAGTGTGAAATCAGTGTATACTGGTACACCTACTGATACGTACCCAAAATCCTTACACATTCATAAAACCAACACCAACTATTAGGAAGATGGCAATTTCACAAAATTCTTACACAAATAGTGAACTTCCATAAAACCAACACCAACTATTAAATTCTTACACAAAATTAATTCATGATGTTTTGAAATTAAAAATCAATCCATAAAATCAACACCAACTATTAAATCCTTACACAAAATCAATCACAAAATAAATCCTTACACAAAATCAATCCATAAAACCAACACCAACTATTAAATCCTTACACAAAATCAATCACAAAATCAATATTCAAAATTCTCACACAAACAGTGAACATCCTGACACAAACAGTGAACATCCTTACACAAACAGTGAACATCCATA
Source organism: Iris pallida (assembly GCA_029216955.1). NCBI lineage: Eukaryota > Viridiplantae > Streptophyta > Magnoliopsida > Asparagales > Iridaceae > Iris > Iris pallida. Next base: position 17,821,564 of record JANAVB010026799.1, read on the forward strand.
AAACCAACACCAACTATTAGGATTGTCAAGTGTGAAATCAGTGTATACTGATACACCTACTGATACATACCCAAAACCCTTACACATACATAAAACCAACACCAACTATTAGGAAGATGGCAATTTCACAAAATCCTTACACAAACAGTGAACATCCATAAAACCAACACCAACTATTAAATCCTTACACAAAATCAATTGATGATGTTTTGAAATTAAAAATCAATCCATAAAACCAACACCAACTATTAAATTCTTACACAAAATCAATCACAAAATCAATCCTTACATAAAATCAAACCATAAAACCAATCCTTACACAAAATCAATCCATAAAACCAACACCAACTATTAAATCCTCAAAATCAATCCATAAAACCAACACCAACTATTAAATCCTTACACAAAATCAATCACAAAATCAATCCTTACACAAAATCAATCCATAAAACCAATCTTCACACAAAATCAATCCATAAAACCAACACCAATCCTTACACAAAATCAATCCATAAAACCAACACCAACTATTAAATCCTTACACAAAATCAATCACAAAATCATTATTCAAAATCCTTACACAAACAGTGAACATCCTTACACAAACAGTGAACATCCATAAAACCAACACCAACTATTAGGATTGTCAAGTGTGAAATTAAAAATCACTATAGTTCTCTTCTTGGATAAAATAGTGAACATCCATATAATTTTTGACCACTAGTAGTTTACACATAACAGTTATTGAATTATACAAGTTTTGGTGGATGAATAAAATGAACTTATGTTAATGCGTACATGTGCACATATCAATTCATGATGAAACCCTAAGTTTACGAACGAAGTTTACGAACGAAGGGACTCATTTTGGCACAGAACATAATATCCAAAAATCTACTTCTCTATAATCAAACCCTAAGTTTACGAACGAAGTTGCCACCAAAAAACCCTAACGTGAAGAACGAACGAAGTTGGCACAAAAAACCTAGGCATAAAATTGAATTTCAGAGAGAGAAAATTAAAGGCATTATACCGCATGGTAAAGATCGAAGTTGCCGCATTGTGAAGAACGGTTGTTGAAGCCTAGGATTTTCTCCAGCACGAAGTTGTTGAAGCCTAGGGTTTTCTCCAGAGCAGTATCGAAGTGGAGGGGTTTTCTCCAGACCGGTTAGGTCTTCTCTAGAGCGGTTTCTGAGACGGGGAGAAAGATGAGGGGTTTCTGAGGGGGGAGAGAGAGGAGGGGTTTCTGAGAAAGAAAGAGATGAGGGTTTCTGAGAGGGAGAGAGATGAGGGTTTCGGAGGGAAGGGGGAGACGAGAGTTTTCTGAGAGAGCGGGGGGAGAGAGAAGTCGAGAGTTTCGAAGAGAGCGGGGGGAGAAGTCGAGAGTTTGGTTCTTATGAGCCTTAAAAAATTTTGTGGAAGACCGTCATTAATTTTAAAGACTTTGAAATAATTACCATAATGGCAAATGAAAAAACTGCGGCAACTTTCTCGCATACACAATAGTTAACGGTTATTATCAAAACGTCAATATAAAAGATGCTCTTTCTTGACGGATCCCTCGAAACCGTCAACATACATGCTATAAATGAGCTAAAGTAACAAAAAAGGCCATCTCTTGACGTAAGCCTAAAACCGTCAAGATAAACCCTATTGTTGACGGTTTTCGACGACTGTCAACTTATAAACCGTCAAGAATCGTCATTTTTCTTGTAGTGCTCCTACGAATAGGCCTGGTTCAAGCAATTAATTGAATGGTTGATGAGCATGATCTTCAAAGGATCATTGGTGATCTTCCGAGCATAACCAAGCAAAATTTCCCAGAGAACAAAAGAAATCGACAAGAGATATCAAGAATTACTCACAGTTGAAAGTATAGCGAAACGCTTCCGAAATTCTCGATCGATCAATCGTTCGGAATAAACCTCTATCCGCCGACAAGAAGAACGAACTCATCAAGAACCATAAAAAAACTGAACTAAAATCAAGAAATAAATTAGGAAGATCTATGTTTACCAATGGTGATATACTCGCAGCTATGCTCGTCCGCAGGAAGAACTGATGGCCACTCAAATGGTCTTAAGCTTCTCGGGACTCGCCGTTGATTTTCTCCTCGCTTCGCCAATCGGAGAAGAGGATGTAGCCGGAAAGAACCGGGGTGGTTGTGCTCTGCTCGACGTCGAGGAGGGATAACAAACAGAGAAATAAAATCATCGATCGACCCAATTGACATTCCAAGAACACACAGATCTTCGCTTACCATCGTCGAGAATGATGAGGAGGACAGACTGAACGATCGACTGCTCACTGTGGCGGTCGTTGCACTACTTGACCGGAGGAGATCGAACAACGGAGGAGATCACTGCGTCACCGAAGAGGAAGGAGATCACCGGAGAAGAAGAGTTCAGTCACCGTCCTATCGTCGGGAAGATGTCGATGGCATCGCCGCTAGTCGTGGAGGGGTCGGGCACCTATGCTGCTGTCGAGAAGTGGCTAGATGCTGACGTCGGATGCCGCCACCACAAGAGTAGGATCTGCTGGAGAGATTGCTGAGAAGCAGGTCCCGCCGTCGCTGCCGTTGTCGAGAAGGGGTCCCTTGTTCGGTCGTGCGCCGTTGATCTCGCTGGAGGAGACAAGCATAGTCGCCGGAGAATGATCGATGATGAGAGCTCCGCCGCCGTCGTTGTGGCTCAGTCGCCGCCCGGAGAAGTCGTCGATGATGAGAGCTCCGCCACCGTCGTCGTGGCTCAGTCGCCGCCCAGAGAAGTAACCACTTGCCTCTCCATGGTCGGATCTATGAAATTAGTGTTAGGGTTTGAGTCAAAAATTGAGGAAAATAGGATTTGGGGCTCTGAGAAATCTCTGCTGCCAAGGAAAAGGAATAGAGAGAAAAATGCTTTCTCTCTCCTCTATCACTTATATATATCAGCTAGTGAAGAAAAGGAAATTTACAGAAAAACCCTCATCTCTCTAAGTATTTACAATAATAACTAAATTATGTTAGAGAAATTAATTAGGTTGTTAGAGAATTAGTTACAAGGTTGTTAGAATCTTGGAGAACACTCCAAGATGCTAGAGCCTTCTCCTCAATTCCTAAATAATAATTTATTCATAAGGAAAATTATAGAGAACTATTATAAATCAGAAATTTTTACTATTCCAATAAATAACTTAAATAATATTTCCAAAATTTAAAATACCAAAAAATACCAAAAATTCATAAAATCAGGGAGAGTGGGGTTACAAATCTACCCCCTTAGAAAATTTTGTCCTCAAAATTCTAGGGAGTACAGCACCATAAAAGAATGACACGAAGTTCAAAATTGGTTAGAAACGAGTGTGAATATGCTCGAATGACCAGATACAAAATTTATAACAATTTGAAATGATTTAGCATGACAAAGTAGATAAAATGGCATGATTGAAAATGATAAAAAAAAAATTCAGTCACGATGTGAAACAAAGTTTAATTAGGACCAAGTACGATAATTTCAGACAGGGGGTTAAAATAACACGATATAGCAATGATCAGGAATTAAACAGGTACGAAGTAGAATGTCGTTTTAATTACGACTTAGAAGAGTAAAACTATGAAGGTACGATCTTCTACACATGATTTAAATTGAAGTTTACCATGTTTGAAAATAGAGCAAAATAGGAAAATCACGGTTATGTAGTCATGACCAAAGTTTAGGTAAAACACGATCAAGATTTAAGTACGATTAATAGAAAAAATCTGAGATTTTGAATCAAAATACAATAATCAATGTTTGTTGAGAAAACCAAATGATCCAACAATAAAACGTAAGAAGAAGAAGCTATACAGCTTGATTGAAAAGACGTATGGAATCTACCAAGGAGATATTTGTATCAAATCAAGGTGGATATGCAAGGATTTGTGATTCTCAAAAATCAATAATCATACGAAAAGGGAATATAGTCTCTATGGTATCCGAGAACATATAGATATTTGAAGTCATTTTACTTAGAATCCTTGCCCCGCCAGTGTATGTCTGGTTGCAGTGAACTTTCGGTTCCATGACTTAAATAACAATACGTTACCGAATAACATATCAACTTTATCCATTTTCAAACAATTATTAACGAAGCAACTCAAGAGATCTAAATGTGTAGAGTTTAGGACAAAGTCTCAATAATACCCGAAAACCTATGATACCTGAAATCACTTTAACTTAGAGTCCCTGCCTCGCCAGTGCGTAGCTGGCTGCAGTGAACCCGCAGTCTCCGTAATCCAGATAAAAGGCTGCAACGCGCAACTGCCACACCCCAGTAGATCATCGAATAGTCTCTCAACCTTATCCATGGGAATTTAAAATTTCAAGAATTCAAAATGAGTTCTAGTAGTCTAAGTCAAGATAAAAGGTGATGTTATCTGCCTTTCAGAAAACAAAGGGGTTTCACTAGTCACCGAGAAGCAACAAGGATCCAACAAGGACTAGTAGGTTATAAAAAGGAACAACTAAGAGGATTTTAAATCTCGAATAGGGAGTGAAGTTTCTAGTAGTAACCGGGATCTCAAATGGCAAGTAACCCTATATAAGGAACACGTCAAAACCTCAGATTTAGAAAACGAAGTTTTTAAACAATGTCTCGAATAGGGACTGAATCCCAAACAACGTCAATTAGAAGCGAAGGTTCAAACAATGTTTCAATTTGGAACAAAGTTTTAAAATGGATTTTCAAGTAGGAATAAAATCTCGAGTAGTACAAGTTTGATTAGCGAGCAAAATATCAATAAGCGAATAGGAAACAAGTATCCATGAAACAAACGAAATCTTAGATAAGAGACAAGGTCGGAACAACGTAGTGGACAAACAACTCCCGAATAGAAAATCAAAGTCATGAATAGGAAAACAAGTCTCATATAGAGAACGAATCACAATCTCAAATTGGAAACGAAATCTTCAAAACCATCAAAGGAATCCTTAACAATATCCTGAATAAGGCGAAGCTTAAACAAGGTCTCGAATGAGGAACAAGGGTTCGAAATAAAATCTCAAGTAGGAATTAAATCCTAATTAACACGAAGTTTGATGAGAGAACGAAATTTCCAAATAGGGCCAACTTTAGGAAACAAAGTCATGAATGATGAATATGCAAACAATATCGAATAATGGATTTCAAACAAATATCGCATTGTGGATCTGAAACAAGTTTACCGAATAGGAAACAATATCTCGAAATAAGTTTCGAACATCAACCAAGGTTTCAAAATAGAAAACAAGAGGTTTTAAGAAATGATCAATGTATTAAGAGGAATTTAAGGAAAGACTGGATTACGAATCAAGATGCATGGTTTTCACAACCATGCAAAAGAAACCCTCTGTCTTCAGTCTATCTTCAGTATTTCCTCGGGACTGGAATCTCTTCAATGTTCTTCAACTGTCCTGACGTAGACTGGTCCCTGCGGTAGTGCTCCATGTGATTGCTGAATCTGGAGAGATGGATCCCCTTGTTGTAGTCCTGATCCTCCTCGTTCTTGTCCTTGGGTAGTGTGATCAACGGTCTCTGGGTAATCCTTTACTTGATGGGCAGGTGATCCATAGTACAAGCATAACCTTCGTCTTTTGCGGCACTTGTTGTAGTAGTGTCCTAGGCGACGGCAGAAATTATAATTGGTTGCTGGCTGGATTTGAGTCTGAATCTTCCGCTAGTGCTGGAGTGGAGGGCCTCTGATAGGAATATACGGCTGTTGGCGTGCTGGCTGCTGAGATCCTGATGCTCCTCTTCCTTTGCGATCCGCAACTTGCTGGCAATCTTTTATTTGGTGGGCAGAAGATCCATAGGATAGGCAGAGTCCAAGTCTTCTGCGGCACTCCTCGAAGCGATGTCCTGGATGGCGGCAGAAAGCACAATTGGTCATTGTCTGAATCTGATGATGCGGCTGAAGAAGCAATGTCTGAGTATGGTAACGCTTTGCAGGTCCAGGATAGTAGCTGTCTTCATCATAGGTCTTCATGTCTCTCATGTGCTTCAGCTTTCCGTCTCGTTCCATTGTCTGTGCTGCATTCAGGATCAGAGGAGTCGGATCCTCAAAGGCTTGGATGTTCTTCAGTGGCAGCTCCAGGTTCTCAATCTGCTTCTCGGTGCAAGATATGCGCTCGGTGTCGGAGAAATCTGTCACGACCCGCTCCAGAATAATCAGACACGAGTCGGACATGCCCAGCCTACGTTGGAAGATACAACGTAGTAAGCTGTACTAAGTATCTTAAATCTCAAGTCACATCATGAAATCATATCACAGCATCTAAAACACGTGCTAACCAATAATACAAATCACCATGTCTTATAATAAAAACATCAAATTTAAAGGTAAACCAATACAACAAAATCCCAACCCATCGCTGATCTCCTCGTAGCCTCCAAGCTAGCTAACTATCAACCCGTCCTGTAATCCATAATGCTAAGGTAGAAAGTCTCGATACCTGGAACGTATCCAATCAGGAAAGTAGCAAAGTACAACCCTACGAAATGAACATGTACAATGTAAAACTGTGAAGCAATGAAGACAGAAAAGTAAGAACCAGAAGTACAGGAAATAAATACATGAACAGAATCCTGAACATGAAATACACAGGTAACCTGACGTGTGGAATATATCGAAATACAACCAAAGTGTGTGATCGGCTTGGGTAGATTCAGGGAACATGAAATGGTACGGCTTCGGTCCCGCGTGCACGATGCGGGGCCTAAGCTATTCACATGAATTGTAACTTGGGTTTGATCACACATCTGTAGTATTTTTCCTCCCCAGACACATATAAAGTACATGGAACATGAGCAAGAGCACAAGACCATATCGTGTAATATCGTGTCCAAGATGAAAACAATGCAATGCAGAAATACAAAGTAGAGTTCAATTGTAGTGTACTTGCCTTTGTCCTTGCAATCAAAAGTCCCAATATCTCCACCTAAAATACGGTAAGAATAGGTTAACTTCTAGATGATGATATTTGACTAACTATTTGCCAACCATCTATATAAACTAGCTAGTTAACCATTTATAACTATACTAGTTAACTATACCTATATATATATATATATATATATATATATATATATATATATATATATATATATATATATATATATATATATATATATATATATATTTATATATATATATATATATATATATATATATATATATATATAGCTTATAATAGAGTCTACTCATAAATAGATGTATACTAGCAAGCAACAATGCTAACATGATAATATTACCTAATTTATTGATACTAGTCAGATATATTTAACATATATTTTACTTAGGAAAAATAACTCTTAGTAGAATCACAATAGTTTATAAAATACTAGTACTTCATTTGTAATACTTCTTTAAGTAAAAGAAAATATTGTAACAATACTAAATAATATAGCTACCAAAATCTGTTACTATCAATATAAGAAGTATAGCATACATATATACGTAAATATATATACCATACTATATAATTTTACAAATACATATATTTTACTTTAAAGATAACCTTGCTTTAAGGCCAACCCAGACTATCTTTAAAAAAAATAAAATACATCAAGGCTTAAGATGTTACTGGGTTGTCCAGCCCAATTTATACAGAAAGAATACTAATAATTTGTTCTTACCAAGCAAGCCTAGCCCATTATAGTCAATTAAACACCCAAAACACTCAAATGTAAGGTTGTTGGCTTGCATCCCAAGTCCCCAGATATAATAAACTAGAGGACTATTAGTCTAACAAAAAATGGCTCAAGCAGCCCAAACTTGGTCCAAAAACCTAGAATTAAAACCTGACCCTCTCTGGAGAGAGTATCGATCAGCCGCACCATTACTCAGCACAGAAACATGATGAAGGGAAGGCAGAAGAACGAGATGAGGGAGGGAGGGTGCTTACCGGAGTTGGAACCACGGCGGAGTTGCAGACGACTACCGCGGAGGGAGGCACTCGCACGAACGGCAGCAGACTTGGCTGCGACTGTCGTGCGGAGCTACACCTGGGCGGAGGATCTGACCGAAAGGATTTCGAGAGGGCGGAGGCTCGCCAAGGGCGGATCTGGTCAGATCTGACTGGGACTCCGCCTGGCTCAGCGGAGGACGAGGCTTGGCAGGGACGGCGCCTAGCTGGATCGAGTGTCAGGGTGCACGGCGAACGAGGGTGGCCAGAATCGGCCGGCACAGCAGGTCTGGAGACGGGAACTGGAGGCAAGGTGGTCCGGTAAGTCTTGGAGGCGGTGGCCGGAGTTCTCCATCGACGGCGAAGCCATACCGGTCGACGAAAAGGCAGGGGTGGAGAAGCTCTGATATTGCAGTGGTAGTGGTGTTGCTCGGAGACGATGATGTGGTAGAGGGATGTGAGGCTGGAGGTGGCTAGCCTGTTGGTGTGGGGTGCCGGAGGTGGACTCGAGGAAAACCAGTCGGAAAAGAGCGGCCTGGGGTGGCCGAGGTTGATATGGATTTTGGACGGAGATGCTGGTGATGGCGGCGATGATGATTCTGGTGGTGATGGAGCTGTGGCATTGGGGTTGGCGACGTGGTCCAGTGTGGAGGCTGTGACAATGGGTGTCGATCTGGTCGGGAGGGGAGGCGGCGTGGCGGAGCTCGCCGGACACGGCGATGACGCGGCGGCGTGACGCTACCAGAAGCGGAGTTGACTGGTTGTCAAGAGAGGAACAACAACAGAAAGAGTGAGAGAAACAGATGTTTTTATGTATTAAATATTGGGGAGTCCCTAGTATCAAATAGGAAAGAAGGAGGAGTGTTCCACAAGTTTAGAGTGGCAATCCATGCAATTCCAAATGGATCTAGGGGTAAAGCGAAGAAAACTCTAACTAACCATAACTAACCATTTGCCTATTTCTAACTAATCATTTGTTAACTGTTCTAATTATAACTAAATATTCACTAGACAACACACTAGAATATTGGTATTGCATGGAGTAAAGCCTAATAGGCTTACCAAGGCCCACAATTGATCCAAAACTTACTCTAGCATAGTTCCATTGTCCAGCCTCTTAGTATAGCAACCTAAGCACAATCCATCAACAACAATTATTGACCAAAAAATTCGACCATAACCCATAGCTAAACTGAACAGTCCTATAAAACTTAGGATACCCGTACTACGCTAGCCTAAGCTCAACACCATACCTAAATCAACGATCAGTAGTTCAAAGGTTCAACTATATACGCCACCTGACACCTGATGGTCATTTACCTTTTCTGCGGACATTCGAACACTAAGACTAGTACACATCAATTGAATTTCGAATTTAAGAATTAACCTATACCTAGATAACCGAAAATCGAATCCCCCACGTCTTGTGTCCTGATAATACGAATATAAGTCAATAGAGGCCACAAATTTTTAGATAAAATATAATTAATATCCAACAAAAAATCATAGTCTAATAAACTTAATTTAAAATAAACAATATAATTCTAATCAAAAGTTTACTAAATAAATCTGAATAAATATTCTGAAAATAATTTTATAACTTAAAAATTTTCACGGCAGAAATTTGAATCGTGGTAGTTACAAATCTTCCCCCCTACAAAAATTTCGTCCTCGAAATTTCAAGGGTATGATAATTACGATTAGGAATATAAACAAACATGAAACCTCGAAAAATGATTAAAATTAATTAACATAAAATTTGAATTTATGTATGACTTGAAAAATCATGATTATCCAAAAGTGATTATATGATCAAAATCAGAATTTAGGCATGGTCAAATAGTACCAAAATAATCTAGTCATGATTAAATTCTAAATATGATCACGGTTTAAAATTATGACTTAAGTCTATAAAAAAATCGTTTAGTACAACAAGCATAGCTATGACAAAAAAAATCAATTCATTTTAATTACGTTTAGTAAAAATATAGTCAATATTTTAAGCTACTAGGGCCATAAATTCTAAAATAGAAGGATACATCCAAAGTAAAAATTTAAAATTTTAGATTTTCTAAAAATTAATTTAAACATTAGCAAAATCAAGTTCAAGGTTTGACTTGAAACGTGATTAAATCATTTTGGCATGAGTTGATCAAAATATTTCAGGAGTAAAATTGAAATCACGTGCATGATCAAAATATCAAAAATTTAACATAAACAAAAGATAATCAAAATTATCTAGGCATAACCAAAGGTTTAGACCAAAAGAGCCAAAATCAGTTAGGCATGACCAAGTCTGAATCTAAGCATTACTAGTATGGTCAGAGGTAATATTTTTAAAATACTATCTATCCAAAATATGGTTAAATGACTAACGGGGTCATAAAGGCTACAATACGATCAACATAAGAATGAAGCGATTAAGCATAATCAAGACAAGAATTTTGAAAATTGACTTGAACATGAATCAATTTTTTTTTAAGAATGAGTGAAACCAAATTCTAGAATTTCTTTGAAACATGATCAGAAGGAAATAAGTCGTTTAGGCATGATTGTGATTAAGAACCAAATCATTCAGGACCAAAAACCAAATCTTATAAGTATGATTATTATCATGATCATAATATGATCAAAATAATCTAGGTATACTAAGAGAACTCACAATCATTATGACATGATTTAAATAGGTATCAAAATCATCAAGGCACGATCAATAATCTAGCCATGATCAAAATTCTATAAATATGCTTTAAAGAATCATCTAGATATAATATAATCTTAGTGAAGTCTATTATATGCTTTTATTGAAACATGATAGTAATTATAAAGATAGGATAAAATCAAGTCACTATTTAGGAAAACCAAACGGCGGTTATACGAATATGCATGAAGGAAATAATTTACAACTAATAAATCACAAGCCCTATAATCCATAATTCTCTTCTTACTAACTAACTTACCCAAGATCTTCTTCTACCATGTTTCCTACCCTGGCTTAACTGAAAATGCTAGTCCCCAAAATATCTAGAATGATCGAGATAACTATCGATGTTTCCTCTATTTATCTATATAGCTATCATCCATATACATATCTACACACACATCCCAAATTGTATAGCACCTATCTAATATACATAGCTCTCTATAATATATACATACTTAACTATCAAAACATGGAACTATTACCAAAATACCTGCAATATACACTATAGTTAAACAATGAGAGAGATGGGCAAATAGGTGTTAGAAATAGTCATAGAAAATCAAGTAAAGTTTCTATAGGAAACCTATGGTAATATAAACAATTTCTGAAATTGGGATCTATTGCTAAGATTTCAAATAAGGCCAAAATTTAAATGAATCAAGATGATTTCTGGTAAAGTTGTTAATGGCAATAAGAGGACAAACAGGGTATCATGGATATAATGTCAATAGTATCCAAAAACCGCACATATTCGAAATCATTTTACCTAGAGTTGATGCCCCGCCAGTGTAGTGTACATCTAGTTGCAGTGAACCTTTGGTTCTGTGACCCAAATAATGATAGATTACCGAATACTCTATCAACTTTATCCAATATTGTCGGAACAACTCAAAAGATCAAAATATTATGAATCTAGGACTTAGCTTCAATAATATCTGAAAACCTATTAATACCTGAAATTACTTCGACTTACAGCTCATGCCTCGCCAGTGTGCAGCTAGCTGCAGTGAACTCGCGGTCTCCGTAATCCAGATAAATGACTGTAGTGCACATCTGTTACGCCATAATAGGTCATCAAAATTTTCTTAACTTTATCCATAAGAATTCCAAAGGAGTTTACAAAAGTTTAGAATAAGTTCTAAAAATATCCTAGTCATGACAGAAGGTGAAATAAGTATCCGTTCTTTAGATATCAACTCTTTAAGAATCAAAGGATCACCTACTAGCAGAAGAAAAGAAATGATTGAAGTCAAGTGGAGTATCTATTCCCTGACCTTTCCCTTTCAATGGATAAATTTATAGATTTGATCAAACCTTACTCTGACTAATAGAGATAGCACGAATTCAAGTTGAATGGAAGAACTAGTGAGAATATTTCTGTCTCTAGAGAATTGCCTAAGGAATGCCGACCAATAATGAAAAATAATTCCTTAAGGTCAATGAACAAGTTTGGGAAACTAAATAGACAAGTTGGGGATAAATAGTTAATCTAAGAACCTTATGATACAATATTTGAATTGATCAAAGAAAGTCAGATCGAAGTAGTCTAACAAAACCAATGAAGGAATTGAAGGGTTTGGGAAAATTAGTCATTAATGAGAGGTTTGCTAAAAGGGAAAGTCAAAATTCTAGAAGAGTAATTGGCCTAGGAAATTTTACAAACTAATAGAGATAGGAAAATGATCTTTCGAAAACAATAGATAGTAACTATACCTAATCAAACAATTAGCCTAAGCTGTGATTGAGCATTCCTATATCGCAGGTTCCCAATGGTACTCTAATCCTAGGCACCATTGGACTGACCTGCATGGGCCACCACTAAAAATATGTCACAACCCGCTCCCGAATAATTGTTTGCCATTAAAATTCTTTTATCGCAAATTTCAATACAAACAGAACAGTGTTACAATATAGGACTTAGATGTAGTCCTAGGAGTACACTTTTGTTTAATTTGGGTCCTTAGTGCCAATGGAGCGAGTGGTAATGCGTTGACTCCGTTGACGGGCTGACGACGGTTATCGGTTCTCTGAAGGTGTAGATTGCTCTGGGTGCTGGAGCTTGCCGAGAGGAGGAAGACGTTGAGTGTCTGTATCTGCCTCTCTGGTGATTCTCTGTATGTTCGTTGTTGATTCTGTCTGTTCGTTGTGTGTGTGAGAAGGAAATGATCCCTCTATTTATAGCTGGGCAGGTTGGCTGCTCATGCGCGCATGTAGGATGCGCTGGTATGTGGGGACGCCACGTGGGGATTGCTGATGGAGGCGCGTGGGATGCGCCCTAATCGAGGGGTAGAATTCTTCATACTGCTATTTGTGAGCCAGCACGTAGCAGAGGAGAAGATCTTTCTGTTGCTGAAATCTTGGATGAGTTGAGTCAAAGGACACGTGTCATCGACCCATGGCTCGGAGATCTCGGATTTGGTGGGGGGAAGTGATCTGGTAAGCTGCGCCTTGGATTGGACGCAGGAGGAGGCTGCAGCTCGTAACCTTTAGGAGTTACAAACCGTTCGGAGCGCATGGCTTTTGAGGCGCATGCAGGCGACTTCCTTTCTGTCTTTTGGGATCAGAGAGCAGTCTGAGGCGCATGGCTTTTGAGACACATGCAGATTTGGGCGCATGGCTGCAGAGGCGCATGCGGGTGGTTGAGTGGCCACGTGGCAGTAGCCGTCGGGATGAAGTCATGATGACGCTGACGTTGCCGACGCTTCGTCTTCTGAAAAAGCTGTCAACTGTTCAGACTTTGGGAGGTGTGCTGCCAACTCTGTCAGTTCAGCATTTAATGTTTCTGACATTCGACGGACAGCTGAGTGGGCGCGTCGATTGGCGTTCCACTCGGTATGGAGATGTGTGGGGGCACATGCACTGTGATGCGCCTGGTACTGAAGGGCGCGTCCGTGTGATGCGCTGTCTGACTGGCGCATCCGACATGTCTTTTAATGATGCGGCTGTTTCGCTTCTCGAGCGCTTTAAATAGCCATTGGCTGAATTCGAGGCGTCCGGTTGATCCATTTAATGCAAATTCATTGCACGGAATTCGGAGAGCCATCCACTTGGAGCGTGGGTTTGATCTGCCCGGCCTATAAATAGTGGCATGGAGAGAAGGTTTGCTCCTTGTTTCCTCACGTACTTCCGACATGAACTTGGGTATTCGGGTGCATTCTGTTGACGAAGTGTTCCCGAGGGTGAAGATGAGACGCCATGTCGTCGTTGATGCACTTGGAGGTGACTGTTACATCCAAAAGACGGAGTCGAGGGCTTCTGAGGCAGGCGGAAGGTGCCTGTTGCATCCAAAGATAGGGATGCTCGGGCCTCGTCTCCGTTATTTCGGAAGAGCCGTAGATCGGAATGGCGGTGCTAGGCTCTTTCTTCCTTCAAAGTGGGTGTCGCCCACTCTGGTTGTGTTGAAAGTTGCTCCTTTAGCCGTGGTTTCGATCATGGTCTTCCTTCGCCTTTGGAGGTTCTTTCGAAGCCTCCCCTGGCCACAGATTTGCGGTGCTCTTTTCTTCCTTGGTTCCAGCCAGAGGGTTAAATGCTTTGTTTAGTCGAAGCACTTATCAGGTGAGCCTGGCTGGAAGAGCGGCACATAACTGGGCTGCTGAAGGGATGCACATAACTGAGCTGGATGCACATAACTGAGCTGCTGAAGAGATGATGGGATGCGCCTGGTTGGAGGCGCATGGTATCTGCTGCGCCTAACTGGCGGCGCATGGTGACTGCTGCACCTATCTGGAGGCGCATGGTGGCCGCTGGCTGTAGACTTAGGATCTTTCCTTTATAGAAATTCTCCTTTGTACAACCTTTTCTAGACATGTAATAGACTTTTGTATATAAATAAAAAGTCCTTTTTCAAATGTCTATACTTATTGACTTTGCTGTAAAGTGTTCTGTCCGAGTTCTGGCGTATGTAGTGTCTGACGCATGGGCTTTCTGGTTGTGAAATTCCATGCTTCTATAAGACCCCCTTCAAAGTTTTCAAAACTTTTGAATAAGTTTGGAATACTTTGAATAAGAAGCATGGAGGTCAGGGCGCACGATTGTTGGGCGCATGCCTGTTCGGGCGCATGCTCCTCTCAGTTAATGCATATGATGATGCCTTGGTAACCAAAAGATTAATGATAATCTTTTGGTTTTATTTGCTGTTATCTCTTCACAGGACCCGAGGCGACGGCTGAGATCACTCCTCATCGGGTCACGCGTACGACCAAGCCCCTATAAATAGGTGAAAGATAGAGAGAGAGAGTTCTTCTGCTCTGTGCCTTTGCCTTCTTTAGAGTTCTTCTTCAAAAACCCTAACTTCTTCCTCTTTGAGAGAATGGCTCCCAAGACTCCTCGCGGGGGTGCTGGCAAGGGGAAGGAGAAAGCGAAGGAGCCTGTGAAAGTTGTGGCGGCTGACGTTCCCCGTCGGCCTGTCGAAGTTCGGCCGGAGGTGGTTGGTAAGTCTCATTTCTCGTACACCAACGCACATAGACCTTGAGTCTTTGATGATGTGCCGCGGTCCATGCCCGCCGATGCGCATGGGTTTAAACCCTGATGATGCGCCGAGGCTCTACTGCTGACGCGCATGGGTTCAAACCCTGATGATGCGCCGAAGTACTGCTAACGCGCATGGGTTCAAACCCTGATGATGTGCCGAAGCTCCCCATTTTTAGACACATTGTGTGCTCTCTTGTTGCTTCTAACATTTTCGAATCTTTGCTAGTGTCAATGGCAATCCCATCTTTGAATGAAGTGTTCTTGGAAGCTGCCTTCAATCAGATGGGAGTGGATTATGACGAGGAAGTGATAAACCCTGCTCGAGATGCTCTTATGCTGGATCAGCCTCCCGAGAGAATGACTCAAATCCGGGAACAACAGTATGGGTTCCTCAAACGGATGATGGAGCGTGGAGTTTTAAAATCTTCCACATCTGATAAAGTGACTTTCTTGAAACCTGAGTTCCTATTCGGGGACCGCCTTACTTCTACTGAAGCGACGGTGTTGAAGGTCAAGGAGGACTGGTTCTTTGCAGCAAATGGGGTGCATATGACTGTTAAGCAACTTGAACGTCAATGGCCCTTGACGTCCTTCTGTCGCCTTGCTTCCAAGAGGAGGATGTCTTGGGATCTTACCCCCTCTCAGGGGGGAGCGGTGATTGGCGTCATCCAAATTGATTCTACCTCCGACCAAAGGGATACTCTGACCGTCGTACGGTCTGGGTCTTCTTTCACCTGGCGGACTTTACGTCCTGGGAGCCTCTACAGTGATGTACCCATTGATACGTTTGCTTATAGTGCTTCGACTTTTACACATCGTATGTTTTTGACGGAACGCTCATACCCGAAAGAAGATTTTCGGGTGGAGGGTTGGTGCCATTATGTTTCCAAATGGGATAGACTGACACTCTGGATCTTGTCGCATTTTCGGACTGAGCTCCGAGAGATTGGGTTGACTGCCTCGATCCGTGCTACCCAAGCGGGTGTTGACATCAATAGGCATATGTTCCTCGCACTCATGGAGATGTTTGATATCCATACCGGGACTTTTTTTACTCCGGTGGGGGAGTTAGGGCTCGCTCTTCATGAGATGTATGAGGTGTCAAAACTCCCTTGGGGGACGGAACCCTATGAAGAGTATTTTCCGACCAACGAAGAGCTTCAGGTCCTGGGAGACAGGGCTGAGGAGATGACGGCCGTTTTCAAGGAAGTGGCGAGTCATCATTACTATATGCAGAGAAGGGATAAAAGCGGGACGCAGCCCCATGTGACTGCTTGGAGGGATTACGTCTTTAGACAAGACAAAGAGGACCCTTCGCAGTTTTCTACTCCGCCGGCGCTCTCTCGTAGCGAAGTGCTATCCGAAATGAGCAGGTTAGGTGAGAAGAATCCCCGAGGGAATGAAGACCAGCAGTCAGATGAACGCTCCTACAGCTGCTTCTGGCATCTTGCTTATCGAATGTCATCCAAGGCGGTGTTGACGGCCTACCTGATGATATGGCTCCGGGATTGCGTGCTCGCAGGCGGATCCGGCGTCGTAGAGAGGGTGACCCGGAACTTAATCCTACCAGCCGTAAAGTTGGTCTTCGGCCGGCGTTTGGCTCTTCTTCCCGCAATGGTATGTAACCTACAGCGAGGTTTGCGAGAGTTTGCGGGAAATGTGATTCATGACAGAGGTAGAAACAATAACTTCCCGCGTGTCGAACTGCCGTTTCATTATTTGATGGGATGGTTAATTTTGCATCACCCCAATGTGATGAGCCCAGGCTCAGAAGAAGACTATAGGGCTGGAGATGCATTCCTTCGCCGTTTCCATCGGAGGAGCTGGTCGCACACTGGTGTCCCTGTCTGTAGAAAGGTTTTATCCCGTCTTCAAGGTTGGGAGATCACCAAAGTTGGTCCAATCTACTTGGGTTTTGAGGCCAACGAAGATTTAAAGGATTCGGGCGAAGGTACCACCACTCTGCCTCAATGGGGATTCCGCTGGTTGCAAAGTATTCGGCCGTCCCATCTGGTGTACCGGAACAGGAATCAGTGCTACCTGGAACCGTATCTGCCGAGCCGCTTTGTACGGCAATTTGGTTATGCCCAGCTGATGTTGGATAACCCCAGTATTACTCTGGGGTATGTTGGAAGTTGTTGGATGGTGCACGAGCTTGGCATTACTATAATGCTGGATGTACCGGGGCTCGTTTTACGTTGCCCGTCCCAGATCCGCGGCCGCCCATTCTTTACTCGGCCGCCAAATTTTACTGTGTTATGGCTGCCGCGCCCTCCGGATATGATAGGGAGACCAGTCTTATCGTAGGCACCCAGTTAGCAGCGACCGGGGACATGCCAGTGAAAGCCCGATCGCATCGTCCGCCAGGGGCGGGTCATCGGGGTGCCCCTTCCGCATCTCAGGCAGAACCCTCAGTCGATCGATCAAAACGAGGTGCAGACACAGGGGCTGAATCTCCTGTGCCGAAGAAGCAGAAGAAGGCGTCGTCACCGACGGTGTCATCAGACTCAGCATCCGCTGAGGTAAAGATGCCCTACATAGTCCGGTTTAGGTTCCGCATTTTATGTAACCGATGCCTTCTTTTGTAGGAACCGCTAAAAAGAAAGCCTCGTACTTCAAGATCGGTTGGGAGTAGGCAAAAAGAGATGGCGGGCTCGTCTGGAGTGCGTATCCCGCCGACTATGATGTCTCCTTTGGAGGAGAACCCAGAGGATGTTGTCGTCGTGGAGATTCCGGTATCCCCGGATTATGTTAGGAGAGAAGCTGAGGGTGCAGCGGCTTCTGTGATGATGAAGGTCACAACGGAGGCTTCGAATGTCGAGGGGAGCACGCGGCTTCCTGGCGGCAAGGTGGAATGGAGTTCGTCGTCTTCGGATGACGTTGCTCCAGAGCTGCAAGAGTCTGTTGCGGGGGCAACAGATATGGTTGGGACAGAGGAGAGGGTTGATTCCCCTCCTTGTCATGATGAGGGGAAGTCGGCTATATCATTGCCGAGTCCTACCCCAGCTTCAACCGTGGAAGTTGAGGTGGCTACCGATCAGGAGGTAGCGACAGATTCTGTCCCTGTAGAGGGACTTGGGAAGGATGAGACCCTTCTGCCGGTCCTGTCTCCTGGGACGGACCAGGAGATGAGTGTTGATCTCCCCGTTCTGTCGGGGGAGGTACTGGTCGCTGATAGGACGTTGGGGGTAGAAGAGGTGGCCGTTGACGTCGGTGGTTCCTCCGGGCTTGAGAAGGGCAAGGGTGTGGAACCCTCTGTTACTCCTTCTACTTGGGGTACTATCTCGACGCCTGTGCCGGCTTCCTCTGTTCCTTTGGCTCCTCGGGCTAGCAGTCTGGCCCCTGTCGATGAAGAGCCTATTGATGCCGAGGTTCAAGCCTCGCAGGTTGAGGTTGGCAGTCCGCTAACTGTAGTAGCTCCTTCAACTCCTGCTATGACGCTGCAGGTACTGGCGGACGCAGACGAATATGTGAAATTCCTCGTCGAGGGGGTGTACAAAATGCTGCAGAGGGGTGTATCTGCGGTGATGGATGCCAACGGGAGCTTTGCGACGGCAAGAACTCTGGCAATGCCCTGTATCGAGCTGATCCGTGTTCACCAAGGCCACGACCATATGGCCGAAATTCTGGAGGCTTCGGTGATCGAGCTGGACGAGCGGCTTGCGGAACTTCAGCGCATCCAGCGAAATGACCTCTCCGTCCTGATAGATGCGGAGAAGGGGACGTTGATTGCCGAGATCGAGTCTTCCTACCAGGCCACTGTGGGCATTTGGGAGCGCGAGGTGGCTAAGGCTGAGGCTGCGGTAGAGCAGTTGTCTCAGTCTATGAAGGAGACAATGGAAACGCGAGCTGCGTTGGACGCCAATATCGCGGAGATCAACGCCCAGATGTGCCGTCTTGAGGACCAACGGGCCCGACTCCAGTTAGATGCTGAACGTGTCCAAGCTAAGCACGTAGCATTCAAGAAGGAGGAAGCAATCTTTACTCAGCGGACTCTTGCCCTGGCTCAGCAGCGACAACAGCTTGATGAGAAGCATGAGAGCGAAACTTCCGCTGAGGCTGTTGAATTGATGCGTCAAGAAGCTGAGCGTCGAGTCCTGGCGACTGTGGAGACTCGTACAGCCGACTTGAGACGTCGAGTCAGAGAGCTCTCAGCCCACCCTGGAGAGGTTTAGGGACTGTAGCTTCTCCTTTTTATGTTCTTTTGCAACCCTTGCTGGGGGATGGTGTAGTTCTGTACTCTCTCTCTCTTTTTTTTAGAAAATAAAGAAGTACACAACCTTTTTTGTGATGTGTTCATTTTTGTTATTATGAACTTGATAATTTGTGTGGACCTATTATCTTTTGCGCACCTTGGTTTTTAGGTACAGATAATAAGTTTGAAGGAACCAACATGTTTGCTCAGAGGTAATGTGGACATGGCAATCATTGGGTTCAAAATGATAGAATCTTCCTACTCATAGGTATTATGGACGTGGTAGGAATGATCCTGGGGGATATGCTGAACAACTCAGATGTGATGTGGACGTGGAAGTTCTACGATCAATGTACGACAACGCAGGGGTTGTTTGTACGAGATGTTTACTCAGAGGTAATGTGGACGTGGTAAACATGAAGGGTAGCGTCGGCTTACGTAGCGTAAGATTCCGCTTTGTATGGTGTAGAGGAACAACTCAGAGGTGATGTGGACGTGGTTGTCTTTCTACTGAAGGATGCTACGGAACAGCTGGGTTCCGGGAGCGTATGAGTTTGTGGAAGGAGATTGTGTGTGAGCCCCGATGATTGGGCCCACAGATCCCCTTTTGGGGAAGTACATGTCTGAAGGATGTCAAGAATAGTACTTCTTTAGGAACTTGCCGTTGATGGGCATCATGAACAAGTCCCCATTGGGTTTGGCGAGGCGGTAAGCGCCGTTTGAGTATACCGTCTCAATGATAAAAGGTCCTTCCCACTTTGGCTCGAACTTTCCTGGTGTCTGGTGAGTTAACACCATCGGCCTCCTGACTGCCAGAACCAGGTCGCCAACTTGAAAAGTCCTCTGTTTGACCTTCTTGTTGAAAGCCTGTGATATACGGGCTTGGTAGAGTTCGATGGGTTGTTGAGCCAGGAGATGCTTCTCATCGAGTGCCTCTAGTTCCCGCAGACGACGACGTTGATTGTCCTCTTCTGTGAGTTTGTTTGTTATTGCTACGCGGAGTGAGGGTATCTGGATCTCGAGAGGCAGTACCGCTTCGCTCCCGTAGACCAGGAAGAATGGTGTTTTGCCTGTTGGGGTCCGTACCGTTGTGCGGTAGGCCCAAAGGCATTCACCAAGCTTTTCGTCCCAGTCACGTTGTTGGATGACACGACCTTTTTGAGTAGCCTAACGATAGTTTTGTTGAATGCCTCTGCTAACCCGTTTGCAGCCGGATTGTAGGCGGTGGATGCCATATTTTGAATGCGATTCTTGTCACAGAATCTGCTAAAAATGTGGCTGATAAACTGAGGACCATTGTCATGAATGATCCGTCGGGGTACTCCGAAACGGTAAATGACATGGTGTTTGATAAAGCTGACCACCCTGGAGCTCTTTACTTCCGCCAGTGGGACTGCTTCTGCCCATTTGGAGAAGTAATCGGTGATGGCCAGGATGAAGCGGTGTCCTCTTGATGAAGGAGGGGTGATTGGTCCCACAATGTCCATGCCCCAGGCTTCAAAGGGCCAGGAGGCGACTGTAGGATGTAGTGGTTCAGACGGTGTATGTATGAAGTCTGCATGAAGTTGGCATGCGTGACACTTCTTAGCATATTCAACAGCGTCGGCGGCCATGGTTGGCCAGTAGTAGCCCATACGTCGCAGTCGATCCTGCAACTTAGGACCGGGTTGATGAGCTCCGCAAGTTCCGTCATGAGCTTCTCGAAGAGCTTCGGCTGCTTCTTCGTTGGACAGGCATCGAAGGAGGAGCCCATCGAAGGAGCGTCGGTACAGCGTTTTGGTAGCTGTATCGTAGTAGAATCGAAGAGAACGTCTCCTGACTGAGACGGCTTCCTTCGGGTCCTCTGGAAGGATTCCGTAGACAGCGAAGTCGATGAACGGGAACCTCCAGTCTCGGACATTAACACCAGTGTTCGTCGGCATGGCGTGAGCCACTCGCAAGCATAGGTTGTTTCTAGGACAAACCAAGTCTCGGCCAGTTACTGTGACATAGTGTTGAGTCCCAAGGGGCGCTGCCAATGAGGCTGCGAGGCCAGCCAGAGCGTCAGCCTCCAAGTTTTGTAGATGAGGTACGTGTTCGATGAAGAACCCGGTGAAGGTTGAAATGATGTTCAATGCAACTTCATGGTAAGGGATCAGATCTTCATGGCGAACCTCGTATTATCCTCGAATTTGGTTCACGACGAGTTTTGAGTCACCGTAGGCTTCCAGATGGTCCACCCCCAGCTGTTGCGCGAGCTGGAGTCCCATGATGAGTGCGTTGTACTCGGCAACATTGTTGGAGCACGGCTTCGAAAGGGAGTAAGCACGCTGGATGACCAACTGATCGGGGGAGACTAAGACTACCCCCACTCCTGCGATGATTTGGCCTTTGGGGCCTGTTCTTGAAGCGCCATCGAAAAACATCCGCCAAACGGAGCTTCCTTCGGTGACGTTGGATCTTGGACCTCATCCGGGATGTCTTCATAGAGTTTTGAAGATTCTGGGATGGGGTGTGCAGCTAAAAAGTCAGCCAGAGCTTGACCTTTAACAGCTTTTTGCGGGACAAACACCATATTATACGGTGTTAGCAAGATCGCCCATGTGGCTAGCCGGGAGTTCAATGATCCTGGCTTCGTCATGAGGACTCTGAGCGGATTGACTCGGGAAATGACATGAATTGTCTGGCCCGAGACATAATGACGAGTCTTCTGGATGGCAAACACCAAAGCCATGCACTCCTTTTCAACAGGGTTGTACCGGTGTTCGGCCCCAATGAGCGTTTGACTGAGGTAGTAGATTGCTTGCTCATAGCCTGTATCGCTGTTTTGAGCCAGCAGAGCGCCAAGGGAATGATCCATGGCACGGACGTAGAGGAGAAATAGTTTGCCGGCGACAAGTGCCACCAGGACTGGTGGGCTCGTCAAGTAGGTTTTGATGTCGTCGAAAGCCTTTTGGCACTCCTCTGTCCAGACATAAGAGACTCCTTCTTCATGAGCTGAGTAAAGGGTTGACATTTACCGGAGATATTTGCTATGAACCTCCGGATGTATGCCAGACGTCCCTGTAGGCCCCGAAGTTCTCGAAGATTCTTCGGAGGGTCCATGTTGAGGATGGCTTTGGTCTTCTCGGGATCAACATGAATGCCTTTCGCCGTGATGACAAAGTCCAAGAATTTGCCGCTAGAAACCCCCAGGAAGGATTTAGCGGGGTTCATTTTGAGTTGATGTGCCCGCATGAAATCGAAGACTGTCTTCAGGTCCTGTAGGTGATCTCCTTTGAGGCGGCTCTTGACTGTGATGTCGTCAACATAGCATTCGACTGTCTTGCGAAGATGTTGACAGAAGATGGTGCTCATAGCTCGTTGGTATGTTGCACCGGCATTCTTCAAGCCGAAAGGCATCACTGTGTAGCAGAAAACACCCTTCGGAGTCCTGAATGACGTGTGTTTTGCGTCATCGGGAAACATCTTGATTTGATTGTAGCCTGAATACCCGTCCATGATGGACATGCGTTCAAAGCCACATGTGTTGTCGATCATCACATCGGTGATTGGAAGCGGGAATTCGTCCTTCGGGCAAGCAGAGTTGAGGTCCCTGAAGTCGATACAGACTCGTATCTTCCTATTTTTCTTGGTGACAGGTACGACGTTGGCTACCCAATCTGGGTGTTGTTCCTTACGGATGAAGCCGCTGGTCAAGAGTTTGTCCACCTCCTGATCGATGGCATTCATGATGTCCGGACGGAAACGTCGCTGTTGTTGTTTGATAGGTTTGGCATCAGGTAAGATGTTCAACCTATGCATTGCGATCTGTGGATCGAGTCCCGGCATGTCTTCGTAGCTCCAGGCAAAGACGTCAATATACTCTTTAGCCAGCTGGATTAGAGACTCTCGGTCTTCTCCTTCTAGGCTTTTGCTGATGAAGATGGGTTTGGAAGAAGATTCGTCCCCAAGGTCGATCTGCTCGACTTCGTCTTCGGTGGGAGGTTCACGTAACTCAAAACGAGACTCCCATTGTTCTCCTAGGCGTTGAGCCCAGGGTTCTTCTTCGAAGGATTCCGGTGCTTGGTCTTCGCCTTCACCTTTTGAGGTTGTGCTGACGTCATGTTAGCTGACAGCACTTTCCTGAAGACTGATCCGATACTGGTATCGGAATTCCAAGTCGATGCTTCGGACGAGTGGGAATGTTCTACGTCTTCTGCGTCTGAACTCTCCGGAGTTGTTGGTGGCGTGACATAGCCTACCCCCCTTCGAGTCCGATTGTAGTAGTCCTGCGGCTTTCCCTTAGGTGTCAGAAGCCGGAGAGGGAGATGTCGACCTTTGCCGTAGTTTAGGCCTTTGTTGCTTTTTAGGTCATAGCCCATCTTTTGGATGATGTGCTTTGCCGTATCCGTGTATCGGTAGACTTGTACTCTGCCGGTATCAGGTTCTGGCTCGAGTGGCGGGAGGTCTTGATGACGCTCGACTTTGCCCAAAATGATGGATGCTTCGTCTCGGCTTCGTGGAGGGGCTATGAAACAGACTCCTTGAGACGGGACTACTCGATTTACATGGACGGTCGTTATTTGTGTTTGCAACGACCGTAGAGCGTTATCTAATGTATACATGGCATTCCAATGTGGAAGACAAGAATAATTAAAAGACATTCTATTATTGATGAAGTACGAGATTTTATCCCATGGGATTACATTGTCTAAGGAGGGTGCATCTACATCAGCAGAGATATATTCGCCGAGCTTCTCATCTGTAAGCACTGGGGTCGGATCAGGAGAATCCACCACAGCTTTGACTTTGGGATCTGAGAGGGTTATGTGAGCCCTCTCTGGCATCTTGGATGACTGTGGAGGCTTGCCCTTAAGACGCACCTTCAGAGGTGCCTCAACTGCGCCTCTTGTGAGTGGTGCCTTCCCCTGTAATTTTGCCACCAGGGGAGCCGATGTTTGAGGCGGCTTTCCCTTGAGGCGTATCTTCAGGGGAGCCTCAGGAGTCGGTGCTTTCCCTGATAGTTTGATGCTCATTGGAGGCACCTTCTGGGGTGGTTTGCCCTTCAGTCGGATCTTCAAAGGGGCGTTTGGAGCCATCTCAGGCTCCGTGTCTGGCTCAGTTGCCGTCTCTGCCTCATCATCAGCATCGTTGGCTTCCTCCTCGTCAAGTGGCTTGTACAAGTCGGAATCGGTGAAGTAGGCTTCAATCCCTTTGAAAGGATCGATGTCTGCGAACTCCGTCCGGATGACGCCGTTGGTGGATACATATTTCATGCATTGGTGGAGCGTGGAAGGCACCACCATGTACTCATGTAGCTACGGTCGGCCGAGCAGGATGTTGTAGTTGACCTCGGCATCCACCACATAACAAGTCACCTCAAGTTTTGAGGTTGCCGATGTGGCACTTCAGTCTGATCTTGCCCAGTGGCTCACTTTTGCTAGCGTTAAAGCCACTGATGGTTGTGTTGGAGGGCGCCAGCCGGTACATTGGGATCCCAAGTTTTGATAACAGCGCCTTCGGGATGATGCTGAGGGAAGACCCCGGATCGATCTGAATCCGGCTCACCTTGACTGAACCGATGTACCCTGTGTAATACAGCGGTCGGTTATGTCGGTGATGCTTGAGCAGCATGTCTTGTTGGGTGAAAGTTATGTTTGGGATAACTTCATCCGCACAATGACAGTGCGCACAAGTAGTTGGGAGGTCTTCCGGCTTCTTGACCTGACTGAGAAAGGATTCAGCGTCCTTTAGAGCTTCGCAGAGAGCTTCTTGGGAGTCTTTGGAAAGACGCAGGAGCTCGAACAAAGACAGACGTGCAGGAGTACTGGCCAGTTGTGCCAGTATGTCAAAGTTATGGGGCTTGGCTAGCCCCGAAGCATTCTCCTTCCGTAGAGGTCTGTCGAAACGGGCCTCCACCTGCTTTTACTTATTGGCTGCTGAGGGTTTAGACGGGCCCTCCTCAGGGATGGTGCCAGGAGGCACCACCTCGGCGGCAGCTTCGCCGGGCTGGGTGTTCTGTTGTGCACGCGTCTGCACTGGAAGTGCCTCTTCCGTTGAAGCAGAGACCGTGCGGCAAGACTTGATCTTCCTGCCTTTTGATTTGGAGGTAGAGCGTACCTCCGGTTGAGTCACCTCGGGACGAGGTCGGGGTGAACCCAGAGGACTTCTTCCCGAGATGTGGTGAGTGGGATGAGTCCACTCGCATTGTCACGGGTAGGTGGCAAGTTCACCACCTCCATTGTCGCCTTAGGGTTGGGGACGACGCCATCTTGTGTGGTAGTCGGCGGCAAGGTGCCGAACTGAAGTGACACCACATTGGCTGACACCGTCTTCTCTTCATAGTCGACGGAGATTACATCCGCATTGATCAGGCGCTGGATGTAATTCTTGAGGACGTAGCAGTCCTTGGTCGGGTGTCCGACAACCGATGGTAGTGACAGTACCTCGGGTTGTCTACTTTTCCGACTTCATCGGACCGCTTTGGGTCCGGGAGCTTGATCTTGTCACCCCTGCTTCAGTATTTCAAAGAGTTGCAGGGTGTCTTCGTCATTGAATGAATACACCTCCTTGGGTCTCGGTGCCAGTGGAGGCTTCTGAGTAGGCACAGATGCGCCTTTCGAGGCATTAACAGTCAATGCATGTTTCCTCTTTGCTTCTCGTCCGGAGTTGTTGGCTGCTGACCTTTTTCCCTTATCATCAAAGGCGGGGAAGCTGACACCCAGAAGATGTGCATTGGCCGCCTTCTTTTCTGCGGCTTCAGCTTCGATGATCAGGGAGCTCCAAGTCGGGAGGGGGAGTAGAGTTGAGCCAGAGCTTCACTGCAGGCAGCATGTTCATGCTGCAAGAGGAGAGGAGCGCATGTTCTGGCATGCCTGGAGGTAGCCTGAAGCAGGCCTGTTGGAAGCGTTCGATGAACACCCAAACCGTTTCTTTCTCCTTCTGGCGTACCTCTATGAGAGATGCCATCGTCATGTCCTTCCCACCGCCGTAGAAGCGATCGAGGAAGAGGCGGTCAAGTCGTCGAAGGACGATATAGAATTGTCAGGGAGGCTGCATACCAGTCATACGCCACCCCTTTTAGGGCCCCAACAAAGATACTGGTGAGGAGCGCGTCCTCCTTTGGAAGATGCCCCGTCTGTGACTGGAAATATGTCAGGTACCGACGCGGAGAGTCCTTCCCGTCGTACGGCGTGAGTGTTTGTGGTTTATACTTTGGGGGATAAACCACCTTGTTCCACTCGAGGGGATAAGGCTGGGGAATGCCCATCTTCTGGCGCTCCTCTTGCCTGTTTTTGGACTCGAAGCGCTCCCGCAAGTCCTTGATCATTTCCACCACATCCTCCGTGGAGCTAGGAGTCGGGGAAGGTGATACCATCTGGAGTGGAGCGTTTGAGGGCTCCGACGTCCGGGGTGCTTCTGTGTCTGAGGGTGCCCGTTGAAGGGGTACACTCGACTCCCCATTGGCTCCTGGGTTGGGACCGGTTGAAGGTGTTCTGGTCAAGGCCGACCGTATATCAAACACTGCTTGAGTCAGTGCTTGCATAGAGGCAGAGAGGGTTTTGAGTCCTCTCCTAATGAGTCTATGCGCTGGACAATGTCCTGCCGGCGCATCAGACTCGGAATCACCCCCAGTCATGTTTACTGTCATGACACGGCCGGGAGTGGATGGATTGGTTGAGGCTTCGCTCTCGGCCTCACTTTCATGTGGGGGAGTCACCTCTCCTGGTGTTCCACCTTGGCCACCCCCAGCCACATTCTGGAGGTCATTCTCGATGGGCGCATCTGCAAGGGCCTGATTGCCCTCGGCTCCGTCTTGAAGGGCCACTTCGTCTCTACCCCCAGCCAGTGTCCTGGGGGACATCCTCGTTTTGAGGGGCTTCTGGGAGGCTGACTTCGCCTCGAGGATGAAGATCCGCCGCAGGCTGTGCTTTGGACATCTTCGTCTTCGGAAGGAGGCTCAACAAGGGTCTGACTACCCCCGGCTTCCTCCAAGAACTTCTTCCTCGACCGAGTGCCTTCGAACACTCCAGAGGTCGAGACAGCTGCCTTAGGTTTTCCTCGGCTGGCTTTTGGATGAAGACGAGGAATTGCCAGTCGTCTTCCGGACTGACGAGGAGTTGGAGATCACGTTGCATGAAGCAACCCTTGGCTCCTCTTCTGTTGACACCTTCGTCCCGAGGCGATGTCGGAGGGGTGTCGATGATTGCAGCCGCTGGAAGACTGACTGCCTTGGTGGTACTGCTGCCTTACAACAGCAGTTGATGGTGACCACGCACAAGTATGCCCCGTGAGAGGCGCATCGTGCCTGTTGGTCGACTCTCCTACCGGCGCTTGTGAGTGATCACGTTACGCAGGTCGTTGGAGGAGAGTGCTACCTTCACACCCCCTTCAGGCGCATGGCAAGGCCAAATGCCGGGGTGGTCAGGTGAGTGCTGCGCCCCCTGATCTAATACCAAGCAGGCATCACAGATCAGTAGTGGAGGAACCACAACATTTGAAGTAACTTGAACGGACCTCAAACGCACAACCAGAGGAGGCGCAGGGAGTTCAAGACCACTGAATTTGCCTCACTCGACTTGGTTGTGCACGCAGCAGATGCGCCCAGGTGAGATGAAGACTTTGAAGGTCGACTCATTTTTGGTGCAGAAGTACCTGATTCGACCTTGTACAGCTTGCCATCGGCAGCACGCGTGATTGTGAGTGCGTGTCTCTGGCCTGCTGCTGGCATAGCACGTTTGTGGCGCATGGCCCGTGCCGTCCTTGGATTTCTTTGTACTAGCCGCTGGGGCGCATAGTACTCAGCATCCTAAATTCTCCTCGCCATTACAGCGAGTGAGTCTGTCAAAGACAGAGACTTTTTATGGCGCATCAGAGGTGACGCGCGGGGCATTGGCTGCGCCCCTGCTCCGTCGACGCATCTTCCTCGCCTGAGAGGAAGATGGCTGGGGAACGTGGTTAGCCGCACGCTTCCCGAGAGATACGCTGCATCAGCGGGCGCACCTTGG
The DNA here is from genome assembly GCA_029216955.1 of Iris pallida. Taxonomy (NCBI): domain Eukaryota; kingdom Viridiplantae; phylum Streptophyta; class Magnoliopsida; order Asparagales; family Iridaceae; genus Iris; species Iris pallida. Next base: position 17,849,800 of record JANAVB010026799.1, read on the forward strand.
TTGCTGAGAACGTCAGCAGGAAGGAAGGGCTGGATTGGCGCATTCCCTTCAGTGGTGGTGCCCGAGGCGTCGACCTTGCGTACCCAGACACGGCGGATCTTCTTCGGCTTCGGCAGCCTCTTCGAAGGACTCGCACTTCCTTCAAAATGAACTCCTCGTACGCCTGTTGATTGAGGCGCACGACCAGCGTCTTGTGGGAGGAGCCCACCTTCACGTCGTCGGCCTGTGACACGACTTTTTCAAAGAGGAGAAAGAAGTCCCCAGCAGAGTCGCCAACTTGTTTGCCATTAAAATTCTTTTATTGCAAATTTCAATACAAACAGAACAGTGTTATAATATAGGACTTAGATGTAGTCCTAAGAGTACACTTTTGTTTAATCTGGGTCCTTAGTGCCAATGGAGCGAGTGGTAATGCGTTGACTCCGTTGACGGGCTGACGACGAGTTATCGGTTCTCTGAAGGTGTAGATTGCTCTGGGTGCTGGAGCTTGCCGAGAGGAGGAAGACGTTGAGTGTCTGTATCTGCCTCTCTGGTGATTCTCTGTATGTTCGTTGTGGATTTTGTCTGTTCGTTGTGTATGTGAGAAGGAAATGATCCCTCTATTTATAGCTGGGAAGGTTGGCTGCTCATGCGCGCATGTAGGATGCACTGGTATGTGGGGATGCCACGTGGGGATTGCTGATGGAGGCACGTGGGATGCGCCCTAATCGAGAGGTAGAATTTTTCATACTGCTGTTTGTGAGCCAGCATAGCAGAGGAGAAGATCTTTCTGTTGCTGAAATCTTGGATGAGTTGAGTCAAAGGACACGTGTCATCGACCCATGGCTCGGAGATCTCGGATTTGGTGGGGGAAGTGATCTGGTGAGCTGCGCCTTGGATTGGACGCAGGAGGAGGCTGCGACTCGTAACCTTTAGGAGTTACAAACCGTTCGGGGCGTATGGCTTTTGAGGCGCATGCAAGGCGACTTCCTTTCTGTCTTTTGGGATCAGAGAGCAGTCTGAGGTGCATGGCTTTTGAGGCGCATGCAGATTTGGGCGCATGGCTGCAGAGGCGCATGCGGGTGGTTGAGTGGCCACGTGGCAGTAGCCGTCGGGATGAAGTCATGATGACGCTGACGTTGCCGACGCTTCGTCTTCTGAAAAAGCTGTCAACTGTTCAGACTTTGGGAGGTGTGCTGCCAACTCTGTCAGTTCAGCATTTAATGTTTCTGACATTCGACGGACAGTTGAGTGGGCGCGTCGATTGGCGTTCCACTCGGTATGGAGATGTGTGGGGGCGCATCCACTGTGATGCGCCTGGTACTGAAGGGCGCGTCCGTGTGATGCGCTGTCTGACTGGCGCATCTGACATATCTTTTAATGATGCGGATGTTTCGCTTCTCGAGCGCTTAAATAGCCGTTGGCTGAATTCGAGGCGTCCGGTTCATCCATTTAATGCAAATTTATTACACGGAATTCGGAGAGCCATCCACTTGGCGCGTGGGTTTGATCTGCCCGGCCTATAAATAGTGGCATGGAGAGAAGGTTTGCTCCTCGTTCCCTCACGTACTTCCGACATGAACTTGGGTATTCGGGTGCATTCTGTTGACGAAGTATTCCCGAGGGTAAAGATGAGACGACATGTCGTCGTTGATGCACTTGGAGGTGACTGTTACATCCAAAAGACGGAGTCGAGGGCTTCTGAGGCAGGTGGAAGGTGCCTGTTGCATCCAAAGATAGGGATGCTCGGGCCTCGTCTCCGTTATTCCGGAAGAGCAGTAGATCGGAATGGCGGTGCTAGGCTCTTTCTTCCTTCAAAGTGGGTGTCGCCCACTCTGGTTGTGTTGAAAGTTGCTCCTTTAGCCGTGGTTTCGATCACGGTCTTCCTTCGCCTTTGGAGGTTCTTTCGAAGCCTCCCCTGGCCACAGATTTGCGGTGCTCTTCTCTTCCTTGGTTCCAGCCAGAGGATTAAATGCTTTGTTTAGTCGAAGCACTTATCAGGTGAGCCTGGCTGGAAGAGCGGCACATAACTGGGCTGCTGAAGGGATGCACATAACTGAGCTGGATGCACATAACTGAGCTGCTGAAGAGATGATGGGATGCGCCTGGTTGGAGGCGCATGGTATCTGCTGCGCCTAACTGGCGGCGCATGGTGACTGCTGCGCCTATCTGGAGGCGCATGGTGGCCGCTGGCTGTAGACTTAGGATCTTTCCTTTGTAGAAATTCTCCTTTGTACAACCTTTTCTTTACATGTAATAGACTTTTGTATATAAATAAAAAGTCCTTTTTCAAATGTCTATACTTATTGACTTTGCTGTGAAGTGTTCTGTCCGAGTTCTGGCGTATGTAGTGTCTGGCGCATGGGCTTTCTGGTTGTGAAATTCCATGCTTCTACAATAATCAGACACGAGTCGGACACGCCCAGCCTACGTTGGAAGAATCAACGTAGTAAGCTGTACTAAGTATCTGATATCTCAAGTCACATCATGAAATCATATCACAGCATTTAAAACACGTGCTAACCAACAATACAAATCACCATGTCTTATAATAAAAACATCAAATTTAAAGGTAAACCCGTACAACAAAATCCTAACCCATCGCTGATCTCCTCGTAGCCTCCAGGCTAGCTAACTATCAAACCATCCTGTAATCCATAATGCTAAGGTAGAAAGTCTCGACACCTGCAACGTATCCAATCAGGAAAGGAGCAAAGTACAACCCTACGAAATGAACATGTACAATGTAAAACTATGATGCAATAAAGACAGGAAAGTAAGAACCTGAAGTGCAGAAAATAAATACATGAACTGAATCCTGAACATGAAATACACAGGGAACCTGACGTGTGTAATATATCAAAATACATCCAGAGTGTGTGATCGGCTTGGGTAGATTCAGGAAACATGAAATGGTACGGCTTCGGTCCCGCGTGCACGATGCGGGGCCTAAGCTATTCACATGAATTGTAATTCGAGTTTGATCACACATATGCAGTATTTTCCCTCCCCAGACACAGATAAAGTACAAGGAACATGAATAAGAGCACAAGAGCATATCGTGTAATATCGTGTCAAGATTAAAATAATACAATGCAAAAATACAAAGTAGAGTTCAATCGTAGTGTACTTGCCTTTGTCCTTACAATCAAAAGTCCCAATGTCTCCACCTAAAATAGGGTAAGAATAGGTTACCTTCTAGATGATGATATTTGACTAACTATTTGCCAACAATCTATATAAACTAGCTAGTTAACCATTTATAACTATATTAGTTAACTATACCTATATATATTTTTTTTTTCTATATAAAATATATATATATATATATATATAGCTTATAATAGAGTAGAGTCTACTCATAAATATTTTTTATAAAAAAAATATATATATATATAGCTTATAATAGAGTCTACTCATAAATAGATGTATACTAGCAAGCAACAATGTTAACATGAAAATATTACCTAATTTATTAATACTAGTCAGATTTATTTAACATATATTTTACTTAGGAAAAATAACTCTTAGTAGAATCACAATAGTTTATAAAATACTAGTACTTCATTTGTAATACTTCTTTAAGTAAAGGAAAATATTATAACAGTACTAAATAATATAGCTACCAAAAATCTGTTACTATCAATATAAGAAGTATAGCATACATATATACATAATATATATACCAAACTATATAATTTTACAAATACATATATTTTATTTTAAAGATAACCTGGCTTTAAGGCCAACCCAGACTATCCTTAAAAAAAATACATCAAGGCTTAAGATGTTACTGGGTTGTCCAGCCCAATTTATACAGAAAGAATACGAATAATTTGTTCTTACCAAGCAAGCATAGCCCGGCATAGTCAATTAAAACACCTAAAACACTCAAATGTAAGGTTGTTGGCTTGCAGCCTAAGTCCCCAGATATAATAAACTAGAGGACTATTAGTCTAACAAAAAAAATGGCTCAAGCAGCCCAAACTTGGTCCAAAAACCTAGAATTAAAACCTAACCCTCTCTGGAGAGAGTATCGATCAGCCGTACCATTACTCAGCACAGAAACATGAAGAAGGGAAGGAAGAAGAACGAGATGAGGGGAGGGAGGGTGCTTACCGGAGTTGGAACCACGGCGGAGTTGCAGACGACTACTGCGGAGGGCGGCGCTCGCACGAACGGCAGCAGACTTGGCGGTGACTATCGCACGGAGCTACACCTGGGCGGAGGATCTGACCGAAAGGATTTCGAGAGGGCGGAGGCTCGCCAAGGGTGGATCTGTTCAGATCTGACCGGGACTCCGCCTGGCTCAGCAGAGGACGAGGCTTGGCAGGGACGACGCCTAGCTGGATCGAGTGTCAGGGTACGCGACGAACGAGGGCGGCCGGGTATCGGCCGGCGTAGCAGGTCTGGAGATGGGAACTGGAGGCAAGGTGGTCCGGTGAGTCTTGGAGGCGGCGGCCGGAGTTCTCCATCGACGGCGAAGCCATACCGGTCGACCAAAGGCAGGGGTGGAGAAGCTCTGATATTGCGGTGGTGGTGGTGCTGCTCGGAGACGATGATGTGGTAGAGGGATGTGAGGCTGGAGTTGGCTAGCCCAGTAGTGTGGGGTGCCGAAGGCGGACTCGAGGAAAACTAGTCGGGGAAGAGCGGCCGGGGTTGATCTGGATTTTGGGCGGAGATGCTGGTGATAGCGACGATGATGATTCTAGTGGTGAGGGTGCTGTGGCATTGGGGTTGGGGACGTGGTCCAGTGTGGAGGTGGTGACAAAGGGTGTCGATCTGGTCGGGAGGGGAGGCGGCCAGGCGGAGCTCGCCGGACACGGCGACGACGCGGCGGCACGACGCTATCGGAAGCGGAGTTGACTGGTTGTCAGGAGAGGAACAGCAACAGAGAGAGTGAGAGAAACATATTTTTTTTGTGTATTAAATATTGGGGAGTCCCCATTATCAAATAGGAAAGAAGGATGAGTGTTCCACAAGTTTAGAGTGGCAATCCATGCAATTCCAAATGGATCTAGGGGTAAAGCGAAGAAAACTCTAACTAACCATTTGCCTATTTCTAACTAATCATTTGTTAACTGTTCTAATTATAATTAAATATTCACTAGACAACACACTAGAATATTGGTATTGCATGGAGTAAAGCCTAATAGGCTTACCAAGGCCCACAATTGATCCAAAACTTACTCTAGCATAGTTCCATTGTCCAGCCTCTTAGTATAGCAACCTAAGCACAATCTATCAACAACAACTATTGACCAAAAAAATCGACCATAACCCATAGCTAAACTGAACCGTCCTATAAAACTTAGGATACCCGGACTACGCTAGCCTAAGCTCAACACCATCCCTAAATCAACAGTCAGTAGTTCAAATGTTTGACTATATACGCCACTTGACACCTGATGGTCATTTACCATTTTTGCGCACATTCGAACACTAAGACTAGTACACATCAATTGAATTTCGAATTTAAGAATTAACTTATACCTCGATAGCCGAAAATCGAATCCCCCACATCTTGTGTCCTGATGGTACGAATATAAGTTAATAGAGGCCACAAATCTTTTAGATAAAATATAATTAATATCCAACAGAAAATCATAGTCTAGTAAACTTAATTTAGAATAAACAATATAATTCTAATCAAAAGTTTACTAAATAAATCTGAATAAATATTCTGAAAATAATTTTATAACTTAAAAATTTTCAAGGCAGAAATTCGAATCGTGGTAGTTACAAAATCCAAGTGTCTAAGAGTCTAGAAATCAGAAGTCCTTTCTGGCTCGAAGAGTATATCCACAAGTCTGACTTGGAAAAGGATGACGTGTTCCCTCTAGTTGTCAAGGAACTCTTCAAACATCTCCGTCAACTACGTACTACCCATAGGGATAGTAGAGTGATAGAAGGTAGTGGGAGCTCGAAACCCTCAAGTGTAGGTGGATCGACTGTTCCAGTATCGGGTGCTTTTGAACTATCTGAAAAACAAAAAACTGTTAAAGTACTAACCTAAAACAACAAGTGTTTATAGAATATTAATTACCCGATGTACCCGATTTCCTATGATGTGATTCAAGTTTCCTTAGTTTAAATTAAGTCCCCCAATAGTACTCCAATACCTAGGTACTATTATGATAGACCTGTATGGGCCACCACTAAAAATATGTCACGACCTGCTCCCAAATAATCGGACATGAGTCGGACACGCCAAGCCTTCGTTGTTAGACATGACGAAGTAAGCTGTACCAAGCTAGGGAAATCTAACCAGATAAATATAAATGTGTACGATCACAGCATCTAAAAATGTTCTCAGAAAGATCACCATAATCTACAAAATCCATATATCATGAAGGTACCAGAGTCAACAGGAATGAAATATGCTATGAACTCAAAAACAATATCTAGGAGTAAAGCTAAGTAGCCTAAATCTGAAATCTCTAGCTAAGTCATGGCTTCATCCTTCTCAGCTAATATCCTGGGCTCTAGCCCATAAGATAGAATGGTACCCTGCAAGTACACCTACAACAAATCCTAGTCAGAAACGGAGCTAAGTATATCCAAGAAAATGAACATGAACATCATGGAATGGAAACAAATACAGGAAAAATATAAAGTACGAGACATGAGAACGTGACATAAAACCTGAACATGAATACTGAAAAATAAATACAGGGAACATGAAATAAAACCAGAACATGAAATACACAATGAACCTGATGTGTGCAATATATCGAAATACATCCAGAGTGTGTGATCGGCTTGGGTAGATTCAGGGAATATGAAATGGTACGGCTTCGGTCCCGCGTGCACAATACGGGGCCTAAGCTATTCACATAAATAGTAACTCGGGTTTGATCACACATCTGTAGTATTTCCCCTCCCAGACACAAGTAAACTCAGAGAACAAGATACAAGATAATCTCGTGAAATCTCGTGTCAACAAGAAGATACAAGCATGAATACAAGAAATGAAGTAATAGACAAGTCCGAGGAGTATACTTGCCTTGTTCAGGGTGATCGAGAATGGGTAGTAAAGCTGGATGTCCACCTGTTTATTTGGTACAAGTTGGTTAAGAATTATCATTGCTTCGACTTGTATTCCTATTAATTAGAACTCATCTATAATAGACTAAATAACAAAATGTTGAGTCTCTATTTTCTATTAACCAATATATACTCTAATATTTGGTAGGAAAAATTAATACTTCAGATATTAAATTATAATTCATTGCATTTACTAAAACAACTTAATAATTATATTAATATAGTTTGTTTACCAGGTTCTCATAGAAAGATATGATTTGCGTCTTATTACAACAAAAATAGTTTAATTAGGAGAACGTATTTACTAGTTATTAGTAAAAATCTTTAGATTAAACTTACTAGCTACTCTACTTAATTAATCATTAAATCAAAATATTATTGAATAATAAACTAGCAGTATTATTAGAAAGTTACTCTATGAAATCTTTTTAGATTATATACTACTAAATTATTAAAATGCTAACACATCTCTAGTTGTTATTAAAACTCCAACCCATACTCTATCATGTTTTCACATTTATTCAACCACACAACAGTAACATTTAAATAAACCCAACAAGTACTACTAGGTACTTTTCAACCTTCCAATTAACTAGCTAAACTAAACCTTCCATTGTATAAATAGTTTCAGCAAATTAAACCCAGAAGTAAGTCACAGAGAAGACAACCAAACTCACTACATTGACTTGGTAAAGAACATGATATGATTCTTAACTGGCTCTAAATCTGCGTTCAAGAATATAGGAAGAAATAGGCTATATCCAAGAAATTATTACACAATAGAGTTACATCTAACCAACATAAAAGAATTCACCACCTCATCATAAACTTAGCAAGCTTTAATAGTAGAGCTCAAATCCTACATAAACTAAACCTGTATCTCAACCCAACGGCTAAAAGATTTCAAGGGTAATTCAAAGAGAAGATGCAAATAATAGTTATACAATTTAGATTTCAAATAAGACTCCCGCTGATAGCTCCTAACCCACATGAACACGAACACATAGATGATCATGAACTGCACTTCAGACACGTTAACACGAACACATAACCGAACTCAATAAGCTCCCGACACGCATGCACACGAACACAAACTTCCTGAATATTGGACGCACTAAACACCATTAAGTTTGCAGAAAAATATACTATACTACGCTACAGTATAGGGAATTACCTGAAGGTAAGTGCACGACTAAAAGAATGACTTGATCCTGATGTCAGACACAATCCTCTGTATCTCCTACGTATAGGCCTGGTTCAAGCAATTAATTGAATGGTTGGTGAGTATGATCTTCAATGGATCATTGGTGATCTTCCAAGCGTAACCAAGCAAAATTTCCCAGAGAACAAAAGAAATCGACAAGAGATATCAAGAATTACTCATAATTGAAAGTATAGCGAAATGCTTCCGAAATTCTCGATCGATCAATCGTTCGGAATAAACCTCTATCCGTCGACAAGAAGAACGAACTCATCAAGATCCATAAAAAATTGAACTAAAATCAAGAAAGAAATCTGGAAGATCAATGTTTACCAATGGTGATATACTCGCAGCTCTGCTCGTCCGCGGGAAGAACTGATGGCCACTCAAATGGTCTCAAGCTACTCGGGACTCATCGTTAATTTGCTCCTCGCTTCGCCAATCGGAGAAGAGAAGGTAGCTGGAAAGAACCGGGGTGGTCGTGCTCTGCTCGACGTCGAGGAGGGATAAGAACAGAGAAATAAAATCATCGATCGACCCAATTGACATTCCAAGAACACACAGATCTTCGCCTATCAGATCGTGGAGGACGATGAGGAGGACGGACTGAACGATCTGCTGCTCGTCGTAGCGATCGTTGTACTTCTTGACCGGAGGAGATCGAACAACGGAGGAGATCACTGCATCACCGGAGAGGAAGGAGATCACCAGAGAAGAAGAGCTCAGTCACCGTCCTGTCGTCGAGAAGATGATCGATGGCATCGCCGCTCGTTGTGGAGGGGTCGGGCGCCTCTGTTGCTGTGGAGAAGTGGCTAGATGCCGATGTTGGACGCCGCCACCACAGGAGGAGGATCCGCCGGAGAGATTGCTGAGAAGCAGGTCCCGTCGTCGCCGCCGTTGTCGAGCAGGGGTCCCTTGTTCGGTCGTGCGCCGTTGCTCTCGCTGGAGGAGACAAGCCTAGTCGCCGGAGAATGATCGATGATGAAAGCTCCACCGTCGTCGTCGTGGCCTAGTCGCCACCCGGAGAAGTCACAGATGATGAGAGCTCCGCCGCCGTCGTCGTGGCTCAGTCGCCGCCCGAAGAAGTAACCACTTGCCTCTCCATGTCCGGATCTACGAAATTAGGGTTAGGGTTTGAGTCAAAAATTGAGGAGAAAAGGATTTGGGGCTCTGAGAAATCTCTGCTGCCAAGGAAAAAGAATAGAGAGAAAAATGCTTTCTCTCTCCTCTAACACTTATATATATCAACTAGTGGAGAAAAGGAAATTTATAGAAAAACCCTCTGTAACACCCACTTTTCTAAAATGAGGGTAATTTTAAACTTTTGTAAAAGTTTATTATTTAATAATAGGATTTATGATTTATGGAAATTTTTAATTAATTTAATACTATTTAAAATTGGTGAATTATAATTTTGATGTTTTAGCTAGTGAACTCTAGAACTATTGAGCCTAGAGACTAACCATGACCATGGGGACGTAACCATGTGATTAGAATGATTATTTACAACTTTTTAGGCTAAGGGTATTTTGGTCATTTTGTGACTTTTGAATTATTTAGGATTTTGATTAATTGGTGAATTTTAGATTATTTTAATAATATTTAAATTGATGTATTATGATTTTGGTCATTTTTCATATTTTAATATTTTGGGAAAATTTTATATTTTTAATATTATTTTTATTGGATTTTTTTAGTCGGGTTTGAGTTTCGTCTCGTTCCGACTTGTATTGTGACCCGGGTAGCTTAAACTCTAGATGGGACCCAATATTAAGTTAAGCATGGCCCACAAAACCCAACATTTAAGTTAGTTAATTAAACTAATTTTATCATGTTAGAATGGTTAAGTTAGAGACTCAAAACTAGATCATTTTGACCCCAAACTTGAACCTAGTCTAGACTTAACCATATGAGACTAGAGAGAGGCAATTAGGATATTTTCTATTAGCCCTAATGGACTCTTTATGGCGGCCACCTTTAGGGGAGAATGATTCATTTCATTCATTACAATCTTGCCTCTTTTATTTTCCTTTTGTTCTTCCCTAATTTTAGAGAGCCTTCCCATTGATTTGATCTCCAAATCAAATCATTCTTTCACAAAACCTTTCCTCAATCATTCCCATTCTCCAAGGGAAGGGTGCTACCAAGGATTGGAAGAGGAGTGCAAGGAGGAGTGTCCACTTTGAGGGATCTTCGTATCGAAGCCGTGTCCTAAAAGATTTTATTGGGATTCCACTCCCAATATGTAAAACCCATCCTCTAAATCGATTTTCTTTGCATATAAATTAGTTTTGAATCCGTAGGATCCATCCTTATGCATGTGTCCCATTTAGATTCAATTTTGAGGCCATTTGGAGCTCTCTTAAGGATTTTAGATATGTGTCTTATGTCCTACTTGATAGATCCCAAATTAGGACACCCCATGTGTATGTATGTATGATAATAGTTTAAGTAGATATTTAAATTCAGTTTTAGAATGGTTAGAGAGTGGATTGATCTTAGTTAGGATGGTTAGAATGAGTTTTATTTGGATAACTATATTTGTATCCAAGTATCTTGGCCTATATGTGTTCTTTTGTCCAAAATAACTCAAATTCGTCATAATATTCATCCACGTTTTTATTAACCAAAGCAACTTAGAAATGTCATAACTTTTAGCTTAGAACTCCGATTTATCTCCTATTTTTTTAAAAGAACCGTATCGAAGTTAGCTTTCCAAATATATATTTTAATAAGCCAAATTCTTTTTGTAACTTTCTGTAGAATTATTTGAGTGTCAGCTATACAAAAGATGAACGTGTTTCGGTATTTTCGCGATTTTGGGAGCTTCCAGACACGAAAATGCGATCCGTTTGAAGTTTCGGAAAGCTAACACGAAGGGTTACAACATAATTTAATCTTAGAATTTAGTAGAGGCCCAATTGGTACAGTATTAGTTTTAAGTAGAAGAGTGACTATACGATATATGTATTTTGTGTAACCTATGAGCCTATGTAGTATGGATATTAAATGAATATAGAGTATGTAATATATGATATGTTAGATGAATGAAATGATATATATCCTCTTTACATTAATGTATATATATGGTTGAATGCAAGCATGTAGGAATGCAATTAATATAATGTATGTAAGCAATGCATAAATGCATGAATGAAAGAATGATATACAATGTATGCATAAAAGTATATAATGAATGCTAGATATGAATGCAAGGTATACATGTAATGATAGATATGAATGCATAATATATAAATAATATAATGTAATATATAATAATAGCATGTATGGTAATGTAGAATATATGATGCAATCATGTATATGTCCACTGTTTTCCTTTTTCCTTACATTTTCCTTCCCTTCCCTTTCCATTTCAGTTTTTTCCTCCCTTTTTCCCTCTTCTGTTTTTACATGTTGTATACAATGTATATAATGCATAGATGTATGTAAGTATGTAATATGCATGAATGACATGTATGTAATAAAAATAAGTATATGTATACAACTTAATGATATGTGAATGGATATAATGCATGAACTGAAATATGCATGCATATGGGATATGAATGAATGTATAAATGCATGAATGAATGTCATATATGAATGAATCAATCAATCAAAGGTATAAGTAAAATATAATGCATTGTAATGAATGTTAACATATATAATGTATAAAAGTATGTATGTAAATGTCATGAATGTATATATCTATGTAGCTATATAAATATGCATGATGTAACATATGCCTATATATATAAATATGTATGTAATGTGGATATGTATGTATGTATGAAGGTATGTATTTATATATATTATCTATTTTATATTATGCATTGTTGTGGTTTACATTGTCTTGTGATTATGTGAGTGCTAGCCTAGGCTTGGTTAGGCCTAATGAGACTTGTTAGACTTGTTTGGGCTAGGACTTGACCTAGTTGACCTAATTTGACTAGTGTGGTTGACTAGAGTTGACCAAGTGTTGACTTTAGTCTAGTTTGACCTAGACAGCATGCAGATGCATCGTGCATTTCATTTATCATCTCTCGTATACATCTTGACCTGTGTTGCTCTAAATGGGACTCTATGGCTTCAGTTTGGACCTCTATACCTATTAGCTGTTCAGGTTATCAGGCGAGTACATTCTCTGACCGTTTCATACTTGCTAGGAGTATTTTCTTGCTCTATATTATCTTACTTGATGCTGACACGATGTAAACACGGATTAGTACTATATGGATCTTTTTATGCGATGTTATCCCCTTCGGGAGCATCAGATACATCATGTCATGTGCATTTCATTTTCATCATGTACTCTTGTGCTTTCACCTTACATGTGCACTCTCGTGATTCATGTACTCTCATGATCACAGAGCCCCCATGTTTATATTCATGTGCACCCATTTATGGGCTCCCATATGAATATCATGTACAATAACATAACTTGAACGGATCCTTGTGTATTGATTGGGGTACGGGGGAGTATAAATAGTCATGTGGACAATTTCCAAAGTAGTGTAGCCATGTACGACCTCTCATGTTTATTATCAAGCCGTTCACATGTCTAGCTTGTACTCTAAATCCCTAGTTCACTGTAGCTCTTTACTTATAGTAGATATTTCATTACAGTCTTCTTTTTACTCATGTATACTCTTCAGCGTTTCATGTATTTTACTCTATTGCCTGTATTTTATTCCTGTCATATTATGAACTGCGTGAGATATATTGTGCTCGCTCCTGTCCTGACTGGACTTGTTGAAAATTTTACAGAGGATGATGAGGAACCCAGTACCACTTACCATGGGACTACCTTAGAGGATTTTTGTGACCTGGATCTCCAGCAGGATCCCTTAGCAGTGGATGTCACACCATTAGTTTAGATTAGTGATTTCAGTTGTATTTATTCTCTATGGATTACTGTATTTGAGTTTTGAGATATTTTCTGGATTGTGTTATCTTAGACACTTAGACTTCTCTAGTTGTATCTCTGCGGATCTTATTTCATTTTCATATCTGTCTATCTATCTTATCATCCTATCTTAGATGTGATTGAGACTGTATTCTGCTATGTCACCTCCATTCGGAGTGTATATACTATATAGGTACCTTTATATTATTAGATGATTGACCTAGGACATCGTTCTACCGCCGACACTGCGGCGTAGGCTGGACGTACCCACGTCTCGTGCCCTTACTCTAGGGTGCTGGTCGTGACACGTTTTTAGTGGTGGCCCATGCAGGTCGAATTTATGTAGTGGTATTCGAACTAGAGTATCACTACAGCCTACAGTAGGATTAGGATATTTTGAAGGTACTCAATCATAGTTAGGATTCCTTGAGAGATTCCTGGGACGACCCTTGAGAATCTTATTTAAACTTCAATTTGAAATCATTTCCCTTGTTTTGTTGCTCTTACTCCCTGATTATTGAATTTTATTTTGTTGGATCGTTGTTGATTTTGTTTTTTCTATCGAAGTGAATTTTATGGCCTGAGTTACGATATTTTCTGATAACAAATGTTGACGAAAATATAGGGATGATAAAACGTCTACTTGATTATGGAACATGTAGTTTATCACAGCCATATTAGCTGGTGTGGCGAAAACATAGGGACCTGACTTCGGATGTACGTATCTTGGTTATGAGATTTGGAATTTCTTGCAGCTATACTAGTCGGCATAGCGATATTTCCAGACGGCATGATTATAGAGGTGCATACCCCAGTTATGGAATCTATCGTTTATCACAGCCTTGCTTACTAGCATGGCGAGGACTCTGAGTAACATGATTTTGGACAGACGTATATGATTATCAGATTGTATCTTGAGAAGGTTTTTAAACATATCATCTCTATCGTACCATTATGTTGTTATAAATTGTATTCCATCATCAAATAACTTAGGAGTAGGAGTATGAGTAGGAGTAGCTTTAGCTGTTATTATCAATCTAGTGTAACTTCTTGCTATGAATTTTTTTTTAATACAATGAATCGATGATTTTTGCTAGACCTTAACATGGATTTGATATGATAGCACTGGTTTCAAAATGGTTCCTTCTTTTAAACAGATAAGCAGAACATATTTTATCGTTATTTTCTTCTTACCATTATTTCTTGTATTACCTTAATATATATATATATATATATATATATATATATATATATATATATATATATATATATATATATATATATATATATATATATATATATATATAGTGGACACAGATACTTGCCTGACACGTATGCATGCTACACTTGATTATCAACCTATCTAAATGCATATTAATATGTTTGATGTTAATTTCTCAAAATCCTAATATTTCTAATATAGTACAGTATCAGTGACTAGTTCTCTATTTTCCCAGATTAAATTAGTAATTAAATGTAAAATTCATGTTATTAGTCGTTGTTTACATCACTACACATGTATGTTTTATACAGGGTTCAAGTTTTAAAGAAATTGGTTGAGTTTTGTGTTTGAATTTGTCAAATCTGAGACTGTGTGCATATTAACCCTTTAAGCCTGAATTCTAAGTGATTAGTCAATTTGCATTTTTTTTAAATGTAATGTTTTGAGCCATATACATTGTTGTATGTAGGGATATAATGTTAGGTTTCATACTCTTACATGTTAGGTTGTGGTTGTGGTGAACATTGGGTTGGTTTTGATGTTCGAATTTCTCCAAAATCCTGAAACTGAATACATGTTAACATTTTTCACATTGATTTTAAATGTTTAGTTCAATTTTAGATTTAATATGTAATGTTAAACTGGACTGAATGATTGAACCCTTCATTTTAAGTTATAACCCCTGTACTCTTGACACTCTACACTAATGTACACTAATGTTCACAACTGCCATGTAAACCTAACCCTTCATCTCTATGATATGTTCATATATCTATATAGGTATATATATATATAGTTTATGCATACATGTTATAATGTATATAGATACATAACTAAATCTCTACCTCTCTATACATATAGATATATGTATATATATATGGTTAGCCATGCATGTTATGAGTAAATAGGTTGTGCATTGTAGATTGTTTAACCAATATGCCATGAGTAGTGTAACTTGATAGCTATTTTTTTGAAACCCAAATCCTCCTATACACTTTCATGTATATTTCACACACACACATGTCTACTATCTAACCCTATGAACATGTCCACATACACCCATACACATACTAACCACATAACCTTTACATAATGCTAGCTTTTCCCCTTCTAACACTCTCTTTCTATATATATATATATATATATATATATATATATATATATATATATATATATATATATATATATATATATATTATGATTGAATTTTAATGCTCGATATTTGTGCTTTAAATTTTGATTTTGATTATGCCTTAAAGCCTTGATGATTTGTTATTTCTGTATCTTTTCCAGTTTAACTCCCCTGATAGCTTGTAAGTTTTGATACCCTATGATTGTTTTGGTCTAGTGTAACTAGTATACCTAGATGAGACTTACACTACCACCATATGCCATGACCCTGTATGCCATTCTTTTAAATTGTATAATTTAGGTAAGTTCTGAGACTTTGATTGTTGGGGACGAGACTCTAGAAGAA
The DNA here is from genome assembly GCA_029216955.1 of Iris pallida. NCBI lineage: Eukaryota > Viridiplantae > Streptophyta > Magnoliopsida > Asparagales > Iridaceae > Iris > Iris pallida. The sequence goes on from JANAVB010026799.1 coordinate 17,865,632, forward strand.
GTACGACCATCTTAATTTCGAGGACAAAATTTTCTAAGGAGGGTAGACTTGTAACACCCACTTTTCTAAAATAAGGATAATTTTAAACTTTTGTAAAAGTTTATTATTTAAAAATAGAATTTATGATTTATGAGAATTTTTAATTAATTTAATACTATTTAAAATTGGTGAATTATAATTTTGATGTGTTAGCTAGTGAACTCTAGAACTGTTGAGCCTAGAGACTAACCATGACCATGCGGACCTAACCATGTTTTTAGAATAACTATTTACAACTTTTTAGGCTAAGGGTATTTTGGTCATTTTGTGACTTTTGAATTATTTAGGATTTTGATTAATTGGTAAATTTTAGATTATTTTAATAATATTTAAATTGATGTATTATGATTTTGGTCATTTTTCATATTTTAATATTTTGGGAAAATTTTATATTTTTAATATTGTTTTTATTAGATTTTTTTAGTCGGGTTTGAGTTTCGTCTCGTTCCGACTTGTATTGTGACCCGGGTAGCTTAAACTCTAGATGGGACCCAATATTAAGTTAAGTATGGCCCACAAAACCCAACATTTAAGTTAGTTAATTAAACTAATTTTTATCATGTTAGAATGGTTAAGTTAGAGACTCAAAACTAGATCATTTTGACCCCAAACTTGAACCTAGTCTAGACTTAACCATATGAGACTAGAGAGAGGCAATTAGGATATTTTCTATTAGCCCTAATGGACTCTTTATGGCGGCCACCTTTAGGGGAGAATGATTCATTTCATTCATTACAATCTTGCCTCTTTTATTTTCCTTTTGTTCTTCCCTAATTTTAGAGAGCCTTCCCATTGATTTGATCTCCAAATCAAATCATTCTTTCACAAAACCTTTCCTCAATCATTTCCATTCTCCAAGGGAAGGGTGCTACCAAGGATTGGAAGAGGAGTGCAAGGAGGAGTGTCCACTTTGAGAGATCTTCGTATCGAAGCCGTGTCCTAAAGGATTTTATTGGGATTCCACTCCCAATATGTAAAACCCATCCTCTAAATCGATTTCCTTTGCATATAAATTAGTTTTGAATCCGTAGGATCCATCCTCATGCATGTGTCCCATTTAGATTCAAATTTGAGGCCATTTGGAGCTCTCTTAAGGATTTTAGATATGTGTCTTGTGTCCTACTTGATAGATCCCAAATTAGGACACCCCATGCGTATGTATGTATGATAATAGTTTAAGTAGATATTTAAATTCAGTTTTAGAATGGTTAGAGAGTGGATTGATCTTAGTTAGGATGGTTAGAATGAGTTTTATTTGGATAACTATATTTGTATCCAAGTATCTTGGCCTATATGTGTTCTTTTGTCCAAAACAACTCAAATTCGTCATAATATTCATCCACGTTTTTATTAACCAAAGCAACTTAGAAATGTCATAACTTTTAGCTTAGAACTCCGATTTATCTCCCATTTTTTCAAAAGAACCGTATCGAAGTTAGCTTTCCAAATATATATTTTAATAAGCCAAATTCTTTTTGTAACTTTCTGTAGAATTATTTGAGTGTCAGCTATACAAAAGATGAACGTGTTTCGGTATTTTTGCGATTTTGGGAGCTTCCAGACACGAAAATGCGATCCGTTTGAAGTTTCGGAAAGCTAACACGAAGGGTTACAACATAATTTAATCTTAGAATTTAGTAGAGGCCCAATTGGTACAGTATTAGTTTTAAGTAGAAGAGTGACTATACGATATATGCATTTTGTGTAACCTATGAGCCTATGTAGTATGGATATTAAATAAATATATAGTATGTAATACATGATATGTTAGATGAATAAAATGATATATATCCTTTTTACATTAATGTATATATATGGTTGAATGCAAGCATGTAGGAATGCAATTAATATAATGTATGTAAGCAATGCATAAATGCATGAATGAAAGAATGATATACAATGTATGCATGAAAGTATATAATGAATGCTAGATATGAATGCAAGGTATACATGTAATGATAGATATGAATGCATAATATATAAATAATATAATGCAATATATAATGATAGCATGTATGGTAATGTAGAATATATGATGCAAGCATGTATATGTCCACTGTTTTCCTTTTTTCTTATATTTTCCTTCCCTTCCCTTTCCATTTCAGTTTTTTCCTCCCTTTTTCCCTCTTCTATTTTTACATGTTGTATACAATGTATATAATGCATAGATGCATGTAAGTATGTAATATGCATGAATGACATGTATGTAATAAAAATAAGTATATGTATACAACTTAATGATATGTGAATGGATATAATGCCTGAACTGAAATATGCATGCATATGGGATATGAATGAATGTATAAATGCATGAATGAATGTCATATATGAATGAATCAATCAATCAAAGGTATAAGTAAAATATAATGCCCTATAATGAATGTTAACATATATAATGTATAAAAGTATGTATGTAAATGTGCATGAATGTATATATCCATGTAACTATGTAAATATGTATGATGTAACATATGCCTATATATATATAAATATGTATGTAATGTGGATATGCATGTATGTATGAAGGTATGTATTTATATATATTATCTATTTTATATTATGCATTGTTGTGGTTCACATTGTCTTGTGATTGTGTGAGTGCTAGCCTATGCTTGGTTAGGCCTAGTGAGACTTGTTAGACTTGTTTGGGCTAGGACTTGACCTAGTTGACCTAATTTGACTAGTGTGGTTGACTTGAGTTGACCAAGTGTTGGCTTTAGTCTAGTTTGACCTAGACAGCATGCAGATGCATTGTACATTTCATTTATCATCTCTCGTATACATCTTGACCTGTGTTGCTCTAAATAGGACTGTGGCTTCAGTTTGGACCTCTATACCTATCAGCTGTTCAGGTTATCAGGCGAGTACATTCTCTGACCGTTTCATACTTGCTAGGAGTATTTTCTTGCTCTAGATTATCTTACTTGATGCTGACACGATGTAAACACAGATTAGTACTATATGGATCTTTTTATGCGATGTTATCCCCCTCGGGAACATCAGATACATCATGTCATGTGCGTTTCACTTTTATCATGTACTCTTGTGCTTTTACCTTACATGTACACTCTCGTGATTCATGTACTCTCATGATCACAGAGCCCCCATGTTTATATTCATGTGCACCCATTTATGGGCCCCCATGTGAATATCATGTACAATAACATAACTTGAACGGATCCTTGTGTATTGATTAGGGTACGGGGGAGTATAAATAGTCATGTGGACATTTCTAAAGTTGTGTAGCCATGTACGACCTCTCATGTTTATTATCAAGCCATTCACATGTCTAGCTTGTACTCTAAATCACTAGTTCACTGTAGCTCTTTACTTATAGTAGATATTTTATTACAGTCTTCTTTTTACTCATGTATACTCTTCAGCGTTTCATGTATTTTACTCTATTTTCTGTATTTTATTCTTGTCATATTATGCACTGCGTGAGATGTATTGTGCTCGCTCCTGTCCTGACTGGACCTGTTGAAAATTTTACAGAGGATGATGAGGAACCCAGTACCACTTACCATGGGACTACCTTAGAGGATTTTTGTGACCTGGATCTCCAACAGGATCCCTTAGCAGTGGATGTTACACCATTAGTTTAGATTAGTGATTTCAGTTGTATTTATTCTCTATGGATTATTGTATTTGAGTTTTGAGATATTTTCTGGATTGTGTTATCTTAGACACTTAGACTTCTCTGGTTGTATCTCTGCAGATCTTATTTCCTTTTCATATTTGTCTATCTATCTTATCATCCTGCCTTAGATGTGATTGAGACTGTATTATGCTATGTCACCTCCATTCGGAGTGTATATACTGTACAGGTACCTTTATATTGTTAGATGATTTACCTAGGACAACGTTCTACCGCCGACACTGCAGCGTAGGCTGAACGTACCCACGTCTCGTGTCATTACTCTAGGGTGCTGGTCGTGACACCCTCATCTCTCTAAGTATTTATAATATTAACTAAATTCTGTTAGAGAAATTAATTAGGTTGTTAGAGAATTAGTTACAAGGTTGTTAGAATCTTGGAGAACACTCCAAGTTGCTAGAGCCTTCTCCTCAATTCCTAAATAATAATTTATTCATAAGGAAAATTATAGAGAACTATTATAAATCAGAAATTTTTACTATTCCAACAAATAACTTAAATAATTTTTCTAAAATTTAAAATACCAGAAAATACCAAAAATTCATAAAATCAGGGAGAGTGGGGTTACAGCAGGCCTAGTAGACACCTGTGAGATGGACTCCCAGGAGGACCCAGTTCTTGCAGAGGACACTATCCCAGTAGTCTAGGCAAGTTGGCTAGACTAGTTATCTTACTTTATTGTCTTATCTTTATTTTTACTTTGAGATGTATATATTTCTAGATGGTGTTGATGAGATGTTATGTCTTAGACACTTAGACTTCTTCATCTCTACTATTTGTATTTCATTTGGTGATATTTATCTTATCTTATCTATCTTATCGTACCATTCTACCTTCGCTTGTGATTGAGTTACTTTCTGCATTGTCCTCCGATTGGAGAGTATATCTGTGCAGTATATTATATCTTGTTAGATGTATGTTACCTAGGACAACGTTCTACCATCGACACTGCGGCGTAGGCTGGACGTACCCACTTCTCGTGCCCTTACATTGGGTACGGGTCGTAACACGTTTTTAGTGGTGGCCCATGCAGGTCAAGATTTTGTAGTGGTATTCGAACTAGAGTATCACTGCAGCCTGCAGTAGGATATAGAATAAGGTTTTGGAGGTACTCAATCACATTTAGGAAAAACTCTTATCCAATACTTGCCATCTAAATTCTTGTTGATTAAATGCTTCCTTTGAAAATAAACTGTCCTCCTTTGATTTTTTTGCTTCATTCTCAGTAATTGTTTCTTGTTTGATCTGTTTTCAGGATGGTTATGGAGACATAATCTCAGCATTTCCGACCGGGGGATACTATCGAGAGGTCGGCCACCTCTTGTCCTATTCAGCAGGGCCCCGAGACCGCAGCTCCTGTTATGCCAGCTCAGGTTGGCGTTTCTGCCACATTTGGAGGTGCACCTCCGCCTATACAGAGACCTTCCCCCGTCATTCCTAATTTCTTCCAGCAGCAGCCACCTTGGGGATCGGTTGATGCAACGCAGTTGTTCGCCTTCTTTCAGAGGATGATGGAGGCCCAGCAGCAGCAGTCCGCTCATTTTCAGCAGGGCATAGAGAATGCCCATCAGCTTGCCCTGACGATGGTGGAGAGAGTCATTACGTACCCCCTACATTACCCAATAAGTAGTTTCCTGTGCTAACAAACCATCGAGTCGGAAACTTGACTTGAAATATACCCAAAAACTGATTTTTCAACAGTTTTAAACAGCTCCATGTACCTCTGTTTAGGGACTTTTTCCCGTCAACCCAGTAGGCTTTTTCCAGATCTAGTTAAACAATATTTTAGATCATGTGTAGTACTACAAATTTCTTCTTTTAGTTTAATTTATCATTCCCTGTATGTAAAGATTTTCGAACCTAAAGTTTAAGAAAAACCTCTTTTCAAGAACAATTTTTTTTAGAAATCTCCCTGATACGGCGTACGCCCCGACAAATCGGACGACGTGGTCACGTACTATACAAATCGAAAGGTGCATATGGATGTTGCAGATGTGTGGGAACTGACGGACTCGATTTTTTTGTGTGTGCGCGACGAAATCAGTGTGTATCTGTCAAGATACCCCCGTATCGATATTTTACAAACTAGCCCATAACTTCGTGCACGTTCGTCGGATCGACACGAAACTTGCGCCATCAGGACCGAATCATTTTTCTGGTCATGTGTGCCAAGTTTGGTCTGATTCTGAGAAGGTCGACCAGAACGCCTATTTAGCGGACCCGTGATCCGCTCCAACGGGCGAATTTGTGCACGGCCCGCCAGAATCTAACTTTGGACAAACGATTGGGTTCGTCTCCTCAAATCAGATCCGTAGACATGTAGTTTGACGACTTTAGAGACCGCAGATACTGGCACGCATTTTCGGTACAAAACGGGTCCAACGACGGACATCATTTTGACCTAAAATTACAATTTTGCCCCTGTTCGGGAATTAGACTTTTGGACAGGCATTTTTTAGATATATCTTTTATACCAAACACATTCATGATATTTGTTTCAGCATCTGGAGCTCTTTGTGGATTTTGACTTTCGTGTTGACGATTCTGATTATTAGATTTTGCTGCTTCTCGCACCACCCTCAGGCAAGATACCTTACCATTAGCTGTCTATTTTACTTTAGCTCATATTTCATACATTATTTTCTTTCTGCAAATTAAACTGTGATACATGGCATAAGTAGATAGAATTTTTATTGTTTAGTTCTATTTCCTATTATGTACTATTTTTATACACATTGAACTTAGATTTAAGGGACCACCCTTTGTGTGTTACATTCATAGGCCTTGACACATTTGTAGCACGAAGTTGTGAGTCACATATAGGACTTGAACATGTGTGATTGGCTGACCACCAGTACGTATAAGCCGTGCGATAGGATTAACCGCTAATAGTATTGCATCATTAGTTTGACTTAGCGGTTAATAAAGTTTATACGTGTTGTGGATACAACATAGTAGGCATTGGGTGGGGAGGACATATCCTTAGCGTATGGGCTACTTTACACATTTTTCTTGTGACCGTACGCTCCATCGGAGATGCAGGTTGACGACCCCTTATTTACTGCTGGCCACTGACGTTTGTGGAATGGTTATGCCTGAGGCCCCTGGTGCCCTAAGGGGGAACCATGCCGATCCCATTTTAGCCAGGGCCAATGCGTTGGAGGTTGTTCTTAAAATTGCATTCATTTAGACCGGTTAGGCACCCTTATCCGTTAGGTATGAGTACTCTTGGTTTGGGTACTTGTATCTGACCGTGGCTTGGAACAATAACTTGTCGCGGTTTAGTTCGCCACGTCTTGTCCTTGTTTGGTTGTAGGTGTGTCTTACTACTCCGATGAGAAGGTATTCAACCTTGTTGTGGTCCGGATACCATATTGGATTCATGGCTTGGAAAGATACTTCATCGTGGGTTAGTGTGCGATGACCTGTCCGTGATTGGTTGGGGGGATGATACGCTAATTCAAAGGTGGAGTGTTGGACCATGTTATGATCTGATTATCTTATTATTGAGCAATATTTATTCAGTTTATATAGCATGATATTGTGTATCTTGTTACGTCCCTCTGAGGACATGGTTATCTCTCCAGGTATGTGCTCTTGTCTTTCGCAGGTGTTTTAGCCATGGCCGTGATCTTCTCCATTCCTTCATAGATGATGTGCTCTTGGATCGTCCTTTCCTTCGCTTATAAACTCTTTCAGTGTTCATGTATTCTCTCTTTTAAAATAGCTGGTAGTAGATTTGTCTCCGTCTAACATCTTGTATAAAGACAATTCTTTGTGGATTATATGATACCATTTATTCTCTTATATTTCTGTGGATAAGATTAGTTGTCATGATTACTGCATATTACAGCTTATGTATATATACGAGGTTTCCATATATTATAGTATACTTCGTATGTATGCAGCTGATATGTCTACGTACTTAGTCCTACGTATTTTGGGACTGGGGCATTACAGAGCCTCCTCTGCCAGTGTGCATTCCCCACAACCCTCAGAGGAGTCGGTCCGAGTGGGGGAACTCTGTCGCCAGCTTACTGAGCTGCAGGACGAGCTATTGCGGAGGATGGAGGAGCAGCCCCAGTCTCAGTCGCAGACGGACGATGTGGCCTCTACCGCACGATTTGATATGCTCGAGCGCACCATTTGGGAGACGGGCGAGAGGACGGATCGTGCCGTTCTAGCGGTGCAGGAGAGGACGGACACTATAAGAAAAATGGCCTTTTTTGACGGTTTATTTCTTGTCGGTCATAAAAAACCGTCACGGAAATAGGTTATCTTGACGGTATTAGCCTTACGTCAAGAAAAGACACATTTTATATTAATTTACCAATTTTATAGAATAATAGTTGACAGTTTTAGATGATCCGTCAAGATGCATCAATTTATTTATTGACAGTTTGGTGATAACCGTCAACGAATGTATTTGCGAAAAACTTAACGGAATTTTTTTAGCTGCCATTTTAGTAAATTTTTTAAACCTTTTATATTTGTTGACGGTTGTGGCTCTTTCTAATCGACGAACCCAGCAAACTTTTTTTTCGATCGTCCCCTTCCTTTCCACCTCTCTCCCCAACTTCTCCTCCCTAAGAGAGAGAGCCCCCCATTCCTCTCCTCTAAAGAGTCTCCCACAGCTCCTCTTTCTCCTTCCTAAGTTAGGAAGAGAAATCCTAAACCCTACTTTTTCCCATGGACGTGGAAGACTTCGACGACCTCCCAACGGACACGGACACCGCTCCTTCCGGAAAGATATTGAAGAAGGAGAAAAGTTCAAACATTTCTCGCTCTCTGTTCCGATCTCAACAATTAGTGAGTTCTCTTCTTCGGATCTCAAACCTCCATCGATCAATTTTTTTAGGGATTTTAGGATAAATTTTAAGATTTTGTGCTCTATTTTGTTGTTTCTGTGGCGATCTGGAACCGCCCTCCGGGAGATCTCCCTCCTCCAGATGCTCTCCCAGAGCATCTACGTCGTCCGATCTGTAGAAGAGGAGTCCGATCTCGACCTAACCCTAGAATTTTTTGCAGAATTTTTTGAATAAAAAATATATTTTTGTGTGCGTGTGTAGCTTGCTGAATGTGGAGCATGTGGAGAAGAACGGGAAGCCACTGTTGTACTCGGTGTTTGAGTTTCTGGACACGGATCTGAAGAAGTTCGTCGATGCGCACAGGAGAGGGCCTAACCCTAGGCCGCTTGCCCCTAATGTCATTCAGGTTAGGGACAAGCCCTATTGGTTCAAGGAGCCCCAATTTTGTCATGTTGATTCTTTTTTTACGAAATTGCGAGAAAATGTTGTCGTCGTGTGGCCAACATTTCAATTTAGGCGAGTAAGGATTTTGTTTGTTTAGTTCAATATTTCAATTTAGTTCCTACATTTGCGCTTACTGGTTTCGATTTGGGCAAAGATTTACTTTGCCAGTGGCGCGTTGCTAGATGTTACACTTTAACGAATTGTTTCCATTGGGTAAAATATGAATTTTATTTTATTTAGTCTCTCGGTGGAATGATTAATTTAGTAGGTGGTTTGTGTGTATATTTAGCAGGTGGTTGATGTTGGGGAACGCGATGGCGTGGAAGTCCGGGAGGGGGTCAAAAATATTGGCGGAGTTAGCGGAGAAGTTGACGGGCAAGGCAGAGTTCCAGAGAGACTTGGGGATTGGCGAGGGGATGAAGGGGTTGCCGTCGAGGATTTTTGCTCTAATTTTTTTCAACCGATCCATGAAGGGAGGTGTTTGAAGAAGCGTCCCTAAAGAGGTTTCTTCGGTTGTTAAATTCAATGAAGATCTGGACGGATTCGTCGATCAGAGGGACGACATCTTTTCGACCCACCTCTACGAGTTTGAATCGGATCGTCATCATCTCCGACGATCCTCATAGCTCCTCTTTTCGAGCAACTGAACTCTGGCACCACCCGCTGATCGGCCACATAGGATCCGATTGTTTCCTTCGGTCCCGTACCACAACGCATCAGCCTTCGATCCGGGATTGCCTGTCAAGCCTGGCCGCCGATGCCTTCAGGTGACACTACTAAAATCTGTCAAATCAGCGACGCCAGAGGACGTCGCTAAATAGGGAAAATACGTCGCTAAATCCAATTGGCGACGTATTTAACCATGTTTCTACGTAGTCGCAATTTACCTAGTCGCTAAACACGTGGACGTATTGCGACGACAATTAGCGACGCAGTCGCGTCGCTAATTCAGCGACTACAAGCGACGTACAACGACTGCGTTTGCCGACGTCAGCTAACGACGTTTAGCGACGTTACATACATCTATGCTGACCTGGCATGTCAGCAAATTGGCGACGTTCTGCGACGTTTATACGTCGCTATATTGCCGACACATAGCGACGTTTTAGCGACGTCGTATTTAGCGACATTTAGTGACGATCAGCGACGGGGTGAATCATATTTAGCGACGTTCCGATACTTGCTTAGCGACGTGCATGTTCGTCGCTGGACGTCGCTGAACGTCGCTAAATTTGGTAAAAAATTAAAAAAATATAGTATTTGCAGCAACATCTACAGCAGCATTTGCAGCAAACAATATGAAACACAATCAACACCTACAGCAGCATTTCCTTGGGTTCGCCGACCCCTTCGGTGGAACACTACTCAACACCGGCTGATCAGGAGGAGCATCACCAACACAAAGTATCAAACAATATGAAACACAATCACGAACACGTATGAAACACAATCACATCACTCAATACAGATATATGAAAAATTTCAACAACAGTGTCAAACATAATGAAACACAATAACAATGTATGTAGAAACACATAAAAGACCCAACAATGGGCTATTACACAACAATATATATATATATATATATATATATATATATATATATATATGTCGAATACGGCTGATCAGGAGGAGCATCACCGCTCCTGGAAAGAAGGTAAGCATACTCCTCCGTTATAAGAACCACCGACGACGATGAAGGAGGAGGCAATGCAACCGCTGTAGAAGGAGACAGTGTAACCGCTGGAGAAGGAGGCCGTGTTACCGTTGGAGATGGGTGCGTCCACGTCTCCTCTAGGACTAGCAGTCTGGCACTGTACTGCCCCATGCAAGCCGCTATCCTAGTAACGGTGCCGTGAATGGACTCCTGCGTCCCTTGTACGTCCCTCACGGTGCGCTCGAGCTCGTCAAAGCGTGCGGTGACTGATGCAGCGTCCCCTTGTGCCTGAGACCCTGGCTGCTCAGAAATCATCTTCAGCATATCATCGTGCAGCTCAGCAATCTGGCGGGCAATGGTATCCTCGACTCGGGACAACTCGGCCTGTGAGGGCTGTGAATGCGCACTGGCAGAGGAAGCCCTGGATGCCTGCGTCGCAACAAAAACGACGTAAGACCCCGTACCGTAGTACGTACCTCTATGAAGACCACCAACGGCGGTCTTCCAGAGCTCGTCCTCCGACTGAGGCGGAGAGGGCTGCGATGTACCAACCCCTCCCTCTGCCGGTGCACTAGCACTCGCACGCTCACGTAGCCTAACAAACTCGTCCCAGAAATCATTGTGCATCTCTATAAATCAGTACTTACCTAAATTAGCCTAATAAACGTCTAAAATATTTAATTATTATTAACTATATAGTTATCTGTATATTCTTCAAGTTATGTTAAAAATTAACGAAATCTAAATTAGTACTTACATAGCTCTGAGTAGCCCGGTCGTCGATGAGCTTCCCGTCCTTCCGATGGATGGCCAGGAAGACGGTCACCATGTTTGCGTCCTCACCCCTCTGTACCTGCATATTTGTTATATTTTATTCTTTAGTAAAATAGAAAATTATATACTCCTACTATCAATAAAATCTTATATATTGCAATAAATTACATACCAGACGACGGAAATGCTCCGTCATAGGAATCGATCTACCACACCACTTTTCGGCCCTCGTCCTAGCCGCCTTCGCCTTCTCCGACCGCTCTATGTACCGGGGCTCCTCAAATCGAGCCCTCATCGTAGTCCACTGGTCAGGCGTGATCCAACCAGCAATCGGCTTTCCGGAGCGCTGACGAGCTTTCTGAACGTCAATTGCATTATGGATCAGCTTGGCGACGACGGCAGGAAACTGCCTCTCAATCTGCTCGGCCCGGTACGGTGGATAAAAATAAGTCCTCTACAAGAATTACAAATTAAAATAATAAGTTCTAAAAAATGCTTAAAATTATATTAATCATACTAAATTAACTATCTTTAATTACTTTGAAGTGGGCAAACTAGAATGCCTTCCTCCCTTCCGAGGCATCCGAGTAGTTGATCCACGGACCCCCATAGTTGGACCTCAGAAAGGAGCCCAACGCTCTCTGTACCGACGAGGGACGATATCTGTATACAACGATAATTATATTCATGAATATATATATATATATATATATATATATATATATATATATATATATATTCATTTAACTTACTTCGTAGGACCGTCGGTCCAAATCTCCATCCTCGTCTCGTCTTGAGGTGCGCATGGAGGGTCGCTCTGGTATGGATCCGCACGGGCGGGAGTAGGGACTACCTCCTCCACCTGCTCCCCACCCGCCATGCTGCTGTCAGCGGTAGGAAGGCTAGGGGAAGGTGTATCAGCAAGTCTGGAACTGCTCGTCCCAGGTGTACTGCCACCCGGACCTGCGATCGTATGGTACAATGGAGTGCTCTGGTCAAACGATGGTCCGGAGCCATCCTCTGGTAACGGAGCTCTCTGCCCACCTAAGGACATGGCTCGTCCTGACCTATCTCCGCGTCTTCCTGCTATACCTCTGCGTCGTCCTACCATGATGATAATAACATATGATTAAAAATATAAATAAATACAATAACAGTTTAGAAATATCTGTATACATTAGAGTTCATAATTTAAGTTTACATAAATTTGAATACTAATAAAAATGATCATAGTTCATAATTTAAGATTACAGAAATATGAATATATTGAAATCACAGTTTTTCAATCATCCTTTGAAAATTCATCTTCTTCGTTTGCCTCCTCCTCCTCATCCTCTTCCTCCTCATCTTCACTAGCATCTCCTTCGTCTTCCCCTTCGGATACTTGTACCTCTTCTACACAAGTAGATATGAAATGGGGAACTTCTGCTGAGTCGACATCAACTGTATTTGGTACAAGAGGCAGCTCGTCCTCCTGATAAGACACTTCGTCGACGTCATAGGTATTTCTGGCTTTAGTCTTGCATATTGCCCACTAGGCGTACCTTGTTGTTTTCCGTCTAGGATATGTTGTAAAATATACGAGTTGAGCTTGACTTGCTAGGATAAATGGTTCGTATCCTTGGTATCGACGACGGTAGTTAATATCCACAAGACCATGCTTGTCAATTTTCCATCCTTGATCTTGTATCGGATCGAACCAATCAACTTTGAACAACACGATCTTGGCAGGCTCTGTGCCATAGTTGTATGTCAATTCCACAATCTCTCGTAAGACGCCATAGAAATCATTGTCTGGAGTGACATCTTTATAGTTTGTAGATTTGATACACAAGTAACTATTTTTTGTGGAATCAAGATCCAGGAAGCTATCTCTGATGGGAGCATTTGTTGACCTGAACTTAAATCCATTCACGCAATAACTTGGCCATATTTTGACGGCATAAATTGGTCCCTTGGCAAGAGTTCTAATAGATTCATTCTCAAGGGTGACGTCCGGACGATCGACCTAAACACGAGAATATACAAAATTAAGTTCAATGTTAAGTTATTTTTTGTGCAAATACAAATGGAGGAAGATTCTAACTAGCTTCTTACGAACATATGCATTCAACCAAGACGGAAAATGAAGTCTCATTTCTTCTTCTACTTCTTCATCTGCAATGTATGGTCTACTTGACCTGACCTCATCATTAAATTTGCTGAAAACCAATAAATATCGGGATACACTCGTTAAATTATAATAACGTAATCAACAAATAGATGACTTGAACGTTGAAGATTTTCACTTACCACTCTAGCTTTTCCACTTCATCCTTATCGCAGTTGAGTAATATATATAACTAGGCAGCCCTTAGTTCCTCATCATTCAAATATCTCTTTTTCAGTTTTCCAGAAGGCTTTCCAAGAGCATTGAAGACTTTCAATAATGCATCATTATATTCTATATCTTCATCGTCGTTCCTCGGAGCTCTTGTTCTATTTGTAGCAATATGAGGCTTGAAATACATTGAACAAAAGTTTGTAATCTCCTCAAGGACATAGGCTTCACAAATAGAACCCTCGACCCGTGCCTTATTTTTCACCTTCCTCTTCAGGTGGTTTAGATGGCGCTCGAACGGGTACATCCACCGATAACCGACGGGCCCACCAATACGTGCCTCATAGGAAAGATGAATTGGTAAATGCTCCATAGAGTCGAAGAATCCAGGAGGGAACAGCCTCTCAAGCTTGCATAATGTTACTGCAATGTCCTTCTCCTGCTTTTCAAGCCGGTCGACGAGCAACTTAGTAGAACAAAGATCTCTGAAGAATATGCTAAGCTCTGTCAGTGGATCCCAAACGACCTGAGGTAAGAATTCCCAAAATGCAATCGGGATTAACCTCTCCATAAAAATGTGACAGTCGTGGCTCTTCATACCCTGTAGTTTGTTCTCCTTCGGGTCAACACATCTTCTCAAATTCGATACGTATCCGTCTGAAAATTTTAGGCCCTGGATCCACCTACAAAGTTTACCTTTGTCCTCCTTGTCCAGTGAGAAAATGGCCTTAGGCTGCTTATACTTCCTACTGCCTTCCTTTATCAAATGCAACTCTGGACGTCTGCATATTTCTTCTAAGTCCAACCTGGCCTTGGGATTGTCTTTCGTCTTCCCCTTTACGTCCATCACAGTATTTATTATATTGTCAAATACATTCTTCTCGATATGCATGACATCCAGGTTATGTCTGAGCAGATGGTCACTCCAATATGGTAGGTCCCAGAATATACTCTTCTTCGTCCAGTTGTGAGCGCGGCCAAATCCATCACACTTGTATCCCGCTATAGGCTCTTCAATAGCACTTGACAATTCTTTAACTTCCTCCCATATCGTGTCCCCGGACCACCGTGGCGGTGGACTGGACTTCTCTACCACGCCAGCACGAAAAGTATTGCTGTTCCTCCGGTACGGATGATCATTAGGCAGGAAATGTCGATGACAATCGAAGAAGCACAGTTTTCCTCCGTATTTCAAACAGAAAGCCTTAGTGCGATCCATGTAATACGGACATGCGAGACGACCATGGGTGCTCCAACCCGATAACATTACATAGGCCGAGAAATCATTGATGGTCCATATTAGTGCGGCCCTCATCTGAAAGTTATGCTTTCTGGAAACATCATATGTGGTTGCACCTACTTCCCACAACTGATTCAGCTCATCTACCAAGGGCTGTAAGTACAGATCGATGTTCCTCTTTGGGTTCTTCGGGTCTGGAATAATAACAGTTAGGAACATATAAGGAGTCTTCATACACATCCAAGGCAGCAAGTTGTACGGAGTAACAATTACAGGCCAACAAGAATATTGTGAGTCCGAAAGTCCAAATGGGGTAAAACCGTCGGAGGAAAGATCCAATCTGACATTACGCGGCTCCGAAGCAAAATCGGGATACACTCGATCAAAGTGCTTCCATGCTTCCCCGTCAGATGGATGATCCAGTACTCCATCTATTTGTTCCCGCTTGTGCCAACTCATATTATCAGCTATCTCCTTTGCCATAAACAACCTCTGTAAACCGCGGCGTCAAAGGCAAATAGTACATCGAATCTGGTGGCTTGCGTGCACCAGAAGTCCTTGTTGTACTAGTTGCCTTGAAGCGATCGACACCACAAAATCTGCAGGCGTCTTCATCATTGTCGTCCTTATAGTACAACATGCATCCTTTACGACATGCATCAATTTTTTCATACCCCATCCAGAGCGAT
This sequence comes from Iris pallida, assembly GCA_029216955.1. Lineage (NCBI taxonomy): Eukaryota > Viridiplantae > Streptophyta > Magnoliopsida > Asparagales > Iridaceae > Iris > Iris pallida. Next base: position 17,881,261 of record JANAVB010026799.1, read on the forward strand.
CTCACCATTCTCTTGGATCGGTAGAAGTCTTTAGGTAACTTGCCACCCTCCGGCAATATATCTTTAATTAACTCCAGGATTCGGTTGTAGCATTCTTGAGACAAGTTGAAATCTGATTTTATGCTCAACAATCTTTTAATCACCTCCAACGGTGAATGGTCATCACAATCAGGATATAAAGGAGTCCTTGCATTCTCCAGCAACTTCATGAACTTTGCAGCATCGACATTCGGTGCCTCCTCAGCTGCATATTGATTGTTCGGATCGAAACTAGGCCCCGCAGAATCAAAAACCATGTTCCTCCACCCTTGGTCGTAATCAGCATGCTCGTGGACATCTACATAAGGCTCCGGCTCGGATGCTAAAGGTACAAGTTCTCCGTGTGCGGTCCACTGATAATAATTTGGCATGAAACCCCTCAAATACAAATGATATGTCACATCCACGTTCGAATGATATTTCAAGTTGCGACATCTCACACATGGACACTTAATTTTTGTACGGTCCATGTACTGAGGGAACGTCTTGGCAAACTGCAGGAACTGTTGCACACCCTGTATAAATTCATCCCGCACACTGCACATGTCATCAGGATGACGATTGTACATCCACAAACGGTTTCGCAGATAGTAATTCATATCCATTTTAAGATAATTCTGCAAAGATTGACACAGATAGTAATTCATCAGGATGACGATTGTACATCCACAAACGGCTCCGCAGATAGTAATTCATATCCATTTTAAGATAATTACTGCAGAAAGTGAAGACCGACATGAACTGACGCACGAAAATGAGGGGCTCAAAGCTGGAACAAGTAAAGTTGTGCTTTGAAAAAAAAACTCTTGTAAACTCTTTGTTCACAAAACAAGCTATAATTAAAGAATGGTAATGGACAAACCAGTACACAGGCTCACATTGCCACTCGTATCTGATCGGTGCATAGGTGTGCATTGATGCACAGAATGGTAATGGACAAACCAGTACACAGGCTCATATTGCCCATGTTGCCATTGTTACTGCTGTTTGCCTCAAGCCAAACACCCCTTGTTGCCATTGTTACTGCTGTTGGCTCCTATTGCAACCAGGGAAGCAACTCCCCTACTTGACCCATAACCCACTCATTTCCATTAACCTACATCTCTAAATCGACCATGTATGCACACACTCATTGCCCTTAACCCACATCTCCTGTACACACATAACACTACTCATATACATAGGTAATCCATAACTTACATCACCCAACTCATATCCTAACTGCTGCTACCAACATCAGATAACAACTCTTCCTATGCTGCCAAAGGCAAATGCCTGCCCAAATACACCTACTGCTCCGACATATCCAACACAGACAGGAACCCCTCTCACTAGTGCAAGTAGGCACACACTCACACATCTAACTGTTAACTGTCCTAGGTAGACACTCATGAATACAGATACATTCACGAATGACCTATAAGAACACCAAAATACTCTCAACACATGACACTTAAGACACTTAACACATATGCACTGTCAAGTGACAGTTCACTTTCACTAGAATAACTCACAAATTCACTCATTTGACACATGTACACTATAAATGACAGTTCATTCACTGAGCACCACACTCACAACATGGCATACACTATAAATGACAGTTCATTCACTGAGCACCACACTCACAACATGGCACCCTCTACTTACTCAAGACACTCAAAACAGTGGTGCACACAGGAAGATATACCACATTGATTTAAAACAGTAACAATTTTTAGAAGAAGAGAAGGAATAATCAGAGCCAAACAGCCCCCCTTCATGCTACTGTCATATTTCCCTTCTCATTCACTGTCACTTATTCAAATGGAAATCGAACTTCTCATTCACTGTCACTTAATACAACTATACTACAAGAGTGGGGGTTAGGGTTTACCGAGACCGAAGGGTCTGATCGGGAGGGGGGTCACCGGAGGGGAGGAGAACCAGAGGCGAAGGCAGAGGCGGAGGGGTGGGGAAGGAGCACCTGCGGAGGGGGAGGGGGGTCACGGCGCCGGGCTGTAGGCGGAGGGGGGCTGGAGATCGGGGAGGGAGAGGGGGGTTTGAAAATTTGGGGCTCGATTGAGTGGAGGGAAAAGAAAACCTCAAAGCCCTATATTAAAAACTTAGCGACGACAAATAGAAACGTCGCTAAACGTCGCTATTGTAAAAAAATATAGCGATGTTTACCGACAATTCTGCGACGTTATCTTTTATGAAATTAAAGCTGGTCGGTATACGTCGCTGGATGTCGCAAATAGTGTCGTTTTGCGACGTCTTTTGAAGACGTCGCTAATATGCTAAATATTAGCGACATCTTCCTTCAACATCGCTAATTTCGTCGCTGATTTGACTTATTTTGGTAGTGTGAGCTTTCCTATCTTGTAATGTAGTTCTTGATTCTAGCGCGAGAGTTGAATAGAGTAATTTTTTTTGGTGGGATTCAAGTTGTAGTATTACTTTCTATTGTTCTTTTGTTGCTTTACATTTTTTGTTGTTAGACTTCCTCCTTTTTTTCTAGACATCTATTCGAACTTTGTGGTTGGTACCAAGAAGTTGCTAAATACTAGACCCTTTTATTAATTCGTGGAAAAGCAAAACACTGAATAAATTTCCTACATTCTAGAACAATCAAATCCAGACTGAAAAACCATTTATCTTGCTTCATGACAAGTGCTTGCTTAACTGTGAGATGAGTTAAAAGTCTTTACTTAACTATGAGATGAACAGAGTAGCTTCATGACAAGTGCTTGCTTTGGACAAAATAAAAATAAAAACTGATTTCCCATGCAATTGATGAGAGAGAGAGAGAGAGACTGCAATTGATGCTGGCAACACATACATAGAAGGTGCAGATTTAATCTTCCTAGAGAACTTTGCTCACACATTGAACAGTTTGACTGACATTTATTTATAACCTTAACTTTATGTCAAAACATATTTATAACCTAAACTTTATCCAAAATACGTTTGACATGGCAAAATAGGTGCCATGTCCGAGTCTCTGTCACTGTCACTTTCTTGTCCTTGCGACGTACGTTCGTTCTAGGACTTCTACTTCTCATCCCTTTTCTTTTGGTATCAATAGTATTTATAGGCCAAAACACTTGAGCAACTTCCTGCAAGCATGGCGAACAACCCTTTAATGCATTAAAATCATAATTTACACTGAACATTATTCAATTAGTTTCATACCAAACAAAATTTTGATGATTGTTCTTGATGTTGTAGTTTGTTCAATATTAGGGGAATTTGGTGTTTAAAAGCCAGCAGTTTGTTCAATATGTTGTCTGCAGAGTCCTATACCTAGAAACTGTTAAACTGAACAACCAGAGATGAGAGAGAGAGCTAGCAAGAGTATGCAAGAGCCAAGCCTACTTCAAATGTTCTGTGTGTTATTCATTAGGATAGAGTGCTTTATATAGTACATGTACTTAACTAAGAAAGCAAGAAATAAGGAAAGAAAAAAGGAGACTTGTGGTTACAAGCAAACAAAGGAGCCAGAGCTCCAAAAGAATTGGTCATCCAACGTTCACTTGAACGTTGGTTTGAATCATTATCCAACACTCCCCCTTGATTCAAAGTCTACAACACCAAGGAGATCTCTGAATTTGATGAACTTTTCATAGGATAATGCTTTAGTGAAGCCATCGGCGATTTGATCATTTGTCGAGCATACTTCAGCTCAACGACTTCTTTTGTAACAGCTTCGCGTATGAAATGGTGACGGAGCTCAATGTGTTTTGTCCTGCCATGGAAGGACGGATTCTTTGCCATACAGATTGTTGCCTTGTTGTCGCAATAGACAGGAGTTGGAGATGTCTGCCTCTCGAACAGATCTTCCATGATTCTTTTCATCCATGTGGCTTGGCAGGCAGTTGAAGTAGCAGCAACGTATTCAGCTTCGGAAGAAGATAGTGCGACGTTTTCTTGCTTCTTTGACATCCATGAGACCGCACCCGAACCAAGGTTGAAGATGAATCCACTTGTACTCTTCCGGTCTTCTAGGGAACCTGTCCAATCACTGTCTGTAAAACCAATTAAATTAAAAATGGAGGAAGGATAATACCAAATCCCGTAGTTCTTGGTAGTGTGAATGTAGCGGAGAATGCGTTTTGCTGCTCCAAGATGATGTTTAGAAGGTTGTGCATGAACCTTGATATTAAACTTACTGCAAAAACAATATCAGGACGGAAATGAATTAAGAACATTAATCCTCCAACAAGCATTCTAAAATATTTTTCATCAGCTTTTTTTGTTCCATTTTCTAAAACTAACTTCTCATTTGAATTCATTGGAGTAGAACACCCTTTACAATTTTTCATCTGAAATTTATTTAGCAAATTATAAGCATACCTCTCTTGAGAGACAAAAATACCACTTGTTGTTTGTTGGACCTGAAGACCAAGAAAATATTGCAATAATCCTAGATCTGACATTTCAAACTCATTCATCATAATTGTTCTAAATTCCTCAATAAGAGATGAGGAAGAACCGGTGTATATTATGTCATCCACATAAACATAAATAATAAGTATTTTATCATTATCTTGTGTCTTCACGTATAATGTAGGCTTATTATCACTTCTGTGAAACCCGTGTTTATGAAGATAAGAGTCAAGTCGACTATACCATGCTCGTGGTGCTTGTTTCAGTCCATACAAAGCCTTTTTTTAATTTATAGACTTAACTCTCCTTACCTTTGATCACAAAACCCTGTGGTTGATCAACATAAACATTCTCGTTCAAATAACCATTTAAAAAGGCAGATTTAACGTCAAATTGAAAAATATCCCACCTTTTATGAGCTGCTAGAGCTATAATTAGTCTAACAGTTTCTAATCGAGCAACATGTGAAAAAGTTTCATAAAAATCAATACCATATACCTGCGCATACCCTTTAGCAACTAAACGTGCTTTATACCTTTTTACGTTACCTTCTCCGTCATATTTCACCTTGTACACCCATTTGACCCCGATTGTGTCTTTTCCATGGGGCAAATCTGTCAGTTCTCACGTTTGGTTCTTTTAAATTGATGTAATTTCTTCTTTCATAGAATTTTCCCATTCTTCTTTTCCATGTGCTTTTTCGTAGCAAATTGGTTCTGCAACCATTAAAGCAAATTGACAAGAAGCATAAATTTATGATAAGGATCTGACCTTTCTTGAAGGACTTTCTTTATCAGAAGCTGAAGGACTTCTGTTTACAGGATAAGAACTAGATGATGTTGCCGATGAAGATGTGACCGGTGAAGAACTAGCTGGTGTTGCCGATAAAGATGTGACCGGTGAAGCAGTTCTATTTGTAGGAGAAGCACTTGATGGAGATGTTGATGTAGATGCAGTCGATGTTGAAGATGTTGGTTGGATCATAACATCTTCATTTGGAGGATGTGGTATAAATTCTTGATCACCAGTCTTCTGAACCTGTTTACTATCACTCCACATCCAACTAGCATTTTCATCAAAAATTACATCTCTACTAATAACTAACTTCTTGGTTATTGGATTATATAATCGATATGCTTTTGATTCATTACTATAACCAAGAAGAATGCATTTCTCACTTTTATCATCTAACTTTCTACGAATTTGAGGATGAACAAATGCATAAGCAATGCAACCAAATACCTTGAGATGACTTACTCCTGGTTTCCTTCCAAACCAAGCTTCATATGGTGTCATCTTTTGTACAGCTTTTGTTGGCGAGCGATTTAGTAAATATACCGAAGTTGCCACAGCTTCTGCCCAATAATCATTGGGAAGGTTCTTTTCTTTCAGCATGCTTCGAGCCATCTCCACAATGGTTCTATTCTTTCTCTCAGCCACTCCATTTTGTTCAGGTGTGTACTTCACCGTAAGCTGCTTGAATATACCATTTTTCTTACAAAAAATGTTAAAGTCGTTTGATAAGAATTCTCCTCCTCTATCAGTTCTGAGGATCTTTATAGCATTTCCACTTTGCTTTTCAGCAAAAGCCTTGAACTCCTGAAACTTAGAAAATGCTTCAGACTTTTTTGACAAAAAATATACCCAACTCATTCGAGAAAAATCATCAGTTAAGAGTAAAAAATATCTATTCTTATTCAATGATAAAGTCTGCATTGGACCACAAATATCAGCATGAATAAGTTCTAGAGGCTTATTAGATCTCCATGACTTTACAACAGGAAAAGAAGTACGATGTTGTTTTTCATAAACACAACCTTCACAAACAGTATCAACGCATTCAATTCCTTGTAAGCCTAGAACCATTTGTTTCTGACTTAACAACTTTAAGCCATTGAAATGTAAATGTCCATAACGTAAATGCCATAACTGGGACTCATTCTTCATATTAGAAACTAAAGCATAATTATCAAGACATGAAATTTCAAGAGGAAACATTTTATTTTCAGCCATATGAATCTTTAACGTGGGCCTATCAGAATTTTTAGACGTAATAAAGCATGTAACATTTTTGAAGGTAATTGAATAACCCTTTGCAATTAACTGACCCACACTTATTAAATTATGAGCAAGACTAGGAATATAAAAGACATCATGGATTACCTTTTCCATACCTGACTTTGTTTTTACTGCAACTGTACCTTTTCCTTCAATTTGCATGACTGCATTATTTCCCAGCCTAACTTCTGTCTTCACAGATTCATTCAAATCACAAAAAAGCTTTTTGTCTCCTGTCATGTGGTTACTACAACCACTATCTAAAAACCAAACATTACTTCTAATTTTTTCAGAATTAGAACAAGTCATAAAAAGATTAGTATCTTCTTTACCTTCATCTCCACTCTTCTCTGCGTAATTCACTTGTTGCTTACCTTTGGCAAAGCAATATGCCTCAGTGTGCCCAAACTTTTTACAAAAATAGCATTGTTTTCCCTTGTAGCTTTGGTGTTGGTTACCTCCATCATTGTAGCCGCCTCTTTGATTGTTCCAGTCAGGTCGTCCTTGATTGCCTCTATCGTTGCGCCGCCTCTTTGATTGTTCCAATCAATTCTTCCTCTGCCTCTACCTCTGCTATGTCCACGATAGCCACCTCTTCCAAATCCTCTTCCTTGATGTGTTTTTGTGTTTTCCACTCTTGTCTGAAATGCACTTTCAACGTTCTTTTCTTATGTCATGTTTAGTCTTTGTTCATGAGCTAGAAGAGAACTTGTTAGTGCGCTAAAAGAATATGTAGATAAATCTTTAGATTCTTCTATGGCAGCTACTACATGGTCAAATTTAGGAATGAGAGTTCTTAAAACTTTTTCTACTACCTTTTTATCGTCGAACTCTTCACCAAGAGTTCTTAACTGATTCACAATATTTGCAGCTTTGGTACAATAGTCATCAATTGTGTCAGCATCCTCCATACAAAGATTTTCAAAAGCACTTCTAAGAGTTTGTAATTTGACAGATTTTACCTTGCCATCACCTTCATATTGTTGTTTAAAAATTTTCCATGCATCGGTTGACTTCTCAGCATTTGCAATTCTTGGAAAGATGGAGTCATTTACCGCTTGTTGTAATATGAGTAGTGCCTTCGCATCCTTTTTGCGAATATCCCTCATTTCAGCCGTCCTATCCGTCTCTGCATAGCCATTCTCAACAAGTTCCCAAAGATCTTGTGAAATAAAAAGTGTCCTCATTATGATTCTCCAAAAACTATAGTTTTCACCACTAAAAATAGGAATCAAAGTTTGTGAGAGATTGAGACCATTTCCAATATTCAATTTTTTACGAAAAAAATAAATCAAAACCAACAACAAAATTAACAAAAAATAAATGTACCTTTTTTCACCAAAAATAACAAAACAAACTTACTAGCACTCTTACTTCAAAAACTTCAAAATGCAACGGTAGAAATCTTCTACGATGAAAATTTGCTCCCAGCTTCAACACGAACCCAAGCTCTGATACCAAAATGTTAAACTGAACAACAAGAGATGAGAGAGAGAGCTAGCAAGAGTATGCAAGAGCCAAGCCTACTTCAAATGTTCTGTGTGTTATTCATTAGGATAGAGTGCTTTATATAGTACATGTACTTAACTAAGAAAGCAAGAAATAAGGAAAGAAAAAAGGAGACTTGTGGTTACAAGCAAACAAAGGAGCCAGAGCTCCAAAAGAATTGGTCATCCAACGTTCACTTGAACGTTGGTTTGAATCATTATCCAACTAAATTCACACAGTTGTCATGTACCCCTTGCCTTGAGTTATAGGTCCTACATATAAAGACATAAATTTTTTGTGCTTAGCCATTTGCAGTCGTTGGATTGTCACATTGAAATTTATTCCTTTACGTTGTTCATTGTTCTTAGCTATCTTATTGCCAAAGTCTACAAATGTCTGAGTAGTGAACTACTCGGATACTTTTTTCTATTTCAAAATTTTGTCCCTTGCCCCTTTTTGTATTTGTTTAATACAAACAAAGGAAGTGATCATTTGTTTTGGCTTGTGATTCATGATTAGTGGTATTCTCCATAATATTTATTTCACCATTATTGTCGATTAACTTTGCTTGAGTTGTGTTTTGTATTACATAAGATCTGCTCTATTAAGTACGATTGCTTCTTGTTATGGCGATGGTTCCTACAAGTGAATTAATTATTAAGAAACTTTTTGTTGTGCATCCTTCACTTTTGAATGCAGTATTAATACCTTTCATGGTTCATCAAAGGATTGATTTGATAACAAACTCCAGTGCTTGGAGTTATTTAGATTAATTACTTCTGAAAATTTAATCACTCAACAATGGTGACTTGCTTTAGGAATTTAAGCATCAGGCCAATAGTCGGGAAGTCTCTACATATTTTGGTTGCCTGATTATTATTTTTTTGATAATTTATCGTTTTCACATTATTGCTTTCATGTTTCCAAATTCATGAAACTTGTTGTTGGTATTGAGATTGATAAAGTACTTGGTGCATCCATATGTGGTCTAGATGCAGCTAAAATCAATCAGGTATATATCTTCTAAAAAACCTATGTAGTTATCAATTGCAACCTACCTTGCATTTGGCTCTTTCCGTCAAATTATCAAACATATATGTTAGAGTTATAATTATGTCAAATTCTCGAACATATATAATTGGTGTCGACTTACTTCTTTTACTAATAATTACTTGGTGCAATCAATAAGCCCTTTTTTTAATTAAAGCATGTAGCTTTGTTTCGCCACCTTTCCAAATCTTATTTTGAATTGTTTTTCCAATAATATGCCTATTTTTGCTCTACATTGGCAGGGTATAGCAGTTGCTTAAGTGTGGAGCGACTAAAGCTCAATTTGACAGGTATGTTCCTGCTGGATAAAATTTTCATACCATCTATCTTCTGTATTTTCTAACTAGAGATAATAAAGGGAAATAACTAAGCGCAACGGAGCCCATCTCGTCCTCTGCAGAAGTGAACTTTTTGTTTCCATTATTTATTAATATATTCTTGCAAACTTTCCTCTTTTTTGTTGTGTAGACTTGCACTTGGCATAGAATTTAACAAAGACTTCAATTTTATAAGTTAGTCTTACATGATATACAAATTGATACATTCTTAGCTGAATGCCATGGTGATATGGATATGATGGTTACCAGGACATTTTGCAAGCCTTGAAAGAGATCAGTTTTGGGCTGCCCATATTGATACATATCAGCCGTATCATATTTGTTTTGGGGTGTCTCTGCCCATTCGATACATATCAGCCGTATGAGATCAGTTTTGGCCTATCTGATACCGACCTAGATTATTGGGTTCAGCCAAAACCGGCAAATAGTAGTCCAAACTTATGGTATCGACTGACACCCAAAGCAGCCGATACTGGCCTATACCATTCAATACCGACATTATTATTCTCTTTTTCAGTCAATCTAGCAAAGAAAAAAGAAGTAAAAGAGAAGTATGGGAAAAACAATGTTGATACTAGATTGTGTCATGTCCATTTCAACTACGAGGTAGAGCTTTAACTTTAAGACTTCTTTTTATGATGGATGTCTAACATCAACCTAATTTGCTATCACGTCTTCTCTGACTGCTACAATAGTAAGATTGGTACTATTGATAAAATGCATATATGCAGCCTTTTTTTCTCATGTAGTTATGGGAATTATATGATAGTAGCTCCAGTACAACCATTTTGTTTAGTTTAACCGTGTCTAATGTGAACTTTCTTTACAGGGCATGCAGAAACCTTGGTCTTTGATATTTCAAAGAATGAGTGGTATGTTTATCTTTTCTCACCTAATACTACAATTTCTACTAAGAAAGTGAGTATCCCACATGTTTGTCTCTCCCACTTTTATCTTGATGCTTTGCAGTCTTTTGTGGTTTCTTTTTGTTCTCTTCAGCTAGTGACATCCATTAAGTAAAAAGTTATACTTTTCACTAATCCCTGCCAATCATTAGTTATAAAGAAGAATTCTTGGTGTCAGACCTGGGCTAGCTTCTGTAAGCTTTTGCATTGTTTGGTTACATTAATATGCTCTTGATGGATATGATTGCAAATTTTCTGTAGCTATGTAGATCCATGTTGCTATTATTACCAATGTGTAGTTGTTTTAAGTATTGGCCAAAGCCTACATGTAGCATTTCATTTTGGTTTTGGCAGACTGATTTGAACCCAGGCCAAGATAACGTGGCTTAATATCTCTAAAGGTTTTTAAGAAAAGGCTGTAAAATGCCAAATTAAGTCCAAGAATAAGGAAATAATAGGGAGGTAGGTTAAGTCCAAAAATAAGCCAAATTAGGTCTTCTCTGTTCCCTTTTGTCTTTCTTTGACAATTAATTGGATTATGGATGTTTGATATGTTGATTGATTGATTGTTGTCTATGTGTTTTGCAATCTACATTCAACTCTTTATTTCTGTTGAGATGCTTGTTTCAGTAAGCTTGAAGTTTCTTTTGTAGTATGAGTTTTTGAACATTCAGTTTTTTCTACGTTCCACTCTTTGTTAAAATGGGCTTGCACCAAAACCACCTCCTTGTGGATAATTTAAATTGAAAAGAACAGGAAAATACACAAGGAAATCATTAAGCGTGCAGTTCTTAATATGGAAATTCAACATCATTCATGTTTACTTATGCATGTTAACGAGTACCAGATTATTGAGTTAGAGTCCGAGACATCGGAACATTTACCCAGTGACTGAACTTTACCATGTTAGCTAGAGACATGATTATTGAGTTATAATTATTGAATCCTAAATCTGTTGCCACAAGTATACACCATTATAAGCTGATGCTCAAGTTGACTTAAAATGGAACAGTTCTTAATTTTGATGTCTTTGTTGATTTTTGAGGTTTTTGCATCTATTTGAACAATTTTCTATATCACTTGAACCCCATTCTTATGAATGCTCAAATTTTTTTCTTGTAGTGTTTTAGGAAGAACAGACTCTTGAAACTCAATTTTGTTTGCCACCCATACACCCCAATATCGTTGCTATGTCCTATGTTAGTACCATGTTCTATCCATGTCTGTGCAACATAGATGACACATGTTGGTCTTTGTTTATAAAAGTTTTTAATATATGTCAATTTTTATAAAATTTGTTCTTTGATACAGTTGAGAGAGGCTAGTTTTTTTAACAATTTGAGACTAGAATTTGATTACTGTATTGACTTGTAGGCCTCGTGGTTATTTTATTTGTTCTCACTTATCAATTTATACAAACATGTGCACATAAATGATTAAATATATTTCTTTTATTCTCTCAGGAACTACATGGAAAATAAATGTGCTGTGAATATGGGAGGGATGTGCTCCGGTCGGGTTTGCTACTTATTTCGATTTTATTTGTATAATTATCAGTTTTGGATGCTTAAGATATATGAAAACTACATACTTTGGTTGGATATGTTTGTGGTTGGACAAGTGTTGGATGTTTGTGGTTGGACGTGTTGGATGTATTGGAAGTTTGTGGTGTATGAATAACATACAGTTTATTAATATAAAAATTGGATTTTATAGTTATTTGATGTATGTATATCTTATGGATTATTGATATTATGTGTGCGTTCGATTCATAATATATAATTATAAATCAAAATTTTGCTATACAAAATTTAGCTTCTCTTGACGGTTATAAAACATCAACAATTAACTAAATCCTGCTGTAGGGGGACTTTCATTGACGGTTTTTAATCGTCATCTAGGCCGGAGTCAAGAAAAATTTTCACCTACATTGACGGTTTCTAAAAATTGCTATTTTGACGGCTAAAAGTAGTCAAGAAAACTACTTCATATGATGGCCAAAAACCGTCAAGAAAAGTTCTGTCAGCGACCGTCAAGAAAAGGGGGGGGGGCTTTTCTTGACTTCGGCCTACTTGACAGATCCGCAACCGTCAAGATACTCCTTTCTTGACGTGAAAAAATTGTAAGAAAAGCCTTTTTTTTCTTGTAGTGGGATCTTGTCGTTCATGCGTTGCACGGGACGTAGGCGACCATTGGCAAGCAGGTGTCGAGGCTGGCGGCTGTATGGATTCCACCAACTCCAGACTGTTGGCCATGGAGCGGACACTTCCTGGTCGTGCTTCGGCATCTACACCGACTGCAGCGCCTCCACTGCCTCCTCTTCCTCCTACTGATGGGTTGTCATCGGTGATGCTGACCCCGGAGCAGTATAGGTTCCTGGTGTCCCAAGTGCAGGCACTGTCTACTCCTCCTCCTCCTCATCCTGACCAGGCGTAGTTCTTTATTGGACTTGTTTTTATTTGTTGTGTTGGTGATCAATTGTGGGGTCTTTATGTATTTGTTGGTGACCCATTGTATCCACCCGACTATTTCTTATCTTTATGATCGTTCGATTCTATTTATTTGATTATTGGTAGTACATTATTATTATTTGTCTCTATATTGGTTTACCGGTGTTGAGTGTTCCACCGAAGGGGTCGGCGAACCCAGAAAATTCTACGGAGGGTTGTTCCGGGTCTATTATTTGCAAACTGAAACTCTAAATGTAGGTACAATATTTTTAATGTAACTGTTTCTATTTTTTACATTTTTTTGGAATTAGCGATGTTTAGCGACATTTAGCGATGGTCAGCGACGCATGCATACGTCGCTAGAACGTCGCAAAACTGAGAATCAAAACGTCGCTAAGCGTCGCAGAACGTCGCAGATACGTTGACGTGGCAAACTGTACAGGAAAGCAAATCTAGTATCCGAACGTCGGTATTCAAGTATCGTAACATCACAAAACGTCGCAAAAATGATGACATGGCAACCAAAAATTGCCAGATATAGAGTCGAAAAACGTCGCTAATCTCTGACTGTAACGTCGCTAAAACCTGAATGTACAGCGACAATCAGCAATGAAATGTTACGTCGCTAATTAGCAACGTTTTTAATCGGTAAATGTCGCTAAAACTAGCGAGGTCGAGCGTCGTCGAATGACGTCGCTATAGCGACGAATAGCGACGTTTTACTAGTTAGTGACCATGAATAACGCGACATGCCCGAAAAGTCGCTAAAAACGTCGCTGTCAAAAGTTAGCAATATTTTTTTGCTGTTTAGCGACGTTGTTAGGCGTCCCTAATATGAGATATTTTGGTAGTGAGGGAGCCATGGAGGAAGGAGGACGATAGATTTGCAGAAACATGAGATTTTTTTTGGTAGATATAGATTATGGAATGTTTGAAAATTATATATATATTTTTTTATATTTATCTCTAAGCAACTGTGTATATTTCAACCGTTAGAGTGAACTACGTAAATGACATTTATTCTTAAATAATTATATATAATTCTTTTGAAATGTCCGGCGTAACGCACGTTACTTTGTGTCCGAGACCATCCGTCTAGCGGAGGAGGTTATACCTCTCCTCGCTGACCACAAGAGCCAACTGAGTTTGGTTAAATAATTATATTTTTAGTAGGTTAGTGATGTATCCAAAAAGATATTGATACTTCTATTATTTGAATTATATATTAGTATAAGTATATTGTAAGGTCAATGATAAAAGGAGGTTGATGACCTGCTCCAGGATTAATGGAGATGGACATATACTGGACTTTTAGTTTCCAAACCACCATGAGGATGCATGAATGAAGATGGCCACATACCATATAAAAACAAGAAAGTATACGGCTAAAGTCCGGAACTTGAACCTACATTAATTGATATTCTGTTTTATAAATCATTTCAAAGGTTTAACTATCCGCTAATACTTATAATAAATAATCGTTTTAGTTATAAGAAAATATTTTCAGGAAATTAAGGCTATAATTATTTAATACTCTAAATCGCATATAATAATAGATAAAAATAATTTTCTAATAAAGCGGTTATTTTGTAAATAATACGAAAAATATTATTCTTAAATTGTTAGTAGATAACAAATGATTTTTCGTACGAATATTATTATTTAGAATGCTGGATGTGGATATATGTTCTTGCTCCCCTCCTGACTGGAGACCAATATTTTAGGTGACTGCGAAGACGAGGAGCTCGCCTTTAGTTCCTTCTACAGACCCGATTCGAGTCCCGAAGAGGTAGCTGAAACTGACCAGGGAGTCCAAGACTACTAGTTGTGCCGTGGTTTAGTTTTTCCTAATTTCCAGTTGTAATAAAGAACAAGTGTAATAACCAGATGTTTTACTTGCTTGTATGTTAGTTTCATCTAGACATTAGCTTTATTTCAAATTTCAAATAAAGTTTGTTTTATTATTCTCGCATTTTAGAATTATCTGCTTGTGTACTACCGTTTGATACAGCTTACTGCCGTCGTCTCGCAACGGTGCAGGCTGAACATGATCCGACTGGACCCAGTATGTTGGAATCGGGTTGTGACAGGTTGACCACACCTTGGGTTGATGCGTGGAAATGGTCATGTAACTATTCGGAGTTCCTTTTTCAGTTGGAATTAGTTGCATTAATGCACATTTGATGCAAAATTTGGAATGTGAGATGGTATCCGGATCACAAATTTGGAAATGGTGATAATCCTTTAGAACAAAATCATTTTTTAATAATTGCCGGATCACGAAGATTCTACAAAGAACATAACCACTCGGTCTAATTTGATATACCATCATTTTTTTTTCTTTTTTTTTCTTTTTTTTTTTTGGTT
Source organism: Iris pallida (assembly GCA_029216955.1). Classification (NCBI taxonomy): domain Eukaryota; kingdom Viridiplantae; phylum Streptophyta; class Magnoliopsida; order Asparagales; family Iridaceae; genus Iris; species Iris pallida. The sequence goes on from JANAVB010026799.1 coordinate 17,896,324, forward strand.
GCAAAAAACCACTTAGTATTATTATTTGTGATGAGTTTAGGGTTAGGTTTGTGATGATGCGCTGGACTGTGATTCTTTTGGATGTTGTTCGAGTCTTTGAGACTTGTTGAAAATAAAGGGTATTGGCGTTGCAGAAGCCTATTTTATTGAAGGGTTAATGTACCTAGAACAAAAGAAAACAAAATGTAAGTTGGCCTAACTAGTACGATCCAGTTACATTGCAATGTTTTTGTTTGTGGCTCTTGAGGAAGGCTAGTGATGAAATTAAATGAAATTAGCCTTTTCCTTTTGTACAACGTGCATCTTCTCCACGCCAGCACCTGAGAGCCCCGGCATCTGCGGTCATCTCCATCACCTGTGACGAAGGTTGGGGATCCACGCTCAACTTATACTGCGACAGATCACTCGAACCAGATGCGGTAAAGTAAGCACCATTGTCAAGTTCATCTCCGAGAGACAACCAGTTCCATCCCTTCCAATCATCACTTTCATCAAGTGCATCGTTTCTACTAGTTACCTGCACAAAACAATCAAAATTCATATTCATCCATGTGTAGGTACGTTGATCGATCGAGTTGGTATTAATTAGACATTGTTTCAATTGAGTGAGTACTGAAAAGCTTAATCGATCCATCACCTCCTTTTTATTCTCCATGTTCGGGGCAACGTATATGTTCCCTTGGCTGAGGATTGAAGGCCTTGCGGTCCCTCCGACTGCATAATGGCTCCAGTTGCTGTAATAGTTGTTGACGATGTGGAATTGCCCGTGTCTACACCTGCAAATATAAGTAAAACATTCCGTTTATCACGAAAAATATTTTACTTGACAAAAAATGAAGTGAAAATGTAAGTTTAATAAACACAAAATATAGAAAAAAAAAAAGTACAAATTTATGTTAACAAGTGGGACCAAAAGTAAAAAAAATACAACCTCGGCATCCTTTGGCCCAAATTCTCTCCAAAGTGATTGTATGCAACCGTGACTTCCAAACTGCTTTCGCTCTCGTCTTCGTCGTTTGCACCCAATAGCATTACCTGATAAATTAATAATATTAATCAAGACTAGAAATTGAAGATCAAACAGCTAGATGAACCTTTCTTCTTGTTTGTTAATCATATGTGTGTATATATATGCATGATATGTAGTACTTGTAAAATTAAGAAATTAGTGTACTGGATCATCAACCGGCTAGCTAGCTAGCTAACCTTGTCGTGGTTGATGAAGTAGTTGTTTGAAATGGTGACACGGGTCGAGTTACGGAGGACGTCGATCAGCCCGTCGGAGCAGTTGCTCAGAGTGCAGTGGTCGATCCACACGTCCCTGGAGCCGAACACCGTGATCCCGTCCCCGTCCGAGCCACCTCGGCTCCTGACTATCCCCGGGCTGACCATCAACCGTGTCGGAGGCCCAGGCTTGCAGCCGTGCACATGGATGCCGTGTATGATGACGTGCCCTACGTAGTGCAGGATGATGCACCCGTAGCCGGTGACGTGGACCTCCGCACCCCTGCCGTCAATGGTCTTGAGGCCGGCCACGAGGAGCTCCGCCTTGAGGTCAATGACCATGTCGGAGGTGAAGGAGATCCAGTGGGGGCCCAACTGGATGACAGCATGGCGGAGGGTGCCCGGTTTGGGGTCGACAGGATCGTCTTCGTTGCTAGTGACGAGATAGTGCCTCCCTTGCTTGCCCCCGTAGGTCGTCCAGCCGAAGCCGACAATGCACTCCGCGATCCGCTTGGGGTCTTCAGCCCAAGTCGAGTTAGCGCATCTCCAGCAGTCGTCAATGGGATTGCCTCGACGGCATTTCGCACCCGGCTTAGTATGACTAGAAGAGGAAAGGATAACTAATTGACTATATATCAAAGTAAAGAAGGCGAGGTAACTGTTGATATGCTTACATGTTTCTTGCTTGAACCTCCAGAAATCCATGGAAATGAGCCAGAAGACTAATGATCAGAAGCATCAAGAGAGCTTCTTCTCCAAACATCTTGATTAATAACTTAAGTTTAAAAGTACAAGAAGAAAAATAATGTTTGTGTCAAAGCATTGAGACATTTTATAGGGATTAATGTACACAACAACAACCAGATGCCATGGAATCTTTAATAGATGAGACTATCAAAAGTAGAAATATCAGTTATTATCCAAATTCAGATCGGTTAAACGACATATTTTCATTTTGGCGAGGGATAAAAATTATAGGTGAAGGCAGGCTGTTGAGGAAACGGTTAGTCAACAAAAGTTGTGGTTAAGAGGAACTCCTTTTTTCTCTTTTTTTTTTGCTACAGAAATGAATGCATTGAAAGACCCATGAACAAACTGTTGCTCATATCAGCAGGGCTAATATGAGGCAAAATACAAGAAGGTACTTCTTCAAATACACAAACTGAAGAAAGTTGATTAAAATCTAGAGAGTAGGAAGCCAGATGTGCAACCTTGTTAGCAATCCCGGGGGTATAATTGAAAGAGATACCATTGTTGGTTGGACTTCAGAATAGCACGGCCTTCCCCAATTGAGTGGCGAGCACGCCATAGAATGTCGAGGTGCCTGTGGTTAATGGTGTTATTCCGTTAGATGGAAATTTCGTCTCTTACTTCTAGAGAAACGAAAAAATCGTTCTCCTAAGAGAGATGAAAACTCGTTCTCAACCGAAGTTGATGCAACGAAGATGAATATCCGTTCTCAACCGAAGTTGATCAACGAAGATGAATATTCGTTCTCAACCAAAGTTGATGCAACGACTCTGCTGAGGTGATAAAGATCACCGTTTGCTCAAAAGCAAGATTCGTCCTATTGCGATCTGCTCCCAGGAACCAGTAAGTTCTAAAGAACTTCTGGAACGCTCGCTATCACCTCCTTTCACGAACTCGAGGAACTCAAATGGCAGCTACGGCATAACTCTCTTCGTCTCCTTATTTTAGCGTAAGTACTCAATGAAGGCACGAAGAGAGTATTTATAGAGAAAGACCGAAACCCTAATCTTAATCCTGGCCGTAACTGATTGCGAAAAGATAGGAGTGAATAATGAAAAGATTTGAATAAATTAAATTCAAATTCCACAAAAGATGGAGCTGATTAATTGACTCAACATTTTCATAACTGCTCAAATCTTCCAATCAGCTACATCATGCACCACCTGCGCCCCAATACCCACCAAGCACGTCAACCCGTGCGCCTGCGCAGTTGCACAATATTGCAGCAGCTCTGCGCGCAGCAACGCAACACAGCAGCTCTGCGCTCAGCCGCACAGCGCACAGCAGCGCAGTAGCTCCTGCGTGCCCCTATGCAGCCACTGCATGCCACCTGCGCTCCCCTGTGCAGCCACTGCGCGCCTCTTCGCATGCGACTCTCGCAGAGACGAGCGCATGAGCACATCAACTGTGCACAAGTCGCCTTGCGCCGTTGCTAAGTGCAAAGTGCGCCAACAAAGCGCCACTTTTTGCCCTTGAGCCCGAGTTCGAGTCGCTAAGTCCCTTCGGGACTTATCTCCATAAGAAAATTATTCCATGAGCATGACAAAAAGCATTAATGTTTCTTTGTTGGTTTATCCTTCTTTCCACTAGAAAAATGCCCCCACATGACACCCATGTGCCTCTCCACACTTCAGGTGATCTCTCAACACAAGTAAAGCTTTAGAGATACCATCCATTTGGTTTTTTCAATGTGGGACTATCTTTCTAGTTTCTAAAGCAAAACACCAACAACAATGAGCAAAAATACCAACAATCTCCAACATATCTCTATATATGGGTTAAGCGTTCCCCACAGTGACTGTCCATCATGCATTAGGATAGATGTCGCTACGACTTGAACCTTTCTGCATGGGTTAAATGACAACATGATACAAGAATGGACTAAGCCTTGAATTCTATACCATAACTGTAATTCTTCCCACTCACATAATGATATCAACTGCGCTTCTGGCTGTACTTCAAAGGCCTTGTGCTAACCTAGTTTCGGTGTATGTATTTTCGATGTCTACAAGATTTTCCTCAAGTGACGGCCTACATCTCTATCCATACACTTTAGGTGAGTTCTTTTGGAGTCTTTGGCATGAAGCATTTGAAGTTATGTGTAGACAACTCTAGAGGGGGGTGAATCGATAATAACCAAATAAAAATTAACTCTTTCACCAACAGAATAATTAATCAGAGAATTAATACGGAAATAAAAGAGATCAGAAAAGCATACGCAAACACAGCAGTTTTAACCTGGTTTCCCTCATGGAGGACTAGTCCAGGCCTGAGAACTCTCGCTCAGGATTGAAATCTACTATTTGTGAAATAGTGTACACCACGTGCCTTTAGTCCGAAGAGCACGCAAACTTTTTTACAAAACACGAGCTTTTAGATCGAAGCTCTCGAACACTTCAACTTCGCAGAAAGCAAAATTTGGAATTTTCTAAGTGACTTTTCTTTCACTCTTGCACACAACTTCTAGCTGATATCGCACTAAGCATCTTGGGCTAAGGAGAGTTGTGGCTTTAGGAGATATGGAAGAATGAAGATTTGAGTATGTAAAGCTTAGAAGGCTTGAATGTTTGAAGGTGAGAGATGATTTGAAATGAGAGAATTCAAGTTCTACTTATACTACTCTAGGGAGGCAGAGTTCGGCCTGAATTTTGTCCCAAGAATTCAAATTTTTGAACGTTGGACAGCTTGTATCAAGCAGTCCCTAAAAATTAGGGTACTAAAAATTAGGGGACAGAGTTCGGCCCGAACTATGTCTCCCTTAGGACAGAAGTTCTCATTAGGCTATGGTGGTTTGGTTCGGTTCAGGAATTGGTCTGTTTGTATGGTAGAGCTTGGAGAGATATGTCTAGGGGTTGAAATGACACAGCGCGACTCAACATACACATTCTCTTAGACTCAATAAATTGAAGATTACAGACTTGGAACAAATAGAAAAACCAAGAGCCCTTTGATGACGCATTTCTTCTGATATTTGAGCAGACCTGAAGACGTCTTTTTCTTTTATAGCAGTCGTCCAAACATAAGCAGATCTGAAAATCTGAATACCTTTTTTGCCCCCGAACCTTCGACTGGGAGCGTTGCCCCCTCAACCCCTGTCCGCTGACTGGGCAGCGGAACCCCCGATACAAGGCCCCGGATAGGTCGCTAGGCAGTTCAGAAAAATTCTTTTGTATGACGCCGTCTTTGGTCCATCATTAATTCTTCATTGCCTATGTTCTGGTTTGATCATGTTTGATCACGCTTACTGCATGTCTACAAATACATGTTAGGCGAGCAAAATATGTTACAGTACGATACAAGCATGGCAATATGATATAGGACAATTAGGACATTAATGCTAAGTTTAAGTAGCAATATGATAGTGAGAATATGAATATTAGTGACAATATTATGTTAAACTTAATTGATTAGCCATATTCAAAAACACGATGTAATCATTGGGCTAACAGCATTTTGCTTCCTTGCGGTGCTACACCGCTATGACATGGCCCGAAGCCGAGACCCTATCTCGTGTGGTGTCATACCACTTGTACCATGAGGCCCAACCTCTTTATAGTACCAAACTACCCAACATGAAGCCTTTTGCTTCTTTGCGGTGTTACGCCGTCGTGACATGGCTTGCAAAGCCGAGACACTGTCCCATGTGGTGTCACCCACTGTAATATGAGGCCCAGCCTCTTTGTAGTGCTGCCTACTTCTCTTCATCATACAACATTAGGCTCTCTTGTCTATGTGCGGTGCTACACCGCTGTTATTTGGCCCGAAGCTGAGACTTTATCCTCACTAGGTACCTCATGTGGTGTCACCCCACTGTAGCATGGAGTACTATGCTGCTTTGTAGTGCTGTGCTACCCATACTTCCTGTAAAGTATGCCAGACATCCCAGATGCCTGAAAACTCATTAAGGCTTCCAAGCCATCCTCCTACATGACTTTTGTTCTTTGTAAAGAACAATCAGTAGACCACAGTGGTTCTAGGTTCGTAATCCTGCAACATTCCAAAAGATTGTCCACTACTCCTGATATTCTTCCAGTTAATGGTCCTTCTTTGAACTAAAAGCTAGATGCTTAGTAGATTTCTCTTTGAACTAATAGCATAAAGCTTTATAGTAGAATTACAAAGACATAATATTAGAGTGTCTTCAAGTCCATCTTACGTGCTGTGTCTTCAACTAGCTGGCACTTGAGACCTTTGGTGAATGGATCTGCCAGATTCTCCCGACTCCGAACATCCACTACGACAATGACTTTAATAAGATCATTTACCGCCATGTGCCTTAGGCGCACAATCCTCTACTTTCCATTGAAGAGGTCATTTAATGCTACCCCTGAAGTTGTCTGGTTGTCGCAGTATATCGGTATCGCCGGTATCTGCGCACCAACCATTGAAAGATCATACATGAGCTCCCGAAGCCATTCTGCTTCATCCGCTGCAGCCGCCAGTGCATAGAACTCAGATTCTATAGAAGGTGACATAACATAGTCTTCTTCTTCGACTTCCACAATATAGCAGCTCCATCCATGGAGAAAACATATCCTTCTGTGGACCTCTTACTCTCTACTTCTGAGCACCAGCTTGCATCGCTGAAGCCTTCCACTACTTTTGGATCTCCGCAGTAGTGCAGTACATACTTCTGAGTCCTTTTGGGGTATCTCATATCTTCTTCACAGCTTTCCAGTGCTCCACACCTGGATTGCTCGTGAACCGACTCAGCATCGCCATGGCAAAAACTATGTCAGGCCTTGTGGCAGTAGTCGCATACATCAAACTCCCGATGATGCTTGAATACTCCACTTATCTGACACTTTTCCTTGGATTTGGCTTCAGCTTCTTGTCACACCTATAAGGTGTATTGATCCCTGGAAGATCCTGATACCCATAGCGTGTGAGCATCTTCTCAATATAATAAGACTGTGACAATGCTATTCCAGTTTCCTTCTGGATGATCTTTATCCCCAGGATAACATCAGCTTCCCCTAAGTCTTTCATGTTGAACTTAGATGAGAAGAACTTCTTTGTCTCAGTGATACTTGCTAGATCTGTACCCAAGATCAGCATGTCGTCCACGTACAGACAAACGACAACTCCTCTTCCATCAACGAACTTTATGTACACACACTTGTCCGTCTCGCTGACCTTGTAGCTGTTTGATCTTATAACTTTATCAAACTTCTTATGCCATATCTTGGGAGCATCTTCAGACTATACAGAGATTTTACCAACTTACAGACTTTGTCTTCGAGGCCTTTGACGACAAATCCTTCTGGTTGTTGTATGTAAATCTCTTCGGTCAATCCACCATTCAGGAAAGCGGTCTTAATATCCATCTGATGAATTACCATCTTGTGAATTGTAGCACAGCCTGCGCACAGCTGCACAACATCGTAGCAGCTCTGCGTGCAACAATGCAATACAGCAGCTCTGCGCTCAGCCACACAGTTGTATAGCAGCGCAAGCGCGTAACAGCTTTCGCGTAGCTGCACAGCAGTCCAACAGCTCCCACGTGCCCCTGTGCATCCACTGTATGCAGCATAAGCGGGCAGCGCAGCAGCTCCTGTGCAGCCACGTGCTAAGTGTAAAGTGCGCCAACAAAGCGCCACTTTGCACCCTTGAGCCAGAGTCTGAGTTCGAGTCGCTAAGCCCCTTCGCGGCTTAGCTCCATAAGAAAATTATCCCATGAGCATGACAAAAAGCATTAATACTTTTTTGTTGGTTTAGCCTTCTTTCTACTAGAAAAATGCTCCCACATGGCAGCCATGTGCCTCTCCACACTTCATGTGATCTCTCAACACAAGCAAAGCTTGATATGGAGATACCATCCATTTGGATTTTCCAATGTGGGACTATCTTTCTAGTTTCTAAAGCAAAACACCAACAACAATGAGAAAAAAACACCACCAAATGGTACCCAGTATAACTTTGCAATCACCCTCAATGAGCACATTATAGTTTCATTTCCTTTCGCAAAGTTCTAGAGCCAATCTTAAAGTAAGCCCCTCATCCTCCAATGGAGAGTCTCCTTCATGGTGTGTCGAGATGGCACCCCGAAAGAAGCCGTAATTTTCTTTAAGCACTGTGGCACCGCTCATATTGTCTTTACACAATATGCTCCATCAAAGTTAGCTTTCCAAATGACTGCAGGAGGAGGCCGCCAATACTCCTCTGATTCGATTAATATTGCTTAATTAGTAGTCCATCCTTGGATCTGGATGCCACTTTCGTGTTTATCATAAAGACGACCTGATGCTCAAATGACATTCTGTATACTGAAAGGATTATTTTTAAAGATAACTTTATTCCTCGCCTTCCATACTGATCACATTAGATAAAAGCTTCTAGAGATGATGTCTTGATCGCCTTTAAAAAGAATATCTTGGACGAAGCTTCGAACAATTAAGTCTTGATTCAAAAACCGTAGGGATGATTAGATACTTTGCCAAACAGAACCTGCAACAAAGCTCTGTAATAAAATATAATCTAATCTCTCAGAGTGTACCTTACATAAGTGGCAGACTGGATTAAAGTGATGTATCTGTCGATGTATATTATCCCCCGTAGGTAACGAATTCGTTAGTGATCTTCAAATGAACATCAGGACCCTCAGACAAATATGATGCAGTTTCCAAAGAAATTTCCATTTAGTAAATTCTGGATCTGGATGAGATGGGGATGCCAATATGTTGTCGTGGATTAACCTATATGCTGATTTGGTGTTGAACATCCCATTAGCAATATGTTTTCATACTAGTTTGTCAACACGACTGAAGGAACCAAGGGAAATCTGAGCAATGGCTAAGGCTTCATGAGCAGGAAATAAAAGGTTTAATAACTTGGTATTCCATGTGTAGCTGTCCTACAAAATAAGTTCACAAACTCTGTTCACCTGATGATTAGCATCCTCATAGCCTACCACTTTGTGTGATGGCAAATATGGTACACATGGGTCAGTCCAAATGTTGATGCAGGTTTCGTCACTAACTGACCAGTACACATTTTTCATGAGGTAAATTCTGCCACGTAGGATGCTAGACTAGATACATGAGAATAGTGTGATACTAGCAATCCATAAATCTCCATCCTTAAGGTATTTGTCCTTCAATAGTTTAGCCCACTCCAATTAGAATTTGTAAGATATATATCTCCAAGCCTATTTAGTGACCAAAGCCATATTGGTTATCTCTGGATTCCTGATTCCCTGACCACCTTGATCTTTTGGCATGGTGAAGATCGTCCAGGCAGTGAAATGCAGCTTCTTGATCCCATCTGAACTGCCCTACCAAAATTGTCTTTGGAGTTGTGATAGCTTGCTAGTAACCTCCTCCAGAGACATGTATGATGATAGGAAGTATGTTGGAAGTGAAGAAAGCGTCGATTTAATAAGAACAGTTCTTCCAGAGTGTGAGAGGTTTTTTCCTTTCTAACCCATCAACTTGGAGGAGCTGGAATCAAGTAGTTTGGCATGAGTGTTTGTAACTCCACCTTTCAATTTTTGAGAAATATTTTGATTTACTAAATAATAATAGATTTGATTTAAACCAATCGAATAATAATTCTTGATTAAATATTTTTTATATAAATATTTCATAATTCCTTATGGAGGTTGGCAAATAACTAATTTTTAAATTTATTTGGAGTGGTCCCCACTCCCTAACAACTCGTAACCACCTATCTAGTATATTTTTGAATAATTTGTGCAATTTATGAAAAGGGGGAGGACTTTTGTGAAAACTATTTTGAGCGGGGGGTATTATTTGTAATTATTCTGGGCGGGGGAGGGGGGGCTTTGATGCAAATGTTCATCTCTATTTGTAGAGGCCGAGGAAAGAGAAATCTCATTCTCTTCTTCAGACATTTTTTTTCCAAACCGAGCTTGTCCCCTTTTCTCTCCAGCCGAGCCAAACCCTAGCCGACGATGGTGGCGACAGCAAGGTGATGGCGACGGCAAAGGGTGTTTCTCCAGCGACTAGATCCCCTCGGCTTCAGTGTTCGACTGACAGTTCTTTCTTCGGCGCTTCTTCCCCGACAGCAGCTTGTCGATGCACCCGTTCCCAGTGAATGCTTCCTCTCTCGAAGCATCCTTGGTGGTCGAGACTCCGAAGAGCTACATTGACGATGCGTTCCTTGTAAGTTAATGGTGAGTAATTTTAGATCCGTTCTTCGTTGTCTTGATCGATCAATTGATTCTGACTTTTCTTCATTTTGTTTTGATCGGATTTTTGGTTCCGATCTAAGAATTTTCCAGGTCATTTTATCTTTGGTAGTCGTTTGAGTATCGATCCCTGCGGCAGTTCTTCCTACTCCGACAATTGGTGAGTTTAATTACAGATTCGTGTAGTTTATCTTCTTCAATTTTTTCTTTGATTTATTATTTTTCGATGATGATGTAGGTCGATTGCTGAATCGATCCATTGATTGAATCAATTGTACTTTTGTATCTCGATCTAGGTTAGGTGAGTTTCTTTTCGAATTTGAAATGTCTTCCTGAATTTATCTTAATTTGTGATTGATGAGTGGTTCTGGTTTATGTCAGAGTTTTGAATGGGAATTTAAATTGGATCTGGGACTCTTGGAACTGGTTGATAGTGAGCACGACGACGATTCAGGTGGGGGACGAGCCCGTCGATTTTTTAGGTTATTCCTATGACTCTTGTTTTTTTCCTATCTTTGGGTGAGGCTGGGTAATGTCGTATTGTTTTGGTTCGTGTCCAGGAGCATCGTGTTCATTCGTTTGTGCATCCAGAGCCTTGCAGTTGCTGTTGATGTTGTGATTCATATCTTGCGTTGTACTCGTGTCCGATGGTTGAGTCTGTGTCCGAGAAGTTGACCTTGTCCGTGCTCGGCTAGGTGCAGACCTGTAGCAGTGTTAATTGACTGGAGATGAGTTCATTTTTGGGGTTGTTTTGATGGCTATAAATTTAAAGTTGTATATTCTTATATTAGTTTATTTTGACTTGTTTATACTTCTCTACTTAATTGTTCTGATTCATAATTTATTTTGGATTCGAGTTGGTTGTAATTTCGTATTATTTTCCATCTGCTTGAATCTTCTTCTTCTCTGAAATTTTCGATTATTTTTTAGATGAGATCTGGGTGTGGTTCGACTATCTGGGACGAGTAGCCATTAAGAAGTTTTAGATTCGAAATTAAGAGGGTTTTGTGTTTACTTTAAAGTTTTGTTGAAGAGTTGGTTGTTTAAGCTAAACCTTTGTTTAATCTCGGGTTAGATGCTGAATTGTTGTGTTGAGGACCAGGCCTGTAAACAGCAGGGCTTCATTCTTGGTTTCATTTTGTTTGCTAAGTATAAGACTGGTTCTATGTTAAGTAATATTGGTTTAAATATTGTGTTTGGCCGAGAAGCTGTTTGGGCCACTAGGCTGGACTTGGTTGTTGCATCTTTACCAAGGATTGGTTTGGTGTGGTCGCGCTCATGGACTGGATATTTGAAAGCCAGCCCTTGAATGGTTAAGTTTTAATTGTTAAATGTTTAATAGGATATTTAATGGAAGCATAACATAGTATTAGAAATTAATCAACTTATAAATCATTTTAAAATAGGAGGACATCCAGCTCCATATAGTACACTTAATTTTCCGGAGCAAGGCAAGTACTGTTCTATGGTTTTTGTACATTTACATATATTGTACCTATCTTGTGACACGTCATGACACGATATCCTGTACTGTCATACTTTCCTGTTCTTGAACATTCTTGTGTCGGGAGGGGAAATACACTAGTTATGTGACCAAACCCCGGTTACTATATTCATGTAGATAGCTTAGGCCTCGCATCGTGCACGGGGGTCCTAAGCCGTACCGATATTCATGTACTCCTGTATATGTTCCTATACTCACCTTAGCCGGTCACATAGGCTAGTTATATTTCAAATATTGTGCACTTGTCATGTCTTGTACTTCAGGTTCATGGTTACATTTATGTACTCTATTTCCTGTACTTTATTTCCTGTACCTACATTCCTGTACTTTCATATTTATTTTCTGTATTTCATATTTCGTACTTTCCTGTACTCATTTTCATATCATGATGTTGTTGTTCATTACCTAGAACTGTACTTTGCTCCGCTCCTGACTAGGATATGTTGTAGGTGAGATGGAGGCTCTATGTGACACTTATTATGGCTGTGAGCCTGTTGATGCAATAGAGCCAGCTGGAGTTGCTCTAGACTTAAAGGCTGAGGAAGCCTAGTGCATTAACCTTAGTAGTTTATATTCTGTTTGTACTTGAGACTATCAGACTTTACTTTCCTTTTAGTTGGATGAATGTAATAACTTTTAGACATGTACCTTGATTTCTGGGATCCGCTTATATAGATGCTGTGGTTTATATTCATTCTTATCTGGACTTGTCATTTCCCTAGGATTGGTACAGCTCACTACGTTGAGTCTTCCAACGTAGGCTGGGCGTGTCCGACTCGTATTCGATTATACGGGAGCGGGTTGTGACATGTTTTTAGTGGTGGCCCATGCAGGTCCTATCCTAATAGTACCTAGGTATTAGTGTACTATTGGGGGACTTGATTTAAACTAGGGAAACTTGAATCACAGTATAGGAAATCGGTACATCGGGTTTATGGATATTATATAAACATTTACATTTACATTTACTTATATGATAGATTTTTATCAATCACGAAGTTTTCTTTTTTTGTAGGATGGTCACTACGAGGAAGACCGTGGATCAGCCGGGAGTTGCAGGCAGTTCAGGACAGTCTGCACCAGACGTCCCGTTAGAGCAGCTTCCACCACCGCCTCATATCTTTACTCCACCACTCCCGATGATGATGTTCGACGGCGCTCCTGTGATGGCCATGTTCCAGCAGTTCATGAAGGCTCATGTCACTACAATATTTTAGCTTGAGGGTATTTTGGTCATTTAAGAATTTTTTTGAATTTATTTTGATTTATTGAATTGGTGATTGTGATTTCTGACTTTGGCTAATTGAGACTCTGGAAACTAACCTAGAAGTTGACCCTAGCTATGGTGACTTAGTTAGCATGGTAGGACCCAAGTCTAACTTAAGTGAACCTAATTTTAGTCATATAGAATCAAGTTTGAAATATGAGAAATAGGAATAGGTTCATGACTTATGACTTATGATTTTAATTCCATGACTAATGCAACTTGGCCCATAGGCCCATTAGTGAAACCCTAACCCTAACCTAGCCATTAAGTGTCCGGCCAACCTAGGTATTCCCCCCTATAAAATCTCCTTTCCACTTGTTCTTGCCTCTTTTGTGTTATTCCAACTTTTAGAAAGGAAAGGTAAATATTCCCATCTTCCCTAATTCATATTAATTCTATTTTAATTCCTTTTTGATCCATATCTTTTGCAATAGATTCTAATCATCCTCTATTTGATATTCATGGAGAATGATTTCAGTTTGTGAGCAATTTGGAGGATTTGGCTAGCAACGAAAATCAATCGATTTGGGGCTTTTCTTGATCATTTGCAATCTATAGGTAAAACTCCTCAAATTGTGTTATTATTTTGATTTCTTAGCATCCTAGCCTAGATCTAGGTGTCCCCTAGTTGTCCCTAAAATTTGGTTAGAAATTATGTATATTTGGTGTCCGTATCGGACACGTGTCAATGTGTATGTGCAAGTGTTTGATTAAATGCCTCAAAGAGTAATTTATTACAGTTTTTAAAATGTATTTGAATAGAAATGTAGATCTACATGTGTTTAATGTTTCCCTATGATTTGTGTCCAATTTGGAGCCGTGTCCGTGTCCAAACAGGACACAAACACGCTCGTAGCAGCCTAGGGCAGTACCCTGCTGCTCGAGGCCTCGTGCTCACTGCACAGGGCACGTGGCGACCTGTGGTTTGGCACAGAGAAGGGGGCAATGACTGACAGGTCAGCCCCTAAGCCTCGTGTCGAATGATCGTGTGTCGGACACGTGGTGTCGTGTGCATTGGGATTACACTGGGTGTGTGAAACGTGTTGACTCGGTCTAATGCGGGCTTCGTGTCCACGTTTGACATGTAGTAGACACGTCATGATGGGTCCACTGTGTAGCCCTATACGTGGGCTACACGTGTGCATGACCACGTGTCGTGAGGAGTCGTGTGTCGTGTCCATGATCTCAGTGAACACGTGCACGATGCCTCTGTATGCACTGGTTTACTGTGTGTGTGAGTTTTCAATTGGACACGTTTGTATCCAGTTTTTGGACACTGGGACACCCCCATGACACAATCACATGTAGTACATTCATTACCAACCTATTGATTTGAATATTAGTTGTTATTTCTAATTTGAATTTGTGAATTTCCTAATATTTCTGATACCAAAAACTGTCAACTGTTTTCCTGAGAATTTCGAAGTATGTAAATTGTTTTGATTGATTTAATTTGTGATGTATGTACACCTATATATATCTGGGATTGAGCTACCATATTAGGGGTTTATAATGGCATGAGAATTTGATTTCAAGTTTGCATTTGGGTTGTCCAAACTGAAACTGTTACATTCATTGAATTTTTTGAGTTTGTATACCCTGTTTGTTCCTGAGAATATGAACTGTCATAAGTTTTACTATTTTGGTTGGGTTAATTTCAATGTGATTCCTATATTTAGCTAAGTTTAAGTTTCAATAGGAATCATGGTGGTGTTGATATTGGTTTTCGATTTCAGTGAGATATCAAATTATAAACTGTTTTCCTGAGAAAAACTGGGAATGTTTCACTCACACACACACTACAAAATCTGAGAATGGACACTCATGTATACATTGTCACATATACACACACTGTTTCCTGAGAACAATGAAGACACACACACTACTGCTACACACACATGACCCTAGACACTCCTACACTTTATACATAACCTGGAAACTGAGAATTGACACCTTAAACACACACATTGATTCCTATGTCTACACACATACATATAGCACATTTTACACTGTTTTCCTGAATACACTCATTCACACATTCATACACACACCTATAGCCCTATCACATATACACACACTGTTATTAATGCCACACACACACACACACACACACATGTCTCTCTCTCACTCTATTCTCACTCTATGTATACATATATGATATCTATAATCTATGTGATAATAATGTGATTGATATGTAAGTTGCTTATATTAATTTAGTATATAGATAGATATATATATAAAGTGTGAAATACGTGTGATATAGGCTATATATGGCATATAGCCTATGGCACATAGCCTATGGCACATAGCCTATGTAGATTCATATGTGATAACCTATGTGTGTGGCATGTATAGACATATGATTTGTGTGTTGTTAGACTTGTGTGACTTGTGAATGATGTGTACTTGCTAGGATAGACTGGTTAGGCTAAGTGAGAATTATCTGGGTTAGGTTTGACCTAGTTGACCTAGTTTGACTAGAGTTGACCAAAGGTTGACTTTAGCCTAGATTGACCCAAACATCATGTAGAATGCATCGTAGCAGTTTATTTTACCAATTTGGATATGTTGTGACTTATACTGTTCTGAATAGGAGCCAGACACCACTCCTCAGGCAGTATTTCATTCAGACACTGAGGATATCAGGCGAGTACATTCTCTGACCGTTTTATACTTGCTAGGACTATATTCTTTCTCTAGATTATTTTACTTGATGCTGACACGATAGAAACACGGATTAGTACTATATGGATCTTTTCATACGATGTTATCCCCCTCGGGAGCATCAGATACATCATGTCATGTGCGTTTCACTTTCATCATGTATTCCTGTGCTTTCACCATTCATATGCTCTCTCGTGATTCATATACTCTCATGTTCACGGAGCCCCCATGTTTATATTCACGTGCACCCATTTATGGGCCCTCATGTGAAATCATGTACAATAACATAACTTGAACGGATCCTTGTGTATTGATTGGGGATAGAGGAGTAGAAATAGTCATGTGGACATTTCCAAAGTAGTGTAGCCATGTACAACCTCTCATGTTTATTATCAAGCCGTTCACATGTCTATCTTGTACTCTAAACCACTAGTTCATTGTAGCTCTTTACTTATAGTAGATATATTTTTACAGTCTTCTCTTTTACTTTATATATACTCTTCAGCGTTTTATGTATCTTACTCTATTGCCTGTATTCACTACAAGAAAAATGATGATTCTTGACGGTTTATAAGTTGATGGTCGTAAAAAACCGTCAAAAAATGGCTTATCTTGACGGATTTAGCCTTACGTCAAGAAATGTCTTATTTTATGTTAATTTAGCAATCTTGCAGCATAATAGTTGACGGTTTTAGTGGATTCGTCAAGAAATATTATTTTATTTAATGACGATTCGGTAATAACCGTCAAGTATTACATATGCTGAAAAAATTTCAAAAATTTTCAACTGCCATTATAGTAAATTTATCAAACTTTTGATATTTGTTGACGGTCGATTTCTTAATTTAATTGAAGAATCAGCTACCAAAACTTTCAATCTCCCTCTCCACTTTCAATTTCCCTCGCAGAAAACCCTCTCTTCCTCGAGAGCCCTCTCATCTTCCTCGAGAAAATCCCTCCCTCTAAAGAAAACCCACTCCCTCAGCAAAACCCTCTCCTTCACCACTCTACTCGCACTCGACCCAACTCCTTTTTTTCACTGTCGATACCCGACCCATCTCTTCCCCTTAGCCGACTCGGAATCCCTAGCCCTAATCCGACTTCTGATCGGATTTGGAAGGCTTCAAACTCTATATAATGAACCCTAGCCCTAATCCGAGTTCTGATCGGATTTGGAAGGCTTCGAACTCTATATAATGAACCCTAGCCCCTCTTTATCTTAAACCCTAAATCTGAGTTCTTTACAAATCCCTTGCCCTAACCCTAGCTCGTGAGGAAATCGGAGAATCGGCAGAAAACCGGAGGCGCGTACGAGGCAACCTTGCTTGCTACGCCGGTGACCGTCCGTGACGCAAGGGTTCGAGACGCTGCTCCTCTTCTTCGGGCACGAGAAAGGTATATTTCCGTCCCGTGTCCCTTCGTTTTGGCTTTAGGTGGTGTGTCGATGATGACACGATCCCGTGTCCCCCAAAATTGGGATAGACGAATTTGACTTCATGTCTAGTTATTGATTTCATGTTTTGGTTTGGGTTCGATGCGTCGGTGCTCGGTTTTGTTACTGCGTTGAATTAAAAAAAAAAAGAGTTGGGAACCATTAAATACTTGTTTCTCCAAGTTTAGTTTTCTCTAGAAAAACAATTTGTTTTCTTTCTTAAGAGTCATTCACTTTAGTGCAACAAACAAGTGCACTGCTGCTGCACAAACAAAAATTCCAAGCAGCAAACTGCTGCTGCATATGCTTGCAAGCAGTTTCCAACTGTTGTTGCTGTGGTGTACACAGGATTGCGCTGATGCCATCAAAGGCAGGAAATACCTATTGTGCACTACACAGATGATTTCCTCCCTCTCCGTGACAGCTATAGAGAAGTGAATGTCACTACAAATACATATTTGTTGATGTCTGTAGAGATTGACTACTTGGCCTTTATTTTTTTTTTCCTTTTTTCAAATAACATACAAAGTAGGCTTCAGAGAAATGAAGCAAAGAAAAAAAAACACAAGCTCATGCTGTTTAACATAAAAGAGAACATGAAAGTTGAAATCTCAAAAAAAGGAATTAATTCTAACTCCCACATCATGCAAAGCAATGATATTGAAATACTATTAATTCTAATCTCAAAGAAGGAATTAATTCTAACTCCCAGATAAAAGAGAACATGAAAGTTAGAACATAGTATAAAACAAATTACATAGAAACTACTGGATAAAGATATTGAAATACTATTAGATAAAGATACCGAGTCTATCAGAATATAGAGTAGTGGTTGAAATTCATTTTCTGCATGCTTGTACATGATAGAATTGAAGCGATTAGTATGTCTACCATTTCTTTTTAATTAACAGGTTCTTTAATTATTTTGTTTATGCTTCTCGCATAGAAATTTGATATTTGCCTTCCTGTTTCAATAGCTATTTTACATAACAGTTTCTTATGTTTTTCTCAGATTCCATTTTATCCGGCTGTATTTTGTCAGAATGAAACTGATGGAGAAGGTTCCAGCTTTGTTTTGTACTTCAAGCTCTCTGAGAGTTACTTGAAGGAACTTCCACCCTATTTTGTGGAAAATATTAGATAAGATAGCTTAATGTGAATCCAACTTGAAGTTCCTTTTCATATATTTGTTAAGAGTTGTTAGATTAGTTAGTAGTTAGAGTGGCTTTTTTTGTATATCTATACTTAGCACCTTGTGTGCTCCTACTGTCCCACCTTTTCATAATTTCCTAAAACCCTCTTGTGCTTCTGGCTTCTAAGCGATTGACCAAAACTTTCTCTATGCTGAATTGTTGGGTAAAGAGGTCATCGATTACAGATCAGCTACTACTATTGACGGGGTTTAGTATCTGACCATCGTATCAAGACATGCCAAAGTGCTACAATTTGGACGATACGTACAGGTATCGGCAAACATTGCTAACCTTAAGTTGAACATTCCCTAAAACAAGGAAATCCTTGAAGTCCTAAGCAACCATGAAATCTACAATAAGAAGTGTAGAATAAGGGGCTAATATCAATGTCCAACTGTATATCCAATTGAGAAACCTCCTATTCCCTAACGAAGGCCCCAGCCAATGGATTACCCACCCTTTAGTGAATATACAGTTTGTTCTACCATCTTTTGTGCAATAACAGTTTGTTATTGAAATAGCTTAATAAGATAATTTTTTATCACATGTTCCTGTGGTTAGGACAGACCATGCTATTACCCAGGCGAAAGACTGAAATATACATAGAGGCCTGACTTTTGGTAGTTGAGGTCCACATTATTTCATCACCGTTCTTCGTGGCATAATTTATGTTTAAATGGTTGAGATTCACATTTTCAGTGGTTTTGACTTTTGGTGGTTGAATTGCAGAGAGCTTGACCAGAAGTTGAGAGATGCATTCCATATGTACATAGAGGCGCGTGGGGTAAATGAGAAGCTTTTCCCATTTCTCCAAGCTTGGCTTTATGTGAAGGATCATAGGAACATGATGCAATGGTTTAAAAGTGTGGGCACTTTCATCACTAAGCACAAACAAACATGATGCAACAAGTTGGATCATCTCAGAAGTTGATTTTGTTCTGAGAGTAAGTAAAAATTTGCAGATGCATATCTTGAATGATATTTGAGACCCTAGTAGTTTCAGATATAACCTGTGTTGCATGACATGCTATTGTATTTCATGTTCATGGTAGTGTGATATCTAGAAAACAAATGGTTAATTCAACCTAGAGCTCTTCGTCCATTTACTTTCTTTCTCTTCAAACTATTTCAACTTCTGAATGATTCTACTGCATTGACACTCAGAAAATTGTTGGATTGATATGTCGACCATCCCTGTCAAGCATTTCTTGATTGATATACCTGTGAAGTTGGAAAACATTGATGGAGTTTATGTGCAGATTAATTTTATTAAGTCTTACCAACTCATATATTCTGTTGCTGGCTATTATAGTTCTTTTAAATAATTCTGTTTCTTAGACCAATTGACCTCATTTGTTGGTCAAGTTCCGTGTTCCGATGGTTATGATATCGTTTTTAATGTTTTTCTTTTTTTTGACTTCTGTTTTGGAAAATAATTTGTGGAGAAACAGTTGATTTCAAGGATGATAAAGTTCCTTTTCATATATTTCTACCTGCCTTCAGATCAGTCTTTTCAAGAGTCGAAAGAAAGTAGCCATTACCTATCGAACTTAGTTGATACTTCAAACCAAGCCTATCATATATGCTTAAACTCTAGAATGTACAAACTATGTCATAGATCATGTTATGTAACAAGTTTCATTAGTAGCATGAATTTCTCATTGTACGTATTATCATAGTTTTATTTTTCTGAGCACAAGGACAGCTCCGACTGCTGCCCCCTAACTTGAGGCTACCCCTTTCCTATAGTACTTAACTGACAGTATTATTCTCACAATGTTGAGGATCTTATATTATGGAAGTGTTACTTCATAAGGACCCATCTTGCTCATAAAGGTCAGGAAATCAATTAAGGGCATAATTTATACAGACTAAACTTGCACGGTAAGACTATAGATTCCACGGCTTGAATTTCAGAGACATGAAGTGAACAACTTGCCGTGGACTTATATATGAAAGAAACTGTACTCAGGTATCTTCATGTGTTCATTTCTTCCTTAGGTATTAACTTCACACTTTCTTGTTGGATCCTTATTTTTTCTAAAAGGATGGTTATAGATAATTACACACGGAGATGGAGCCCTAGTTGGATCTATAGATTCAACAGTGCTTCAAATTTGTTAAAGGACTTGACCAAGACAAATGCAGGAAGGCAAGTAGAGAAGCACTCTGATTTACTGCATGTACTTCAAATTTGTTAAACATGATAATGCCCCTGTAGTCATCACTCACTTTGCTTTTGACTTGTACCTCTGAATATTATTGGAGAGAAGACAACCACACATGACCGCATTATTGGGGAACACTTTTTCAGGTATGTATTTATTTTTGCCAATACATAATTGAAGTACTAGATTAAGAGACGTTTTGATATCACTAGGATGAATAGTGTTGCAGTGATTGTATTTGATGAAGAGCCTGTAGATATATTGTTTACATATGTTTTTATTATCATATATCATAGGCCTGACTTTACCGGTGGGTGTAATCTTGTTGTCTTACACTAACCCAGATGTCACTTGTATTATTGAAGACTTGATTGCATTTCATCTTCAAGCAAAATGACAATAAAGCTAAGGTCACCTTTGTTTGCCATTAAAATTGTTTTGATTGAAATTTTAATACAAACAGAACAGTGTTACAATGTAGGACTTAGATGTAGTCCTAGAAGTACACTTTTGTTTAAGCTGGGTCCTTAGTGCCAATGGAGCGAGTGGTAATGCGTTGACTCCGTTGACCGGCTGACGACGGTTATCGGTTCTCTGAAGGTGTTGATTGCTCTGGGTGCTGGAGCTTGCTGAGAGGAGGAAGACGTTGAGTGTCTAGAACTGCCTCTCCCGTGATTCTCTATTATGGATTCTCTCTGTGTTGTGAATCCCTTGTGTGTGTGTGTCCTTGTGAAGGAGATGATCCTTCTATTTATAGTTTTGCAGGCTGGCTGCTCATGCGCGCATGCAGGATGCGCCGGTGTGGGGACGCCACGTGGAGGTTGCTGATGGAGGTGCATGGATGCTGCGCCCTGATCGAGGGGGAGAACTCTTCATACTGCTGTTGTGAGCCGGCACGTAGCAGAGAGGAGATCTTTCCGTTGCTGAAATCTTGGACGAGTTGAGTCAAAGGACACGTGTCGTCGACTCATGGTTCGAAGATCTCGGATTTGGTGGAGAGGAGTGATCTGGTGGGCTGCGCCTTGGATTGGGCGCAAGAGGAGGCTGCGGCTCATAACTTTTAGGAGTTACAAACCATTTGGGACGCATGGCTTTTGAGGCGCATGCAGGCGACTTTCCTTCTGTCTTTCGGGATCAGAGAGCAGTCTGGGGCATATGGCTTTTGAGGCGCATGCTGATTTGGACGCATGGCCGTAGAGGCGCATGCTGATGGTGGAGTGGCCACGTGGCAGTAGCCGTCGAAATAAAGTCATGATGATGCTGACGTTGTCGACGCTTCATTTTCTGAAAAAGCTGTCGACTGTTCAGACTTTGGGAGGCGTGCTGCCAACTCTGTCAGTTCAGCATTTAATGTTGGTGACGTTCGATGGACAGCTGAGTGGGCGCGTCGGTTGGCGTTCCACTCGGTATGGAGATGTGTGGGGGTGTACCCTATGTAATGCGCTGAGTACTGTAGGGCGCGTCTGTGTGATGCGCCTGATGCCGAAGGACGCGTCCGTGTGATGCGCTGCTGGTGCATCGAACATGTCTTTTAATGATGCGGCTGTCTCGCTCTTCGAGTGCTATAAATAGCCGTTTGGCTGAATTCGAAGCGTCCGGTTCATCCATTTAATGTAAATTCATTGTACGGAATTCGGAGGGCCATCCACTTGGCGCGTGGGTTTGATCTGCCCCGCCTATAAATAGTGGCATGGAGAGAAGGTTTGCTTCTCATTTCCTCACGTACTTCCAATATGAACTTGAACATGCGGGTGCATTCTTTTGACGAAGTGCTCCCGAGATGAGACGCTGTGTTGTCTTCGATGCACTTGAAGGTGACTGTTACATCCAAAAGACGGAGTCGAGGGCTTCTGAGGCAGGCGGAAGGTGCCTGTTGCATCCAAAGATAGGGATGTTCGGGCCTCGTCTCCGTTGTTCCGGAAGAGCCGTAGATCGGAATGGCGGTGCTAGGCTCTCTCTTCCTTCAAAGTGGGTGTCGCCCACTCTGGTTGTGTTGAGAGCTTCCTTGTGCCATGATTTCGATCACGGTCTTCCTTGGGCTTTGGAGGCTCTTTCGAAGCCTCCCCTGGCCACAGCTTTGTCGTGCTTCTCTCTTCCTTGGTTCCAGCCAGAGGGTTAAATCTTTGTGGATCCTGGCTGGAAGAGCGGCGCTGGGCTCTGCTCGGTCAGGTGAGCCTGGCTGGAAGAATTTGGCTAGCTGGGCTGGATGTACATAACTGAGCTGCTGAAGATATGGTAGGATGCGCCTGGTTGGAGGCGCATGAGGTCTGCTGCGCCTGACTGATGGCGCATGGTGGCTGCTGCGCTTATCTGAAGGCGCATGGTGGCTGCTGCGCTTATCTGAAGGCGCATGGTGGCCGCTGCGCTTATCTGAAGGCGCATGGTGGCCGCTGCGCTTATCTGAAGGCGCATGGTAGCCGCTGGCTGTAGACTTAGGATCTTTCCTTTGTAGAAGTTCTCCTTTGTACAACCTTTTCTTAGACATGTAATAGACTTCTATATAAAATAAAAAGTCCTTCTTCAAATGTCTATCCTTATTGATCTTGCTGTGAAGTTCTTCGTTTGAGTTCTAGCGCATGTAGTGTCTGGCGCATGGGCTTTCTGGTTGTAAAATTCCATGCTTCTACAAGACCCCCTTCAAAGTTTTCAAAACTTTTGAATAAGTTTTGGAATACTTTGAATAAGAAGCATGGAGGTCAGGGCGCATGATTTCTGGGCGCATGCCTGTTCGGGCGCATGCTCTTCTCAGTTAATGATGATGGTGCCTCGGTAACCGAAAAGATTAATGATGATCTTTTGGTTTTATTTGCTGCTAACCCGAGGCGACGGCTGAGATCACACGTCATCTGTTCACGCGTGCGACCAAGCCCTATAAATAGGTAAGAGTTGGAGAGAGAAATGGTTCTTCTTCTCTGTGTCTCTGCTTCTTTAGAGTTTCTTCTTCAAAACCCTAACTTCTCCTTCCTCGAGAGAATGGCTCCCAAGACTCCTCGCGGTGCTGTCGGCAAGGGGAAGGAGAAAGCGAAGGAGTCCGCCGAAGTTGCGGCGGCTGTCGTTCCCCGTCGGCCTGTCGAAGTTCGGCCGGAGGTGGTTGGTAAGTCTCGTTGTCCGTACGCCAACGCACATAGGCCTTGAGTCTTTAATGATGTGCCGCGGTCTTTGCCCGCCGACGCGCATGGGTTTAAACCCTGGTGATGCGCCGAGGCTATACTGCTGACGCGCATGGGTTCAAACCCTGATGATGCGTCGAGGCCATACTGCTGACGCGCATGGGTTCAAACCCTGATGATGCGTCGCAGTTTTCTCCTTTAGACACATTGTGTGTTCTCTTCTGACTTTTTCTGATCTTTTGCTAGTGTCGATGGCAATCCCGCTTTTGAGTGAAGTTCTCTTGGAGGCTGCCTTCAACCAAATAGGAGTAGAGCATAACGAGGAAGTGATAAACCCTGCTCAAGATGCTCTTATGCTGGATCAGCCTCCTGAGAGAATGACCCTAATCCGTGAACAGCAGCATTGGTTCCTCAAACGGATGATGGAGCGTGGAGTCATTAAATCTTCCACATCTGATAAAGTGACCTTCCTGAAGCCTGAGTTCCTGTTTGGAGACCGTCTCACTTCTACTGACTCGTCAGTGCTGAAGGTCAAGGAGGACTGGTTCTTTACTGCGAATGGAGTGCATATGACTGTTAAGCAACTTGAACGTCAGTGGCCTTTGACGTCCTTCTGTCGCCTTGTTTCCCAGAGGAGGATGTCTTGGGAGCTTACCCCTTCTCAGGGGGGAGCGGTGACTGGTGTCATCCAAATTGATTCTACTTCCGACCAAAGGGATGCTTTGACCGTTGTACGGTCTGGGTCTTCTTACACTTGGCGGACTTTACGTCCTGGAAGACTCTACAATGATGTACCCATTGATACGCTTGCTTATAGTGCTTCGACTTTTACACATCGTATGTTTTTGATGGAACGCTCCTACCCGACAGGAGAGTTTCGGGTGGAGGGTTGGTGTCATTACGTCTCCAAATGGGATAAACTGACGCTCTGGATCTTGTCGTGATTTCGGACTGAGCTCCGAGAGATCGGGTTGACTGCCGCGATCCGCGCTACCCAGGCGGGTGTTGACCTTAATAGGCACATGTTCCTCGCACTCCTGGAGATGTTTGATATTCATACTGGGACCTTCTTTACTCCGGTAGGAGAGTTAGGGCTCGCACTTCATGAGATGTATGAGGTGTCTAAACTCCCTTGGGGGTCGGAGCCCTATGAAGAGTACTTTCCAACCAATGCGGAACTTCAGGTCCTGGGGGACAGAGCTGATGAGATGACGGCCGTCTTCAAGGAAGTGGCGAGTCATCATTACTATGTGCAGAAAAGGGATAAAAGCGGGTCGCAGCCCCATGTGACCGCTTGGAGAGATTATGTCTTTAGACAAGACAAAGAGGATTCTTCGAAGTTTTCTACTCCGTCGGCGCTCTCTCGTAGCGAGGTGCTGTCTGAAATGAGCACGTTAGGGGAGAAGAATCCCCGAGGAAATGAAGACCAGCAGTCAGATGCATGCTCCTACAGCTGCTTCTGGCACCTTGCTTATCCAATGTCATCCAAGGCGGTTTTGGTTGCCTATCTGATGATATGGCTCCGGGATTGCGTGTTCGCAGGTGGATCCGGTGCCGTCGAGAGGGTGACTCGAAACTTACTCCTGCCAGCCGTAAAATTGGTCTTCGGCCGGCGCTTGGCTCTCCTCCCCGCAATGGTATGTAACCTGCAGCGAGGTTTGCGAGAGTTTGCTGGAAATATGATTCATGATAGAGGCAGAAAAAATAACTTCCCGCGCGCCGAACTGCCGTTTCACTATTTGATGGGATGGCTGATTCTGCATCATCCCAGTGTGATAAGCCCAGGCTCGGAAGGAGATTATAAGGCTGGAGATGCATTCCTTCGTCGTTTCCATCGGAGGAGCTGGTCGCATACTGGTGTCCCGGTTTGTAGAAAGGTTTTATCCCGTCTTCAGGGTTGGGAGATCACCAAAGTTGGTCCCATCTATTTGGGTTTTGAGGCCAACGAGGATTTAAGGGACCTGGGCGAAGGTACCACCACTCTGCCTCAATGGGGATTCCGCTGGTTGCAAAGTATCCGGCCGTCCCATCTGGTGTACCGGAACAGGAATCAGTGCTACCTGGAACCGTACTTGCCGAGCCGCTTTGCGCGGCAATTTGGTTATGCTCAGATGATGTTGGATAACCCCAGTATTACCCTGGGGTATGTTGGAAGTTTGTTGGATGGTGCACGAGCTTGGCATTACTATAATGCCGGGTGTACCGGAGCTCGTTTTACGTTGTCCGTCCCCGATCTGCGGTCGCCCATTCTTTACTCGGCCGCCAAATTTTACTGTGTTATGGCTACCCCGCCCTCCGAATATGACAGGGAGACCAGCCTTATCGCAGGCACCCAGTTAGCAGCGATTGGGGATATGCCAGTGAAGGCCCGGTCGCATCGTCCGTCAGGGGTGGGTCAACGGAGTGCCCCCTCCGCATCACAAGCAGAACCCTCGGGCGATCGATCGAAACGATGTACAGATACAGGGGCTGAATCTCTTGTGTCAAAACCTCGTACCCCAAAGTCGGGTGGGAGTAGGCGAGAAGAGATGGCGAGCTCGTCTGGAGTGCGTATCCCGCCGACAATGATGTCTCTCATGGAGGAAGATCCGGAGGATACTGTCATCGTAGAGGTTCCGGTATCCCCGGGTTATGTCAGGAGGGAACCTGAGGGTGCAGCAGCTTCCGAGGTGACGAAGGCCACAGCGGAGGCTTCATATATCGAAGGTTTAGCAAGTGCACAGCTTCCTGGTGATGAAGAGGAATGGAGTTCATCATCTTCCGATGACATCGCTCCGGATCTGCAGGAGTCTGTTGCGGGGGCAGCAGAAGCAGTGAGGATAGAGGAGAGGGTTGATTCCCCTCCTTGTCATGATGAAGGGAGGTCGGCTGAATCATTGCCAAATCCTTCCTTGGCTTCAACCATGGACATAGAGATGGCTACCGATCAGGCGGTAGCGACAGATTTTGTCCCTATGGAGGGACTTGAGAAGAATGAGACCCTTCTGCCGGTCTTATCTCCTGGGGCTGGCCAGGAGATAAATGTTGATCTCTCCATTTTGCCGGGGGAGGTAGCTGATGCTGATAGAACGTCGGGGGTAGAAGAGGTGGCCGTTGACGTCGGTGATTTCTCCGGGCTTGAGAAGGGTAAGGGTGTGGAACCCTCTGTTGCTCCTTCTACTTGGGGTACTATCACGACACATGTGCCGGCTCCTTCTGTTCCTTCGGCTCCTCGGGCTAGCAGTCTGGCCCCTGTTGATGAAGAGCCTATTGCTGCCGAGGTTCAAACCTCTCAGATCGAGGTTGGCGGATCTTCCTCCGGTCCGCAGACTGTAGTAGCTCCCCCAACTCCTGCCATGACGCCGCAGGTGCTGGCGGATGCCGACGAGTATGTGAAGTTCCTCGTCGAGGGAGTGTACAAAATGCTGGAGAAAGGTGTATCTGCAGTGATGGATGGCAAGGGGAGCTTTGCGACAGCAAAAGCTTTGGCAATGCCATGTATCGAGCTGATCCGCATTCACCAAGGCCATGACCATATGGCCGAAATTCTGGAGGTTTCGGTGATTGAGCTAGACGAGCGGCTCGCGGAACTGCAGCACATCCAACGAAATGACCTCTCTGTCTTGATAGATGCAGAGATAGGGAAGTTGATTGCTGAAATCGAGGCTTCCCATCGAGCCGATGTGAACAGTTGGGAGCGTGAAGTGGCTGGGACTGAGGCTGCGGCGGAGCAGTTGTCTCAATCTATGGAGAAGACGACGGAGAAGCGGGCTGCGATGGACGCTAGCATCGCAGAGCTTGATGCTCAGATGCGCCGTCTTGAAGACCAGCGGGCCCAACTTCAACTAGAAGCTGATCGTGTCCTGGCTGAACACGTGGCATTCAAGCAGGAGGAGGCGACTCTTACTCAGCGGACCCTTGCTTTGGCTCAGCAGCGACGACAGCTTGATGAGAAATATGAGAGTAAAACTTTCGCTGAGACTGTCGGATTAATGCGTCAAGAAGCCGAGCTCCGAGTCCAGGCGACTGTGGAAACTCGCACTGCCGACCTGAGACGTCGCGTCAGAGAACTCTCATCCCACCCTGGAGAGGATCGGGGATTGTAGTTTCTCTTCTTTTTATGTTTTTTGCAACTCTTGCTGGGGAAATAGCGTATTTCTGTACTCCCTTTTTTTTGAAAAATAAAGAAATACACTATCTCTTTTTTTTTTTGATGTGTTCATTTTTGATCTCATGAACTTGATGATTTATGTGGACCTATTATATTTTGCGCACCTTGGTTTTTAGGTACAAATAATAAGTTTGAAGGAACCAACATGTTTGCTCAGAGGTAATGTGGACATGGCAATCATTAGGTTCAAATGATAGAATCTTCCTACTCAGAGGTATTTATGGACGTGGTAGGAATGATCCTGGGGGATACGCTGAACAACTCAGAGGTAATGTGGACGTGGAAGTTCTGCGATCAATGTACAACAACACAGGAGTTGTTTGTACGGGATGTTTACTCAGAGGTAATGTGGACGTGGTAAACATGAAGGATAGCGTAAGCTCACGAAGTGTAAGATTGCGCTTTGTAGGATGTAGAGAGACAACTCAGAGGTAATGTGGACGTGGTTATCTTTCTACGGAAGGATGCCACGGAACAGCTGGGTTCTGGAAGCGTTTGATTTTGTGAAAAGAGGTTGTTTGGGGAAATACATGTCTTGGAGGATGTCAAGAATAGTACTTCTTTAGGAACTTGCCGTTGATGGGCATCATGATCAAGTCCCCATTGGGTTTGGCGAGGCGGTAAGCACCGTTTGAGTATACCGTCTCAATGATGAAGGGTCCTTCCCATTTGGGCTCGAACTTCCCTGGTGTCTTGTGAGTTAACACCATTGGCCTTCTGACTGCTAAAACTAGGTCGCCAACTTGGAAAGTTCTTTGTTTGACCTTCTTGTTGAAAGCCTGTGATATACGGGCTTGGTAAAGTTCGATGCGTTGTTGAGCTAGGAGACGCTTTTCGTCAAGTGCCTCCAGTTCCCGCAGACGACGACGTTGATTGTCTTCTTCTGTGAGTTTGTTTGTGATCGCTACTCGGAGTGAGGGGATTTGGATCTCGAGAGGCAGTACCGCTTCGCTCCCGTAGACCAAGGAAAATGGTGTGTTGTCTGTTGGGGTCCGTACCGTTGTGCGGTAGGCCCAAAGACATTCGCCGAGCTTTTCGTCCCAGTCGCGTTTGTTGGATGACACGACCTTTTTGAGCAGCCTGATGATAGTTTTGTTGAACGCCTCGGCCAATCCGTTTGCTGCCGGATTGTAGGCGGTTGAGGCCACGTTTTGAATGCGATTCTTGTCACAGAACCTGCTGAAAATGTGGCTAATGAACTGGAGACCATTGTCATGAATGATTCGCCTGGGTACTCCGAAATGGTAAATGACATGGTGTTTGATAAAGCTGACCACCCTGGAGCTTTTTACTTCCGCTAGTGGGACTGCTTCCGCCCATTTGGAGAAGTAATCGGTGATGGCCAGGATGAAACGATGTCCTCTTGATGAAGGAGGGGTGATTGGTCCTACAATGTCCATGCCCCAGGCTTCGAATGGCCAGGAGGCGACTGTAGGATGTAGAGGTTCAGACGGTGTATGTATGAAGTCTGCATGAAGTTGGCATGCATGGCACTTCTTAGCATATTCTACTGCGTCGGCAGCCATGGTTGGCCAGTAGTAGCCCATACGTCGCAGTCGATCTTGCAACTTAGGACCTGGTTGGTGAGCTCCGCAAGTTCCGTCATGAGCTTCTCGAAGAGCTTCGGCCGCTTCTTCGTTAGACAAGCATCGAAGGAGAAGCCCGTCGAAGGAGCGTCGGTACAGCGTTTTAGTGGCTGTATCGTAGTAGAATCGAAGAGAGCGTCTCCTGACTGAGACGGCTTCCTTCGGGTCTTCCGGAAGGATTTCGTAGACGGCGAAGTCGATGAACGGGAATCTCCAGTCTCGGACATCAACATCGGTGTTTGTCGGCATGGCGTGAGCCATTTGCAAACAGAGGTTGTTTCTGGGACAAATCAAGTCTCGGCCAGTTACCGTGACATAGTGTTGAGTCCCAAGGGGCGCGGCCAATGAGGCTGCAAGGCCAGCCAGAGCGTCAGCCTCCAAGTTTTGTAGACGGGGTACATGTTCGATGAAGAACCCAGTGAAGGTTGAAATGATGTTCAATGCAACTTCATGGTAAGGGATCAAATCTTCATGGCGAACCTCGTATTGCCCCCGAATCTGGTTTACGACGAGTTTTGAGTCGCCGTAGGCTTCCAGATGATCCACCCCCAGCTGTTGTGCTAGCTGGAGTCCCATGACGAGTGCATTGTACTCAGCAACATTGTTGGAGCACGGCTTCGAAAGAGAGTATGCGCGCTGGATGACCAGCTGATCGGGGGAGACCAAGACTACCCCCACTCCTGCGATGATTTGGCCGTTGGGGCCCGTTCTTGAAGCGCCATCGAAGAACATCCGCCAAACGGGGCTTCCTTCAGTGACGTTTGATTCTTGGACTTCATCCGGGATGTCTTCATAGAGTTTTGAAGATTCTGGGATGGGGTGTGCAGCTAAAAAGTCAGCTAGAGCCTGACCCTTGACCGCCTTCTGCGGGACAAACACCATGTTGTATGGCGTTAGTAGGATCGCCCATGTAGCCAGCCGGGAGTTTAATGACCCTGGCTTCGTCATGAGAACTCTGAGTGGATTGACTCGGGAGATGACGTGAATTGTCTGGCCCGAGACGTAATGACGAGTCTTCTGAATGGCAAACACCAAAGCCAAGCACTCCTTTTCAACGGGGTTGTACCGGTGTTCGGCCCCGATGACTGTTCGACTGAGGTAGTAGATTGCTTGCTCGTAGCCTGCATCGCTGTTTTGAGCCAGTAAAGCGCCGAGGGAATGATCCATGGCACGGACGTAGAGGAGGAATGGTTTGCCGGCGACAGGTGCCACTAGGACTGGCGGGCTTGTCAAGTAAGCCTTGATGTCGTCGAAAGCCTTTTGGCACTCCTCTGTCCAGACGTAAGAGACTCCCTTCTTCATGAGCTGAGTAAAGGGTTGACATTTACCGGAGAGGTTTGCTATGAACCTTCGGATGTATGCCAGACGTCCCTGTAAGCCTCGAAGTTCTCGAAGGTTCTTCGGAGGGTCCATGTTGAGGATGGCTTTAGTCTTCTCGGGATCGACATGAATGCCTTTTGCTGTGATGACAAAGCCCAAGAATTTGCCGCTAGAAACCCCCAGGAAGGATTTAGCGGGGTTCATTTTGAGTTGATGTGCCCGCATGAGATCAAAGACCGTCCTCAGGTCCTGTAGGTGATCTCTTTTGAGGCGGCTCTTGACTGCGATATCGTCAACATAACACTCAACTGTCCTACGAAGATGTTGACGGAAGATGGTACTCATCGCTCGTTGGTATGTTGCACCGACATTCTTCAAGCCGAAGGGCATTACTGTGTAGCAGAAAACACCTTTCGGAGTCCTGAATGACGTGTGTTTTACGTCATCGGAGAACATCTTGATTTGATTGTAGCCTGAATACCCGTCCATGAAGGATATGCGTTCAAAGCCACATGTGTTGTCGATCATTACATCGGTGATTGGGAGCGGGAATTCATCCTTCGGGCAAGCAGAGTTGAGATCCCTGAAGTCGATACAGACTCGTATCTTCCCATTCTTCTTGGTGACAGGGACGACGTTGGCTACCCAGTCCGGGTGTTGTTCCTCACGGATGAAGCCACTGGTCAAGAGCTTGTCCACCTCCTGATCGATGGCATTCATGATGTCCGGGCGGAAGCGTCGCTGTTGTTGTTTGGTAGGTTTGGCATCTGGTAAGATGTTCAACCTATGCATCGCGATCTGTGGATCGAGACCCGGCATGTCTTCGTAGCTCCAAGCGAAGACGTCAATATACTCTTTAGCCAGTTGGACTAAAGATTTTCGGTCTTCTCCTTCCAAGCTTTTGCTGATAAAGATGGGTTTAGAAGAAGACCCATCCCCGAGGTCGATCTGCTCGACTTCGTCTTCGGTGGGAGGTTCTCGTAACTCAAAACGAGACTCCTATTGTTCTCCTAGGCGTTGAGCCCAGGGTTCCTCTTCGAAGGGTTCCGGCGGTTGGTCTTTGCCTTCATCTTTCTGAGGTTGCGCCGATGTCATGTTAGCTGACAGCACTTTCCTAAAGACTGATCCGATACTGGTATCGGAATCCCACGTCGATGCTTCAGACGAGTGGGAATGTTCTATGTCTTCTGCGTCTGAACTCTCTGGAGTTGATGGCGGCGTGACATAGCCTAACCCCCGTCGAGTCCGATTGTAGTAATCCTGTGGCTTTCCATTGGACATCGAAAGCCGGACAGGGAGATGCCGACCCTTGCCGTAGTTTAGGCCTTTATTGCTTTTCAGGTCGTAGCCCATCTTTTGGATGATGCGCTGTGCCGTATCCGTGTACCGATAGACTTGTACTCTGCCGGTATCAGGTTCGGGCTCGATTGACGGGAGGTCCTGATGACGCTCGACTTTGCCCGAGATGATGGTGCATTCGTCTCGGCTTCGTGGGGGAATTATGAAGACTCCTTGAGACGGGGCCACTCGATTATGGTGGACGGTCGTTATTTGTGTTTGCAACGACCGTAGAGCGTTGTCTAATGTATACTTGGCATTCCAGTGTGGAAGACAAGAATAATTGAAAGACACTCTATTATTGATAAAGTGCGAGATTTTATCCCTTGGGATTACATTGTCTAAGGAGGGTGCGTCTACATCAGCAGAGATATATTCGCTAAGCTCCTCATCTGTAAGCACTGGGGCCGGATCAGGAGAGTCCTCCACCGCTCTGACTTTGGGGTCTGAGAGGGTTATGTGAGCCCTCTCTGGCATTTTGGATGACTGCGGCGGCTTGCCTTTGAGACGCACCTTGAGAGGTGCCTCAGTTGCGCCTCCGATGAGTGGCGCCTTCCCTTGTAATTTTACTACCAGGGGAGCCGCTGTTTGAGGTGGCTTTCCCTTGAGGCGTATCTTCAGGGGAGCTTCGTGAGTCGGTGCTTTCCCTGATAGCTTGATGCTCATTGGAGGCGCCTTCTGGGGAGGCTTGCCCTTCAATCGGATTTTCAAGGGGGCGTCGGGAGTCATTTCGGGCTCCAAGTCCGGCTCTGTTGCCGTCTCTGCTTCATCATCGGCGTCGTTGGCTTCCTCCTCGTCAAGTGGCTTGTACAAGTCGGAATCGGTGAAGTAGGCCTCAATCCCTTTGAAGGGATCGATATCTGCAAACTCCGTCCGGATGACGCCGTTGGTGGATACATATTTCATGCATTGGTGGAGCGTGGAGGGCACCACCATGTACTCATGTAGCCATGGTCGTCCGAGTAAGATGTTGTAGTTGACCTCGGCATCCACCACATAACAAGTCACCTCAGTTTTGAGGCTGCCGATGTGACACTTCAGCCGGATCTTGCCCAGTGGCTCGCTTTTGCTAGCGTTGAAGCCACTGATGGTCGTATTGGAGGGCGCCAGCCGGTACATTGGGATCCCCAGCTTTGATAGCAGCGCCTTTGGAATGATGCTTAGGGAAGACCCCGGATCGATCTGAATCCTGCTCACCTTTACCGAACCGATGTACCCTGTGTAATACAACGGCCGGTTATGTCGGTGATGCTTGAGCAGCATGTCTTGTTGGATGAAAGTTATGTTTGGGATAACTTCATCCGCACAATGACAGTGTGCACAAGTAGTTGGGAGGTCTTCAGGCTGCTTGATTTGACTGAGAAAGGATTCGGCATCCTTCAGAGCTTCGCAGAGAGCTTCTCGGGAGTCCTTGGAGAGACGCAGGAGCTCGAACAAAGACAAGCGTGCAGGAGTACTGGCCAGTTGTGCCAGAATGTCAAAATTGTGGGGCTTGGCTAGCCCCGAAGCATTTTCTTTCCGCAGAGGTCTGTCGAAACGGGCCTCCACTTGCTTTTGTTTATTGGCTGCTGAGGGTTTGGATGGACCCTCCTCAGGGATGGTGCCAGGAGGCACCACTTCGGCGGCAGCTTCACCGGGCTGGGAGTTCTGTTGTGCACGTGTCTGCACAGGAACCGCCTTTTCCGTTGAAGAAGAGACCGTGCGGCAAGACTTGATCTTCCTGCCTTTTGCTTTGGAGGTAGGGCGTACCTCCGGTTGAGTTACCTCGGAGACGAGGTCGGGGTGAACCCAGAGGACCTCTCCTCGAGATGTGGTGAGTGGGACAAGTCCACTCACATTGTCACGGGTGGGTGGCAAGTTCACCACCTCCATTGTCGCTTTAGGGATGGGGACGATGCTATCTTGTGTGGTAGTCGGCGACAAGGTACCGAACTGAAGTGACACCATATTAGCTGACAACGTCTTCTCTTCGTAGTTGACGGAGATTACATCCGCATTGATCATGCGCTGGATGTAATTTTTGAGGACGTAGCAGTCCTTGGTTGGGTGTCCGACAAACCGATGGTAGTGACAGTACCTCGGGTTGTCCACTTTCCCAACTTTATCGGGCCGCTTCGGGTCCGGAAGCTTGATCTTGTCACCCTGTTTCAGTATCTCAAAGAGTTGCAGGGTGTCGTCATCATTGAATGAATAAACCTCCTTGGGTCTCGGTGCCAGTGGAGGCTTTTGAGTGGGCGCAGATTCGCCCTTCGAGGCATTAACAGTCAATGCCTGTTTCCCCTTTGTTTCTCGTCCGGAGTTGTTGATTGCGGACTTTTTCCCCTTATCGTCAAAGGCGGGGAAGCTAACACCCAGAAGACGTGCATTGGCCGCCTTCTTCTCTGCAGCTTCAGCTTCGATGATTAGGGAGCTCCAGTCGGGAGGGGGAGTAGAGTTAAGCCAGAGCTTTACTGCAGGCAGCATGTTCATACTGCAAGCGGAGAGAAGCGCTTGCTCTGGCATGCCTGGAGGTAGCTTGAAGCAGGC
Source organism: Iris pallida (assembly GCA_029216955.1). Classification (NCBI taxonomy): domain Eukaryota; kingdom Viridiplantae; phylum Streptophyta; class Magnoliopsida; order Asparagales; family Iridaceae; genus Iris; species Iris pallida. The sequence goes on from JANAVB010026799.1 coordinate 17,930,705, forward strand.
CTGACGGAAGCGTTCGATGAATGCCCGAACCGTTTCCTTGTCCTTCTGGCGTATCTCAATGAGAGACGCCATCGTCATGTCCTTCCCACCGTCGTAGAAGTGGTCGAGGAAGAGGCGTGTCAGGTCGTCGAAGGACGATATGAAATTATCGGGGAGGCTGCAGTACCAGTCATACGCTACCCCTTTCAGGGCCCCAACAAAGATGCTGGTGAGGAGCGCGTCCTCCTTCGGAAGATGCCCTGTCTGCGACTGGAAGTACGTCAGGTACCGTCGTGGAGAGTCCTTCCCGTCATACGGCGTGAGTGTTTGTGGTTTATACTTTGGGGGATAAACCACCTTGTTCCACTCAAGGGGATAAGGCTGGGGAATGCCCATCTTCTGGCGCTCCTCCTGCCTGTTCTTGGACTCGAAGCACTCCCGCAGATCTTTGATCATTTCGACCACGTCCTCCGTGGAGCTAGGAGTCGAAGAAGGAGGTACCACCTGGAGTGGAGCGTTTGAGGGCTCCGACGTCCGGGGTGCTTCTGTGTCTGAGGGTGTCCGTTGGAGGGGCACACTCGACTCTCCATTGGCTCCTGGGTCGGGACCATTTGAAGGTATCCTGATCAAGGCCGACCGCATCTCAAACACTGCTTGAGTCAGTGCTTGCATTGAGGCAGAGAGGGTTTTGAGTCCTCCCTCTAGCGAGTCTATGCGCTGGACAATGTCCTGTGGCGGCGCATCAGTCTCAAGATCACCCCTGGTCATGTATACTGTCATGACACGGCCGGAAGTGGATGGATTAGTTGAGGCTTCGCTCTCAGCCTCGCTCTCATGTGGGGGAGTCACTTCTCCTGGTGTTTGGCCACCCCCAGCCACATTCTGGAGTTCGTCTTCGGCATGCGCATCTGCAAGGGCCTGACTGCCCTCAGCTCTGTCTTGAAGGGCCTCTTCGTTTCCAGCACTACCCCCGGCGGTGTCCTGGAGGACATCGTCATTTTGAGGGGCTTCAGGGAGTCCATCTTCGCCTTGATGAAGATCCGCCGCAGCTGTGCTTTGGACATCTTCGTCTTCGGAAGGAGGCTCGACAAGGGTCTGGCTACCCCCAGCTTCCTCCAAGAACTTCTTCCTCGACCGAGTGCCTTCGAACACTCCAGAAGTCGAGACAGCTGTCTTGGTTTTCCTCGGCTGGCTTTTGGATGAAGACGAGGAATTGGCAGTCGTCTTCCGGACAGATGAGGAGTTGGAGATCACGTTGCATGAAGCAACCTTTAGCTCCTCTTCTGCGGACACCTTCGTCCCAAGGCGATGTCGGAGGGGTATCGATGACTATAGCCGTTGGAAGACCGGCTGCTTTGGCGGTACTGCCGTCTTGCAACAGCAGTTGATGGTGACCACTGCACAAGTGTGCCCCGTGAGAGGCGCATCGTGCTTGTTGGTCAACTCTCCTGACCGGCGCTTGTGAGTGATCACGTTGCGCAGGTCGTTGGAGGAGAGTGCTACCCTCACACCCCTCTCAGGCGCATGGCAGGGCCAAGCGCCGGGGTGGTCGGGTGAGTGCTGCGCCCCCTGATCTAATACCAAGCAGGCATCACAATCAGTAGTGGGGGAACCACAGCATTTGAAGTGACTTGAACGGACCTCAAACGCACAACCAGAGGAGGCGCGGGAGTTCAAGACCACTGAGTTTGCCTCTCTCGGCTTGGTTGTGCACGCAGTGAATGCGCCCAAGCGAGATGAGGACTTTGAAGGTCGACTCGTTGTTGGTGCAGAAGCACTTGAGTCAACCTTGTACAGCTTGCCATCGGTAGCGCGCGTGATTGTAAGCGCGTGCCTCTGGCCGGCTGCTGGCATAGCACATTTATGGCGCATGGCCCGTGCCGTCTTGGATTTCTTCGTACCAGCCCGCTGGGGTGCATAGTACTCAGCATCCAAATTCTCCTTGCCATTACAACGAGTGAGTCTGTCAAAGACAGAGGCTCTTTGTGGCGCATCAAAAGTGATGCGCGGGGCATTGGCTGTGCCCCTGCTCCGTCGACGTATCTTCCTCGCCTGAGAGGAAGATGGCTGGGGAACGTGGTCAGCCGCACGCTTTCCCGAGAGATGTGCTGCATCAGCGGGCGCACCTTGACTGCTGAGGACGTCAGCAGGAAGGGAAGGCTGGACGGGCGCATCCCCTTCAACGGTGGTGCCCGAAGCGTCGACTTTGCGCACCCAGACTGTGCGGGTCTTCTTCGGCTTCGACAGCCGCTTCGAAGGACTCGCACTTCCTTCAGAAATGAACTCCTCGTACGCCTGTTGATTGAGGCGTACTACCAGCGTCTTGTGGGAGGAGCCCACCTTCACGTCGTCGGCCTGTGACACAACCTTCTCGGTAGAGGAGAAAGAAGTCCCCAGCAGAGTCGCCAGCTTGTTTGCCATTAAAATTGTTTTGATTAAAATTTTAATACAAACAGAACAGTGTTACAATGTAGGACTTAGATGTAGTCCTAGGAGTACACTTTTGTTTAAGCTGGGTCCTTAGTGCCAATGGAGCGAGTGGTAATACGTTGACACCGTTGACCGGCTGACGACGGTTATCGGTTCTCTGAAGGTGTTGATTGCTCTGGGTGCTGGAGCTTGCTGAGAGGAGGAAGACGTTGAGTGTCTAGAACTGCCTCTCCGGTGATTCTCTGTTATGGATTCTCTCTGTGTTGTGAATCCCTTGTGTGTGTGTCCTTGTGAAGGAGATGATCCTTCTATTTATAGTTTTGCAGGCTGGCTGCTCATGCGCGCATGCAGGATGCGCCGGTGTGGGGACGCCACGTGGAGGTTGCTGATGGAGGCGCATGGATGCTGCGCCCTGATCGAGGGGGAGAACTCTTCATACTGCTGTTGTGAGCCGGCACATAGCAGAGAGGAGATCTTTCCGTTGCTGAAATCTTGGATGAGTTGAGTCAAAGGACACGTGTCGTCGACTCATGGTTCGAAGATCTCGAATTTGGTGGAGAGGAGTGATCTGGTGGGCTGCGCCTTGGATTGGGCGCAGGAGGAGGCTGCGGCTCATAACTTTTAGGAGTTACAAACCATTTGGGGCGCATGGCTTTTGAGGCGCATGCAGGCGACTTTTCTTCTGTCTTTCGGGATCAGAGAGCAGTCTGGGGCACATGGCTTTTGAGGCACATGCTGATTTGGATGCATGGCCGTAGAGGCGCATGCTGATGGTGGAGTGGCCACGTGGCAGTAGCCGTCGAAATAAAGTCATGATGATGCTGACGTTGTCGACGCTTCATTTTCTGAAAAAGCTGTCGACTGTTCAGACTTTGGGAGGCGTGCTGCCAACTCTGTCAGTTCAGCATTTAATGTTGGTGACGTTCGATGGACAGCTGAGTGGGCGCGTCGGTTGGCGTTCCACTCGGTATGGAGATGTGTGGGGGCGCACCCTCTGTAATACGCCGAGTACTGTAGGGCACGTCTGTGTGATGCGACTGATGCCGAAGGGCGCGTCCATGTGATGCGCTACTGGCGCATCGGACATGTCTTTTAATGATGCGGCTGTCTCGCTCTTCGAGTGCTATAAATAGCCGTTTGGCTGAATTCGAAGCGTCCGGTTCATCCATTTAATATAAATTCATTGCACGGAATTCGCAGGGCCATCCACTTGGCGCGTGGGTTTGATCTGCCCGGCCTATAAATAGTGGCATGGAGAGAAGGTTTGCTTCTCATTCCCTCACGTACTTCCAATATGAACTTGAACATGCGGGTGCATTCTGTTGACGAAGTGCTCCCGAGATGAGACGCTGTGTTGTCTTCGATGCACTTGAAGGTGACTGTTACATCCAAAAGACGGAGTCGAGGGCTTCTGAGGCAGGCGGAAGGTGCCTGTTGCATCCAAAGATAGGGATGTTCGGGCCTCGTCTCCGTTGTTCCGGAAGAGCCGTAGATCGGAATGGCGGTGCTAGGCTCTCTCTTCCTTCAAAGTGGGTGTCGCCCACTCTGGTTGTGTTGAGAGCTTCCTTGTGCCATGATTTCGATCACGGTCTTCCTTGGGCTTTGGAGGCTCTTTCGAAGCCTCCCCTGGCCACAGCTTTGCCGTGCTCCTCTCTTCCTTGGTTCCAGCCAGAGGGTTAAATGCTTTGTGGATCCTGGCTGGAAGAGCGGCGCTGGGCTCTGCTCGGCCAGGTGAGCCTGGCTGGAAGAATTTGGCTGAAGGGATGCACATAGCTGGGCTGGATGTACATAACTGAGCTGCTGAAGATATGGTAGGATGCGCCTGGTTGGAGGCGCATGAGGTCTGCTGCGCCTGACTGATGGCGCATGGTGGCTGCTGCGCTTATCTGAAGGCGCATGGTGGCTGCTGCGCTTATCTGAAGGCGCATGGTGGCCGCTGCGCTTATCTGAAGGCGCATGGTGGCCGCTGCGCTTATCTGAAGGCGCATGGTAGCCGCTGGCTGTAGACTTAGGATCTTTCCTTTGTAGAAGTTCTCCTTTGTACAACCATTTCTTAGACATGTAATAGACTTCTATATAAAATAAAAAGTCCTTCTTCAAATGTCTATCCTTATTGATCTTGCTGTGAAGTTCTTCGTTTGAGTTCTAGCGCATGTAGTGTCTGGCGCATGGGCTTTCTGGTTGTGAAATTCCATGCTTCTACAACCTTGTGATTGCTATAATAGAAAGGTTTCAAAATATTAAAACATCTATCCAGTTGGTAAGATGAGAAAAACTACATGGTAAAACTTCATTCAAATAGTTCACAATGAGACAAAGTATGCACAAGGGAAATATCAATAGTAGGTAGGTTTTGGGGAAAGCAATTTTCGACAATATATAGAGAAATGAGAAATATGGGATGAACGGTTGGACACTATAATTTTGGATAATTTTTTTCTCTTTATGCTTGCAGTTATAGTTTCAATACGGCTAGCCTTGCAGTTCTTCTCAAGTGATTCAAATTATCTCGAGTTCTTGTACGTGTAGCAATAAAGTCAAACTGTATTGATAATTCTGTAATAGTGAGTTGATACTTTGTGTTCTTGTTCTCTCAGGAACTTGTCGAAAAATAAAGGTGTTGCATGCTGTGAATAGGGGAATGATGTGGATATGGAGGGATGTGCTCCGATATGGTTTGCTACTTTTTTTGTTTCATTTTGTAGTGTTAGTGGATTATGTTTTGTGGTGAAAAGTGATGGATGTTTGTTGTTTGGATGTTTAAGTGGTATGGAAACAACAGATGTGGATTATGTTGTGGTTGACAATTGAAGAATACATGTGGTGGGATGTGTATTGGAACTTTTTGTTGTATGAACAATACAGTTTGTTAATATAAATTTTATGTTTTATAGTAATTTGATGTGTGTAGCTTCTGGATTGATATTATGTGTGTTTGATTAATATTACATATGATTCTCGATGAAATTTTGGCAAGCTTCTATTGCCGATACTTTGGATAGCTTCTCTTGACGGTTGTCAAACGTCAATTTTAATTCAAATCATGCTACATAATAGCCTGTGAATAAATGCTTTTCTTGACGGCTAATAACCGTCATCTAGGTCGGAGTCAAGAAAAGTTTTTGCCTATATTGACGGTTTCTAAAAACGGCTATTTTGACAGCTAAAAACAGTCAAGAAAAGTACTTCATATGACAGCCAAAAACCGTCAAGAAAAGTCCTTCCAGCGACTGTCAACAAAAGAGGGGGTCTTTTCTTGACTCCGGCCTAGTTGACGGATCTACAACCGTCAAGATACCCATTTCTTGACGGAGAATCACCGTCAAAAAAAGCCCTTATTCTTGTAGTGATTATATTCCTGTCATGATATGAACTACGTGAGATGTACTGTGCTCGCTCCCGTCCTGACTGGACCTGTTGAAAATATTACAGATGACCTTGAGGAGCTGTGTCCCACTTATTACGGAGCAGGCCTAGATGACACATGTGAGCTGGACTCTCAGGAGGACCCAACACTTGCAGAGGACATTACCCCAGTAGTCTAGGCTAGTTAGCTAGACCAGTATCTATTTGTCTTCATTTTTTGTTGGATACACTTGTACTTATTTGGGGATTTGTTATTCTTGATTTGTAGAGTTGTTTATCTTAGACTTTTAGTATTTGCAAAAACAAAAAGTTTATTCCAAACTTGTAAAAGAATAGTACAAAGTACAATGAATTCTGGGGAAGTACAACTATAGGAATCTGATCAGAAGACGATCACTCTATCCCTTGGACTATGTGAACTTGAAGACTGTAGCCTCTGGAGAATGTAGCAGCAATTTTGCAAGAGTTCTTGATCTCTATGCGTATGTATCTGATGCTTTCACAATGATTGGAAACTCTATTTTTAGAGTTCAGGAAATAACTGTTTTAGCAGTTATTCTGATGTGCGCGAAGCTGGATTACGCCATACTGGATTGTGCCAACCTTCTGTTGTGCAACTTTCATTCGGTTATAAGTCGTGTACTAACTGTATTTAGATGCGTGGCATCATGTGATTGAGATGTGCGTGGTCGTGTACAGGATAGTAGATACATCTTGAGAGATTAGTGGCATGTGCGCCACGTCATCCTGCTTTAGAAATAAAAATTGTCTCAACTTTATCAGGTTGCGCGAACTTCAGTCAATGAGTAAAACTGCGCCTGATTGAGCCGCGCCTAGACACGTGGCAGCTTTTGAGAAGAAGTCATTCAGATTGCGCCTAGGCGCAACTAAGGATTTTGTCTGGATTGTGCCTAGGCGCAACTTACAAAGTGTACATGACAGCTGTCAACTAACTCCCCTCAAGCAGTACAATTCAAGGGATTCAAAGAGATTTTCCTCGTTCACTGTGGTGTCAGTTGTCAATGTTGTCAGGTAATGATGGCCATTAATGTCACGCCCCGATCCCGCAGAGTCCTTTTCGTCCTCGCTTCGGGCTCTTTGGGACCGTTCGTCCTCGCTAAGGCGTGATGCCGTGCAAGTCTAAGTTGCGCTTGCAAAAGGCCAAGACCTGAAGCAAGACAAGATAGACAAGTTTGACAATACGCAGCAGAACGTATCGCAGATAATTGAAGCAGCAGCGGACATATTTCAGAATACATGCATTAAACACAATGGTAACAAGAAACATTTCTCTTTATTGATTTCATTTGAACATATTACAAGCTCTCAATTCTCTCTGATACAATGTTACATTCTCTCAGAAATAATACAGATTACAATGATCCCGTTCCCATACATTACATCCCTTTATATACAAAACCAAACTCTTGCACAGATGTCATCTCTTGGCATCTCTTCTGATTTCTGGCTCCTGAGGATGAGGCACGGGCTATCGCTTCGGGCTACCTTCTCGATGCATGGTGCACCTGCATGCAGACTGATGATGGGTCAGTATATTAGCATACTGGTGAATGTGTGAACAAAGTGCTACATTTGTCTGAAACGATCACTGTTCATTTAGTGAGAAAACGTTTCTTGTGGTGTGATCTTGCTAGTTTTACCTAGATTCATTCCATGCATACAGAGTCAGTTTACATATCTTTTGAAAACACATCTTTGAAAAGCCACAATCATTTCAAGCATACAAGGGACTAATCATTTCAAGCACGATACTTATTATCGTGGAGTGCGCAACGTATTTCATGAGCATATCTTTTCTTTACTGGAAACATAGCACTTCATTGTAACAGATTAATCTTTGAAGCAATTCATATATCAAACTCAAGCAATACATGTGTATTACTTTTCAGTGATTCTTACCATAGCCGATCGTCCATCCCTGCACAAGACAAGGATTAGCATAAACATTATAAAACCAACATTATCATTCCCTGTTCGTCTCTGCTTTAACTCTTGTAAAAATATTCTTTTAACTCTTGTCAATATGCAGCATGACAATAACTCTTGTGGTCCATGGGCAATACCCATATTAGCAGTCGGAACTTCTTGCCCAACTACTAATAGACTGACACCCCCTCTTTCTGTGGGGACTTCTAGCCCCAGGTGTCCTGTTCTCTCCTAGGCCGATCGACTCCGGGCGCCCCCAGAATCGTCGAGAGACTACCACTTGTGCACAAGCCGTCTAGACCAATGCAAATGCAACTATCATATAAAACAATCATGCATCAATCAAGCAACTTGCAAACATATTCATCTTCTTCTTTTCATGCCTTTGCAGATATACGACACGTTCAATTCGTGCCTTTCTTTTATTCAGGTCAACATGTACAAGTCCGTCTGTACATGTCTATAATTCTCAGGCATACAAGCAGCAAGCAATGATCAAGCCTTCAATTTGATTCATTTGTTTTCTCTTATTCTATCAAGCATGACAAGCATCATTTCAGTTCTTATTAGCAGGCAACGAGTCTTCTTATTAGCACGCTGATTATTTCTTTTCTTGTTCTTAGCATAGCATGGTTCTCTTTATTAAGGCAACATTCAAATCTTAGCGAGGCAACATATGAATTCTCTTAAAGCATACTCAAGGATTTAGCATCTTATTATTAACCAAAGCATTCAATCAAAAATTCAGATTCTTAAGGCGTAAGCGAATCAGCAAATGAGACTTCATCCACTCACCCAGATTAATCGTCTTCTGTTGCAGAGCCAGCAATCCGATCTTTCTGTTTATCTAGTGCCTTCGCGGAGCGGGGCACTACATAATTACCCACCGAAAAGAAGTTTCGTCCTCGAAACTTAAGGAGAAACTTACGATATCCTTAGCAGCGATAGTCCTCATCCTTCGCCATCATCAATCCATGAAATCACAATTCAGATCATATCAAAACTCTTGTTCAATCAAGCATTTCAATCTCAATTAATCAAATCGGTAAAACATTGCCGGCATCATAAAAATATTTACGGACTTATTGTATGGAACGTTCATCTCATTATTGATATCGAGTAGGCAACAGAATTTCGATCAGAAGACATGTACAAATTCAATTGAATCAAAATTGGCCAGAGGATCGTGTTGCTCTGATACCATTCTGTCACGCCCCGATCCCGCAGAGTCCTTTTCGTCCTCGCTTCGGGCTCTTTGGGACCGTTCGTCCTCGCTAAGGCGTGATGCCGTGCAAGCCTAAGTTGCGCTTGCACAAGGCCAAGACCTGAAGCAAGACAAGATAGACAAGTTTGACAATACGCAGCGGAACGTATCGCAGATAATTGAAGCAGCAGCGGACATATTTCAGAATACATGCATTAAACACAATGGTAACAAGAAACATTTCTCTTTATTGATTTCATTTGAACAGATTACAAGCTCTCAATTCTCTCTGATACAATGTTACATTCTCTCAGAAATAATACAGATTACAATGATCCCGTTCCCATATATTACATCCCTTTATATACAAAACCAAACTCTTGCACAGATGTCATCTCTTGGCATCTCTTCTGATTTCTGGCTCCTGAGGATGAGGCACGGGCTATCGCTTCGGGCTATCCTTCTCGATGCATGGTGCACCTGCATGCAGACTGATGATAGGTCAGTATATCAGCATACTGGTGAATGTGTGAACAAAGAGCTACATTTGTCTGAAATGATCACTGTTCATTTAGTGAGAAAACGTTTCTTGTGGTGTGATCTTGCTAGTTTTACCTAGATTCATTCCATGCATACAGAGTCAGTTTACATATCTTTTGAAAACACATCTTTGAAAAGCCACAATCATTTCAAGCATACAAGGGACTAATCATTTCAAGCACGATACTTATTATCGTGGAGTGCGCAACGTGTTTCATGAGCATATCTTTTCTTTAGTGGAAACATAGCACTTCATTGTAACAGATTAATCTTTGAAGCAATTCATATATCAAACTCAAGCAATACATGTGTATTACTTTTCAGTGATTCTTACCATAGCCGATCGTCCATCCCTGCACAAGACAAGGATTAGCATAAACATTATAAAACCAACATTATCATTCCCTGTTCGTCTCTGCTTTAACTCTTGTAAAAATATTCTTTTAACTCTTGTCAATATGCAGCATGACAATAACTCTTGTGGTCCATGGGCAATACCCATATTAGCAGTCGGAACTTCTTGCCCAACTACTAATAGACTGACACCCCCTCTTTCTGTGGGGACTTCTAGCCCCAGGTGTCCTGTTCTCTCCTAGGCCGATCGACTCCGGGCGCCCCCAGAATCGTCGAGAGACTACCACTTGTGCACAAGCCGTCTAGACCAATGCAAATACAACTATCATATAAAACAATCATGCATCAATCAAGCAACTTGCAAACATATTCATCTTCTTCTTTTCATGCCTTTGCAGATATACGACACGTTCAATTCGTGCCTTTCTTTTATTCAGGTCAACATGTACAAGTCCGTCTGTACATGTCTATAATTCTCAGGCATACAAGCAGCAAGCAATGATCAAGCCTTCAATTTGATTCATTTGTTTTCTCTTATTCTATCAAGCATGACAAGCATCATTTCAGTTCTTATTAGCAGGCAACGAGTCTTCTTATTAGCACGCTGATTATTTCTTTTCTTGTTCTTAGCATAGCATGGTTCTCTTTATTAAGGCAACATTCAAATCTTAGCGAGGCAACATATGAATTCTCTTAAAGCATACTCAAGGATTTAGCATCTTATTATTAACCAAAGCATTCAATCAAAAATTCAGATTCTTAAGGCGTAAGCGAATCAGCAAATGAGACTTCGTCCACTCACCCAGATTAATCGTCTTCTGTTGCAGAGCCAGCAATCCGATCTTTCTGTTTATCTAGTGCCTTCGCGGAGCGGGGCACTACATAATTACCCACCGAAAAGAAGTTTCGTCCTCGAAACTTAAGGAGAAACTTACGATATCCTTAGCAGCGATAGTCCTCATCCTTCGCCATCATCAATCCATGAAATCACAATTCAGATCATATCAAAACTCTTGTTCAATCAAGCATTTCAATCTCAATTAATCAAATCGGTAAAACATTGCCGGCATCATAAAAATATTTACGGACTTATTGTATGGAACGTTCATCTCATTATTGATATCGAGTAGGCAACAGAATTTCGATCAGAAGACATGTACAAATTCAATTGAATCAAAATTGGCCAGAGGATCGTGTTGCTATGATACCATTCTGTCACGCCCCGATCCCGCAGAGTCCTTTTCGTCCTCGCTTCGGGCTCTTTGGGACCGTTCGTCCTCGCTAAGGCGTGATGCCGTGCAAGCCTAAGTTGCGCTTGCACAAGGCCAAGACCTGAAGCAAGACAAGATAGACAAGTTTGACAATACGCAGCGGAACGTATCGCAGATAATTGAAGCAGCAGCGGACATATTTCAGAATACATGCATTAAACACAATGGTAACAAGAAACATTTCTCTTTATTGATTTCATTTGAACAGATTACAAGCTCTCAATTCTCTCTGATACAATGTTACATTCTCTCAGAAATAATACAGATTACAATGATCCCGTTCCCATACATTACATCCCTTTATATACAAAACCAAACTCTTGCACAGATGTCATCTCTTGGCATCTCTTCTGATTTCTGGCTCCTGAGGATGAGGCACGGGCTATCGCTTCGGGCTATCCTTCTCGATGCATGGTGCACCTGCATGCAGACTGATGATAGGTCAGTATATCAGCATACTGGTGAATGTGTGAACAAAGAGCTACATTTGTCTGAAATGATCACTGTTCATTTAGTGAGAAAACGTTTCTTGTGGTGTGATCTTGCTAGTTTTACCTAGATTCATTCCATGCATACAGAGTCAGTTTACATATCTTTTGAAAACACATCTTTGAAAAGCCACAATCATTTCAAGCATACAAGGGACTAATCATTTCAAGCACGATACTTATTATCGTGGAGTGCGCAACGTGTTTCATGAGCATATCTTTTCTTTAGTGGAAACATAGCACTTCATTGTAACAGATTAATCTTTGAAGCAATTCATATATCAAACTCAAGCAATACATGTGTATTACTTTTCAGTGATTCTTACCATAGCCGATCGTCCATCCCTGCACAAGACAAGGATTAGCATAAACATTATAAAACCAACATTATCATTCCCTGTTCGTCTCTGCTTTAACTCTTGTAAAAATATTCTTTTAACTCTTGTCAATATGCAGCATGACAATAACTCTTGTGGTCCATGGGCAATACCCATATTAGCAGTCGGAACTTCTTGCCCAACTACTAATAGACTGACACCCCCTCTTTCTGTGGGGACTTCTAGCCCCAGGTGTCCTGTTCTCTCCTAGGCCGATCGACTCCGGGCGCCCCCAGAATCGTCGAGAGACTACCACTTGTGCACAAGCCGTCTAGACCAATGCAAATGCAACTATCATATAAAACAATCATGCATCAATCAAGCAACTTGCAAACATATTCATCTTCTTCTTTTCATGCCTTTGCAGATATACGACACGTTCAATTCGTGCCTTTCTTTTATTCAGGTCAACATGTACAAGTCCGTCTGTACATGTCTATAATTCTCAGGCATACAAGCAGCAAGCAATGATCAAGCCTTCAATTTGATTCATTTGTTTTCTCTTATTCTATCAAGCATGACAAGCATCATTTCAGTTCTTATTAGCAGGCAACGAGTCTTCTTATTAGCACGCTGATTATTTCTTTTCTTGTTCTTAGCATAGCATGGTTCTCTTTATTAAGGCAACATTCAAATCTTAGCGAGGCAACATATGAATTCTCTTAAAGCATACTCAAGGATTTAGCATCTTATTATTAACCAAAGCATTCAATCAAAAATTCAGATTCTTAAGGCATAAGCGAATCAGCAAATGAGACTTCGTCCACTCACCCAGATTAATCGTCTTCTGTTGCAGAGCCAGCAATCCGATCTTTCTGTTTATCTAGTGCCTTCGCGGAGCGGGGCACTACATAATTACCCACCGAAAAGAAGTTTCGTCCTCGAAACTTAAGGAGAAACTTACGATATCCTTAGCAGCGATAGTCCTCATCCTTCGCCATCATCAATCCATGAAATCACAATTCAGATCATATCAAAACTCTTGTTCAATCAAGCATTTCAATCTCAATTAATCAAATCGGTAAAACATTGCCGGCATCATAAAAATATTTACGGACTTATTGTATGGAACGTTCATCTCATTATTGATATCGAGTAGGCAACAGAATTTCGATCAGAAGACATGTACAAATTCAATTGAATCAAAATTGGCCAGAGGATCGTGTTGCTCTGATACCATTCTGTCACGCCCCGATCCCGCAGAGTCCTTTTCGTCCTCGCTTCGGGCTCTTTGGGACCGTTCGTCCTCGCTAAGGCGTGATGTCGTGCAAGCCTAAGTTGCGCTTGCACAAGGCCAAGACCTGAAGCAAGACAAGATAGACAAGTTTGACAATACGCAGCGGAACGTATCGCAGATAATTGAAGCAGCAGCGGACATATTTTAGAATACATGCATTAAACACAATGGTAACAAGAAACATTTCTCTTTATTGATTTCATTTGAACAGATTACAAGCTCTCAATTCTCTCTGATACAATGTTACATTCTCTCAGAAATAATACAGATTACAATGATCCCGTTCCCATACATTACATCCCTTTATATACAAAACCAAACTCTTACACAGATGTCATCTCTTGGCATCTCTTCTGATTTCTGGCTCCTGAGGATGAGGCACGGGCTATCGCTTCGGGCTATCCTTCTCGATGCATGGTGCACCTGCATGCAGACTGATGATGGGTCAGTATATCAGCATACTGGTGAATGTGTGAACAAAGAGCTACATTTGTCTGAAATGATCACTGTTCATTTAGTGAGAAAACATTTCTTGTGGTGTGATCTTGCTAGTTTTACCTAGATTCATTCCATGCATACAGAGTCAGTTTACATATCTTTTGAAAACACATCTTTGAAAAGCTACAATCATTTCAAGCATACAAGGGACTAATCATTTCAAGCACGATACTTATTATCGTGGAGTGCGCAACGTGTTTCATGAGCATATCTTTTCTTTAGTGGAAACATAGCACTTCATTGTAACAGATTAATCTTTGAAGCAATTCATATATCAAACTCAAGCAATACATGTGTATTACTTTTCAGTGATTCTTACCATAGCCGATCGTTCATCCCTGCACAAGACAAGGATTAGCATAAACATTATAAAACCAACATTATCATTCCCTGTTCGTCTCTGCTTTAACTCTTGTAAAAATATTCTTTTAACTCTTGTCAATATGCAGCATGACAATAACTCTTGTGGTCCATGGGCAATACCCATATTAGCAGTCGGAACTTCTTGCCCAACTACTAATAGACTGACACCCCCTCTTTCTGTGGGGACTTCTAGCCCCAGGTGTCCTGTTCTCTCCTAGGCCGATCGACTCCGGGCGCCCCCAGAATCGTCGAGAGACTACCACTTGTGCACAAGCCGTCTAGACCAATGCAAATGCAACTATCATATAAAACAATCATGCATCAATCAAGCAACTTGTAAACATATTCATCTTCTTCTTTTCATGCCTTTGCAGATATACGACACGTTCAATTCGTGCCTTTCTTTTATTCAGGTCAACATGTACAAGTTCGTCTGTACATGTCTATAATTCTCAGGCATACAAGCAGCAAGCAATGATCAAGCCTTCAATTTGATTCATTTATTTTCTCTTATTCTATCAAGCATGACAAGCATCATTTCAGTTCTTATTAGCAGGCAACGAGTCTTCTTATTAGCATGCTGATTATTTCTTTTTTTGTTCTTAGCATAGCATGGTTCTCTTTATTAAGGCAACATTCAAATCTTAGCGAGGCAACATATGAATTCTCTTAAAGCATACTCAAGGATTTAGCATCTTATTATTAACCAAAGCATTCAATCAAAAATTCAGATTCTTAAGGCGTAAGCGAATCAGCAAATGAGACTTCGTCCACTCACCCAGATTAATCGTCTTCTGTTGCAGAGCCAGCAATCCGATCTTTCTGTTTATCTAGTGCCTTCGCGGAGCGGGGCACTACAATTAAATGTCAGACGCCATATAGATTTTGGCACAATCCGACTGGGCATAGTCTGATATATGGCGCAACCTGTTCAGCGGTGCAGTTCATTCTCTGGGCTTCATATCAGTGGCGCAACATGATTTTTGTGGTGCAACTTGATTACTGGTTAGCAGATTCATGGTGCAACTTGATTTTTAGGCCCTACAAGACCCCCTTCAAAGTTTTCAAAAGTTAAAAACCATTTCAAAGTTTTGAAATACTTTTGAATTTATAAAAGTTTTGACTGAGTCAAGTTGCGTCAGCCTTTTGCAATCTTTTATGACCAGTTATAATTTATCATGCATGATTCAGGATGACTGTTAGGATTCTGACTTTCTGGCTATAAATAATCCCCGTTTACTCCACTGTGATTCTTTACTTTCACTCTTTTAATCTTCTGAGAAAAATTTCTATAACTTCTGCAACCTTCTTTTCCTACCATCTTCTCGACGACATGGCCCCCAAAAGGACTGTTGCTGATAAAGGAAAGGCCATCGCCACCCCCTTCAACTCATGCTCCGCCTACCCATGTGCCACAATATGCGCCGCCTTTTTCTCGTCGAGAGAGCCAAACCAGCAATTGAAGGTGATTAAGGGCAATCCGATTCGATTTACGAGCGATGATTTCATCAATAATTGATTTGTGCCCCTCTTTTTAGAGTGTGGAGTATCATAAACTTTGCGCCACCCCTTCTTAGGGTGTGGTCGCCCTTTTTTGAATACTGTTCGTTTTTACGAACCGTGTTACGCATATTGTTGCGTACAGTTAAAAAAATACTGCACAACCTAATTTGAGGCGCAACTCAATATGTGGCGCAACCTGAGGTGTCGCACAACTTGAGTTTCACGCAACATGGCATGTGGCGCAACTTGGGTTGTTGCGCAACTTAAGTTTTCGCGCAACACATCTCGTGGTGCAACTCAGAGAGTCTATATAACTCAAGAAGTCATACATCTTTGTTTTGCTTCTAATTTTTTTCATATATCTCTTTGCAGTTAATCTCAGGGAAGACCCGAATGCAGAAATGTTTGCTTCAACATTTAATGTCCCAGAGTATAGAGAGAATTTGTCTCATGTCACTTTTCCTCAATATGATGGTCTTGAAGCACGAAGAACTCTACTCATAGATCAAGATAATCAAACTCTTTTGAACTTGATGAACGATGAAACCCTTCAGAGCTAGGATACTACAGTCCACAAGAAACCTGCCTTTTTATTTGGGGATGCTATCAAAAAAACCTCCCAACCTAAGGCAAGAAAAGAGACGAGATATTTTTTAAAGGGAGACAATGCCATACATCTAACAGAAATATCAAGGTCTATGGCATTATCCCAGTATGCTTTTGCTAGCTATCCTAGAAGGAAATCATGGGATCTGACTCCTCTCCAACAAGCAAGAGTCGGTCGAATCTGTTATAAAGTGGGTCTGCAGAACAAAGACCTTCTTTACAGCACTTCTAAAAAATATAGCATACACTTAAGAGGTTTAAGGCCGAGCTGCATCCCCCCCGAAGATTCTTTCCTGCTCCTTCTAGTCAGAATACCTATTTTTGCAAATACATTTGCAAAAGCTGAAGGGAGATATCCAGACCGCGCTATGCGCATGACAGGCCTGGTAAACGCTGGAATGAAGCACTAGAGTAGCTTGTCCATATGGATTTTGGAGGAATTCAAAGACAAGCTCATTGATCTGGGCCTCTATAATCCTATCTGCACTACAGTATATGGCATTCGTCCAAACCCTCACATGTTCTTGGCTTTAATAGAGAGATATAACAAAAGTACTAAGACCTTCATGACCCTCTTAACGAGATGGAATATATCTCTCGTCTACCGATGGATGATAACCCATATGAAGAATATGTATGCACACATGATGAATTAGATGCTCTAGCAAAGGAGAATCCCCAGATGATCACAGTTTTCCAAGAGCTGTTGTGTCACTATAAAATCTTCTCACTCTACTATGAAAGTGCCACTGCAGGTACTTGCTACATCACAAAATAGATGCCATATCTGTTCCTGGGTCATGCGTGGGAGGACAAGCCACTGGACAGTCAAGCCTGTACTCCTCATTTTTTTGAACCTTTTGATAGAAGTGATATACAATTATTGATGGAAAAACATAATCATGGGGATGTCACTTTAACTGAGGACTCGGGTCTGTTCAAGGCTGGCGATGTTCTCCAAAGTTACCTTAGACAGGGTTACAGACCTATGTTTCCAGAAGCCCAGCTGGCATGCTTTTTATCTTTATGGCTACGGCGTTTTATAGTTCCGGGAGCCAGTGCAGTTGACAGATTCTATCGGGGTATTATGTTTGCTGTAACACGTCTTGTATTTGGATACAAGATGGATCTCCTATCAGCCATGACCTGTCGCCTGAACGCCGGATTACGTTCTTTTGTGGACACTATGCTGCAAGATAAGGATAGTCGGTCGGATTTTTCCCATACTGAAATGCCATATACTTATTTGTTCAGATGGTTATTACTACACCATCCCTGTTTAATGAACCCGGATATGGGACTTGCTGATGGAGACTTCATCGGGCGTTTTGCTAATGCTTACTGGAAATATACTGCTCTTTCAGAGTGTCGACTTGCCTTGAACCGTGGATCAGGATGCTATTTCCAGTGTGTTTGCCCCCCTTCATGGTATGATACTATGCCTCCACAGATGATGGATTTACCTGAAAAAACACTCCGTTTAAGTCCAAACATCTTTTTCTGGCTTAAGATAATCCGGCCCTCTCACTTGGTCTATAGATTTGAAGAAGAATGCTATTTAGAACAGTATTTGCTGAGTCGATTTGCACGGCAGTTTGGGTATGATCAGCTTCATGTAGAAAATGCAACCACTTGTCTACAGGCCAAGGGTTATCTTATTGATGGGGCTAGGGCTTGGAATTATTACAATGCCCGGGGCACAAAAGCTATTTTTTCTATGCCTTATAAACTTCCCCAAGGCCCGCGTATGTTATATTCATATGCAAACTTCTATACTTCAGCGAACACATTTGCTGAAAACTTCCATCCTGTATATAGCTTCGCAACTGAAAAGAGAATTAAACAAGGAAAACATACTCTTCAGTCTTTCCGGGATGTAGAAGTCAGAGATCCTGCCGATGTACCTCTGGAGGCATCAATTTTAATGAATTTTGCTGACCCAGTTCAAGATCTTTGAGATATATCCATAAAGATGCAAAAAGAAAAATCCTCTGTTAAAGGTTTGAAGAAGAGAAAGACTAAGGAAACGACGGCCTCTCCTCAATGAGATAATCCTCCCAATTATCCAAGGGCTCCGGAGAAGAAGAAAAGAACATCACTGGTTATCAATGATCCAGTGACTATGAGAACAACTCGTTCTCAATCAAAATAGTTGCTTCTTAGTTCTTCTTCTGGAGAGAAGGACATTACCCCTTCTTCTATTCAGAAACAGGGGAAGATTATAGAAGGAGGAACTTCTGCTTCCTTGATCGATAACCGTACTGAAGCTATTGCAGGGCCAAACGCACCGATACTCAAAGAAGTTAGAAGAAGATTGGATATTGCTGAAGAAGAACCATCTCAAGAAGGTAATATCAAAGTTGTGAAATATCCTCATTAACTTTTATTAGAGATATATATCTAAATTGCTTTTTCTTGTATTGGTTACTTTAACAGATGTCCGTCCTCCTTCCTCCATCATGACAGTAAATGTTCCTGCCAATGTACTTGCTGCAGTAGGGATAACAATTCCCTCTTCAACTCCCGTGAGTCCAAAAGCTTCCTTTCCAAAGCAGGATTTACCTCCACAAGATACTTTGCAAGCTCAAATATCTACTCATTCAGGAGAGGCAGTGATTGATGCATTGAACGGTTGCGATTTTGATGATGAAACTTATGATGAAGATTGGGACAACATTACTAAAGAAAAACAAACTTTAGCGAATGCATCATCATCACAAGAAATCCCATTTGATGAAGATCCTTCGCATGCTGAAGACGAGGAGGATGTGGTTCATGATAAGGAACCTGTCAATCCTCCTGAAGTTAATGAACCCACGACCACTGAGCCGCCCGAAGTGTCTAAGGTGGCAACTGAATTAGTAAATAAAACTCCAGTAACTCTACCACCTCCAATTGAATCAGGAGCAGGGAGTAGTCAGGCCACCATGTCTACAGAGTCTCTGTCCAAGCTTCAGTCAGAGACAATTAAAGCTATTGAGACTCCTCATAATGTACTCAGCTCAAGTAAGTTTCTCCACTATGAATGATTTGTCGTCGCATCTTCAGCATTATATGTTATAACATATGTGATTTGCAGCATCGCCCACTGGAACTGTAGCCGGGGAAGGAAGCTCTTTTCATATTAGTGCTCCAGATGAAGTACCCCTACCTGCTAAAGCTGTGAAAACTTCTACAAACATAGTAGCCACTCCAGGAGCCTTGGCAGCTAACAAGTTTGTGGTGACCTCTTTTACGAGAGTCTTCTTTACGTCTCTGGAGCCTCTAGTTCATAGAGTTATGGAGAGAGAGGACGTCCCTTTCAGTACCGTTAGAACTCCCACTACATTTTTGATTAAAGGCATCCGTAGTCAAGAAGACGAAGCTCAAGCTTCATTTTTGGAACATATTTTGGACGAGCTAGAGAGCCCAATCAAGGCTTACAAGGAGCTGAAAATAGGAGATATTGAGCCACTAGTAAACATGGAATATGAAACCATGGTTCGAGAAGCAGAAATTAGTAAAGCTGATTTTGAAATATTCCTGCTGGCTTTCACTAGACAATCCTCTGAGCTAGACATTTAAATCTCTGATGTGGCTGTTATTGCTGAGAGTCACAAGACCAAGGCCATAGAGGAAGAGATAAAGGCTGCTGATCTAGAAGCCAAAATTGCTCAACTTCAGACAGAACTCCAAACTACTAAGCAGAACATAGAACACGAGAATCAATTGTACCAATCTGTTACTGATCGGGTGGAGATTTTGAAGGATCAGAAGAAGGAATTTGAACGTCTTCAGAATGAAGAGCTAAAACGTCGAACTGCTACCCTACAACCTTTCGACCCTGAATCAGGACGAGTTGAAGTTAGGCAGAGAGTGCTAGATTCTCGTGATGAAAGAATTCAGGTTCTGAAGAAACAAATTGCAGAACACACCATCTATCCTTCCGAGTAAAAATGGGCAAATTTTGTTGCTTCTTTCTACAATGTACACTTTTTTTTCTTCTTTTGCAGAAAGAGAATAATAAAGACTTTTTATGTGGTCCCATTACTTGTTGCATATTTTGTTATAGATATAAGCAATAGAATAGAAAATATATTCAGAGGTACAGGACATGATATATTTCATGATTTAGAAAATACCAATATTTATTATATCTGCTCGGAGGTAATGTGGACGTGGCAGAATATAAAGTTTAGCAATACTGTTATTTCAATAGACAACTTTATCAGAGGTAATAAGGACGTGACAAGTTACTGATATAAATAATCGAAATTCAGAGGTGTAAAGGACGTGAATTCATATTATTTAAAACAGGAGACAATAAATGCTAAATGAATGATAAATCAAAGAAAGTGAATGGATGAACAGTCACTTTAGTTTTCAAAGAAAAGATGCTGGCGCATTAGATTGAAGATAGTTCTTAAATCTTGAATGTGATCTTCCTTGAGACGACTTTTGACAGCAATATCGTCAACATAGCATTCAATAGTCTTTTGCAGATGATTTCGAAAGATAATACTCATAGCCCGCTGGTAGGTTACACCTGCGTTCTTCAGACCAAACGACATGACTGTATAACAGTACACTCCACGAGAAGTACGAAACAAAGTATGTTTCTCATCTTCAGGATTCATCCGGATTTGATTATATCCAGAAATTCCATCCATGAAAGAAATTCGTTCGAATCTACATGTATTGTCGATCATGACATCAGTAATTGGGAGAGGGAATTTATCTTTAGGGCAAGCATCATTGAGATCCCGAAAGTCTATTCAAACTCGAACCTTTTCGGTCTTCTTCAGGACAGGGACGACGTTGGCTACCCAGTCAGGATGTTGTTCTTCTCTGATAAAACCGCAAGCTATAAGCTTTTTGACTTCATCATCAATTGTATCCAGCATTTCAGGCTTGAATCGCCGTTGTTGTTGTTTGACCGGCTTGGCATTCGGCAAGATATTAAGCTTGTGAGTTACAATTTGAGGATCTAATCCCGTCATATCTTCATAATTCCAGGCGAAGACATCAATATATTCACGAATAAGGTGAATTAACTCTTGTTTATCATCCTCTGAGAGATTTTTGCTAATGAAGATTGGTCGTGATACGCCCTTCTCTCTAATATCGATCTGGACTAGTTGATCCTCAGTAGGTGGTTCTCGTTGTTCAAAATAAAGTTCCTACTGATTTTCCATCTTTTGCGCCCAAGGGTCCACTTCACGAGCTTCTTCAATGTCATCTTCATCATCTTCCAAAAATTCGACAAACACCATGTTAGAAGATATTATCACTCTATGAACATGACCAATACTGGTGTGTCAGAATCCCATGAAATAGAATCAGAAGAGTTTGATCGTTCTTCTTCGTCAGATTCAGAAGGTTCTGGAGTTGGGAGTGATGAAGCATAACCTAGTCCCCATTTCGTTTTACTGTGGTATTGTTGTGATTTTTCTCTTAGAACAGCAATACGAAGAGGAGTTTGCCTCCCTTTACCGTTGTTGAGACCAGTTTTGAAATCATAGCCCATTTTGCGGATGATTGCTTTGGATTGCGGACTATAGCGGCGTAATTGTAGCCTTCCGGAATCATCTATATTATCGTTACAGAGCATGATTTTTGGTTCCTCTCTTTTGTTGAAGAATATAGGCTTTTCATCTTTCTTTCGAGACGGTACTAAGAAGTACGACTCTTGTATTGAATCCAGTGATACCGTATTTCGAAGAGATGATACGACTTCTATTGTAAGTGGTTAAAGCTATCTAGCATATCCAAATAACACTGAGTATAGTAAAAGACATCAGTATACTACAAAGGAGATGCTTTATTGATTTTTACACCATCATTTACAACAAGAACTTTAGCCGTAGCAGGCTTAGTCAGATTGATGACAAGAGAAGGAGAAGAAGAACGAGAAGGAGGAGGGGGCTTCTTACGACGAAGATCGATTATAAGCGGCTCAGAAGAGGTAAGCTCCTTTTGTTTTCGACTATCACCCTTGGGCTGCTTCTCATGGGAAGGAAGATAGATAGTCAGTGGTTTGGAAGACTGAGGACAAGAGGTGCATCCTTTAACCGGAATCACTAGTGTATCATTCGACACATTTTTCTATTCTTCATCCGTGTCCATTGCTAGTACCACCTTCATGAATTCCTCCTTGTATATGCGAGAATCGTTGCAGTATGCTTCAACTCCTTTGAAAGGATTCAGATCTGCAACCTCTTTTTGGACTTCTCCATTACCATCCACATATTTGAAACGTTGGTGGAGAGTAGAAGGTACAATATTGTGTTCATGGAGGAATGGCCTTCCTAACAAAGCATTGTATGAGCCATGCTTGTCAATAACATAGAAAGTTACCTTTGTTCGAATATTGCCAATTTGAAGTTTTAGGCGTATCTTCCCCAAAGGTTCACTTCTTCCTTGATTAAACCCCAAGATGGTAGTGATAGTTGTAGAAAGGTTATGCTTTGGGATCTTCAAAGCATCCAGTAAAGACTTTGGCATGATGCTAAGTGCGGACCCTGGGTCAATCAGAATGCGATCGACTTTCATGGTGTCCACATACCCCGTGAAATAGAGAGGACGATCATGACGATTATCTTCTAATAACATGTCATCTTGTGTAAAAGTAATATTGGGCATTAGTTCGAATACACTATGACAATGTTCACAACTGGCTGGCTCCTTTTTAGGCTTCTTGAGAAGAGTAAGATAAGTGTCAGCCTGCATCAAGGCTTCACTTAACGTCTCTCGAGTTTTTTTTGAAAGACGTAACAGTTCAAAGATTGACAATCTTGCTGGAGTATTGGCCAATTGACCAACATATCAAAATTGTAAGGCTTTTCAAGTCCAAGAGATGAGAACTTCTTCAGTGCTTTGTCAGAGCGAACATGTTGCTTCCCCTTGTCTGCTGATGTTGGTTTAGAAGGAGATGGTTCAACCACAAGCAGGGATGTAGATGGTATATTCTCAGCAAGAGAAGATGATGTAGGAGCATCATCAGGAGATGGAGCAGGATTCTCTTGATTTTCGGGATATTCCCGAAGATAGGGTTTCCCAGATCTAGTGTCCATTAGAATTTCTTCTTCTGTTACTGGTCCAAAGGATACCATATTGCAGTTCTTAGATTTAACTTTGGAGTGCTTCTTTTGCTTAGAAAAGGAAGGCGTTTCAAACTCTGCTACTAGATCTGGGTGAATCCATATGATTTCTCCTCTGTCAGTCGATAGTGGAACAAGACCTTCATTCTGAGGAGGTGGGATATTCACGATCTCAAGAGTAGTCCTTGGAATGGGGACAACACCATCTTGTACAAGTTATGGTGGAAAGTCACCGAATTGTAGAGAAACCACATTAGCAGTCACCGTTTTCTCGTCCTGCTGAAGAGTAATTGCTCAAGAATTGACCAACTCCTGGATTTTGCCTTTGAGGACGTAACATGCTCTGGTGGGATACCGTATAAATCTGTGATAAACAAAATATTTAGGGTGATCAGTTTTACCCACTTCTTCTGGCCATTTTGTCTCTGGAAGTTGAAGCTTATTGCTTTTGATCAAGCAATCGAAGATGCCCAAAGTATCATCTTCATCAAAAGAATACTCTTTCTTTGGACGAGTTGTCTTTTGTGGTGGTGCTGATGGAGTGGGTGCTGTCTGAGTGACGTTGACAGCCAAAGACTCCTTGCCCTTGAGATTGATGGCCAGTGTTTCTTTATTCTTGCGGTTATTCTGGCGATTATTACCCCCGGGTGTAGAATGTTCATCTTGGTTAGGATGAGTCATTTGAACTCCAAACTGCTTGAACTTTTCGGCACTAACCTCTGCCGTCTTTGTATTTACAATAAAAGAAGGCCAATCCTAGAATTGTGTAAATTATGTCCACATACTGATAATAGGTAACAAGTTTGATTTACAAGTGTCTATTGTTACAGCAGATGGAGTTCCTAAAGGCATTTTGAGTGCCTCTCGGCAGAATCTTTCAATAAAACTCTCCGTGGATTTATTGTACCTCTGTTTAATCTTAATGAGGGCAGACATCGTCATGTCGTTGACTCCCTCGTAAAACCGTTCCAAGAACATTTGCTTGAAACCAGCAAAAGAAGTGATGCAGCCATCAGACAAGCTACGATACCAGTCGTATGCTACACCAGCTAAACAACTGACGAACACTCTGGTAAGGAGTGCATCATTTGGCTGTAATTGATCAGTCATCACCTCAAAATGATTGATGTACTGACTTGGAGAGGTACTGCCATCAAACGACATAATAGTGAGAAGCTTGTATTTAGGAGGGAATGGAACTTCCTTCCACTCTGTAGGATACGGTTGCTTTATGCCCAGTCTTTGTAGGCCATCCTTCTGCTTGAAGGCCTCAAACTGAGTGCGTAAGAGTTTCATAGCCTCATTAGCATCCCCTGATGTTTGGAAATTGATGGGCTGATTAGAAGTGTTAGGAGGAGGAACAGTATGGTAATTACCACCTCCAGCATGAGACTGACTGGGATCAGCTTGAATTGGCACAGAGGCAACCTGAGGAGGTGGTACCCCCAGACTAACAGGTACAGAAGATGCTATAAGCTCAGAATTTATAGCAGAGTTTACAATCGGTGGCACTGTATGTTGAGCCACGATTATAGTGTGCATGCTAGCAACCATTTCTGCCATGGTCTTCAATTTGTCCTCTAATGTAATAATTCGTTGCTCTTGACTAGTTGAAGTAGAGGCATCTTGATCTTCTGTAGTGGTATATGTCGTCACTTCTTTTGCTGCTATTGATGAGATAGTCCGTTCAGAACTTTCACTATCTGCATCAAACTCTGAAAAGAGTCATCTCCTACATGAGTGATGGGGAGATCTTCTTGATTAAAGACACCTTGGTTCAAATGTCGATTTCTTGATCTAGTGTATTAAAAGACACCTTCACTAGATGCATGAATTCGATCTAAGTATTGCTTACTGGGATTATGGGATGCATTACGTCTTGGACGTTTCCCACCCCCAGTGCCATGAGAAGTCATGTTGACATAAGCATATAATAGCTCTTCTTCGTCTTCTATTATATGTTCAGGAGTTGGAGCATAGTTCAGACGATCGAAGACAGATCGTCGAGCCGATTGGCAACAACAGTTGATGACGACTTCATGAAGGCAGTGGCGATCTGAAGCGTGATTTGGAGGTGAGGGAGACATCCCTGTAATCTCCCATCTTTGTGTAAGACGTCGCCGGAGATCAGTTACAATTACAAGACTAGAAGAAATCGGAGGAACATATTCCTTAATGATGTTAGGAACATGTCTCCTATTATTCAGATATTTAGTTCCCCGAGTGTACAAAGATGTACTCAACTCATTAGCATAAGTGGTTGGGTCATTCTTTTCAAACTTT
Source organism: Iris pallida (assembly GCA_029216955.1). Lineage (NCBI taxonomy): Eukaryota > Viridiplantae > Streptophyta > Magnoliopsida > Asparagales > Iridaceae > Iris > Iris pallida. Next base: position 17,956,230 of record JANAVB010026799.1, read on the forward strand.
GGCTTCTGGTATAGATTGGCCTTTGGCATAGGGTTCTTACGTTTTACCAAAGTTGATACTGGTTGACGCCTATTGAGATAAGCACGTAAATCAAAAAATTCTGATCCAGGTGTCTCTGTTTGTGATGCCCTCAATTTTCCTTACTTAGATCTTGAAATTTGCAAGGTGGGAAGGTTTTGACCAGACCCCATAGGGGTAGGTAAGATACCTCTTTGATCAGTATTCTTTCCGATATCAGAGATCCGAAGACCTCTGTTTAAAGGAATAGAATCTGATGTGTCTTCCTCTGTGTCATAGACCAGGAAAGTTTGAGAAAAGACCAAAGGGTGCTTTCCTTTATTTTGTAGAGGGTTAGCTAAGAAGCGTTCTCCTTTGTTCTGTTGTGAGACCATTTTAGGCGTAGATTGAGTCCATTGAGGAAATATCAAAGGACTCTTCCCTTTGTTCTGTCTAGTATTGGGACTAGAACATTGATTCTCCAAGTTCAGAACTTGAGAATTAGAAGAGGGAATAGCCAAAAGACTAGTTCCCTTGGGCTGTGCCGGAGCCACTGAGGCGGATTGCGCCTTGGCCACTGAGCACTCAAGTTGCGCCTGGGCAACAGCAACTGCAGGATATTTTGGAGTCCACACAGTCCTATTCTTGGCGATAGCCACAGTACGCTTATTGCTCTTGGCGTTGATCATATTCTCATAGGCTGTCTGGTTACTTGAACAACCAGAGTCTTCTGCGTCTTGCCGATCGACGCAGTGTCACATTGAGTTGTCACCTTCTCGTCGGAGGAGAAAGTCGTCTCCAGCAGAGTCACTATTTTGTTTGCAAAAACAAAAAGTTTATTCCAAACTTGTAAAAGAATAGTACAAAGTACAATAAATTTTGGAGAAGTACAACTATAGGAATCTGATCAGAAGACGATCACTCTATCCCTTGGACTATGTGAACTTGAAGACTGTAGCCTTTGGAGAATGCAGCCACAATTTTGTAAGAGTTCTTGATCTCTGTACGTATGTATCTGATGCTTTTACAATGATTGAAAACTCTATTTATAGAGTTCAGGAAATAACTGTTTTAGCAATTATTCTGATGTGCACGAAGCTGGATTGCGCCATATTGGGTTACGCCAACCTCCTGTTGTGCCAACTTTCATTCGGTTATAAGTCGTGTACTAATTGTATTTAGACGTGTGGAATCATGTGATTGAGATGCACGTGGTCGTGTACAGGATAGTAGACACGTCTTGAGAGATTAGTGGCATGTGCGCCACATCATCCTGCTTTAGAAATGAAAATTGTCTCAACTTTATCAGGTTGCACGAACTTCAGTCAATGAGTAAAACTGCGCCTGATTGAGCCGCGCCTAGACATGTGGCAGCTTTTGAGTAGAAGTCATTCAGATTGCGCCTAAGCGCAACTAAGGATTTTGTCTGGATTGTACCTAGGTGCAACTTACAAATTGTACAGGACAGCTGTCAACCAACTCCCCTCGAACAGCATAATTCACGAGATTCAAAGAGATTTTCCTCGTTCACTGTGGTGTCAGTTGTCAGTGTTGTCAGGTAATGATGGCTATTAAATGTCAGACGCCACATAGATTTTGGCACAATCGGACTGAGCGTAGTCTGATATATGGTGCAACCTGTTCAGCGGCGCAGTTCATTCTCTGGGCTTCATATCAGTGGCGCAACCTGATTTTTGGGGCGCAACTTGATCACTGGTTAGCAGATTCATAGCGCAACTTGATTTTTAGGCCCTACATTTAGTTATCTTTCTTATCTTGTATTTATCATCTGTGGATTTTGTTGATTTCATCTATTCTATCTTACCGTACTTTCTTCCTTAGTTGTGATTGAGTTGTACTTATATTGTCACCTCCATTCAGAGTGTATATACTGTACAGGTACCTTGTAACTATTAGATGTATGTGACCTAGGACAGTGTTCTACCGCCGATACTGTGGCGTAGGCTGGACGTAACCACTTCTCGTGCCCCTACACTGGGTGCGGGTCGTGACACGTTTTTAGTGGTGGCCCGTGCAGGTCGAGTTTAGAAATGCAGTGGTATTCGAACTAGAGTATCACTGCAGCCTGCAGTAGGATTAGGATATGTTTGAAGGTACTCAATCACATTAGAAAAAACTCTTAATCAGATTCCTTTTATCTAAATTTGCTGCTTATTGTCTTCCTTTGAATATAAACTATCCTCCTTTGCTATTTTGACTCATTCTCAGCAATTGTTTTCTTGTTTGATCTGTCTCCAGGATGGTCAAAACTATATCACATCTTCCAGGTTAGGGGGACACTGATGAGAGGTCTGCCACCATTCGTCCTCAGCAGCCAGCCTCCGGTACCGCAGCCCCAGTCATGCCAGCTGGGGTGGGTATTTCAGCTGCTTTCGGAGGAGCCCCTCTACCAGCAGTGCACAGGCCGAGTTCGGTGGTTCCAGAGATGCTCCAACAGCAGCAGCCACCTTTGGGGACCATTGACGTAGTCCAGATGTTCATATTCTTTAAGCAGTTCATGGAGGCCCAGCAGGCCCAGCAGCAGCGTCAGACTGCAGAGTTTAGTCAGGGCATTGATCTGGCCCTGACGACAGTTGAGAGGGCAACAGCTCAGCCTGCAGTAGTTCAGCAACCGCATCCACCGAGGGAGAAGGGCATCCAGGACTTCTAGAAGATGTACCCGAGGGATTTCAGGGGTACAGAGGGCATTCTGTACGCTGATGAGTTGATAGAGCATATGGAGGATATTTTCAGACTGGCAAAGATTCCAGCGAGGCTACAGATCAAGGCGGCGGCCAGTATAATACAGGATTTTGCCCGCACTTGGTACCAGACTGACCCGAGGGTTGGTACACCACGGCAGACTTGGGCAGCCGCCAAGGAACTGTTTAAGGAAAAGTTTTTCCCAGACGCAGCGCTTGGTGCCCTCGAGACTCAGTTCGAGGCCTTTGTACATGGCAGTCAGTCTGTAGAGGAGTATGCTGGGGAGTTCTGCCGTCTGGGCAGGTTAGTCGAGGGGTTATCCGAGGCGACGAAGGCCCGGAGGTTCAGAAAGGGACTAGTCAAGGAGGTGAAGTCCTATACCAAGAGTGCCCACAGTGCCACTTTTAAGGAGATCTTGGTGGGTGCCTTAGCAGCAGAGGATGATCTTGAGCTGAGGCTCAAGAGGGGGCGAGACACCCAGGGAGCCAGTGGTAGCGGAGGACCGGCCAAGAGGTCGCACTTTCAGCAGCAGCACCAGTAGAGGCAGTTTCAGCCGCAGCAGTTCCAGCAGCCGAGACTTCAGCCTGCTCAGTATCAGCATTCGAGGCAGCAGCAGCAGGCCCCGAGGCAGCAGTCTACTAGTTGTACCTTCTACAGGAAGTCGGGGCATGGATGGACTGAGTGCAGGAAGAGGCTGGGGAAGTATCTTCTTTGCGGATCGTCAGAGCATCAGCTGAGGGACTGTTCCCTCATCGCATGCAGAGCAGCTTATGGAGCAGGAGCCAAGGCTCCAGTTGGACCGCAGAAGGGACCGTTGCTGACTCAGTAGTAGCGGTTCGTGCAGCACCAGCAGCAGGCCAGGGGAGGCCAGCAGGGGCGAGCTTTCGCCATGGTGTCCGAGAATGCAGAGGCTATAGGGGAGCTGATTGCAGGTTCGGTTCTTCTCGACTCCATTCCAGCTTTTGCTTTATTTGATTTTGGGGCTTCCCATAGTTTTGTGTCGGTATCATTTTCTATTAGACACTGTCTAGTATTTGAACCATTGCCTAGGACCTGCAAGATCATGACCGGGGGTGGTGTTATCCTCGTGAGTAATGTTTGCAGAGGGCTGAGTGTTATTATGGGTAGCCGAGAGTTGGAGGTGAGTCCGCTCGTCATGCCACTACCGAACTATGATATCATATTAGATATGGATTAGTTGAGCAAGCATCACGCCAGCATAGATTGCCGAGGGGGTAGAGTTCTGTTTGGAGCACCAGGAGAGCCAGAGTTCGAGTACACCCAACGGCAGGCGGAGCAGAGCAGTGAACTTTTCTGTGGGGCTTCAGTTGAAGAGCAGGCGGCTCCACATCCTTTAATTACAGAGTTCATGGATGTCTTTTCGGAGGAGTTGCCAGGGCTTCCACCGGACAGGGATGTTGAGTTCTCGATAGACTTGGTTTTCGGTGCAGAACTAATTTTTCAGCATGTCTATCGAGTGAACAACAGTGAGTTGGTAGAATTAAAGCAGCAGGTGGATGAGCTACAGGACAAGGGCTTTATCCGATCGAGTTCTTCACCTTGGGGTACTCTGGTACTCTTTGTACCCAAGAAGGATAGGTCGGTACGGATGTGTATCGACTACTAGGCACGCAACAACCTCACGATCAAGAACAGATACCCACTGTCGTAGATTGATGATCTCTTTGATCAGTTGAGCGGAGCTCGGGTTTTCTCGAAGATTGATCTGAGGTCAGGTTATCATCAGGTACAGGTGAAGAAGGGGGATAACCCGAAGATCGCCATCAGGACGCGGTATGGTCAGTTTGAGTTCTTGGTTATGCCGTTTGGGCTGACCAACGCCCCTGCGGTATTTATGAACTTGATGAACAAGGTGTTTCACCCGTACTTGGACAAGTTCATGGTGTCGTTCATCGATGATATCTTGGTATATTCGAAGACTGAGGAGGAGCATGAGGAGCACTTGAGAGTAGGTTTGGAGACACTCAGGAGGGAGAGGCTGTATGACAAGCTCTCGAAGTACGATTTCTTTCTGGACAGAGTTGACTTCTTGGGTCATGTGGTGACCGGAGATGGGATCTCAGTGGACCCGAAGAAGATCACGGCAGTTGAGGCTTGGTCGGCACCGAGTTCAGTAGCAGAGATCAGGTGCTTCTTGGGACTGGCAAGCTATTATAGGAGGTTCGTACATGATTTCTTCCGGATTGCAGAGCTGTTGACTAGGCTGACCCGGAACGATGTAGAGTTTGTTTGGTCAGAGGAGTGTCAAGTCACTTTTAATGAGTTGAAGAAGCGGCTGACAACAGCTCCGATTCTGACTTTGCCATCAGGATCAGGAGGGTTCACTATCTACAGTGATATCTCGGGGAAGGGTTTGGGTTGTGTCTTGCAGCAGCATGGAAAGGTGATTGCCTATGCTTCCAGGCAGTTACGTCCCCATGAGAAGAACTACCCTACCCACGACTTAGAGTTGGCAGCAGTGATATTTGCTTTGAAGTCGTGGAAACATTAATTATATGGAGAGAGGGTAGAGATCTTCACACATTATAAGAGCTTGAAGTATGTGTTTACACAGAAGGAGCTCAACATGAGGCAGCGCAGGTAGTTGGAGTTGATGAAGGACTTCGACATCTTACTACAGTATCACCCAGAGAAGGCCAACGTGGTTGTTGATGCCTTGAGTAGGTATCCGACAGCCATGTGTTTGACTATGGACCGTTATTTTCTAGGAGATTTGCAGAGCCTAGGAATTGAGGTGATTGTGCCAGGAGTTCAGATGCAGATGTGGGGCCTTCAGATTCAGTCAAACTTGATGAAGAGGATCAAGTCGATGCAGTTCGAGGGTGTTGCTCTGCGGTGTATCCGAGAGCAGGTTCGAGCAAGGCTAGTAGATGGTGAGTTTACTCTTGCAGAGGATGGTGCTTTGAGGCACGGTTCCAGGCTGTGTGTGCCCAGTGGAGAGCTGAGGGAGCAGGTCATACAGGAGGCCTACCGATCTCAGTACTCTATATATCCTGGTGCCAACAAGATGTACATGGATCTGAGGGAGCACGTCTGGTGGTATGGGATAAAGCGGAAGGTAGCTCGCTTCATAGCCAGGTACTTGGTCTGTCAGCAGGTCAAGGCAGAGAGGCAGAGGCCAGAAGGTTTGTTACAGCTATTGCCCAATCCAGAGTGGAAGTGGGAGCATATCACGATGGATTTTGTATCTGGATTACCGCGTACACCAGGATGAAGAGACGCGATTTGGGTCATCGTAGACAGGTTGACCAAATTGGCCCACCTTTTGCCATTTAAAGTCGGTACGTCTACTGAGAGGCTTGCAGAGATGTACATGCGGCAGATTGTCAGGATTCATGGAGTTCCAGTCAGCATTGTCTTGGATCGGGATAGTTTCTTTACTTCTCATTTCTGGCGGAGTCTGCAGACTAATTTGGGCACTCAGCTCAAGTTTAGTACTGCATACCACCTTCAGACGGACGGACAGTCAGAGAGGATAATTCAGACGCTCGAGAACATGCTACGGACGTGCGTCTTAGATTTGGAGGATCCTGGAGGGATCACCTGCACTTGGTGGAGTTTGCTTACAACAACAGTTACCAGGCCAGCATTGAGATGTCACCTTTCGAGGCTCTATACGGACGTAGGTGTCGTACACCTTTATCTTGGGATGATGTTGGTGAGCGAGCTTTATTGGGACCTGAGGTGGTTGTTGACGCAGCCGAGAAGGTGAAGCTTATCAGGGACAGACTTCGCGTGGCGCAAGACAGACATCGGCACCGAGCCGATAACTACCAAAGGCCTTTGGAGTTTGAGGTACAAATTAGAGATAGGAGTAGAAGTAGGTTTGTGTTTGTATGATCATGTTTGATTATTTAGTAACTTGAGACCTTGTTTGTGTTTAGGTCAAAGACATGGTTTTTCTGAGGATATCTCCGACCCGTGGTACCATACGTTTTGGTGGAGGTGGAAAGCTTAGCCCATGCTTTATCGAACCTTTCGTGATCAGCGGGAGAGTCGGTGACGTAGCATACAGGCTAAACTTGCTACCTGCACTAGTGGGTGTCCACAACGTATTCCACGTATCACAGTTGAGATGGTACGTAGCTTATCCTAGCCATGTACTTGAACATTCGGAGATTGAGGTGGGACCTACTCTCAGTTATCCAGAGCAGCCAGTGGAAATTTTGGATCGCCGAGAGAAGGTACTGAGAAACCAGGTGATACCCTTGGTTCGCGTCGCATGGAGGCATCATTCTCCAGAAAAGTCTACCTGGGAGCGGGAGGATGAGATGCGCGAGCGATACCCTTATCTTTTTGGACCTTAAGGTATGATTGTCTATCCTTCTCATCAGTTTAGTTTGGCCTTTTAATTTCGAGGACGAAATTCTTTTAAGGAGGGTAGATTTATCACTACCATATTTTAGCTTGTTAGTTGAGAATTTTTTTTGAATTTATTTTGATTGATTGAATTGGTGATTGTAATTTTTGACTTTAGCTAATTGAGACTCTGGAGACTAACCTAGAAGTTGACCCTAGCTATGGTGACTTAGTTAGTATGGTAGGACCCTAGTCTAACTTAAGTCAACCCAATTTTAGTCATATAGAATCAAGTTTGAAATAGGAGAAATAGGCATAGGTTCATGACTTATGACTTATGATTTTAATTCCATGACTAATGCAACTTGGCCCATAGGCCCTTTAGTGAAACCCTAACCCTAACCTAGTCATTAAGTGGCCGGCCAACCTAGGTATTCCCCCCTATAAAATCTTCTTTCCACTTCCTCTTGCCTTTTTTGTGTCATTCCAACTTTTAGAAAGGAAAGGTAATTTCCATCTTCCTTAATTCATATTAATTTCATTTTAATTCCTTTTTGATCCAAATCTTTTGCAATAGATTCTAATCATCCACTATTTGATATTCATGGAGAGTGATTTCAGTTTTTGAGCAATTTGGAGGATTTGGTTAGCAACGAGAATCAATCAATTTAGGGCTTTTCTTGATCATTTGCAACCTATAGGTAAAACTTCTCAAATTGTGTTATTATTCTGATTTCTTTGCATCCTAGCATAGATTTAGGTGTTCCCTAGCTGTCCCTAAAATTTGGTTAGAAATCGTGTCCATTTGGTGTTCGTATCGGACACGTGTCAATGTGTATGTGCAAGTGTTTGATTAAATGCCTCAAAGAGTAATTTATTGCTATTTTTAAAATATATTTGAATAAAAATATAGATCTACACATGTTTATTGTTTTCCCTATGATTTGTGTCCAATTTGGAGCCTTGTCCATGTCCAAACAGGACACAAACACACTCGCAGCAGCCTAGGGCAGTGCCCTGCTGCTCGAGGCCTCGTGCTCACTACATAGGGCACGTGGTGACCTATGGTTTGGCACAGAGGAGGGGGAAATGACTGACACGTCAGCCCCCAAGCCTAATGTCGAATGGTCGTGTGTCGGACACGTGGTGTTGTGTGCATTGGGATTGCACTGGGCGTATGAAACGTGTTGACTCGGTCTGATGCGGGCTTCGTGTCCACGTTTGACATGTCATGGACACGTCGTGATGGGTCCTCTGTGTAGCCCTATACGTGGGCTATATGTATGCATGACCACGTGTCGTAAGGAGTCGTGTGTCGTGTCCACGATCTCAGTGAACACGTGCACGATGCCTCTGTGTGCACTGGTTTACTGTGTGTGTGAGTTTTCAATTGGACATATTTATGTCCAGTTTTTGGACACTGGGACACCCCCATGACACAATAACATGTAGTACATTCATTACCAACCTATTGATTTGAATATTAGTTGTTATTTCTAATTCGAATTTGTGAATTTTCTAATATTTTTGATACCAAAAACTGTCAACTGTTTTCCTGAGAATTTCGAAGTATGTATACTATTTTGATTGATTTAATTTGTGATGTATGTACACCCATATATATCTGGGATTGACCTACCATATTAGGGATTTATATTGGCATGAGAATTTGATTTCAAGTTTGCATTTGGGTTGTCCAAACTGAAACTATTACATACATTGAATTTTTTGAGTTTGTATACACTGTTTGTTCCTGAGAATATGAACTGTCATGAGTTTCACTATTTTGGTTGGGTTAATTTCAATGTGATTCCTATATTTAGCTGAATTTAAGTTTCAATAGGAATCATGGTGGTGTTGATATTGGTTTTCGATTTCAGTGAGATATCAAATTGTAAACTATTTTCCTGAAAAAAACTAGGAATGTTTCACTCACACACACACTACAAAATCTGACAATGGACACTCATGTATACACATTGTCACATATACACACACTGTTTCCTGAGAACAATAAAGACACACACACACTACTTCTACACACACATGACCCTAGACACTCCTACACATTACACATAACCTGGAAACTGAGAATTGACACCTTAAACACACACATTGATACCTATGTCTACACACATACATATAGCACATTTCACACTGTTTTCCTGAATATACTCATTCACACATTCATACACACACCTATAGCCCTATCACATATACACACACTGTTATCAATGCCACACACACACATGTCTCTCTCTCACTCTATATATACATATATGATATCTATAATCTATGTGATAATAATAATGTGATTGATATGTAAGTGGCTTATATTAATCTAGTATATATATATATATATATATATATATATATATATATATATATATATATATATATATATATATATATATATATATATATATATATATAAAGTGTGAAATATGTGTGATATAGGCTATATATGGCATATAGCCTATGGCACATAGCCTATGTAGATTCATATGTGATAGCCAATGTGTATGGCATGTATACACAAGTGATTTGTGTATTGTTAGACTTGTGTGACTTGTGAATGATGTGTGCTTGCTAGGATAGACTAGTTAGGCTTAGTGAGACTTGTTTGGGTTAGGTTTGACCTAGTTTGACTAGAGTAGTTTGACTAGAGTTGACCAAAGGTTGACTTTAGCCTAGATTGACCCAAACATCATGTAGAATGCATCGTAGCAGTTTATTTTACCAATTTGGATATGTTGTGACTTGTACTGTTCTAAATAGGAGCCAGACACTCCTCAGGCAGTATTTTATTCAGACATTCAGGATATCAAGCGAGTACATTCTCTGACCGTTTCATACTTGCTAGGACTATATTCTTGCTCTAGAATATTTTACTTGATGCTGACACGATGGAAACACGGATTAGTACTATATAGATCTTTTCATATGATGTTATCCCCCTCGGGAGCATCAGATACATCATGTCATGTGCATTTCACTTTCATCATGTATTCCTGTGCTTTCACCATTCATGTGCACTGTCATGATTTATGTACTCTCATGTTCACGGAGCCCCTATGTTTATATTCATGTGCACCCATTTATGGTCCCCCATGTGAAATCATGTACAATAACATAACTTGAACGGATCCTTTTGTATTGATTGGGGATGGGGGAGTAGAAATAGTCATGTGGACATTTCCAAAGTAGTGTAGCCATGTACAACCTCTCATGTTTATTATCAAGCCGTTCACATGTCTATCTTGTACTCTAAATCACTAGTTCACTGTAGCTCTTTAATATAGCAGATATTTTTTTACAGTCTTCTCTTTTACTTCATGTATACTCTTCAGTATTTCATGTACCTTACTCTATTGCTTGAATTATATTCCTGTCATGATATGAACTGCGTGAGATGTACTGTGCTCGCTCATGTCCTGACTGGACCTGTTAAAAATATTATAGATGACCTTGAGGAGCTATGTCCCACTTATTACGGAGCAGGCCTAGATGACACATGTGACCTGGACTCTCAGGAGGACCCAATACTTGCAGAGGATATTACCCAGTAGTCTAGGCTAGTTAGCTAGACCAGTATCTATTTATCTTTATGTCTTATTGGATACACTTGTACTTATTTGGGGATTTGTTATTCTTGATTTGTGGAGTTGTTTATCTTAGACTTTTAGCTCTCTCGAATATTGTATTTATCATCTGTGGATTTTGTTGATTTCATCTATTCTATCTTATCATACTTTCTTCCTTAGTTGTGATTGAGTTGTACTTATATTATCTCCTCCATTCATAGTGTATATACTGTACAGGTACCTTATAACTGTTAGATGTATGTGACCTAGGACATCGTTCTACCGTCGACACTGCGGCGTAGGCTGGACGTAACCACTTCTCGTGCCCCTACACTGGGTGCAGGTCGTGACAGCTCAGAACCACCAGGCCACACATTTTTGAGCGACAGTAGTGGATGCGCTCAGGACTCGGGAGCCGGCAGCAGCAGTACCGGTAGCACCTCCAGCACCAGCAGCACCGAGACCGGGGACTGCCAAAGACTACCAGAACCTCTGCCCGATGGATTTCTGGGGACACGAGGGGATTGTTTATGCGGATGAGTGGCTGGAAAATGCTGAGAGGACACTAAAGATGGTGCGTATTTGGGATGACTTGAAGGTAGAAGTTGCGAGCATGCGACTTTTTGATCTCGCCAGAGCTTGGTACCGGGAGGAGCCCTAGTTAGCTGAGCCCCAGGTTTTTTGGGCAGATTTCAAAACTCTGTTCAAGGATAAGTTTTTCCCCGACATGGAGCGAGATGAGCTTCAGATGCAGTTCGAGGCGTTGCAGCAGGGGACTATGACAATAACGGAGTACACATCAGAGTTCACCCGACTCAGCAGCTTTGTGGAGAGCCTAGTCAGTACACCGGAGGATAGAGCCGCGGCATGCAATGGTGATTAGTCAGGCGACGACTTATGCGAGCATCCTCAAGATTGCTCAGGATGTGGAGAAAGAGGCGGATCCGAAGCTAAAGAGGGATCGGGACATCGGCAGCAGCAGCTTCCAGACACCGGCAAAGAGGACTCAGACTCAGATCCAGGCGAGGCCACAGCAGCCGGCACATGAGCTTCACCGTCCAGCCAGAGTTCCTGCACATCAGCCACAGAGACAACAGTAGGCAGTTACTTGCACTTTCTATTACCGGCCAGGACACCGCTTCGACGAGTGCCGCAAGAGGCTCGTGCTCTGCTTATTTTACGGATCAGATGCACATCAGATGAGGGACTGCCCACAGAATTTAGCTCGATTGACAGAAGGACCTCGAAGAGCTGGAGGACCACTACATGCACCACCCAGAGCTCTAGCAGCTGCACTACAGAGGGTTCAAGCTTTACCTATTCAGCAGCAGTATTTTGCACAGCACCAGCAGCAGACGAGACCACCATAGTAGGGACGTGCTTGCGTCATGGCCACAGTTGAGGAGGATGAGGTAGTTCTAGATATGATCACAGGTTCTATCCTTTTACATTCATTTCCTGCCATTGCATTATTTGATTCTAGAGCCACACATAGCTTTGTATCATATGAGTTTCTGCATAGACACGACTTCACACCTAAGCCCACTAGGAGGAACTATCGGATTATGACAGGAGGAGGGGTAGTGCCAGTTAGTGAGATGCTGGATTGCCTTATCACTATAGCTGGAAGGGAGCTTAGGGATCGACTTCTAGTGATGCCATTGCTCGTATTTGATATAGTCCTCGGCATCGACTGGATGAGAGCAGTTTGCTGTAATCGACTGCCATGAAGGGAAGGTGATTTTCAGCCCGTCTTGAGTTCTACCGTTCGGGATCAGCAGACGGATTACAGAGAGGCCAGAGATAGTCTACTTCGAAGCAGTTGCAGAAGACCAGAAGTTGCCGCACCTATTGATTGCGGAGTTTCTCGATCTCTTTCCCGAGGAGTTGCCAGGATTACCGCCAGATCGAGATGTGGTGTTCAGTATTGACCTAGTGCCTGGATCAGCACCGAAGTCCTAGCATTGCTACAAGATCAACCTGAAGGAAGCTGCAGAGTTGAAGGCCAAAATTGATGAGTTAGAAGGCAAGGGTTTTATTCGGTCCAGTGCTTCACCCTGGGGAGCACCGATACTCTTCGTGCCAAAGAAGGATGGGACTGTTAGGATGTGTATCGACTACCGCACACTCAATAACATCACCATCAAGAATAAATATCCGTTGCCGCGGATTGATGAGCTGTTTGATCAGCTGAGTGGGGCGAAGGTCTTTTCTAAAATTGACCTTCGGTCAGGGTATCATTAGATGAAGGTTCGGGAGCAGGATATTTCGAAGACAGCTTTCAATATCCGTTACGGCCAGTATGAATTCTTGGTGATGCCGTTCGGACTTACCAATGCCCCAGCACTGTTTATGAACTTGATGAGTAAAATTTTTCACAAGTATTTGGACAAGTTTGTTGTAGTCTTCATTGACGACATTCTGATCTATTCGACGACCGAGGAGGAGCATATGGAGCACCTGCGGATTGTGTTAGAGATTTTATGGAAGGAGAAGTTGTACGGGAAACTCTCAAAGTGTGAGTTTTTCCTGGATAGGGTGGAGTTCTTGGGACATGTGGTGACTGGAGAGGGGATTTCTGTGGATCCCAAGAAGATTGAAGCTGTGAAAGCATGGGCACCTCCCACGTCAGTAGCAGAGATTCGTAATTTTCTGGTTTTAGCAGGTTACTACAGGAAGTTCCTGAAAGATTTTGCTAAGATAGCAGAGCCGATGACCAAGCTTACACGGAAGGACGAGGAGTTCATCTGGAGCGACGACTGCCAGTCGGTATTTGAAAAATTTAAGAGAAGACTCACTACAGCGCCAGTTCTAGCTTTGCCATCAGGATCTGGAGGGTTCGTCATCTACAGCGATGCATCAGGGAAAGGCTTGGGATGTGTGCTTGAGCAGAACAAAAGAGTTATTGCTAATGCTTCTAGACAGTTGAGGCCTCATGAGAAGAATTACCCTACACATGACTTGGAGCTTGCAACAGTCATTTTTGTCTTGAAACTGTGGAAGCACTATTTGTATGGAGAGCGAGTGGACATCTTCACGGACCATAAAAGCCTGAAGTATGTCTTTACTCAGTAGGAACTGAATATGAGGCAGCAAAGGTGGCTGGAACTCATGAAGGATTTCGACATCAATCTGCAGTACCATCCTAGAAAGGCGAATGTGGTAGCAGATGCTCTTAGTCAATATCCTGTTGCTATGCTTCTCACTATGGACCGGCATCTTCTAGAGGATCTTGAGAGTCTGGGGATCGAAATTGTTCTTTCAGGAGTTGGAGGGCGGCTGATGCACATGCAGATACAGTCAGGACTGTTAGAGAAGATCAAGGAGGTCCAGTTTCTAGATGAGGGACTCCGATGTCTCAGAGGTCAGGCAGAGGCAGGATTGCTCGATGATTTCACTATTGCAGAGGATGGATCCCTGAGGCACGGAAGCCAGTTGTGTGTGCCCAAGGATTTGCGGGAGGAGGTTATGTAAAAGGCCCACCAGTCGCAGTATTCTATTCATCCTGGATCTATCAAGAAGTATAAGGATCTGTGGGAGTATGTTTGGTGGTATGGGATGAAACAAGAGGTTGCCAGATTCGTTTCTAGATGCCTTGTGTGACAGCAAGTCAAGGTAGAGCGCCAGAGACCAGCAGGATTACTCCAGCCTTTACCTATTCTGGAATGAAAGTGGGAACACATAACCATGGACTTCGTCTCTGGTTTACCACGTACGCCCAGTAGCAAGGATGCTATTTGGGTTATCGTAGACAGATTGACAAAATCTGCTCACTTCATTCCGTTCAAGGTAGGGCTATCGACCGAGAAGCTTGCAGACCTCTACATATGACAGATTGTGCAGATTCATAGAGTGCTAGTGAGCATCATTTCAGACAGGGATAGCCACTTTATATCACATTTCTGGTGGAGTCTACAGCTGAGCTTGGGTTCACAGTTGAAGTTCAGCACCGCCTATCATCTACAGACGGATGGGCAGTCCGAGAGGACCATTGAGACACTGGAGGACATATTGCGAGTTTGCGCACTCGACTTCGATGGTTCGTGGGAGGATCACTTGTATCTCGTGGAGTTTGCTTATAACAACAGTTATCAGGCTAGCATCGAGATGACCCCATTCGAGGCGCTTTATGGACGGAGATGTCGCACACCTTTATCTTGGGACGACATTGGCGAGAGGGCTTTGCTTGGGCCAGAGATGGTGGTAGACTCAGCTGAGAAGGTCAGACTGATTAGAGAGCGCCTCAGAGTTGTATAGGATCGGCAGAAGTACTGGAAGGACAGCAGCAGACGGCCACTAGAGTTTACAGTTGGAGATAGAGTGTTCGTGAAGATCTCACCGACTAGAGGCATCATTAGTTCTGGCAGAGGCGGGAAGCTCAGTTCGAGATTCATTGGGCCTTTCGATGTGACGGCACGGATTGGCGAGGTGGCTTATCGACTAGCGCTTCCTGCTAGCTTGGAGGGAGTGCATGATGTTTTCCACGTATCTCAGCTTCGACGCTACATTCTGGATATGAGCCATGTAGTGGATTACTCTGAGCTAGGGGTGGGTCCGAGCTTGACCTATGAGGAGTAGCAAGTAGAGATCCTTGATCGGAGGAAAAAATAGTTGCGGAATCAGACTATACCGCTTTTTCGAGTTATGTGGAGACATCACTCTCCGGGAGAGTCCACATGGGAGCGCGAGGATGAGATGCGGGAGCGCTACCCTAGTTTGTTTGCTTGATTGTATTCTATTTTTAAAAAAAATTAATTCAATAAATGGCTGGTGATTAAAATAATTAATTATGATTTTGTTTGTTGCCTCTTGAATTTCGAGGACGAAATTATTTTAAGGGGGAGAGATTTGTAACTCCACCTTTCAATTTTTGAGAAATATTTTGATTTAATAAATAATAATAGATTTGATTTAAAAAATTCGAATAATAATTCTTGATTAAATATTTTTTATATAAATATTTCATAATTGCTTTTGGAGGAAGATTTGAATATTTGGCAAATAACTAATTTTTAAATTTATTTGGAGTGGTCCCCACTCCCTAACAACTTGTAACCATCTATCTAACAGATTTTTGAATGTTTTGTGCAATTTCTGAAAAAGGGGAGGACTTTTGTGAAAATTATTTTGAGCGGGGGTGCTGTTTGTAATTATTCTGGACGGGGGGGGGGGGGGGGGCTTTGATGCAAATGTGCATCTCTATTTGTAGAGGCTGAGGAAAGAGAAATCTCATTCTCTTCTTCAGACATTTTCTTTCCAAACCGAGCTTGTCCTCTTTTCTCTCCAGCCGAGCCAAACCCTAGCCGACGATGGTGGTGACAGCAAGGTGATGGCGACGGCGAAGGGTGTTTCTCCGGCAACTAGATCCCCTGGGCTTCAGTGTTTGACTGACGGTTCTTTCTTCGGTGCTTCTTCCCCGACAACAGCTCGTCGAGGCACCCGTTCCCAGTAAAGGCTTCTTCTCTCAAAGCATCCTTGGTGGTCGAGACTCCGGAGAGCTACATCGACGATGTGTTCCTTGTGAGTTAATGGTGAGTAATTTCAGATCCGTTCTTCGTTGTCTTGATCGATCAATTGATTTCGACTTTTCTTCGTTTTGTTTTGATCGGACTTTTGGTTCCGATCTAAGAATTTTCCAGGTCATTTTATCTTTAGTAGTCGTTTGAGTATCGATCCCGGCGACAGTACTTTCTACTCCGACAATTGGTGAGTTTAATTACAGATTCGTGTAGTTTATCTTCTTCAATTTTTCCTTTGATTTATTATTTTCCGATGATGATGTAGGTTGATTGCTGAATCGATCTATTGATTGAATCAATTGTACTTCTGCATCTCGATCTAGGTTAGGTGAGTTCTTTTCGAATTTAAAATGTCTTCCTGAATTTATCTTAATTTGTGATTGATGAGTGGTTTTGGTTTATGTCTGAGTTTTATTTGGGAATTTAAATTGGATCTGGGACTCTTGGAACTGGTTGATAGTGAGCACGAAGACGATTCAGGTGGGGGATGAGCCCTGTCGATTTTTCAGGTTATTCCTATGACTCTTGTTTTTTTATCTTTGGGTGAGGCTGGGTAATGTCGTATTGTTTTGGTTAGTGTCCAGGAGCATCGTGTTCATTCGTTTGTGCATCTAGAGCCTTGCGGTTGCTGTTGATGTTGTGATTCACATGTTGCATTGTACTCGTGTCCGATGGATGAGTCCGTGTCCGAGAAGTTGACCGTGTCCGTGCTCGACTAGGTGCAGACCTGTAGCCGTGTTAATTGACTGGAGATGAGTTAGTTTTTGGGGTTGCATTGATGGCAATGAATTTGAATTTGAAGTTGTATATTCTTATATTAGTTTATTTTGACTTGTTTATACTTCTCTACTCAATTGTTCTTATTCAAAATTTATTTTGGATTCGAGTTGGTTGTAATTTCGTATTATTTTCCATCTGCCTGAATCTTCTTCTTCTCTGAAATTTTTGATTATTTTTGTTTGGGTTATTTTTGAGATGAGATCTGGGTATGGTTCGACTATCTGGGACAAGTAGCCGTTAAGAAGTTTTAGATTCGAAATTAAGAGGGTTCTGTGTTTACTTTAAAGTTTTGTTGAAGAGTTGGTTGTTTAAGCACAACCTCTGTTTAATCTCAGGTTGGATGCTGAATTGTTGTATTGAGGACCAGGCCTGTAAACAGCAGGGCTTCATTCTTGGTTTCATTTTGTTTGCTAAGTATAAGACTGGTTCTATGTTCAGTAATATTGGTTTAAATATTGTGTTTGGCCGAGAAGCTGTTTGGGCCACTAGGCTGGACTTGGTTGTTGCATCTTTACCAAGGATTGGTTTGGTGTGGTCGCGTTCATGGACTGGATATTTGAAAGCTAGCCCTTGAATGGTTAAGTTTTAATTGTTAAATGTTTAATAGGATATTTAATGGAAGCATAACATAGTATTAGAAATTAATCAACTTATAAATCATTTTAAAATAGGAGGACATCCAGCTCCATATAGTACACTTAATTTTCCGGAGCAAGGCAAGTACTGTTCTATGGTTTTTTTACATTTACATATCTTGTACCTATCTTGTGACACATCATGACACGATATCCTGTACTGTCGTACTTTCCTGTTCTTGTACATTCTTGTGTCGGGAGGGGAAATACACTAGTTATGTGACCAAACCCCGGTTACTATATTCATGTAGATAGCTTAGGCCTCGCATCGTGCACGCGGGTCCTAAGCCGTACCGATATTCATGTTCTCCTGTATATGTTCCTATACTCACCTTAGCCGGTCACATAGGCTAGTTATATTTTAAATATTGTGCACTTGTCATGTCTTGTACTTCAGGTTCATGGTTACATTTATGTACTCTATTTCCTGTACTTTATTTCCTGTACCTACATTCCTGTACTTTCATGTTTATTTTCTGTATTTTATATTTCGTACTTTTCTGTACTCATTTTCATATCATGATGTTGTTGTTCATTACCTAGAACTGTACTTTGCTCCGCTCCTGACTAGGATATGTTGTAGGTGAGATGGCGGCTCTGTGTGACACTTATTATGGCTGTGAGCCTGTTGATGCAGTAGAGCCAGCTGGAGTTGCTCTAGACTTAAAGGCTGAGGAAGCCTAGTGCATTAACCTTAGTAGTTTATATTCTGTTTGTACTTGAGACTATCAGACTTTACTTTCCTTTTAGTTGGATGAATGTAATAACTTTTAGACATGTACCTTAATTTCTGGGATTCGCTTATATAGATGCTGTGGTTTATATTCATTCTTATCTGGACTTGTCATTTCCCTAGGATTGGTACAGCTTACTACGTTGAGTCTTCCAACGTAGGCTGGGCGTGTCCGACTCGTATTCGATTATACGGGAGCGGGTTGTGACATGTTTTTAGTGGTGGCCCATGCAGGTCCTATCCTAATAGTACCTAGGTATTAGTGTACTATTGGGGGACTTGATTTAAACTAGGGAAACTTGAATCACAGTATAGGAAATCGGTACATCGGGTTTATGGATATTATATAAACATTTACATTTACTTGTAGGATAGGTTTTTATCAATCACGAAGTTTTCTTTTTTTTGTAGGATGGTCACTACGAGGAAGACCGTGGATCAGCCGGAAGTTGCAGGCAGTTCAGGACAGTCTGCACCAGACGTCCCGTTAGAGCAGCTTCCACCACCGCCTCATATCTTTACTCCACTACCCCCGATGATGATGTTCGACGGCGCTCCTGTGATGGCCATGTTCCAGCAGTTCATGAAGGCTCATGTCACTATAATATTTTAGCTTGAGGGTATTTTGGTCATTTAAGAATTTTTTTGAATTTATTTTGATTTATTGAATTGGTGATTGTGATTTCTGACTTTGGCTAATTGAGACTCTGGAAACTAACCTAGAAGTTGACCCTAGCTATGGTGACTTAGTTAGCATGGTAGGACCCAAGTCTAACTTAAGTGAACCTAATTTTAGTCATATAGAATCAAGTTTGAAATAAGAGAAATAGGAATAGGTTCATGACTTATGACTTATGATTTTAATTCCATGACTAATGCAACTTGGCCCATAGGCCCATTAGTGAAACCCTAACCCTAACCTAGCCATTAAGTGTCCGGCCAACCTAGGTATTCCCCCCTATAAAATCTCCTTTCCACTAGTTCTTGCCTCTTTTGTGTTATTCCAACTTTTAGAAAGGAAAGGTAATTCCCATCTTCCCTAATTCATATTAATTCTGTTTTAATTCCTTTTTGATCCATATCTTTTGCAATAGATTCTAATCATCCTCTATTTGATATTCATGGAGAGTGATTTCAGTTTGTGAGCAATTTGGAGGATTTGGCTAGCAACGAAAATCAATCGATATAGGGCTTTTCTTGATCATTTGCAATCTATAGGTAAAACTCCTCAAATTGTGTTATTATTTTGATTTCTTAGCATCCTAGCCTAGATCTAGGTGTCCCCTAGTTGTCCCTAAAATTTGGTTAGAAATTATGTATATTTGGTGTCCGTATCGGACACGTGTCAATGTGTATGTGCAAGTGTTTGATTAAATGCCTCAAAGAGTAATTTATTACAGTTTTTAAAATGTATTTGAATAGAAATGTAGATCTACATGTGTTTAATGTTTCCCTATGATTTGTGTCCAATTTGGAGCCGTGTCCGTGTCCAAACAGGACACAAACACGCTCGCAGCAGCCTAGGGCAGTACCCTGCTGCTCGAGGCCTCGTGCTCACTGCACAGGGCACGTAGCAACCTGTGGTTTGGCACAGAGAAGGGGGCAATGACTGACAGGTCAGCCCCTAAGCCTCGTGTCGAATGGTCGTATGTCGGACACGTGGTGTCGTGTGCATTGGGATTACACTGGGTGTGTGAAACGTGTTGACTCGGTCTGATGCGGGCTTCGTGTCCACGTTTGACATGTCGTAGACACGTCATGATGGATCCACTGTGTAGCCCTATACGTGGGCTACACTTATGCATGACCACGTGTCATGAGGAGTCGTGTGTCGTGTCCATGATCTCAGTGAACACGTGCACGATGCCTCTGTGTGCACTGTTTACTGTGTGTGTGAGTTTTCAATTGGACACGTTTGTGTCCAGTTTTTGGACACTGGGACACCCCCATGACACAATCACATGCAGTACATTCATTACCAACCTATTGATTTGAATATTAGTTGTTATTTCTAATTTGAATTTGTGAATTTCCTAATATTTCTGATACCAAAAACTGTCAACTGTTTTCCTGAGAATTTCGAAGTATGTAAATTGTTTTGATTGATTTAATTTGTGATGTATGTACACCTATATATATCTGGGATTGAGCTACCATATTAGGGGTTTATATTGGCATGAGAATTTGATTTCAAGTTTGCATTTGGGTTGTCCAAACTGAAACTGTTACATTCATTGAATTTTCTGAGTTTGTATACACTGTTTGTTCCTGAGAATATGAACTGTCATAAGTTTCACTATTTTGGTTGGGTTAATTTCAATGTGATTCCTATATTTAGCTATGTTTAAGTTTCAATAGGAATCATGGTGGTGTTGATATTGGTTTTCGATTTCAGTGAGATATCAAATTATAAACTATTTTCCTGAGAAAAACTGGGAATGTTTCACTAACACACACTACAAAATCTGAGAATGGACACTCATGTATACACATTGTCACATATACACACACTGTTTCCTGAGAACAATGAAGACACACACACTACTGCTACACACACATGACCCTAGACACTCCTACACTTTATACATAACCTGGAAACTGAGAATTGACACCTTAAACACACACATTGATTCCTATGTCTACACACATACATATAGCACATTTCACACTGTTTTCATGAATACACTCATTCACACATTCATACACACACCTATAGCCCTATCACATATACACACACTGTTTTTAATGCCACACACACACACATACATGTCTCTCTCTCACTCTATTCTCACTCTATGTATACATATATGATATCTATAATCTATGTGATAATAATGTGATTGATATGTAAGTTGCTTATATTAATTTAGTATATAGATAGATATATATATATAAAGTGTGAAATACGTGTGATATAGGCTATATATGGCATATAGCCTATGGCACATAGCCTATGTTGATTCATATGTGATAACCTATGTGTATGGCATGTATAGATATATGATTTGTGTGTTGTTAGACTTGTGTGACTTGTGAATGATGTGTGCTTGCTAGGATAGACTGGTTAGGCTAAGTGAGACTTATCTGGGTTAGGTTTGACCTAGTTGACCTAGTTTGACTAGAGTTGACCAAAGGTTGACTTTAGCCTAGATTGACCCAAACATCATGTAGAATGCATCGTAGCAGTTTATTTTACCAATTTGGATATGTTGTGACTTATACTGTTCTGAATAGGAGCCAGACACCACTCCTCAGGCAGTATTTCATTCAGACACTGAGGATATCAGGCGAGTACATTCTCTGACTGTTTCATACTTGCTAGGACTATATTCTTTCTCTAGATTATTTTACTTGATGCTGACACGATGGAAACACGGATTAGTACTATATAGATCTTTTCATACGATGTTATCCCCCTCGGGAGCATCAGATACATCATGTCATGTGCGTTTCACTTTCATCATGTATTCCTGTGCTTTCACCATTCATATGCTCTCTCGTGATTCATGTACTCTCATGTTCACGGAGCCCCCATGTTTATATTCATGTGCACCCATTTATGGGCCCTCATGTGAAATCATGTACAATAACATAACTTGAACGGATTCTTGTGTATTGATTGGGGATGGAGGAGTAGAAATAGTCATGTGGACATTTCCAAAGTAGTGTTGCCATGTACAACCTCTCATGTTTATTATCAAGCCGTTCACATGTCTATCTTGTACTCTAAACCACTAGTTCATTGTAGCTCTTTACTTATAGTTGATATTTTTTTACAGTCTTCTCTTTTACTTTATGTATACTCTTCAGCGTTTTATGTATCTTACTCTATTGCCTGTATTCACTACAAGAAAAATGACGATTCTTGACGGTTTATAAGTTGATGGTCGTAAAAAACCGTCAAAAAATGGCTTATCTTGACGGATTTAGCCTTACGTCAAGAAATGTCTTATTTTAAGTTAATTTAGCAATCTTGCAGCATAATAGTTGACGATTTTAGTGGATCCGTCAAGAACTATTATTTTATTTAATGACGATTCAGTAATAACCGTCAAGTATTACATATGCTGAAAAAATTTCAAAAATTTTCAACTGCCATTATAGTAAATTTATCAAACTTTTGATATTTGTTGACGGTCGATTTCTTAATTTAATTGAAGAATCAGCTACCAAAACTTTCAATCTCCCTCTCCACTTTCGATTTCCCTCGCAGAAAACCCTCTCTTCCTCGAGAGCCCTCTCATCTTCCTCGAGAAAATCCCTCCCTCTAAAGAAAACCCACTCCCTCAGCAAAACCCTCTCCTTCACCACTCTACTCACACTCGACCCAGCTCCTTTTTTTCACTGTCGATACCCGACCCATCTCTTCCCCTTAGCCGACTCGGAATCCCTAGCCCTAATCCGACTTCTGATCGGATTTGGAAGGCTTCAAACTCTATATAACGAACCCTAGCCCTAATCCGACTTCTGATCGGATTTGGAAGGCTTCGAACTCTATATAACGAACCCTAGCCCCTCTTTATCTCAAACCCTAAATCTGAGTTCTTTACAAATCCCTTGCCCTAACCCTAGCTCGTAAGGAAATCGGAGAATCGGCAGAAAACCGGAGGCGCGTGCGAGGCAACCTTGCTTGCTACGCCGGTGACCGTCCGTGACGCAAGGGTTCGAGATGCTGCTCCTCTTCTTCGGGCACGAGAAAGGTATATTTCCGTCCTGTGTCCCTTCGTTTTGGCTTTATGTGGTGTGTCGATGATGACACGATCCCGTGTCCCCCAAAATTAGGATAGACGAATTTGACTTCATGTCTAGTTATTGATTTCATGTTTTGGTTTGGGTTCGATGCGTCGGTGCTCGGTTTTGTTACTGCGTTGAATTAAAAAAAAGAGTTGGGAACCGTTAAATACTTGTTTCTCCAAGTTTTGTTTTCTCTAAAAAAACAATTTGTTTTCTTTCTTAAGAGTCATTCACTTTAGTGCAGCAAACAAGTGCACTGCTGCTGCACAAACAAAAATTCCAAGCAGCAAACTGCTGCTGCATATGCTTGCAAGCAGTTTCCAACTGTTGTTGCTGTGGTGTACACAGGATTGCGCTGATGCCATCAAAGGCAGGAAATACCTGTTGTGCACTACACAGATGATTTCCTCCCTCTCTGTGACAGCTATAGAGAAGTGAATGTCACTACAAATACATATTTGTTGATCTCTGTAGAGATTGACTACTTGGCCTTCAATTTTTTCCTTTTTTTCAAATAACATACAAAGTAGGCTTCAGAGAAATGAAGCAAAGAAAAAAAACACAAGCTCATGCTGTTTAACATAAAAGAGAACATGAAAGTTGAAATCTCAAAAAAAGGAATTAATTCTAACTCCTACATCATGCAAAGCAATGATATTGAAATACTATTAATTCTAATCTCAAAGAAGGAATTAATTCTAACTCCCAGATAAAAGAGAACATGAAAGTTAGAACATAGTATAAAACAAATTACATAGAAACTACTGGATAAAGATATTGAAATACTATTAGATAAAGATACCGAGTCTATCAGAATATAGAGAGTAGTGGTTGAAATTCATTTTCTGCATGCTTGTACATGATAGAATTGAAGCGATTAGTATGTCTACCATTTCTTTTTAATTAACAGGTTCTTTAATTATTTTGTTTATGCTTCTCGCATAGAAATTTGATATTTGCCTTCCTGTTTCAATAGCTATTTTACATAACAGTTTCTTATGTTTTTCTCAGATTCTATTTTATCCGGCTGCATTTTTTCAGAATGAAACTGACGGAGAAGGTTCCAGCTTTATTTTGTACTTCAAGCTCTCTGAGAGTTACTTGAAGGAACTTCCACCCTATTTTGTGGAAAATATTAGATAAGATAGCTTAATGTGAATCCAACTTGAAGTTCCTTTTCATATATTTGTTAAGAGTTGTTAGATTAGTTAGTAGTTAGAGTCGCTATTTTTGTATCTCTATACTTAGCACCTTGTGTGCTCCTACTGTCCCACCTTTTCATAATTTCCTAAAACCCTCTTGTGCTTTTGGCTTCTAAGCGATTGACCAAAACTCTCTCTATGCTGAATTGTTGGGTAAAGAGGTCATCGATTACAGATCAGCTACTACTATTGACGGGGTTTAGTATCTGACCATCGTATCAAGACATGCCAAAGTGCTACAATTTGGACGATACGTACAGGTATCGGCAAACATTGCTAACCTTAAGTTGAACATTCCCCAAAACAAGGAAATCCTTGAAGTCCTAAGCAACCATGAAATCTACAATAAGAAGTGTAGAATAAGGGGCTAATATCAATGTCCAACTGTATATCCAATTGAGAAACCTCCCATTCCCTAACGAAGGCCCCAGCCAATGGATTACCCACCCTTTAGTGAATATACAGTTTGTTCTACCATCTTTTGTGCAATAACAGTTTGTTATTGAAATAGCTTAATAAGACAATTTTTTATCACATGTTCCTGTGGTTAGGACAGACCATGCTATTACCCAGGCGAAAGACTGAAATATACATAGAGGCCTGACTTTTGGTAGTTGAGGTCCACATTATTTCATCACCGTTCTTCGTGGCATAATTTATGTTTAAATGGTTGAGATTCACATATTCAGTGGTTTTGACTTTTGGTGGTTGAATTGCAGAGAGCTTGACCAGAAGTTGAGAGATGCATTCCATATGTACATAGAGGCGCGTGGGGTAAATGAGAAGCTTTTTCCATTTCTCCAAGCTTGGCTTTATGTGAAGGATCATAGGAACGTGATGCAATGGTTTAAAAGTGTGGGCACTTTCATCACTAAGCACAAACAAACATGATGCAACAAGTTGGATCATCTCAGAAGTTGATTTTGTTCTGAGAGTAAGTAAAAATTTGCAGATGCATATCTTGAATGATATTTGAGACCCTAGTAGTTTCAGATATAACCTGTGTTGCATGACATGCTATTGTATTTCATGTTCATGGTAGTGTGATATCTAGAAAACAAATGGTTAATTCAACCTAGAGCTCTTCGTCCATTTACTTTCTTTCTCTTCAATCTATTTCAACTTCTGAATGATTCTACTGCATTGACACTCGGAAAATTGTTGGATTGATATGTCGACCATCCCTTCAAGCATTTCTTGATTGATATACCTGTGAAGTTGGAAAACATTGATGGAGTTTATGTGCAGATTATTTTTATTAAGTCTTACCAACTCATATATTCTGTTGCTGGCTATTATAGTTCTTTTAAATAATTCTGTTTCTTAGACCAATTGACCTCATTTGTTGGTCAAGTTCCGTGTTCCGATGGTTATGATATCGTTTTTAATGTTTTTCTTTTTTCTGACTTCAGTTTTGGAAAATAATTTGTGGAGAAACAGTTGATTTCAAGGATGATAAAGTTCCTTTTCATATATTTCTACCTGCCTTCAGATCAGTCTTTTCAAGAGTCGAAAGAAAGTAGCCATTACCTATCGAACTTAGTTGATACTTCAAACCAAGCCTATCATATATGCTTAAACTCCAGAATGTACAAACTATGTCATAGATCATGTTATGTAACAAGTTTCATTAGTAGCATGAATTTCTCATTGTACGTATTATCATAGTTTTATTTTTCTGAGCACAAGGACAGCTCCGACTGCTACCCCCCTAACTTGAGGCTACCCCTTTCCTATAGTACTTAACTGACAGTATTATTCTCACAATGTTGAGGATCTTATATTATGGAAGTGTTACTTCATAAGGACCCATCTTGCTCATAAAGGTCAGGAAATCAATTAAGGGCATAATTTATACAGACTAAACTTGCACGGTAAGACTATAGATTCCACGGCTTGAATTTCAGAGACATGAAGTGAACAACTTGCCGTGGACTTATATATGAAAGAACCTGTACTCAGGTATCTTCATGTGTTCATTTCTTCCTTAGGTATTAACTTCACACTTTCTTGTTGGATCCTTATTTTTTCTAAAAGGATGGTTATAGATAATTACACACGGAGATGGAGCCCTAGTTGGATCTATAGATTCAACAGTGGTTCAAATTTGTTAAAGGACTTGACCAAGACAAATGCAGGAAGGCAAGTAGAGAAGCACTCTGATTTACTGCATGTACTTCAAATTTGTTAAACATGATAATGCCCCTGTAGTCATCACTCACTTTGCTTTTGACTTGTACCTCTGAATATTATTGGAGAGAAGACAACCTCACATGATCGCATTATTGGGGAACACTTTTTCAGGTATGTATTTATTTTTGCCAATACATAATTGAAGTACTAGATTAAGAGACATTTTGAAATCACTAGGATGAATAGTGTTACAGTGATTGTATTTGATGACAGAGCCTGTAGATATATTGTTTACATATGTTTTTATTATCATATATCATAGGCCTGACTTTACCGGTGGGTGTAATCTTGTTGTCTTACACTAACCCAGCTGTCACTTGTATTATTGAAGACTTGATTGCATTTCATCTTCAAGCAAAATGACAATAAAGCTAAGGTCACCTTGTGATTGCTATAATAGAAAGGTTTCAAAATATTATAACATCTATCCAGTTGGTAAGATGAGAAAAACTACATGGTAAAACTTCATTCAAACAGTTCACAATGAGACAAAGTATACACAAGGGAAATATCAATAGTAGGTAGGTTTTGGGGAAAGCAATTTTCGACAATATATAGAGAAATGAGAAATATGGGATGAAGGGTTGGACACTATAATTTTGGATAATTTTTTCTCTTTATGCTTGCAGTTATAGTTTCAATACGGCTAGACTTGCAGTTCTTCTTAAGTGATTCAAATTATCTCGAGTTCTTGTACGTGTAGCAATAAAGTCAAACTGTATTGATAATTCTATAATAGTGAGTTGATACTTTGTGTTCTTGTTCTCTCAGGATCATGCCGAAAAATGAAGGTGTTGCATGCTGTGAATAGGGGAATGATGTGGATATGGAGGGATGTGCTCCGATATGGTTTGCTACTTTTTTTTGTTTCATTTTGTAGTGTTAGTGGATTATGTTTTGTGGTAAAAAGTGATGGATGTTTGTGGTTTGGATGTTTAAGTGGTATGGAAACAACAGATGTGGATTATGTTGTGGTTGACAATTGAAGAATACATGTGGTGGGATGTGTATTGGAACTTTTTGTTGTATGAACACTACAGTTTGTTAATATAAATTTTATGTTTTATAGTAATTTGATGTGTGTAGCTTCTGGATTGATATTATGTGTGTTTGATTAATATTATATATGATTCTCGATGAAATTTTGGCAAGCTTCTATTGCCGATACTTTGGATAGCTTCTCTTGACGGTTGTTAAACGTCAATTTTAATTCAAATCATGCTACATAATAGCCTGTGAATAAATGCTTTTCTTGACGGCTAATAACCGTCATCTAGGTCGGAGTCAAGAAACGTTTTTGCCTATATTGACGGTTTCTAAAAACTGCTATCTTGACAGCTAAAAACAGTCAAGAAAAGTACTTCATATGACAATCAAAAACCGTCAAGAAAAGCCCTTCCAGCGACTGTCAAGAAAAGAGAGGGTCTTTTCTTGACTCCGGCCTAGTTGACGGATCTACAACCGTCAAGATACCATTTCTTGACGGAGAATTACCGTAAAAAAAAGCCCTTATTCTTGTAGTGATTATATTCCTGTCATGATATAAACTGCGTGAGATGTACTGTGCTCGCTCCCGTCCTGACTGGACCTGTTGAAAATATTACAGATGACCTTGAGGAGCTGTGTCCCACTTATTACGGAGCAGGCCTAGATGACACATGCGAGCTGGACTCTCAGGAGGACCCAACACTTGCAGAGGACATTACCCCAGTAGTCTAGGCTAGTTAGCTAGACCAGTATCTATTTGTCTTCATTTCTTGTTGGATACACTTATACTTATTTGGGGATTTGTTATTCTTGATTTGTGGAGTTGTTTATCTTAGACTTTTAGTGTTTGCAAAAACAAAAAGTTTATTCCAAACTTGTAAAAGAATAGTACAAAGTACAATGAATTCTGGGGAAGTACAACTATAGGAATCTGATCAGAAGACGATCACTCTATCCCTTGGACTATGTGAACTTGAAGACTGTAGCCTCTGGAGAATGCAGCAGCAATTTTACAAGAGTTCTTGATCTCTATGCGTATGTATCTGATGCTTTCACAAAGATTGGAAACTCTATTTTTAGAGTTCAGGAAATAACTGTTTTAGCAGTTATTCTGATGTGCGCGAAGCTGGATTGCGCCATACTGGTTGCGCCAACCTCCTGTTGTGCCAACTTTCATTCGGTTATAAGTCGTGTACTAACTGTATTTAGACGCGTGGCATCATGTGATTGAGATGCGCGTGGTCGTGTACAGGATAGTAGACACGTCTTGAGAGATTAGTAGCATGTGCGCCACGTCATCCTGCTTTAGAAATGAAAATTGTCTCAACTTTATCAGGTTGCACGAACTTCAGTCAATGAGTAAAACTGCGCCTGATTGAGCCGCGCCTAGACACGTGGCAGCTTTTGAGCAGAAGTCATTCAGATTACGCCTAGGCGCAACTAAGAATTTTGTCTGGATTGTGCCTAGACGCAACTTACAAAGTGTACATGACAGCTGTCAACCAACTCCCCTCAAGCAGTACAATTCAAGGGATTCGAAGAGATTTTCCTCGTTCACTGTGGTGTCAGTTGTCAATGTTGTCAGGTAATGATGGCCATTAAATGTCAGACGCCACATAGATTTTGGCACAATCGGACTGGGCACAGTCTGATATATGGCGCAACCTGTTCAGCGGTACAGTTCATTCTCTGGGCTTCATATCAGTGGCACAACATGATTTTTGTGGCACAACTTGATCACTGGTTAGCAGATTCATGGTACAACTTGATTTTTAGGCCCTACAAGACCCCCTTCAAAGTTTTCAAAAGTTAAAAACCATTTCAAAGTTTTGAAATACTTTTGAATTTATAAAAGTTTTGACTGAGTCAAGTTGCATCAGCCTTTTGCAATCTGTTATGACCAGTTATAATTTATCATGCATGATTCAAGATGACTGTTAGGATTCTGACTTTCTGGCTATAAATAATCCCCGTTTACTCTACTGTGATTCTTTACTTTCACTCTTTTAATCTTCTGAAAAAATTTTCTATAACTTCTGCAACCTTCTTTTCCTACCATCTTCTCGACGACATGGCCCCCAAAAGGACTGCTGCTGATAAAGGAAAGGCCATCGCTACCCCCTTCAACTCGTGCTCCGCCTACCCATGTGCCACAATATGCGTCGCCTTTTTCTCGTCGAGAGACAGCCAAACCAGCAATTGAAGGTGATTAAGGGCAAGCCGATTCGATTTACGAGCGATGATTTCTTCAATAATTGATTTGTGCCCCTCTTTTTAGAGTGTGGATTATCATACTCTTTGTGCCACCCCTTCTTAGGGTATGGTCGCCCTTTTTTGAACACTGTTCATTTTTACGAACCGTGTTACGCATATTGCTGCGTACAGTTAAAAAATACTGCACGACCTAATTTGAGGCACAACTCAATATGTGGCGCAACCTGAGGTGTCGCACAACTTGAGTTTCACGCAACATGGCATGTGGCGCAACTTGGGTTATTGTGCAACTTAAGTTTTCGCGCAACACATCTCGTGGTGCAACTCAGAGAGTCTATATAACTCAAGAAGTCATACATCTTTGTTTTGCTTCTAATTTTTTTCATATATCTCTTTGCAGTTAATCTCAGGGAAGACCCGAATGCAGAAATGTTTGCTTCAACATTTAATATCCCAGAGTATAGAGAGAATTTGTCTCATGTCACTTTTCCTCAATATGATGGTCTTGAAGCACGAAGAACTCTACTCATAGATCAAGATAATCAAACTCTTTTGAACTTGATGAACGATGAACCCCTTCAGAGCTTGGATACTACAGTCCACAAGAAACCTGCCTTTTTATTTGGGGATGCTATCAAAAAAACCTCCCAACCTAAGGCAAGAAAAGAGACGAGATATTTTTTAAAGGGAGACAATGCCATACATCTAACATAAATATCAAGGTCTATGGCATTATCCCAGTATGCTTTTGCTAGCTATCCTAGAAGGAAATCATGGGATCTGACTCCTCTCCAACAAGCAAGAGTCGGTCGAATCTGTTATAAAGTGGGTCCGCAGAACAAAGACCTTTTTTACATCACTTCTAAAAAATATAGCATACACTTAAGAGGTTTAAGGCCGAGCTGCACCCCCC
>JANAVB010026799.1:17986756-18227656 GCA_029216955.1 Iris pallida
TTGAAGTCCTAAGCAACCATGAAATCTACAATAAGAAGTGTAGAATAAGGGGCTAATATCAATGTCCAACTGTATATCCAATTGAGAAACCTCCTATTCCCTAACGAAGGCCCCAGCCAATGGATTACCCACCCTTTAGTGAATATACAGTTTGTTCTACCATCTTTTGTGCAATAACAGTTTGTTATTGAAATAGCTTAATAAGACAATTTTTCATCACATGTTCCTGTGGTTAGGACAGACCATGCTATTACCCAGGCGAAAGACTGAAATATACATAGAGGCCTGACTTTTGGTAGTTGAGGTCCACATTATTTCATCACCGCTCTTCGTGGCATAATTTATGTTTAAATGGTTGAGATTCACATTTTCAGTGGTTTTGACTTTTGGTGGTTGAATTGCAGAGAGCTTGACCAGAAGTTGAGAGATGCATTCCATATGTACATAGAGGCGCGTGGGGTAAATGAGAAGCTTTTCCCATTTCTCCAAGCTTGGCTTTATGTGAAGGATCATAGGAACGTGATGCAATGGTTTAAAAGTGTGGGCACTTTCATCACTAAGCACAAACAAACATGATGCAACAAGTTGGATCATCTCAGAAGTTGATTTTGTTCTGAGAGTATGTAAAAATTTGCAGATGCATATCTTGAATGATATTTGAGACCCTAGTAGTTTCAGATATAACCTGTGTTGCATGACATGCTATTGTATTTCATGTTCATGGTAGTGTGATATCTAGAAAACAAATGGTTAATTCAACCTAGAGCTCTTCGTCCATTTACTTTCTTTCTCTTCAAACTATTTCAACTTCTGAATGATTCTACTGCATTGACACTCAGAAAATTGTTGGATTGATATGTCGACCATCCCTGTCAAGCATTTCTTGATTGATATACCTGTGAAGTTGGAAAACATTGATGGAGTTTATGTGCAGATTATTTTTATTAAGTCTTACCAACTCATATATTCTGTTGCTGGCTATTATAGTTCTTTTAAATAATTATGTTTCTTAGACCAATTGATCTCATTTGTTGGTCAAGTTCCGTGTTCCGATGGTTATGATATCGTTTTTAATGTTTTTCTTTTTTTTGACTTCTGTTTTGGAAAATAATTTGTGGAGAAACAGTTGATTTCAAGGATGATAAAGTTCCTTTTCATATATTTCTACCTGCCTTCAGATCAGTCTTTTCAAGAGTCGAAAGAAAGTAGCCATTACCTATCGAACTTAGTTGATACTTCAAACCAAGCCTATCATATATGCTTAAACTCTAGAATGTACAAACTATGTCATAGATCATGTTATGTAACAAGTTTCATTAGTAGCATGAATTTCTCATTGTACGTATTATCATAGTTTTATTTTTCTGAGCACAAGGACAGCTCCGACTGCTGCCCCCCTAACTTGAGGCTACCCCTTTCCTATAGTACTTAACTGACAATATTATTCTCACAATGTTGAGGATCTTATATTATGGAAGTGTTACTTCATAAGGACCCATCTTGCTCATAAAGGTCAGGAAATCAATTAAGGGCATAATTTATACAGACTAAACTTACACGGTAAGACTATAGATTCCACGGCTTGAATTTCAGAGACATGAAGTGAACAACTTGCCGTGGACTTATATATGAAAGAAACTGTACTCAGGTATCTTCATGTGTTCATTTCTTCCTTAGGTATTAACTTCACACTTTCTTGTTGGATCCTTATTTTTTCTAAAAGGATGGTTATAGATAATTACACACGGAGATGGAGCCCTAGTTGGATCTATAGATTCAACAGTGCTTCAAATTTGTTAAAGGACTTGACCAAGACAAATGCAGGAAGGCAAGTAGAGAAGCACTCTGATTTACTGCATGTACTTCAAATTTGTTAAACATGATAATGCCCCTGTAGTCATCACTCACTTTGCTTTTGACTTGTACCTCTGAATATTATTGGAGAGAAGACAACCTCACATGACCGCATTATTGGGGAACACTTTTTCAGGTATGTATTTATTTTTGCCAATACATAATTGAAGTACTAGATTAAGAGACGTTTTGATATCACTAGGATGAATAGTGTTGCAGTGATTGTATTTGATGACAGAGCCTGTAGATATATTGTTTACATATGTTTTTATTATCATATATCATAGGCCTGACTTTACCGGTGGGTGTAATCTTGTTGTCTTACACTAACCCAGCTGTCACTTGTATTATTGAAGACTTGATTGTATTTCATCTTCAAGCAAAATGACAATAAAGCTAAGGTCACCTTGTGATTGCTATAATAGAAAGGTTTCAAAATATTAAAACATCTATCCAGTTGGTAAGATGAGAAAAACTACATGGTAAAACTTCATTCAAACAGTTCACAATGAGACAAAGTATGCACAAGGGAAATATCAATAGTAGGTAGGTTTTGGGGAAAGCAATTTTCGACAATATATAGAGAAATGAGAAATATGGGATGAAGGGTTGGACACTATAATTTTGGATAATTTTTTTCTCTTTATGCTTGCAGTTATAGTTTCAATACGGCTAGCCTTGCAGTTCTTCTCAAGTGATTCAAATTATCTCGAGTTCTTGTACGTGTAGCAATAAAGTCAAACTGTATTGATAATTCTGTAATAGTGAGTTGATACTTTGTGTTCTTGTTCTCTCAGGAACTTGCCGAAAAATGAAGGTGTTGCATGCTGTGAATAGGGGAATGATGTGGATATGGAGGGATGTGCTCCGATATGGTTTGCTACTTTTTTTGTTTCATTTTGTAGTGTTAGTGGATTATGTTTTGTGGTGAAAAGTGATGGATGTTTGTGGTTTGGATGTTTAAGTGGTATGGAAACAACAGATGTGGATTATGTTGTGGTTGACAATTGAAGAATACATGTGGTGGGATGTGTATTGGAACTTTTTGTTGTATGAACAATACAGTTTGTTAATATAAATTTTATGTTTTATAGTAATTTGATGTGTGTAGCTTCTGGATTGATATTATGTGTGTTTGATTAATATTACATATGATTCTCGATGAAATTTTGGCAAGCTTCTATTGCCGATACTTTGGATAGCTTCTCTTGACGGTTGTCAAACGTCAATTTTAATTCAAATCATGCTACATAATAGCCTGTGAATAAATGCTTTTCTTGACGGCTAATAACCGTCATCTAGGTCGGAGTCAAGAAAAGTTTTTGCCTATATTGACGGTTTCTAAAAACTGCTATTTTGACAGCTAAAAACAGTCAAGAAAAGTACTTCATATGACAGCCAAAAACCGTCAAGAAAAGCCCTTCCAGCGACTGTCAAGAAAAGAGGGGGTCTTTTCTTGACTCCGGCCTAGTTGACGGATCTACAACCGTCAAGATACCCATTTCTTGACGGAGAATCACCGTAAAAAAAAGCCCTTATTTTTGTAGTGATTATATTCCTGTCATGATATGAACTACGTGAGATGTACTGTGCTCGCTCCCGTCCTGACTGGACCTGTTGAAAATATTACAGATGACCTTGAGGAGCTGTGTCCCACTTATTATGGAGCAGGCCTAGATGACACATGTGAGCTGGACTCTCAGGAGGACCCAACACTTGCAGAGGACATTACCCCAGTAATCTAGGCTAGTTAGCTAGACCAGTATCTATTTGTCTTTATTTCTTGTTGGATACACTTGTACTTATTTGGGGATTTGTTATTCTTGATTTGTGGAGTTGTTTATCTTAGACTTTTAGTGTTTGCAAAAACAAAAAGTTTATTCCAAACTTGTAAAAGAATAGTACAAAGTACAATGAATTCTGGGGAAGTACAACTATAGGAATCTGATCAGAAGACGATCACTCTATCCCTTGGACTATGTGAACTTGAAGACTGTAGCCTCTGGAGAATGCAGCAGCAATTTTGCAAGAGTTCTTGATCTCTATGCGTATGTATCTGATGCTTTCACAATGATTGGAAACTCTATTTTTAGAGTTCAGGAAATAACTGTTTTAGCAATTATTCTGATGTGCGCGAAGCTGGATTGCGCCATACTGGGTTGCGCCAACCTCCTGTTGTGCCAACTTTCATTCGGTTATAAGTCGTGTACTAACTGTATTTAGACGCGTGGCATCATGTGATTGAGATGTGCGTGGTCGTGTACAGGATAGTAGACACATCTTGAGAGATTAGTGGCATGTGCGCCACGTCATCCTGCTTTAGAAATAAAAATTGTCTCAACTTTATCAGGTTGCGCGAACTTCAGTCAATGAGTAAAACTGCGCCTGATTGAGCCGCGCCTAGACACGTGGCAGCTTTTGAGCAGAAGTCATTCAGATTGTGCCTAGGCGCAACTAAGGATTTTGTCTGGATTGTGCCTAGGTGCAACTTACAAAGTGTACATGACAGCTGTCAACCAACTCCCCTCAAGCAGTACAATTCAAGGGATTCGAAGAGATTTTCCTCGTTCACTGTGGTGTCAGTTGTCAATGTTGTCAGGTAATGATGGCCATTAAATGTCAGACGCCACATAGATTTTGGCACAATCGGACTGGGCACAGTCTGATATATGGCGCAACCTGTTCAGCGGTGCAGTTCATTCTCTGGGCTTCATATCAGTGGCGCAACATGATTTTTGTGGTGCAACTTGATCACTGGTTAGCAGATTCATGGTGCAACTTGATTTTTAGGCCCTACAAGACCCCCTTCAAAGTTTTCAAAAGTTAAAAACCATTTCAAAGTTTTGAAATACTTTTGAATTTATAAAAGTTTTGACTGAGTCAAGTTGCGTCAGCCTTTTGCAATCTGTTATGACCAGTTACAATTTATCATGCATGATTCAGGATGACTGTTAGGATTCTGACTTTCTGGCTATAAATAATCCCCGTTTACTCCACTGTGATTCTTTACTTTCACTCTTTTAATCTTCTGAGAAAAATTTCTATAACTTCTGCAACCTTCTTTTCCTACCATCTTCTCGACGACATGGCCCACAAAAGGACTGTTGCTGATAAAGGAAAGGCCATCGCCACCCCCTTCAACTCGTGCTCCGCCTACCCATGTGCCACAATATGTACCGCCTTTTTCTCGTCGAGAGACAGCCAAACCAGCAATTGAAGGTGATTAAGGGCAATCCGATTCGATTTACGAGCGATGATTTCATCAATAATTGATTTGTGCCCCTCTTTTTAGAGTGTGGAGTATCATAAACTTTGTGCCACCCCTTCTTAGGGTGTGGTCGCCCTTTTTTGAATACTGTTCGTTTTTACGAACCGTGTTACGCATATTGTTGCGTACAGTTAAAAAAATACTGCACGACCTAATTTGAGGCGCAACTCAATATGTGGCGCAACCTGAGGTGTCGCACAACTTGAGTTTCACGCAACATGGCATGTGGCGCAACTTGGGTTGTTGCGCAACTTAAGTTTTCGCGCAACACATCTCGTGGTGCAACTCAGAGAGTCTATATAACTCAAGAAGACATACATCTTTGTTTTGCTTCTAATTTTTTTCATATATCTCTTTGCAGTTAATCTCAGGGAAGACCTGAATGCAGAAATGTTTGCTTCAACATTTAATGTCCCAGAGTATAGAGAGAATTTGTCTCATGTCACTTTTCCTCAATATGATGGTCTTGAAGCACGAAGAACTCTACTCATAGATCAAGATAATCAAACTCTTTTGAACTTGATGAACGATGAACCCCTTCAGAGCTAGGATACTACAGTCCATAAGAAACCTGTCTTTTTATTTGGGGATGCTATCAAAAAAACCTCCCAACCTAAGGCAAGAAAAGAGACGAGATATTTTTTAAAGGGAGACAATGCCATACATCTAACAAAAATATCAAGGTCTATGGCATTATCCCAGTATGCTTTTGCTAGCTATCCTAGAAGGAAATCATGGGATCTGACTCCTCTCCAACAAGCAAGAGTCGGTCGAATCTGTTATAAAGTGGGTCCGCAGAACAAAGACCTTCTTTACAGCACTTCTAAAAAATATAGCATACACTTAAGAGGTTTAAGGCCGAGCTGCATCCCCCCCGAAGATTCTTCCCTGCTCCTTCCAGTCAGAATACCTATTTTTGCAAATACATTTGCAAAAGCTGAAGGGAGATATCCAGACCGCGCTATGCGCATGACAGGCCTGGTAAACGCTGGAATGAAGCACTGGAGTAGCTTGTCCATATGGATTTTGGAGGAATTCAAAGACAAGCTCATTGATCAGGGCCTCTATAATCCTATCTGCACTACAATATATGGCATTCGTCCAAACCCTCACATGTTCTTGGCTTTAATAGAGAGATATAACAAAAGTACTGGGACCTTCATGACCCTCTTAACGAGATGGAATATATCTCTCGTCTACCGATGGGTGATAACCCATATGAAGAATATGTATGCACAAATGATGAATTGGATGCTCTAGCAAAGGAGAATCCCCAGATGATCACAGTTTTCCAAGAGCTGTTGTGTCACTATAAAATCTTCTCACTCTACTATGAAAGTGCCACTGCAGGTACTTGCTACATCACAAAATAGATGCCATATCTGTTCCTGGGTCATGCGTGGGAGGACAAGCCACTGGACAGTCAAGCCTGTACTCCTCATTTTTTTGAACCTTTTGATAGAAGTGATATACAATTATTGATGGAAAAACATAATCATGGGGATGTCACTTTAACTGAGGACTCGGGTCTGTTCAAGGCTGGCGATGTTCTCCAAAGTTACCTTAGACAGGGTTACAGACCTATGTTTCCAGAAGCCCAGCTGGCATGCTTTTTATCTTTATGGCTACGGTGTTTTATAGTTCCGGGAGCCAGTGCAGTTGACAGATTCTATCGGGGTATTATGTTTGCTGTAACACGTCTTGTATTTGGATACAAGATGGATCTCCTATCAGCCATGACCTGCCGCCTGAACGCCGGATTACGTTCTTTTGTGGACACTATGCTGCAAGATAAGGATAGTCGGTCGGATTTTTCCCGTACTAAAATGCCATATACTTATTTGTTCAGATGGTTATTACTACACCATCCTTGTTTAATGAACTCGGATATGGGACTTGCTGATGGAGACTTCATCGGGCGTTTTGCTAATGCTTACTGGAAATATACTGCTCTTTCAGAGTGTCGACTTGCCTTGAACCGTGGATCAGGATGCTATTTCCAGTGTGTTTGCCCCCCTTCATGGTATGATACTATGCCTCCACAGATGATGGATTTACCTGAAAAAACACTCCGTTTAAGTCCAAACATCTTTTTCTGGCTTAAGATAATCCGGCCCTCTCACTTGGTCTATAGATTTGAAGAAGAATGCTATTTAGAACCGTATTTGCCGAGTCGATTTGCACGACAGTTTGGGTATGATCAGCTTCATGTAGAAAATGCAACCACTTGCCTACAGGCCAAGGGTTATCTTATTGATGGGGCTAGGGCTTGGAATTATTACAATGCCCGGGGCACAAAAGCTATTTTTTCTATGCCTTATAAACTTCCCCAAGGCCCGCGAATGTTATATTCATATGCAAACTTCTATACTTCAGCGAACACATTTGCTGAAAACTTCCATCCTGTATATAGCTTTGCAACTGAAAGGAGAATTAAACAAGGAAAACATACTCTTCAGTCTTTCCGGGATGTAGAAGACAGAGATCCTGCCGATGTACCTCTGGAGGCATCAATTTTAATAAATTTTGCTGACCCAGTTCAAGATCTTTTAGATATATCCATAAAGATGCGAAAAGAAAAATCCCCTGTTAAAGGTTTGAAGAAGAGAAAGACTAAGGAAACGACGGCCTCTCCTCAATGAGATAATCCTCCCAATTATCCAAGGGCTCCAGAGAAGAAGAAAAGAACATCACTGGTTATCAATGATCCAGTGACTATGAGAACAACTCGTTCTCAATCAAAATAGTTGCTTCTTAGTTCTTCTTCTGGAGAGAAGGACATTACCCCTTCTTCTATTCAGAAACAGGGGAAGATTATAGAAGGAGGAACTTCTGCTTCCTTGATCGATAACCGTACTGAAGCTATTGCAGGGCCAAACGCACCGATACTCAAAGAAGTTAGAAGAAGATTGGACATTGCTGAAGAAGAACCATCTCAAGAAGGTAATATCAAAGTTGTGAAATATCCTCATTAACTTTTATTAGAGATATATATCTAAATTTCTTTTTCTTGTATTGGTTACTTTAACAGATGTCCGTCCTCCTTCCTCCATCATGACAGTAAATGTTCCTGCCAATGTACTTGCTGCAGCAGGGATAACAATTCCCTCTTCAACTCCCGTGAGTCCAAAAGCTTCCTTTCCAAAGCAGGATTTACCTCCACAAGATACTTCGCAAGCTCAAATATCTACTCATTCAGGAGAGGCAGTGATTGATGCATTGAACGGTTGCGATTTTGATGATGAAACTTATGATGAAGATTGGGACAACATTACTAAAGAAAAACAAACTTTAGCGAATGCATCATCATCACAAGAAATCCCAGTTGATGAAGATCCTTCGCTTGCTGAAGACGAGGAGGATGTGGTTCATGATAAGGAACCTGTCAATCCTCCTGAAGTTAATGAACCCACGACCACTGAGCCTCCCGAAGTGTCTAAGGTGGCAACTGAATTAGTAAATAAAACTCCAGTAACTCTACCACCTCCAATTGAATCAGGAGCAGGGAGTAGTCAGGCCACCATGTCTACAGAGTCTCTGTCCAAGCTTCAGTCAGAGACAATTAAAGCTATTGAGACTCCTCATAATGTACTCAGCTCAAGTAAGTTTCCCCACTATGAATGATTTGTCGTCGCATCTTCAGCAATATATGTTATAACATATGTGTTTTGCAGCATCGCCCACTGGAACTGTAGCCGGGGAAGGAAGCTCTTTTCATATTAGTGCTCCAGATGAAGTACCCCTACCTGCTAAAGCTGTGAAAACTTCTACAAACATAGTAGCCACTCCAGGAGCCTTGGCAGCTAACAAGTTTGTGGTGACCTCTTTTACGAGAGTCTTCTTTACGTCTCTGGAGCCTCTAGTTCATAGAGTTATGGAGAGAGAGGACGTCCCTTTCAGTACCGTTAGAACTCCTACTACATTCTTGATCAAAGGCATCCGTGGTCAAGGAGACGAAGCTCAAGCTTCATTTTTGGAACATATTTTGGACGAGCTAGAGAGCTCAATCAAGGCTTACAAGGAGCTGAAAATAGGAGATATTGAGCCACTAGTAAACATGGAATATGAAACCATGGTTCGAGAAGCAGAAATTAGTAAAGCTGATTTTGAAATATTCCTGCTAGCTTTCACTAGACAATCCTCTGAGCTAGACATTTAAATCTCTGATGTGGCTGTTATTGCTGAGAGTCACAAGACCAAGGCCATAGAGGAAGAGATAAAGGCTGCTGATCTAGAAGCCAAAATTGCTCAACTTCAGACAGAACTCCAAACTACTAAGCAGAACATAGAACACGGGAATCAATTGTACCAATCTGTTACTGATCGGGTGGAGATTTTGAAGGATTAGAAGAAGGAATTTGAACGTCTTCAGAATGAAGAGCTAAAACGTCGAACTGCTACCCTACAACCTTTCGACCCTGAATCAGGACGAGTTGAAGCTAGGCAGAGAGTGCTAGATTCTCGTGATGAAAGAATTCAGGTTCTGAAGAAACAAATTGCAGAACTCACCATCTATCCTTCCGAGTAAAAATGGGCAAATTTTGTTGCTTCTTTCTACAATGTACTCTTTTTTTTCTTCTTTTGCAGAAAGAGAATAATAAAGACTTTTTATGTGGTTCCATTACTTGTTGCATATTTTGTTATAGATATAAGCAATAGAATAGAAAATATATTCAGAGGTACAGGACATGATATATTTCATGATTTAGAAAATACCAATATTTATTATATCTGCTCGGAGGTAATGTGGATGTGGCAGAATATAAAGTTTAGCAATACTGTTATTTCAATAGACAACTTTATCAGAGGTAATAAGGACGTGACAAGTTACTGATATAAATAATCGAAATTCAGAGGTGTAAAGGACGTGAATTCATATTATTTAGGGATATTTTGTAAAACCTCCCCTAAATAATGGGCTAATTTGCGAAATACCCCCTAAAGATCTCGAATTGGTAAAACCCCCTTTCCGTCAAGACGCTGTTTGATTTTGGGTGACGTGGCAATCCGTGTGTGTTATTAAGTAAAAAAATAAAAGTTAGACGAAAATACCCCTGCGTACGTGGCAGAAACCTCCTGTAGATCACTCTTCTTAGAAATTAAAAATTAGTGTTTCCTCCTAACTGTAAATATAATAATTTGTGTTTCCTCCTTACTGTAAATATAATAATTTGTGTTTCCTCCTTTAATGGCAGAAATTACCTCTTTCTCTATAGATGAAGGAGCACCCCCCATGCTTGTAGGAACCTGATCTTCGGTAGACAAGTTGCACGCTGGAAGAGGATCAAGTGAAAGAGGAGGAGGATGATCGGTATAAATAGGTTGGAGAGAGGAAGAAGATGATCGGTATAAATAGGTTCAGCAAAGGAAGAAGATGACCGTTAGAGAGAGAGAGAAGACCGTTTGGAGGACCCCTGCCACGTACGCAGGGGTATTTTCGTCTAACTTTTATTTTTTTACTTAATAACACACACGGATTGCCACGTCACCTAAAATCAAACAGCGTCTTGACGGAAAGGGGGTTTTACCAATTCGAGATCTTTAGGGGATATTTCGCAAATTAGCCCATTATTTAGGGGAGGTTTTACAAAATATCCCTATTATTTAAAACAGGAGACAATAAATGCTAAATGAATGATAAATCAAAGAAAGTGAATGGATGAATAGTCATTTTAGTTTTCAAAGAAAAGATGCTGGCACATTAGATTGAAGATAGTTCTTAAATCTTGAATGTGATCTTCCTTGAGACGACTTTTGACAGCAATATCGTCAACATAGCATTCAACAGTCTTTTGCAGATGATTTCGAAAGATAATACTCATAGCCCGCTGGTAGGTTGCACCTGCGTTCTTCAGACCAAACGACATGACTGTATAACAGTACACTCCATGAGAAGTACGAAACAAAGTATGTTTCTCATCTTCAGGATTCATCCGGATTTGATTATATCCAGAAAATCCATCCATGAAAGAAATTCGTTCGAATCTACATGTATTGTCGATCATGACATCAGTAATTGGGAGAGGGAATTCATCTTTAGGGCAAGCATCATTGAGATTCCGAAAGTCTATTCAAACTCGAACCTTTTCGGTCTTCTTCAGGACAGGGACGACGTTGGCTACCCAGTCAGGATGTTGTTCTTCTCTGATAAAACCGCAAGCTATAAGCTTTTTGACTTCATCATCAATTGTATCCAGCATTTCAGGCTTGAATCGTCGTTGTTGTTGTTTGACCGGCTTGGCATTCGGCAAGATATTAAGCTTGTGAGTTGCAATTTGAGGATCTAATCCCGTCATATCTTCATAACTCCAGGCGAAGACATCAATATATTCACGAATAAGGTGAATTAACTCTTGTTTATCATCCTCTGAGAGATTTTTGCTAATGAAGATTGGTCGTGATACGCCCTTCTCTCCAATATCGATCTGGACTAGTTGATCCTCAGTAGGTGGTTCTCGTTGTTCAAAATAAAGTTCCCACTGATTTTCCATCTTTTGCGCCCAAGGGTCCACTTCACGAGCTTCTTCAATGTCATCTTCATCATCTTCCAAAAATTCGACAAACACCATGTTAGAAGATATTATCACTCTATGAACATGACCAATACTGGTGTGTCAGAATCCCATGAAATAGAATCAAAAGAGTTTGATCGTTCTTCTTCGTCAGATTCAGAAGGTTCTGGAGTTGGGAGTGATGAAGCATAACCTAGTCCCCATTTCGTTTTACTGTGGTATTGTTGTGATTTTTCTCTTAGAACAGCAATACGAAGAGGAGTTTGCCTCCCTTTACCGTTGTTGAGACCAGTTTTGAAATCATAGCCCATTTTGCGGATGATTGCTTTAGATTGCGGACTATAGCGGCGTAATTGTAGCCTTCCGGAATCATCTATATTATCGTTACAGAGCATGATTTTTGGTTCCTCTCTTTTGTTGAAGAATATAGGCTTTTCATCTTTCTTTCGAGACGGTACTAAGAAGTACGACTCTTGTATTGAATCCAGTGATACCGTATTTCGAAGAGATGATACGACTTCTATTGTAAGTGGTTTAAAGCTATCTAGCATATCCAAATAACACTGAGTATAGTAAGAGACATCAGTATACTACAAAGGAGATGCTTTATTGATTTTTACACCATCATTTACAACAAGAACTTTAGCCGTAGCAGGCTTAGTCAGATTGATGACAAGAGAAGGAGAAGAAGAACGAGAAGGAGGAGGGGGCTTCTTACGACGAAGATCGATTATAAGCGGCTCAGAAGAGGTAAGCTCCCTTTGTTTTCGACTATCACCCTTGGGCTGCTTCTCATGGGAAGGAAGATAGATAGTCAGTGGTTTGGAAGACTGAGGACAAGAGGTGCATCCTTTAACCGGAATCACTAGTGTATCATTCGACACATTTTTTTATTCTTCATCCGTGTCCATTGCTAGTACCACCTTCATGAATTCCTCCTTGTACATGCGAGAATCGTTGCAGTATGCTTCAACTCCTTTGAAAGGATTCAGATCTGCAATCTCTTTTTGGACTTCTCCATTACCATTCACATATTTGAAACATTGGTGGAGAGTAGAAGGTACAATATTGTGTTCATGGAGGAATGGCCTTCCTAACAAAGCATTGTATGAGCCATGCTTGTCAATAACATAGAAAGTTACCTTTGTTCGAAGATTGCCAATTTGAAGTTTTAGGCGTATCTTCCCCAAAGGTTCACTTCTTCCTTGATTAAACCCCAAGATGGTAGTGATAGTTGTAGAAAGGTTATGCATTGGGATCTTCAAAGCATCCAGTAAAGACTTTGGCATGATGCTAAGTGCGGACCCTGGGTCAATCAGAATGCGATCGACTTTCATGGTGTCCACATACCCCGTGAAATAGAGAGGACGATCATGACGATTATCTTCTAATAACATGTCATCTTGTGTAAAAGTAATATTGGGCATTAGTTCGAATACACTATGACAATGTTCACAACTGACTGGCTCCTTTTTAGGCTTCTTGAGAAGAGTAAGATAAGTGTCAGCCTGCATCAAGGCTTCACTTAACGTCTCTCGAGTTTCTTTTGAAAGACGTAACAGTTCAAAGATTGACAATCTTGCTGGAGTATTGGCCAATTGACCAATATATCAAAATTGTAAGGCTTTTCAAGTCCAAGAGATGAGGACTTCTTCAGTGCTTTGTCAGAGCGAACATGTTGCTTCCCCTTGTCTGCTGATGTTGGTTTAGAAGGAGATGGTTCAACCACAAGCAGGGATGTAGATGGTATATTCTCAGCAAGAGAAGATGAT
This sequence comes from Iris pallida, assembly GCA_029216955.1. NCBI lineage: Eukaryota > Viridiplantae > Streptophyta > Magnoliopsida > Asparagales > Iridaceae > Iris > Iris pallida. The sequence goes on from JANAVB010026799.1 coordinate 18,000,163, forward strand.
GTAGGAGCATCATCAGGAGATGGAGCAGGATTCTCTTGATTTTTGGGATATTCCCGAAGATAGGGTTTCCCAGATCTAGTGCCCATTAGAATTTCTTCTTCTGTTACTGGTCCAAAGGATACCATATTGCAGTTCTTAGATTTAACTTTGGAGTGCTTCTTTTGCTTAGAAAAGGAAGGCGTTTCAAACTCTGCTACTAGATCTGGGTGAATCCGTATGATCTCTCCTCTGTCAGTCGATAGTGGAACAAGACCTTCATTCTGAGGAGGTGGGATATTCACGATCTCAAGAGTAGTCCTTGGAATGGGGACAACACCATCTTGTACAAGTTATGGTGGAAAGTCACCGAATTGTAGAGAAACCACATTAGCAGTCACCGTTTTCTCGTCTTGCTGAAGAGTAATTGCTCAAGAATTGACCAACTCCTGGATTTTGCCTTTGAGGACGTAACATGCTCTGGTGGGATGCCGTATAAATCTGTGATAAACACAATATTTAGGGTGATCAGTTTTACCCACTTCTTCTGGCCATTTTGTCTCTGGAAGTTGAAGCTTATTGCTTTTGATCAAGCAATCAAAGATGCCCAAAGTATCATCTTCATCAAAAGAATACTCTTTCTTTGGACGAGTTGTCTTTTGTGGTGGTGCTGATGGAGTGGGTGCTGTTTGAGTGACGTTGACAGCCAAAGACTCCTTGCCCTTGAGATTGATGGCCAGTGTTTCTTTATTCTTGCGGTTATTCTGGCGATTATTACCCCCGGGTGTAGAATGTTCATCTTGGTTAGGATGAGTCATTTGAACTCCAAACTGCTTGAACTTTTCGGCACTAACCTCTGCCGTCTTTGCATTTACAATAAAAGAAGGCCAATCCTGGAATTGTGTAAATCATGTCCACATACTGATAATAGGTAACAAGTTTGATTTACAAGTGTCTATTGTTACAGCAGATGGAGTTCCTAAAGGCATTTTGAGTGCCTCTCGGCAGAATCTTTCAATAAAACTCTCCGTGGATTCATTGTACCTCTGTTTAATCTTAATGAGGGCAGACATCGTCATGTCATTGACTCCCTCGTAAAACCGTTCCAAGAACATTTGCTTGAAACCAGCAAAAGAAGTGATGCAGCCATCAGACAAGCTACGATACCAGTCGTATGCTGCACCAGCTAAACAACCGACGAACACTCTGGTAAGGAGTGCATCATTTGGCTGTAATTGATCAGTCATCACCTCAAAATGATTGATGTACTGACTTGGAGAGGTACTGCCATCAAACGACATAATGGTAGGAAGCTTGTATTTAGGAGGGAATGGAACTTCCTTCCACTCTGTAGGATACGGTTGCTTTATGCCCAGTCTTTGTAGGCCATCCTTCTGCTTGAAGGCCTCAAACTGAGTGCGTAAGAGTTTCATAGCCTCATTAGCATCCCCTGATGTTTGGAAATTGATGGGCTTATTAGAAGTGTTAGGAGGAGGAACAGTATGGTAATTACCACCCCCAGCACGAGACTGACTGGGATCAGCTTGAATTGGCACAGAGGCAACCTGAGGAGGTGGTACCCCCAGACTAACAGGTACAGAAGATGCTATAAGCTCAGAATTTATAGCAGGGTTTACAATCGGTGGCACTGTATGTTGAGCCACGATTATAGTGTGCATGCTAGCAACCATTTCTGCCATGGTCTTCAATTTGTCCTCTAATGTAATAATTCGTTGCTCTTGACTAGTTGAAGTAGAGGCATCTTGATCTTCTGTAGTGGTATATGTCGTCACTTCTCTTGCTGCTATTGATGAGATAGTCCGTTCAGAACTTTCACTATCTGCATCAAACTCTGAAAAGAGTCATCTCCTACATGAGTGATGGGGAGATCTTCTTGATTAAAGACACCTTGGTTCAAATGTCGATTTCTTGATCTAGTGTATTGAAAGACACCTTCACTAGATGCATGAATCCGATCTAAGTATTGCTTACTGGGATTATGGGATGCATTACGTCTTGGACGTTTCCCACCCCCAGTGCCATGAGAAGTCATGTTGACATAAGCATATAATAGCTCTTCTTCGTCTTCTATTATATGTTCAGGAGTTGGAGCATAGTTCAGACGATCGAAGACAGATCGTCGAGCCGATTGGCAACAACAGTTGATGACGACTTCATGAAGACAGTGGCGATCTGAAGCGTGATTTGGAGGTGAGGGAGACATCCCTGTAATCTTCCATCTTTGTGTAAGACGTCGCCGGAGATCAGTTACAATTACAAGACGAGAAGAAATCGGAGGAACATATTCCTTAATGATGTTAGGAACATGTCTCCTATTATTCAGATATTTAGTTCCCCGAGTGTACAAAGATGTACTCAACTCATTAGCATAAGTGGTTGGGTCATTCTTTTCAAACTTTGGCTTCTGGTATAGATTGGCCTTTGGCATAGGGTTCTTACGTTTCACCAAAGTTGATACTGGTTGACGCCTATTGAGATAAGCACGTAAATCAGAAAATTCTGATCCAGGTGTCTTTGTTTGTGATACCCTCAATTTTCCTTACTTAGATCTTGAAATTTGCAAGGTGAGAAGGTTTTGACCAGACCCCATAGGGGTAGGTAAGATACCTCTTTGATCAGTATTCTTTCCGATATCAGAGATCCGAAGACCTCTGTTTAAAGGAATAGAATCTGATGTGTCTTCCTCTGAGTCATAGACCAGGAAAGTTTGAGAAAAGACCAAAGGGTGCTTTCCTTTATTTTGTAGAGGGTTAGCTAAGAAGCGTTCCCCTTTGTTCTGTTATGAGACCATTTTAGGCGTAGATTGAGCCCATTGAGGAAATGTCAAAGGACTCTTCCCTTTGTTCTGTCTAGTATTGGGACTAGAACATTGATTCTCCAAGTTCAGAACTTGAGAATTAGAAGAGGGAATAGCCAAAAGACTAGTTCCCTTGGGTTGTGCCAAAGCAACAGACTGCGCCTGAGTTACTGATTGCTTGGATTGCGCCATAGTCCTACGGGCTACTGGTGGTGCCTTGGCAGCAACATGGGTAGTAGACTGCGCGCGGGCAGCAGGAAGAGTGGATTGTGCCCTGGCAGCAGAAGCAGGCTGTGCCGGAGCCACTGAGGCGGATTATGCCTTGGCCACTGAGCACTCAAGTTGCGCCTGGGCAACAGCAACTGCAGGATATTTTGGAGTCCACACAGTCCTATTCTTGGTGATAGCCACAGTGCGCTTATTGCTCTTGGCGTTGATCATATTCTCGTAGGCTGTCTGGTTAACTTGAACAACCAGAGTCTTCTGCGTCTTGCCGATCGACGCAGTGTCACATTGAGTTGTCACCTTCTCGTCGGAGGAGAAAGTCGTCCCCAGCAGAGTCACTATTTTGTTTGCAAAAAAAAAAGTTTATTCCAAACTTGTAAAAGAATAGTACAAAGTACAATAAAATTTGGAGAAGTACAACTATAGGAATCTGATCAGAAGACGATCACTCTATCCCTTGGACTATGTGAACTTGAAGACTGTAGCCTTTGGAGAATGCAGCAGCAATTTTGTAAGAGTTCTTGATCTCTGTACGTATGTATCTGATGCTTTTACAATGATTGGAAACTCTATTTATAGAGTTCAGGAAATAACTGTTTTAGCAGTTATTCTGATGTGCACGAAGCTGGATTGCGCCATATTGGGTTACGCCAATCTCCTGTTGTGCCAACTTTCATTCGGTTATAAGTCGTGTACTAATTGTATTTAGACGTGTGGACTCATGTGATTGAGATGCACGTGGTCGTGTACAGGATAGTAGACACGTCTTGAGAGATTAGTGGCATGTGCGCCACGTCATCCTGCTTTAGAAATGAAAATTGTCTCAACTTTATCAGGTTGCACGAACTTCAGTCAATGAGTAAAACTGCGCCTGATTGAGCCGCGCCTAGACACGTGGCAGCTTTTGAGTAGAAGTCATTCAGATTGCGCCTAAGCGCAACTAAGGATTTTGTCTGGATTGTACCTAGGTGCAACTTACAAAGTGTACAGGACAGCTGTCAACCAACTCCCCTCGAACAGCATAATTCACGGGATTCGAAGAGATTTTCCTCGTTCACTGTGGTGTCAGTTGTCAGTGTTGTCAGGTAATGATGGCTATTAAATGTCAGACGCCACATAGATTTTGGCACAATCGGACTGAGCGTAGTCTGATATATGGTGCAACCTGTTCAGCGGCGCAGTTCATTCTCTGGGCTTCATATCAGTGGCGCAACCTGATTTTTGGGGCGCAACTTGATCACTGGTTAGCAGATTCATAGCGCAACTTGATTTTTAGGCCCTACATTTAGTTATCTTTCTTATCTTGTATTTATCATCTGTGGATTTTGTTGATTTCATCTATTCTATCTTACCGTACTTTCTTCCTTAGTTGTGATTGAGTTGTACTTATATTGTCACCTCCATTCGGAGTGTATATACTGTACAGGTACCTTGTAACTATTAGATGTATGTGACCTAGGACAGTGTTCTACCGCCGATACTGTGGCGTAGGCTGGACGTAACCACTTCTCGTGCCCCTACACTGGGTGCGGGTCGTGACACGTTTTTAGTGGTGGCCCGTGCAGGTCGAGTTTAGAAATGCAGTGGTATTCGAACTAGAGTATCACTGCAGCCTGCAGTAGGATTAGGATATGTTTGAAGGTACTCAATCACATTAGAAAAAACTCTTAATCAGATTCCTTTTATCTAAATTTGCTGCTTATTGTCTTCCCTTGAATATAAACTATCCTCCTTTGCTATTTTGACTCATTCTCAGCAATTGTTTTCTTGTTTGATCTGTCTCCAGGATGGTCAAGACTATATCACATCTCCCAGGTCAGGGGGACACTGATGAGAGGTCTGCCACCATTCGTCCTCAGCAGCCAGCCTCCGGTACCGCAGCCCCAGTCATGCCAGCTGGGGTGGGTATTTCAGCTGCATTCGGAGGAGCCCCTCCACCAGCAGTGCACAGGACGAGTTCGGTGGTTCCAGAGATGCTCCAACAGCAGCAGCCACCTTTGCGGACCATTGACGTAGTCCAGATGTTCATATTCTTTAAGCAGTTCATGGAGGCCCAGCAGGCCCAGCAGCAGCGTCAGACTGCAGAGTTTAGTCAGGGCATCGATCTGGCCCTGACGACAGTTGAGAGGGCAACAGCTCAGCCTGCAGTAGTTCAGCAACCGCATCCACCGAGGGAGAAGGGCATCCAGGACTTCCAGAAGATGCACCCGAGGGATTTCAGGGGTATAGAGGGCATTCTGTACGCTGATGAGTTGATAGAGCATATGGAGGATATTTTCAGACTGGCAAAGATTCCAGCGAGGCTACAGATCAAGGCGGCGGCCAGTATAATGCAGGATTTTGCCCGCACTTGGTACCAGACTGACCAGAGGGTTGGTACACCACGGCAGACTTGGGCAGCCGCCAAGGAACTGTTTAAGGAAAAGTTTTTCCCAGACGCATCGCTTGGTGCCCTCGAGACTCAGTTCGAGGCCTTTGTACATGGCAGTCAGTCTGTAGAGGAGTATGCTGGGGAGTTCTGCCGTCTGGGCAGGTTAGTCGAGGGGTTATCCGAGGCGACGAAGGCCCGGAGGTTCAGAAAGGGACTAGTCAAGGAGGTGAAGTCCTATACCAAGAGTGCCCACAGTGTCACTTTTGAGGAGATCTTGGTGGGTGCCTTAGCAGCAGAGGATGATCTTGAGCTGAGGCTCAAGAGGGGGCGAGACACCCAGGGAGCCAGTGGTAGCGGAGGACCGGCCAAGAGGCCGCACTTTCAGCAGCAGCACCAGCAGAGGCAGTTTCAGCCGCAGCAGTTCCAGCAGCCGAGACTTCAGCCTGCTCAGCATCAGCATCCGAGGCAGCAGCAGCAGGCCCCGAGGCAGCAGTCTACTAGTTGTACCTTCTGCAGGAAGCCGGGGCATGGATGGACTGAGTGCAGGAAGAGGCTGGGAAAGCATCTTCTTTGCGGATCGTCAGAGCATCAGCTGAGGGACTGTTCCCTCATCGCATGCAGAGCAGCTCATGGAGCAGGAGCCAAGGCTCCAGTTGGACCGCAGAAGGGACCGTTGCTGACTCAGTAGTAGCGGTTCGTGCAGCACCAGCAGCAAGCCAGGGGAGGCCAGCAGGGGCGAGCTTTCGCCATAGCGTCCGAGAATACAGAGGCTATAGGGGAGCTGATTGCAGGTTCGGTTCTTCTCGACTCCATTCCAGCTTTTGCTTTATTTGATTCTGGGGCTTCCCATAGTTTTGTGTCGGTATCATTTTCTATTAAACACTGTCTAGTATTTGAACCATTGCCTAGGACCTGCAAGATCATGACCGGGGGTGGTGTTATCCTCGTGAGTAATGTTTGCAGAGGGCGGAGTGTTATTATGGGTAGCCGAGAGTTGGAGGTGAGTCCGCTCGTCATGCCACTACCGAACTATGATATCATATTAGATATGGATTGGTTGAGCAAGCATCATGCCGGCAAAGATTGCCGAGGGGGTAGAGTTCTGTTTGGAGCACCAGGAGAGCCAGAGTTCGAGTACACCCAACGGCAGGCGGAGCAGAGCAGCGAACTTTTCTGTGGGGCTTCAGTTGAGGAGCAGGCGGCTCCACATCCTTTAATTGCAGAGTTCATGTATGTCTTTTCGGAGGAGTTGCCAGGGCTTCCACCGGACAGGGATGTTGAGTTCTCGATAGACTTGGTTTCCGGTGCAGAACTAATTTTTCAGCATGTCTATCGAGTGAACAACAGTGAGTTGGTAGAATTGAAGAAGCAGGTGGATGAGCTACAGGACAAGGGCTTTATCCGATCGAGTTCTTCACCTTGGGGTGCTCCGGTACTCTTTGTACCCAAGAAGGATGGGTCGGTACGGATGTGTATCGACTACTAGGCACTCAACAACCTCACGATCAAGAACAGATACCCACTGTCGTAGATTGATGATCTCTTTGATCAGTTGAGCGGAGCTCGGGTTTTCTCGAAGATTGATCTGAGGTCAGGTTATCATCAGGTACAGGTGAAGAAGGAGGATAACCCGAAGATCACCTTCAGGAGGCGGTATTGTCAGTTTGAGTTCTTGGTTATGCCGTTTGGGCTGACCAACGCCCCTGCGATATTTATGAACTTGATGAACAAGGTGTTTCACCCGTACTTGGACAAGTTCATGGTGTCGTTCATCGATGATATCTTGGTATATTCGAAGACTGAGGAGGAGCATGAGGAGCACTTGAGAGTGGTTTTGGAGACACTCAGGAGGGAGAGGCTGTATGACAAGCTCTCGAAGTGCGAGTTCTTTCTGGACAGAGTTGATTTCTTGGGTCATGTGGTGACTGGAGATGGGATCTCAGTGGACCCGAAGAAGATCACGGCAGTTGAGGCTTGGTCGGCACCGAGTTCAGTAGCAGAGATCAGGTGCTTCTTGGGACTGGCAAGCTATTATAGGAGGTTCGTACAGGATTTCTTCCGGATTGCAGAGCCGTTGACTAGGCTGACCCGGAACGATGTAGAGTTTGTTTGGTCAGAGGAGTGTCAAGTCACTTTTAATGAGTTGAAGAAGCGGCTGACAACAGCTCCGATTCTGACTTTGCCATCAGGATCAGGAGGGTTCACTATCTACAGTGATGTCTCGGAGAAGGGTTTGGGTTGTGTCTTGCAGCAGCATGGGAAGGTGATTGCCTATGCTTCCAGGCAGTTACGTCCCCATGAGAAGAACTACCCTACCCACGACTTGGAGTTGGCAGCAGTGATATTTGCTTTGAAGTCGTGGAAACATTACTTATATGGAGAGAGGGTAGAGATCTTCACACATTATAAGAGCTTGAAGTATGTGTTTACACAGAAGGAGCTCAACATGAGGCAGCGCAGGTGGTTGGAGTTGATGAAGGACTTCGACATCTTACTACAGTATCACCCAGGGAAGGCCAACGTGGTTGTTGATGCCTTGAGTAGGTATCCGACAGCCATATGTTTGACTATGGACCGTTATTTTCTAGGAGATTTGCAGAGCCTGGGAATTGAGGTGATTGTGCCAGGAGTTCAGATGCAGATGTGGGGCCTTCAGATTCAGTCAAACTTGATGAAGAGGATCAAGTCGATGCAGTTCGAGGGTGTTGCTCTGCGGTGTATCCGAGAGCAGGTTCGAGCAAGGCTAGTAGATGGTGAGTTTACTCTTGCAGAGGATGGTGCTTTGAGGCACGGTTCCAGGCTGTGTGTGCCCAGTGGAGAGCTGAGGGAGCAGATCATACAGGAGGCCTACCGATCTCAGTACTCTATACATCCTGGTGCCAACTAGATGTAAATGGATCTGAGGGAGCACGTCTGGTGGTATGGGATAAAGCGGAAGGTAGCTCGCTTCGTAGCTAGGTACTTGGTCTGTCAGCAGGTCAAGGCAGAGAGGCAGAGGCCAGGAGGTTTGTTACAGCTATTGCCCATTCCAGAGTGGAAGTGGGAGCATATCACGATGGATTTTGTATCTGGATTACCGCGTACACCAGGATGAAGAGACGCGATTTGGGTCATCGTAGACAGGTTGACCAAATCGGCCCACCTTTTGCCATTTAAAGTCGGTACGTCTACTGAGAGGCTTGCAGAGATGTACATGCAGCAGATTGTCAGGAATCATAGAGTTCCAGTCAACATTGTCTCGGATCGGGATAGTTTCTTTACTTCTCATTTCTGGCAGTCTGCAGACTAATTTGGGCACTCAGCTCAAGTTTAGTACTGCATACCACCTTCAGACGGACGGACAGTCAGAGAGGATAATTCAGACGCTCGAGAACATGCTACGGACGTGCGTCTTAGATGTTGGAGGATCCTGGAAGGATCACCTGCACTTGGTAGAGTTTGCTTACAACAACAGTTACCAGGCCAGCATTGAGATGTCACCTTTCGAGGCTCTATACGGACGTAGGTGTCGTACACCTTTATCTTGGGATGATGTTGGTGAGCGAGCTTTATTGGGACCTGAGGTGGTTGTTGACGCAGCCGAGAAGGTGAAGCTTATCAGGGACAGACTTCGCGTGGCGCAAGACAGACATCGGCACCGAGCCGATAACTACCAAAGGCCTTTGGAGTTTGAGGTACAAATTAGAGATAGGCGTAGAAGTAGGTTTGTGTTTGTATGATCATGTTTGATTATTTAGTAACTTGAGACCTTGTTTGTGTTTAGGTCAGAGACATGGTTTTTCTGAGGATATCTCCGACCCGTGGTACCATACGTTTTGGTGGAGGTGGGAAGCTTAGCCCGTGCTTTATCGAACCTTTCGTGATCAGCGGGAGAGTCGGTGACGTAGCATACAGGCTAAACTTGCTACCTGCACTAGTGGGTGTCCACAACATATTCCACGTATCACAGTTGAGATGGTACGTGGCTTATCCTAGCCATGTACTTGAACATTCGGAGATTGAGGTGGGACCTACTCTCAGTTATCCAGAGCAGCCAGTGGAGATTCTAGATCGCCGAGAGAAAGTACTGAGAAACCAGGTAATACCCTTGGTTCGCGTCGCATGGAGGCATCATTCTCCAGGAAAGTCTACCTGGGAGCGGGAGGATGAGATGCGCGAGCGATACCCTTATCTTTTTGGACCTTAAGGTATGATTGTCTATCCTTCTCATCAGTTTAGTTTGGCCTTTTAATTTCGAGGACGAAATTCTTTTAAGGAGGGTAGATTTATCACTACCATATTTTAGCTTGTCAGTTGAGAATTTTTTTTGAATTTATTTTGATTGATTGAATTGGTGATTGTAATTTTTGACTTTAGCTAATTGAGACTCTGGAGACTAACCTAGAAGTTGACCCTAGCTATGGTGACTTGGTTAGCATGGTAGGACCCTAGTCTAACTTAAGTCAACCCAATTTTAGTCATATAGAATCAAGTTTGAAATAGGAGAAATAGGCATAGGTTCATGACTTATGACTTATGATTTTAATTCCATGACTAATGCAACTTGGCCCATAGGCCCTTTAGTGAAACCCTAACCCTAACCTAGTCATTAAGTGGCCGGCCAACCTAGGTATTCCCCCCTACAAAATCTTCTTTCCACTTCCTCTTGCCTCTTTTGTGTCATTCCAACTTTTAGAAAGGAAAGGTAATTTCCATCTTCCTTAATTCATATTAATTTCATTTTAATTCCTTTTTGATCCAAATCTTTTGCAATAGATTCTAATCATCCACTATTTGATATTCATGGAGAGTGATTTCAGTTTTTGAGCAATTTGGAGGATTTGGTTAGCAACGAGAATCAATCAATTTGGGGCTTTTCTTGATCATTTGCAACCTATAGGTAAAACTTCTCAAATTGTGTTATTATTCTGATTTCTTTGCATCCTAGCATAGATTTAGGTGTCCCCTAGCTGTCCCTAAAATTTGGTTAGAAATCGTGTCCATTTGGTGTTCGTATCGGACACGTGTCAATGTGTATGTGCAAGTGTTTGATTAAATGCCTCAAAGAGTAATTTATTGCTATTTTTAAAATATATTTGAATAAAAATGTAGATCTACACATGTTTATTGTTTTCCCTATGATTTGTGTCCAATTTGGAGCCTTGTCCATGTCCAAACAGGACACAAACACACTCGCAGCAGCCTAGGGCAGTGCCCTGCTGCTCGAGGCCTCGTGCTCACTACACAGGGCACGTGGCGACCTATGGTTTGGTACAGAGGAGGGGGAAATGACTGACACGTCAGCCCCCAAGCCTAATGTCGAATGGTCGTGTGTCGGACACGTGGTGTTGTGTGCATTGGGATTGCACTGGGCGTATGAAACGTGTTGACTCGGTCTGATGCGGGCTTCGTGTCCACGTTTGACATGTCATGGACACGTCGTGATGGGTCCACTGTGTAGCCCTATACGTGGGCTACATGTATGCATGACCACGTGTCGTAAGGAGTCGTGTGTCGTGTCCACGATCTCAGTGAACACGTGCACGATGCCTCTGTGTGCACTGGTTTACTGTGTGTGTGAGTTTTCAATTGGACATGTTTGTGTCCAGTTTTTGGACACTGGGACACCCCCATGACACAATCACATGTAGTACATTCATTACCAACCTATTGATTTCAATATTAGTTGTTATTTCTAATTCGAATTTGTGAATTTTCTAATATTTCTGATACCAAAAACTGTCAACTGTTTTCCTGAGAATTTCGAAGTATGTATACTATTTTGATTGATTTAATTTGTGATGTATGTACACCCATATATATCTGGGATTGACCTACCATATTAGGGATTTATATTGGCATGAGAATTTGATTTCAAGTTTGCATTTGGGTTGTCCAAACTGAAACTATTACATACATTGAATTTTTTGAGTTTGTATACACTGTTTGTTCCTGAGAATATGAACTGTCATGAGTTTCACTATTTTGGTTGGGTTAATTTCAATGTGATTCCTATATTTAGCTGAGTTTAAGTTTCAATAGGAATCATGGTGGTGTTGATATTGGTTTTCGATTTCAGTGAGATATCAAATTGTAAACTATTTTCCTGAAAAAAACTAGGAATGTTTCACTCACACACACACTACAAAATCTGAGAATGGACACTCATGTATACACATTGTCACATATACACACACTGTTTCCTGAGAACAATAAAGACACACACACACTACTTCTACACACACATGACCCTAGACACTCCTACACATTACACATAACCTGGAAACTGAGAATTGACACCTTAAACACACACATTGATACCTATGTCTACACACATACATATAGCACATTTCACACTGTTTTCCTGAATACACTCATTCACACATTCATACACACACCTATAGCCCTATCACATATACACACACTGTTATCAATGCCATACACACACATGTCTCTCTCTCACTCTATATATACATATATGATATCTATAATCTATGTGATAATAATAATGTGATTGATATGTAAGTTGCTTATATTAATCTAGTATATATATATATATATATATATATATATATATATATATATATATATATATATATATATATATATATATATATATATATATATATATATATATATATATATATATATATAAAGTGTGAAATATGTGTGACATAGGCTATATATGGCATATAGCCTATGGCACATAGCCTATGTAGATTCATATGTGATAGCCTATGTGTATGGCATGTATACACATGTGATTTGTGTATTGTTAGACTTGTGTGACTTGTGAATGATGTGTGCTTGCTAGGATAGACTAGTTAGACTTAGTGAGACTTGTTTGGGTTAGGTTTGACCTAGTTGACCTAGTTTGACTAGAGTAGTTTGACTAGAGTTGACCAAAGGTTGACTTTAGCCTAGATTGACCAAAACATCATGTAGAATGCATCGTAGCAGTTTATTTTACCAATTTGGATATGTTGTGACTTGTACTGTTCTGAATAGGAGCCAGACACTCCTCAGGCAGAACTTTATTCAGACATTCAGGATATCAAGCGAGTACATTCTCTGACCGTTTTATACTTGCTAGGACTATATTCTTGCTCTAGAATATTTTACTTGATGCTGACACGATGGAAACACGGATTAGTACTATATAGATCTTTTCATACGATGTTATCCCCCTCGGGAGCATCGGATACATCATGTCATGTGCATTTCACTTTCATCATGTATTCCTGTGCTTTCACCATTCATGTGCACTGTCATGATTCATGTACTCTCATGTTCACGGAGCCCCCATGTTTATATTCATGTGCACCCATTTATGGTCCCCCATGTGAAATCATGTACAATAACATAACTTGAACGGATCCTTTTGTATTGATTGGGGATGGGGGAGTAGAAATAGTCATGTGGACATTTCCAAAGTAGTGTAGCCATGTACAACCTCTCATGTTTATTATCAAGCCGTTCACATGTCTATCTTGTACTCTAAATCACTAGTTCACTGTAGCTCTTTAATATAGTAGATATTTCTTTACAGTCTTCTCTTTTACTTCATGTATACTCTTCAGCATTTCATGTATCTTACTCTATTGCTTGTATTATATTCCTGTCATGATATGAACTGCGTGAGATGTACTGTGCTCGCTCACGTCCTGACTGGACCTGTTGAAAATATTACAGATGACCTTGAGGAGCTGTGTCCCACTTATTACGGAGCAGGCCTAGATGACACATGTGACCTGGACTCTCAGGAGGACCCAATACTTGCAGAGGATATTACCCAGTAGTCTAGACTAGTTAGCTAGACCAGTATCTATTTGTCTTCATGTCTTATTGGATACACTTGTACTTACTTGGGGATTTGTTATTCTTGATTTGTGGAGTTGTTTATCTTAGACTTTTAGCTCTCTCGAATATTGTATTTATCATCTGTGGATTTTGTTGATTTCATCTATTCTATCTTATCATACTTTCTTCCTTAGTTGTGATTGAGTTGTACTTATATTATCACCTCCATTCATAGTGTATATACTGTACAGGTACCTTATAACTGTTAGATGTATGTGACCTAGGACAGCGTTCTGCCGTCGACACTGCGGCGTAGACTGGACGTAACCACTTCTCGTGCCCCTACACTGGGTGCGGGTCGTGACAGCTCAGAACCACCAGGCCACACATTTTTGAGCGACGGTAGTGGATGCGCTCAGGACTCGGGAGCCGGCAGCAGTAGCACCGGTAGCACCTCCAGCACCAGCAGCACCGAGACCGGGGACTGCCAAAGACTACCAGAACCTCTGCCCGATGGATTTCTGGGGACAGGAGGGGATTATTTATGCGGATGAGTGGCTGAAAAATGCTGAGAGGACACTAAAGATGGTGCGGATTTGGGATGACTTGAAGGTGGAAGTTGCGAGCATGCGACTTTTTGATCTCGCCAGAGCTTGGTACCGGGAGGAGCCCTAGTTAGCTGAGCCCCAGGTTTTTTGGGCAGATTTCAAAACTCTGTTCAAGGAGAAGTTTTTCCCCGACGTGGAGCGAGATGAGCTTCAGATGCAGTTCGAGGCGTTGCAGCAGGGGACTATGACAGTGACGGAGTACACATCAGAGTTCACCCGACTCAGCAGCTTCGCGGAGAGCCTAGTCAGTACACCGGAGGATAGAGCTGCGGCATGCAATGGTGATTAGTCAGGCGACGACTTATGCGAGCATCCTCAAGATTGCTCAGGATGTGGAGAAAGAGGCGGATCCGAAGCCAAAGAGGGATCGGGACATCGGCAGCAGCAGCTTCCAGACACCGGCAAAGAGGACTCAGACTCAGATCCAGGCGAGGCCACAGCAGCCGGCACAGGAGCTTTACCGTCCAGCCAGAGTTCCTGCACATCAGCTACAGAGACAACAGTAGGCAGTTACTTGCGCTTTCTATTACCGGCCAGGACACCGCTTCGACGAGTGCCGCAAGAGGCTCGTGCTCTGCTTATTTTACGGATCAGATGCACATCAGATGAGGGACTGCCCACATGATGTAGCTCGATTGACAGAAGGACCTCGAAGAGCTGGAGGACCACTACATGCACCACCCAGAGCTCTTGCAGCTGCACTACAGAGGGTTCAAGCTTTACCTATTCAGCAGCAGTATTTTGCACAGCACCAGCAGCAGAGGAGACCACCATAGTAGAGACGTGCTTGTGTCATGGCCACAGTTGAGGAGGATGAGGTAGTTCTAGATATGATCACAGGTTCTATCCTTTTACATTCATTTCCTGCCATTGCATTGTTTGATTCTAGAGCCACACATAGCTTTGTATCATATGAGTTTCTGCATAGACACGACTTCACACCTAAGCCCACTAGGAGGAACTATCGAATTATGACAGGAGGAGGGGTAGTGCCAGTTAGTGAGATGCTGGATTGCCTTATCACTATAGCTGGAAGGGAGCTTAGGGATCGACTTCTAGTGATGCCATTGCTCGTATTTGATATAGTCCTCGGCATCGACTGGATGAGAGAGCAGTTTGCTGTAATCGACTGCCATGAAGGGAAGGTGATTTTCAGCCCGTCTTGAGTTCCACCGTTCGGGATCAGCAGACGAATTACAGAGAGGCCAGAGATAGTCTACTTCAAAGCAGTTGCAGAAGACCAGAAGTTGCCGCACCTATTGATTGCAGAGTTTCTCGATCTCTTTCCCGAGGAGTTGCCAGGATTACCGCCAGATCGAGATGTGGTGTTCAGTATTGACCTAGTGCCTGGATCAGCACCGAAGTCCCAGCATTGCTACAAGATCAACCCGAAGGAAGCTGCAGAGTTGAAGGCCAAAATTGATGAGTTAGAAGGCAAGGGTTTTATTCGGTCCAGTGCTTCACCCTGGGGAGCACCGATACTCTTCGTGCCAAAGAAGGATGGGACTGTTAGGATGTGTATCGACTACCGCACACTCAATAACATCACCATCAAGAATAAATATCCGTTGCCGCGGATTGATGAGCTGTTTGATCAGCTGAGTGGGGCGAAGGTCTTTTCCAAAATTGACCTTCGGTCAGGGTATCATTAGATGAAGGTTCGGGAGCAGGATATTCCGAAGACAGCTTTCAATATCCGTTACGGCCAGTATGAATTCTTGGTGATGCCGTTCGGACTTACCAATGCCCCAGTACTGTTTATGAACTTGATGAGTAAAATTTTTCACAAGTATTTGGACAAGTTTGTTGTAGTCTTCATTGACGACATTCTGATCTATTCGACGACCGAGGAGAAGCATGTGGAGCACCTGCGGATTGTGTTAGAGATTTTGTGGAAGGAGAAATTGTACGAAAAACTCTCAAAGTGTGAGTTTTTCCTGGATAGGGTGGAGTTCTTGGGACATGTGGTGACTGGAGAGGGGATTTCTGTAGATCCCAAGAAGATTGAAGCTGTGAAAGCATGGGCACCTCCCACGTCAGTAGCAGAGATTCGTAATTTTCTGGGTCTAGCAGGTTACTACAGGAAGTTCCTGAAAGATTTTGCTAAGATAGCAGAGCCGATGACCAAGCTTACGCGGAAGGACGAGGAGTTCATCTGGAGCGACGACTGCCAGTCGGCATTTGAAGAATTTAAGAGAAGACTCACTACAGCGCCAGTTCTAGCTTTGCCATCAGGATCTGGAGGGTTCGTCATCTACTGCGATGCATCAGGGAAAGGCTTGGGATGTGTGCTTGAGCAGAACAAAAGAGTTATTGCTAATGCTTCTAGACAGTTGAGGCCTCATGAGAAGAATTATCCTACACATGACTTGGAGCTTGCAACAGTCATTTTTGCCTTGAAACTGTGGAAGCACTATTTGTATGGAGAGCGAGTGGACATCTTCACGGACCATAAAAGCCTGAAGTATGTCTTTACTCAGTAGGAACTGAATATGAGGCAGCAAAGGTGGCTGGAACTCATGAAGGATTTCGACATCAATCTGCAGTACCATCCTAGAAAGGCGAATGTGGTAGCAGATGCTCTTAGTCAATATCCTGTTGCTATGCTTCTCACTATGGACCGGCATCTTCTAGAGGATCTTGAGAGTCTGGGGATCGAAATTGTTCTTCCGGGAGTTGGAGGGCGGCTGATGCACATGCAGATACAGTCAGGACTGTTAGAGAAGATCAAGGAGGTCCAGTTTCTAGATGAGGGACTCCGATGTCTCAGAGGTCAGGCAGAGGCAGGATTGCTCGATGATTTCACTATTGCAGAGAATGGATCCCTGAGGCACGGAAGCCAGTTGTGTGTGCCCAAGGATTTGCGGGAGGAGGTTATGTAAGCGGCCCACCAGTCGCAGTATTCTATTCATCCTGGATCTATCAAGAAGTATAAGGATATGCGGGAGTATGTTTGGTGGTATGGGATGAAATGAGAGGTTGCCAGATTCGTTTCTAGATGCCTTGTGTGACAGCAAGTCAAGGCAGAGCGCCAGAGACCAGCAGGATTACTCCAGCCTTTACCTATTCTGGAATGAAAGTGGGAACACATAACCATGGACTTCGTCTCTGGTTTACCACGTACGCCTAGTGGCAAGGATGTTATTTGGGTTATCGTAGACAGATTGACAAAATCTGCTCACTTCATTCCGTTCAAGGTAGGGCTATCGACCGAGAAGCTTGCAGACCTCTACATATGACAGATTGTGCAGATTCATGGAGTGCTAGTGAGCATCATTTCAGACAGGGACAGCCGCTTTATATCACATTTCTGGTGGAGTCTACAGCTGAGCTTGGGTTCACAGTTGAAGTTCAGCACCGCCTATCATCTACAGACGGATGGGCAGTCCGAGAGGACCATTGAGACACTGGAGGACATGTTGCGAGTTTGCGCACTCGACTTCGATGGTTCGTGGGAGGATCACTTGTATCTCGTGGAGTTTGCTTATAACAACAGTTATCAGGCTAGCATCGAGATGACCCCATTCGAGGCGCTTTATGGACGGAGATGTCGCACACCTTTATCTTGGGATGACATTGGCCAGAGGGCTTTGCTTGGGCCAGAGATGGTGGTAGACTCAGCTGAGAAGGTCAGACTGATCAGAGAGCGCCTCAGAGTTGTATAGGATCGGCAGAAGCACTGGGAGGACAGCAGCAGACGGCCACTAGAGTTTACAGTTGGAGATAGAGTGTTCCTGAAGATCTCACCGACTAGAGGCATCATTAGTTCTGGCAGAGGCGGGAAGCTCAGTCCGAGATTCATTGGGCCTTTCGATGTGACGGCACGGATTGGCGAGGTGGCTTATCGACTAGCGCTTCCTGCTAGCTTGGAGGAAGTGCATGATGTTTTCCACGTGTCTCAGCTTCGACGCTACATTCTGGATATGAGCCATGTAGTGGATTACTCTGAGCTAGGGGTGGGTCCGAGCTTGACCTATGAGGAGTAGCAAGTAGAGATCCTTGATCGGAGGGAAAAACAGTTGCGGAATCAGACTATACCACTTTTTCGAGTTATGTGGAGACATCACTCTCCGGGAGAGTCCAGATGGGAGCGCGAGGATGAGATGCAGGAGCGCTACCCTAGTTTGTTTGCTTGATTGTATTCTATTTTAAAAAAAAAAATTAATTCAATAAATGGCTGGTGATTAAAACAATTAATTATGATTTTGTTTGTTGCCTCTTGAATTTCGAGGACGAAATTATTTTAAGGGGGAGAGATTTGTAACTCCACCTTTCAATTTTTGAGAAATATTTTGATTTAATAAATAATAATAGATTTGATTTAAAAAAATTCGAATAATAATTCTTGATTAAATATTTTTTATATAAATATTTCATAATTGCTTTTGGAGGAAGATTTGAATATTTGGCAAATAACTAATTTTTAAATTTATTTGGAGTGGTCCCCACTCCCTAACAACTTGTAACCATCTATCTAACAGATTTTTGAATGTTTTGTGCAATTTCAGAAAAAGGGGAGGACTTTTGTGAAAATTATTTTGAGCGGGGGGTGCTGTTTGTAATTATTCTGGACGGGGGGGGGGGGGGGGGGGGGCTTTGATGCAAATGTGCATCTCTATTTGTAGAGGCTGAGGAAAGAGAAATCTCATTCTCTTCTTCAGACATTTTCTTTCCAAACCGAGCTTGTCCTCTTTTCTCTCCAGCCGAGCCAAACCCTAGCCGACGATGGTGGTGACAGCAAGGTGATGGCGACGGCGAAGGGTGTTTCTCTGGCAACTAGATCCCCTGGGCTTCAGTGTTTGACTGACGGTTCTTTCTTTGGTGCTTCTTCCCCGACAGCAGCTCGTCGAGGCACCCGTTCCCAGTAAAGGCTTCTTCTCTCAAAGCATCCTTGGTGGTCGAGACTCCGGAGAGCTACATCGACGATGTGTTCCTTGTGAGTTAATGGTGAGTAATTTCAAATCCGTTCTTCGTTGTCTTGATCGATCAATTGATTTCGACTTTTCTTCGTTTTGTTTTGATCGGACTTTTGGTTCCGATCTAAGAATTTTCCAGGTCATTTTATCTTTGGTAGTCGTTTGAGTATCGATCCCGACGACAGTACTTTCTACTCCGACAATTGGTGAGTTTAATTACAGATTCGTGTAGTTTATCTTCTTCAATTTTTCCTTTGATTTATTATTTTCCGATGATGATGTAGGTCGATTGCTGAATCGATCTATTGATTGAATCAATTGCACTTCTGCATCTCGATCTAGGTTAGGTGAGTTCTTTTCGAATTTAAAATGTCTTCCTGAATTTATC
This sequence comes from Iris pallida, assembly GCA_029216955.1. Taxonomy (NCBI): domain Eukaryota; kingdom Viridiplantae; phylum Streptophyta; class Magnoliopsida; order Asparagales; family Iridaceae; genus Iris; species Iris pallida. Next base: position 18,019,244 of record JANAVB010026799.1, read on the forward strand.
TTAATTTGTGATTGATGAGTGGTTTTGGTTTATGTCTGAGTTTTGTTTGGGAATTTAAATTGGATCTGGGACTCTTGGAACTGGTTGATAGTGAGCACGAAGACGATTCAGGTGGGGGATGAGCCCTGTCGATTTTTCAGGTTATTCCTATGACTCTTGTTTTTTTATCTTTGGGTGAGGTTGGGTAATGTCGTATTGTTTTGGTTAGTGTCCAGGAGCATCGTGTTCATTCGTTTGTGCATCTAGAGCCTTGCGGTTGCTGTTGATGTTGTGATTCACATGTTGCGTTGTACTCGTGTCCGATGGATGAGTCCGTGTCCGAGAAGTTGACCGTGTCCGTGCTCGACTAGGTGCAGACCTGTAGCCGTGTTAATTGACTGGAGATGAGTTAGTTTTTGGGGTTGCATTGATGGCAATGAATTTGAAGTTGTATATTCTTATATTAGTTTATTTTGACTTGTTTATACTTCTCTACTCAATTGTTCTTATTCAAAATTTATTTTGGATTCGAGTTGGTTGTAATTTCGTAATATTTTCCATCTGCCTGAATCTTCTTCTTCTCTGAAATTTTTGATTATTTTTGTTTGGGTTATTTTTGAGATGAGATCTGGGTATGGTTCGACTATCTGGGACAAGTAGCCGTTAAGAAGTTTTAGATTCGAAATTAAGAGGGTTCTGTGTTTACTTTAAAGTTTTGTTGAAGAGTTGGTTGTTTAAGCACAACCTCTGTTTAATCTCAGGTTGGATGCTGAATTGTTGTGTTGAGGACCAGGCCTGTAAACAGCAGGGCTTCATTCTTGGTTTCATTTTGTTTGCTAAGTATAAGACTGGTTCTATGTTCAGTAATATTGGTTTAAATATTGTGTTTGGCCGAGAAGCTGTTTGGGCCACTAGGCTGGACTTGGTTGTTGCATCTTTACCAAGGATTGGTTTGGTGTGGTCGCGTTCATGGACTGGATATTTGAAAGCTAGCCCTTGAATGGTTAAGTTTTAATTGTTAAATGTTTAATAGGATATTTAATGGAAGCATAACATAGTATTAGAAATTAATCAACTTATAAATCATTTTAAAATAGGAGGACATCCAGCTCCATATAGTACACTTAATTTTCCGGAGCAAGGCAAGTACTGTTCTATGGTTTTTTTACATTTACATATCTTGTACCTATCTTGTGACACGTCATGACACGATATCCTGTACTGTCGTACTTTCCTGTTCTTGTACATTCTTGTGTCGGGAGGGGAAATACACTAGTTATGTGACCAAACCCCGGTTACTATATTCATGTAGATAGCTTAGGCCTCACATCGTGCACGCGGGTCCTAAGCCGTACCGATATTCATGTACTCCTGTATATGTTCCTATACTCACCTTAGCCGGTCACATAGGCTAGTTATATTTCAAATATTGTGCACTTGTCATGTCTTGTACTTCAGGTTCATGGTTACATTTATGTACTCTATTTCCTGTACTTTATTTCCTGTACCTACATTCCTGTACTTTCATGTTTATTTTCTGTATTTCATATTTCGTACTTTCCTGTACTCATTTTCATATCATGATGTTGTTGTTCATTACCTAGAACTGTACTTTGCTCTGCTCCTGACTAGAGATGGCGGCTCTGTGTGACACTTATTATGGCTGTGAGCCTGTTGATGCAGTAGAGCCAGCTGGAGTTGCTCTAGACTTAAAGGCTGAGGAAGCCTAGTGCATTAACCTTAGTAGTTTATATTCTGTTTGTACTTGAGACTATCAGACTTTACTTTCCTTTTAGTTGGATGAATGTAATAACTTTTAGACATGTACCTTGATTTCTGGGATCTGCTTATATAGATGCTGTGGTTTATATTCATTCTTATCTGGACTTGTCGTTTCCCTAGGATTGGTACAGCTCACTACGTTGAGTCTTCCAACGTAGGCTTGGCGTGTCCGACTCGTATTCGATTATACGGGAGCGGGTTGTGACATGTTTTTAGTGGTGGCCCATGCAGGTCCTATCCTAATAGTACCTAGGTATTAGTGTACTATTGGGGGACTTGATTTAAACTAGGGAAACTTGAATCACAGTATAGGAAATCGGTACATCGGGTTTATGGATATTATATAAACATTTACATTTACTTGTAGGATAGGTTTTTATCAATCACGAAGTTTTCTTTTTTTGTAGGATGGTCACTACGAGGAAGACCGTGGATCAGTCGGGAGTTGCAGGCAGTTCAGGACAGTCTGCACCAGACGTCCCGTTAGAGCAGCTTCCACCACCGCCTCATATCTTTACTCCACTACCCCCGATGATGATGTTCGACGGCGCTCCTGTGATGGCCATGTTCCAGCAGTTCATGAAGGCTCATGTCACTACAATATTTTAGCTTGAGGGTATTTTGGTCATTTAAGAATTTTTTTGAATTTATTTTGATTTATTGAATTGGTGATTGTGATTTCTGACTTTGGCTAATTGAGACTCTGGAAACTAACCTAGAAGTTGACCCTAGCTATGGTGACTTAGTTAGCATGGTAGGACCCAAGTCTAACTTAAGACAACCTAATTTTAGTCATATAGAATCAAGTTTGAAATAGGAGAAATAGGAATAGGTTCATGACTTATGACTTATGATTTTAATTCCATGACTAATGCAACTTGGCCCATAGGCCCATTAGTGAAACCCTAACCCTAACCTAGCCATTAAGTGTCCGGCCAACCTAGGTATTCCCCCCTATAAAATCTCCTTTCCACTAGTTCTTGCCTCTTTTGTGTTATTCCAACTTTTAGAAAGGAAAGGTAATTCCCATCTTCCCTAATTCATATTAATTCTATTTTAATTCCTTTTTGATCCATATCTTTTGCAATAGATTCTAATCATCCTCTATTTGATATTCATGGAGAGTGATTTCAGTTTGTGAGCAATTTGGAGGATTTGGCTAGCAACGGAAATCGATCGATTTGGGGCTTTTCTTGATCATTTGCAATCTATAGGTAAAACTCCTCAAATTGTGTTATTATTTTGATTTCTTAGCATCCTAGCCTAGATCTAGGTGTCCCCTAGTTGTCCCTAAAATTTGGTTAGAAATTATGTATATTTGGTGTCCGTATCGGACACGTGTCAATGTGTATGTGCAAGTGTTTGATTAAATGCCTCAAAGAGTAATTTATTACAGTTTTTAAAATGTATTTGAATAGAAATGTAGATCTACATGTGTTTAATGTTTCCCTATAATTTGTGTCCAATTTGGAGCCGTGTCCGTGTCCAAACAGGACACAAACACGCTCGCAGCAGCCTAGGGTAGTACCCTGCTGCTCGAGGCCTCGTGCTCACTGCACAGGGCACGTAGCGACCTGTGGTTTGGCACAGAGAAGGGGGCAATGACTGACAGGTCAGCCCCTAAGCCTCGTGTCGAATGGTCGTATGTCGGACACGTGGTGTCGTGTGCATTGGGATTACACTGGGTGTGTGAAACGTGTTGACTCGGTCTGATGCGGGCTTCGTGTCCACGTTTGACATGTCGTAGACATGTCATGATGGGTCCACTGTGTAGCCCTACACGTGGGCTACACGTGTGCATGACCACGTGTCGTGAGGAGTCGTGTGTCGTGTCCATGATCTCAGTGAACACGTGCACGATGCCTCTGTGTGCACTGGTTTACTGTGTGTGTGAGTTTTCAATTGGACACGTTTGTGTCCAGTTTTTGGACACTGGGACACCCCCATGACACAATCACATGTAGTACATTCACTACCAACCTATTGATTTGAATATTAGTTGTTATTTCTAATTTGAATTTGTGAATTTCCTAATATTTCTGATACCAAAAACTGTCAACTGTTTTCCTGAGAATTTCGAAGTATGTAAATTGTTTTGATTGATTTAATTTGTGATGTATGTACACCTATATATATCTGGGATTGAGCTACCATATTAGGGGTTTATATTGGCATGAGAATTTGATTTCAAGTTTGCATTTGGGTTGTCCAAACTGAAACTGTTACATTCATTGAATTTTCTGAGTTTGTATACACTGTTTGTTCCTGAGAATATGAACTGTCATAAGTTTCACTATTTTGGTTGGGTTAATTTCAATGTGATTCCTATATTTAGCTAAGTTTAAGTTTCAATAGGAATCATGGTGGTGTTGATATTGGTTTTCGATTTCAGTGAGATATCAAATTATAAACTATTTTCCTGAGAAAAACTGGGAATGTTTCACTCACACACACTACAAAATCTGAGAATGGACACTCATGTATACACATTGTCACATATACACACACTGTTTCCTGAGAACAATGAAGACACACACACTACTGCTACACACACACATGACCCTAGACACTCCTACACTTTATACATAACCTGGAAACTGAGAATTGACACCTTAAACACACACATTGATTCCTATGTCTACACACATACATATAGCACATTTCACACTGTTTTCCTGAATACACTCATTCACACATTCATACACACACCTATAGCCCTATCACATATACACACACTGTTTTTAATGCCACACACACACACACACATGTCTCTCTCTCTCACTCTATTCTCATTCTATGTATACATATATGATATCTATAATCTATGTGTTAATAATGTGATTGATATGTAAGTTGCTTATATTAATTTAGTATATAGATAGATATATATATAAAGTGTGAAATACGTGTGATATAGGCTATATATGGCATATAGCCTATGGCACATAGCCTATGTAGATTCGTATGTGATAACCTATGTGTATGGCATGTATAGACATATGATTTGTGTGTTGTTAGACTTGTGTGACTTGTGAATGATGTGTGCTTGCTAGGATAGACTGGTTAGGCTAAGTGAGACTTATCTGGGTTAGGTTTGACCTAGTTGACCTAGTTTGACTAGAGTTGACCAAAGGTTGACTTTAGCCTAGATTGACCCAAACATCATGTAGAATGCATCGTAGCAGTTTATTTTACCAATTTGGATATGTTGTGACTTATACTGTTCTGAATAGGAGCCAGACACCACTCCTCAGGCAGTATTTCATTCAGACACTGAGGATATCAGGCGAGTACATTCTCTGACCGTTTCATACTTGCTAGGACTATATTCTTTCTCTAGATTATTTTACTTGATGCTGACACGATGGAAACACGGATTAGTACTATATGGATCTTTTCATACGATGTTATCCCCCTCGGGAGCATCAGATACATCATGTCATGTGCGTTTCACTTTCATCATGTATTCCTGTGCTTTCACCATTCATATGCTCTCTCGTGATTCATGTACTCTCATGTTCACGGAGCCCCCATGTTTATATTCATGTGCACCCATTTATGGGCCCTCATGTGAAATCATGTACAATAACATAACTTGAACGGATCCTTGTGTATTGATTGGGGTTGGAGGAGTAGAAATAGTCATGTGGACATTTCCAAAGTAGTGTTGCCATGTACAACCTCTCATGTTTATTATCAAGCCGTTCACATGTCTATCTTGTACTCTAAACCACTAGTTCATTGTAGCTCTTTACTTATAGTAGATATTTTTTTACAGTCTTCTCTTTTACTTTATGTATACTCTTCAGCGTTTTATGTATCTTACTCTATTGCCTGTATTCACTACAAGAAAAATGACGATTCTTGACGGTTTATAAGTTGATGGTCGTAAAAAACCGTCAAAAAATGGCTTATCTTGACGGATTTAGCTATGTCTTATTTTATGTTAATTTAGCAATCTTGCAGCATAATAGTTGACGATTTTAGTGGATCCGTCAAGAAATATTATTTTATTTAATGACGATTCGGTAATAACCGTCAAGTATTACATATGCTGAAAAAATTTCAAAAATTTTCAACTGCCATTTTAGTAAATTTATCAAACTTTTGATATTTGTTGACGGTCGATTTCTTAATTTAATTGAAGAATCAGCTACCAAAACTTTCAATCTCCCTCTCCACTTTCGATTTCCCTCGCAGAAAACCCTCTCTTCCTCGAGAGCCCTCTCATCTTCCTCGAGAAAATCCCTCCCTCTAAAGAAAACCCACTCCCTCAGCAAAACCCTCTCCTTCACCACTCTACTCGCACTCGACCCAGCTTCTTTTTTTCACTGTCGATACCCGACCCATCTCTTCCCCTTAGCCGACTCAGAATCCCTAGCCCTAATCCGACTTCTGATCGGATTTGGAAGGCTTCAAACTCTATATAACGAACCCTAGACCTAATCCGACTTCTGATCGGATTTGGAAGGCTTCGAACTCTATATAACGAACCCTAGCCCCTCTTTATCTCAAACCCTAAATCTGAGTTCTTTACAAATCCCTTGCCCTAACCCTAGCTCGTAAGGAAATCGGAGAATCGGCAGAAAACCGGAGGCGCGTGCGAGGCAACCTTGCTTGCTACGCCGGTGACCGTTCGTGACGCAAGGGTTCGAGACGCTGCTCCTCTTCTTCGGGCACGAGAAAGGTATATTTCCGTCCCGTGTCCCTTCGTTTTGGCTTTATGTGGTGTGTCGATGATGACACGATCCCGTGTCCCCCAAAATTGGGATAGACGAATTTGACTTCATGTCTAGTTATTGATTTCATGTTTTGGTTTGGGTTCGATGCGTCGGTGCTCGGTTTTGTTACTGCGTTGAATTAAAAAAAAAAGAGTTGGGAACCGTTAAATACTTGTTTCTCCAAGTTTAGTTTTCTCTAGAAAAACAATTTGTTTTCTTTCTTAAGAGTCATTCACTTTAGTGCAGCAAACAAGTGCACTGCTGCTGCACAAACAAAAATTCCAAGCAGCAAACTGCTGCTGCATATGCTTGCAAGCAGTTTCCAACTATTGTTGCTGTGGTGTACACAGGATTGCGCTGATGCCATCAAAGGCAGGAAATACCTGTTGTGCACTACACAGATGATTTCCTCCCTCTCCGTGACAGCTATAGAGAAGTGAATGTCACTACAAATACATATTTGTTGATCTCTATAGAGATTGACTACTTTCCTTTTTTTCAAATAACATACAAAGTAGGCTTCAGAGAAATGAAGCAAAGAAAAAAAAACACAAGCTCATGCTGTTTAACATAAAAGAGAACATGAAAGTTGAAATCTCAAAAAAAGGAATTAATTCTAACTCCCACATCATGCAAAGCAATGATATTGAAATACTATTAATTCTAATCTCAAAGAAGGAATTAATTCTAACTCCCAGATAAAAGAGAACATGAAAGTTAGAACATAGTATAAAACAAATTACATAGAAACTATTGGATAAAGATATTGAAATACTATTAGATAAAGATACCGAGTCTATCAGAATATAGAGAGTAGTGGTTGAAATTCATTTTCTGCATGCTTGTACATGATAGAATTGAAGCGATTAGTATGTCTACCATTTCTTTTTAATTAACAGGTTCTTTAATTATTTTGTTTATGCTTCTCGCATAGAAATTTGATATTTGCCTTCCTGTTTCAATAGCTATTTTACATAACAGTTTCTTATGTTTTTCTCAGATTCTATTTTATCCGGCTGCATTTTTTCAGAATGAAACTGACGGAGAAGGTTCCAGCTTTATTTTGTACTTCAAGCTCTCTGAGAGTTACTTGAAGGAACTTCCACCCTATTTTGTGGAAAATATTAGATAAGATAGCTTAATGTGAATCCAACTTGAAGTTCCTTTTCATATATTTGTTAAGAGTTGTTAGATTAGTTAGTAGTTAGAGTCGCTATTTTTGTATCTCTATACTTAGCACCTTGTGTGCTCCTACTGTCCCACCTTTTCATAATTTCCTAAAACCCTCTTGTGCTTCTGGCTTCTAAGCGATTGACCAAAACTCTCTCTATGCTGAATTGTTGGGTAAAGAGGTCATCGATTACAGATCAGCTACTACTATTGAAGGGGTTTAGTATCTGACCATCGTATCAAGGCATGCCAAAGTGCTACAATTTGGACGATACGTACAGGTATCGGCAAACATTGCTAACCTTAAGTTGAACATTCCCCAAAACAAGGAAATCCTTGAAGTCCTAAGCAACCATGAAATCTACAATAAGAAGTGTAGAATAAGGGGCTAATATCAATGTCCAACTGTATATCCAATTGAGAAACCTCCTATTCCCTAACGAAGGCCCCAGCCAATGGATTACCCACCCTTTAGTGAATATACAGTTTGTTCTACCATCTTTTGTGCAATAATAGTTTGTTATTGAAATAGCTTAATAAGACAATTTTTCATCACATGTTCCTGTGGTTAGGACAGACCATGCTATTACCCAGGCGAAAGACTGAAATATACATAGAGGCCTGACTTTTGGTAGTTGAGGTCCACATTATTTCATCACCGTTCTTCGTGGCATAATTTATGTTTAAATGGTTGAGATTCACATTTTCAGTGGTTTTGACTTTTGGTGGTTGAATTGCAGAGAGCTTGACCAGAAGTTGAGAGATGCATTCCATATGTACATAGAGGCGCGTGGGGTAAATGAGAAGCTTTTCCCATTTCTCCAAGCTTGGCTTTATGTGAAGGATCATAGGAACGTGATGCAATGGTTTAAAAGTGTGGGCACTTTCATCACTAAGCACAAACAAACATGATGCAACAAGTTGGATCATCTCAGAAGTTGATTTTGTTCTGAGAGTAAGTAAAAATTTGCAGATGCATATCTTGAATGATATTTGAGACCCTAGTAGTTTCAGATATAACCTGTGTTCAATGACATGCTATTGTATTTCATGTTCATGGTAGTGTGATATCTAGAAAACAAATGGTTAATTCAACCTAGAGCTCTTCGTCCATTTACTTTCTTTCTCTTCAATCTATTTCAACTTCTAAATGATTCTACTGCATTGACACTCAGAAAATTGTTGGATTGATATGTCGACCATCCCTGTCAAGCATTTCTTGATTGATATACCTGTGAAGTTGGAAAACATTGATGGAGTTTATGTGCAGATTATTTTTATTAAGTCTTACCAACTCATATATTCTGTTGCTGGCTATTATAGTTCTTTTAAATAATTCTGTTTCTTAGACCAATTGACCTCATTTGTTGGTCAAGTTCCGTGTTCCGATGGTTATGATATCGTTTTTAATGTTTTTCTTTTTTCTGACTTCAGTTTTGGAAAATAATTTGTGGAGAAACAGTTGATTTCAAGGATGATAAAGTTCCTTTTCATATATTTCTACCTGCCTTCAGATCAGTCTTTTCAAGAGTCGAAAGAAAGTAGCCATTACCTATCGAACTTAGTTGATACTTCAAACCAAGCCTATCATATATGCTTAAACTCCAGAATGTACAAACTATGTCATAGATCATGTTATGTAACAAGTTTCATTAGTAGCATGAATTTCTCATTGTACGTATTATCATAGTTTTATTTTTCTGAGCACAAGGACAGCTCCGACTGCTGCCCCCCTAACTTGAGGCTACCCCTTTCCTATAGTACTTAACTGACAGTATTATTCTCACAATGTTGAGGATCTTATATTATGGAAGTGTTACTTCATAAGGACCCATCTTGCTCATAAAGGTCAGGAAATCAATTAAGGGCATAATTTATACAGACTAAACTTGCACGGTAAGACTATAGATTCCACGGCTTGAATTTCAGAGACATGAAGTGAACAACTTGCCGTGGACTTATATATGAAAGAAACTGTACTCAGGTATCTTCATGTGTTCATTTCTTCCTTAGGTATTAACTTCACACTTTCTTGTTGGATCCTTATTTTTTCTAAAAGGATGGTTATAGATAATTACACACGGAGATGGAGCCCTAGTTGGATCTATAGATTCAACAGTGCTTCAAATTTGTTAAAGGACTTGACCAAGACAAATGCAGGAAGGCAAGTAGAGAAGCACTCTGATTTACTTCATGTACTTCAAATTTGTTAAACATGATAATGCCCCTGTAGTCATCACTCACTTTGCTTTTGACTTGTACCTCTGAATATTATTGGAGAGAAGACAACCTCACATGATCGCATTATTGGGGAACTCTTTTTCAGGTATGTATTTATTTTTGCCAATACATAATTGAAGTACTAGATTAAGAGACGTTTTGAAATCACTAGGATGAATAGTGTTGCAGTGATTGTATTTGATGACAGAGCCTGTAGATATATTGTTTACATATGTTTTTATTATCATATATCATAGGCCTGACTTTACCGGTGGGTGTAATCTTGTTGTCTTACACTAACCCAGCTGTCACTTGTATTATTGAAGACTTGATTGCATTTCATCTTCAAGCAAAATGACAATAAAGCTAAGGTCACCTTGTGATTGCTATAATAGAAAGGTTTCAAAATATTAAAACATCTATCCAGTTGGTAAGATGAGAAAAACTACATGGTAAAACTTCATTCAAACAGTTCACAATGAGACAAAGTATGCACAAGGGAAATATCAATAGTAGGTAGGTTTTGGGGAAAGCAATTTTCGACAATATATAGAGAAATGAGAAATATGGGATGAAGGGTTGGACACTATAATTTTGGATAATTTTTTTCTCTTTATGCTTGCAGTTATAGTTTCAATACGGCTAGACTTGCAGTTCTTCTCAAGTGATTCAAATTATCTCGAGTTCTTGTACGTGTAGCAATAAAGTCAAACTGTATTGATAATTCTGTAATAGTGAGTTGATACTTTGTGTTCTTGTTCTCTCAGGAACTTGCCGAAAAATGAAGGTGTTGCATGCTGTGAATAGGGGAATGATGTAGATATGGAGGGATGTGCTCCGATATGGTTTGCTACTTTTTTTTGTTTCATTTTGTAGTGTTAGTGGATTATGTTTTGTGGTGAAAAGTGATGGATGTTTGTGGTTTGGATGTTTAAGTGGTATGGAAACAACAGATGTGGATTATGTTGTGGTTGACAATTGAAGAATACATGTGGTGGGATGTGTATTGGAACTTTTTGTTGTATGAACACTACAGTTTGTTAATATAAATTTTATGTTTTATAGTAATTTGATGTGTGTAGCTTCTGGATTGATATTATGTGTGTTTGATTAATATTATATACGATTCTCGATGAAATTTTGGCAAGCTTCTATTGCCGATACTTTGGATAGCTTCTCTTGACGGTTGTCAAACGTCAATTTTAATTCAAATCATGCTACATAATAGCCTGTGAATAAATGCTTTTCTTGACGGCTAATAACCGTCATCTAGGTCGGAGTCAAGAAACGTTTTTGCCTATATTGACGGTTTCTAAAAACTGCTATCTTGACAGCTAAAAACAGTCAAGAAAAGTACTTCATATGACAGCCAAAAACCGTCAAGAAAAGCCCTTCCAGCGACTGTCAAGAAAAGAGGGGGTCTTTTCTTGACTCCGGCCTAGTTGACGGATCTACAACCGTCAAGATACCATTTCTTGATGGAGAATCACCGTAAAAAAAAGCCCTTATTCTTGTAGTGATTATATTCCTGTCATGATATAAACTGCGTGAGATGTACTGTGCTCGCTCCCGTCCTGACTGGACCTGTTGAAAATATTACAGATGACCTTGAGGAGCTGTGTCCCACTTATTACGGAGCAGGCCTAGATGACACATGCGAGCTGGACTCTCAGGAGGACCCAACACTTGCAGAGGACATTACCCCAGTAGTCTAGGCTAGTTAGCTAGACCAGTATCTATTTGTCTTTATTTCTTGTTGGATACACTTATACTTATTTGGGGATTTGTTATTCTTGATTTGTGGAGTTGTTTATCTTAGACTTTTAGTGTTTGCAAAAACAAAAAGTTTATTCCAAACTTGTAAAAGAATAGTACAAAGTACAATGAATTCTGGGAAAGTACAACTATAGGAATCTGATCAGAAGACGATCACTCTATCCCTTGGACTATGTGAACTTGAAGACTGTAGCCTCTGGAGAATGCAGCAGCAATTTTGCAAGAGTTCTTGATCTCTATGCGTATGTATCTGATGCTTTCACAATGATTGGAAACTCTATTTTTAGAGTTCAGGAAATAACTATTTTAGCAGTTATTCTGATGTGCACGAAGCTGGATTGCGCCATACTGGGTTGCGCCAACCTCCTGTTGTGCCAACTTTCATTCGGTTATAAGTCGTGTACTAACTGTATTTAGACGCGTGGCATCATGTGATTGAGATGCGCGTGGTCGTGTACAAGATAGTAGACACGTCTTGAGAGATTAGTGGCATGTGCGCCACGTCATCCTGCTTTAGAAATGAAAATTGTCTCAACTTTATCAGGTTGCGCGAACTTCAGTCAATGAGTAAAACTGCGCCTGATTGAGCCGCGCCTCGACACGTGGCAGCTTTTGAGCAGAAGTCATTCAGATTACGCCTAGGCGCAACTAAGGATTTTGTCTGGATTGTGCCTAGGCGCAACTTACAAAGTGTACATGACAGCTGTCAACCAACTCCCCTCAAGCAGTACAATTCAAGGGATTCGAAGAGATTTTCCTCGTTCACTGTGGTGTCAGTTGTCAATGTTGTCAGGTAATGATGGCCATTAAATGTCAGACGCCACATAGATTTTGGCACAATCGGACTGGGCACAGTCTGATATATGGCACAACTTGATCACTGGTTAGCAGATTCATGGTACAACTTGATTTTTAGGCCCTACAAGACCCCCTTCAAAGTTTTCAAAAGTTAAAAACCATTTCAAAGTTTTGAAATACTTTTGAATTTATAAAAGTTTTGACTGAGTCAAGTTGCGTCAGCCTTTTGCAATCTGTTATGACCAGTTATAATTTATCATGCATGATTCAAGATGACTGTTAGGATTCTGACTTTTTGGCTATAAATAATCCCCGTTTACTCCACTGTGATTCTTTACTTTCACTCTTTTAATCTTCTGAGAAAAATTTCTATAACTTCTGCAACCTTCTTTTCCTACCATCTTCTCGATGACATGGCCCCCAAAAGGACTGCTGCTGATAAAGGAAAGGCCATCGCCACCCCCCTTCAACTCGTGCTCCGCCTACCCATGTGCCACAATATGCGCCGCCTTTTTCTCGTCGAGAGACAGCTAAACCAGCAACTGAAGGTGATTAAGGGCAAGCCGATTCGATTTACGAGCGATGATTTCATCAATAATTGATTTGTGCCCCTCTTTTTAGAGTGTGGAGTATCATACTCTTTGCGCCACCCCTTCTTAGGGTGTGGTCGCCCTTTTTTGAACACTGTTCGTTTTTACGAACCGTGTTACGCATATTGCTGCGTACAGTAAAAAAAATACTGCACGACCTAATTTGAGGCACAACTCAATATGTGGCGCAACCTGAGGTGTCGCACAACTTGAGTTTCACGCAACATGGCATGTGGCGCAACTTGGGTTGTTGCGCAACTTAAGTTTTCGCGCAACACATCTCATGGTGCAACTCAGAGAGTCTATATAACTCAAGAAGTCATACATCTTTGTTTTGCTTCTAATTTTTTTCATATATCTCTTTACAGTTAATCTCAGGGAAGACCCGAATGCAGAAATGTTTGCTTCAACATTTAATATCCCAGAGTATAGAGAGAATTTGTCTCATGTCACTTTTCCTCAATATGATGGTCTTGAAGCACGAAGAACTCTACTCATAGATCAAGATAATCAAATTCTTTTGAACTTGATGAACGATGAACCCCTTCAGAGCTTGGATACTACAGTCCACAAAAAACCTGCCTTTTTATTAGGGGATGCTATCAAAAAAACCTCCCAACCTAAGGCAAGAAAAGAGACGAGATATTTTTTAAAGGGAGACAATGCCATACATCTAACAGAAATATCAAGGTCTATGGCATTATCCCAGTATGCTTTTGCTAGCTATCCTAGAAGGAAATCATGGGATCTGACTCCTCTCCAACAAGCAAGAGTCGGTCGAATCTGTTATAAAGTGGGTCCGCAGAACAAAGACCTTTTTTACATCACTTCTAAAAAATATAGCATACACTTAAGAGGTTTAAGGCCGAGCTGCACCCCCCCCCCCCCCCCCCCCCCGAGGATTCTTCCCTGCTCCTTCCAGTCAGAATACCTATTTTTGCAAATACATTTGCAAAAGCTGAAGGGAGATATCCAGACCGCGCTATGCGCATGACAGGCCTGGTAAACCCTGGAATGAAGCACTGGAGTAGCTTGTCCATATGGATTTTGGAGGAATTCAAAGACAAGCTCATTGATCTGGGCCTCTATAATCCTATCTGCACTACAGTATATGGCATTCGTCCAAACCCTCACATGTTCTTGGCTTTAATAGAGAGATATAACAAAAGTACTGGGACCTTCATGACGCTCTTAACGAGATGGAATATATCTCTCGTCTACCGGGAGCCAGTGCAGTTGACAGATTCTATCGGGGTATTATGTTTGCTGTAACACGTCTTGTATAAGGATAGTCGGTCGGATTTTTCCCGTACTGAAATGCCATATACTTATTTGTTCAGATGGTTATTACTACACCATCCCTGTTTAATGAACCCGGATATGGGACTTGCTGATGGAGACTTCATCGAGCGTTTTGCTAATGCTTACTGGAAATATAATGCTCTTTCAGAGTGTCGACTTGCCTTGAACCGTGGATCAGGATGCTATTTCCAGTGTGTTGGCCCCCCTTCATGGTATGATACTATGCCTCCACAGATGATGGATTTACCTGAAAAAACACTCCGTTTAAGTCCAAACATCTTTTTCTGGCTTAAGATAATCTGGCCCTCTCACTTGGTCTATAGATTTGAAGAAGAATGCTATTTAGAACCGTATTTGCCGAGTCGATTTGCACGGCAGTTCGGGTATGATCAGCTTCATGTAGAAAATGCAACCACTTGCCAACAGGCCAAGGGTTATCTTATTGATGGGGCTAGGGCTTGGAATTATTACAATGCCCGGGGCACAAAAGCTATTTTTTCTATGCCTTATAAACTTCCCCAAGGCCCGCGTATGTTATATTCATATGCAAACTTCTATACTTCAGCGAACACATTTGCTGAAAACTTCCATCCTGTATATAGCTTCGCAACTGAAAGGAGAATTAAACAAAGAAAACATACTCTTCAGTCTTTCCAAGATGTAGAAGACAGAGATCCTGCCGATGTATCTCTGGAGGCATCAATTTTAATGAATTTTGCTGACCCAGTTCAAGATCTTTTAGATATATCCATAAAGATGCGAAAAGAAAAATCCCCTGTTAAAGGTTTGAAGAAGAGAAAGACTAAGGAAACGACGGCCTCTCCTCAATGAGATAATCCTCCCAATTATCCAAGGGCTCCGGAGAAGAAGAAAAGAACATCACTGGTTATCAATGATCCAGTGACTATGAGAACAACTCGTTCTCAATCAAAATAGTTGCTTCTTAGTTCTTCTTCTGGAGAGAATGACATTACCCCTTCTTCTATTCAGAAACAGGGGAAGATTATAGAAGGAGGAATTTCTGGTTCCTTGATCGATAACCGTACTGAAGCTATTGCAGGGCCAAACGCACCGATACTCAAAGAAGTTAGAAGAAGATTGGACATTGCTGAAGAAGAACCATCTCAAGAAGGTAATATCAAAGTTGTGAAATATCCTCATTAACTTTTATCAGAGATATATATCTAAATTGCTTTTTCTTGTATTGGTTACTTTAACAGATGTCCGTCCTCCTTCCTCCATCATGACAGTAAATGTTCCTGCCAATGTACTTACTGCAGCAGGGATAACAATTCCCTCTTCAACTCCGTGAGTCCAAAAGCTTCCTTTCCAAAGCAGGATTTACCTCCACAAGATACTTCGCAAGCTCAAATATCTACTCATTCAGGAGAGGCAGTGATTGATGCATTGAACGGTTGCGATTTTGATGATGAAACTTATTATGAAGATTGGGACAACATTACTAAAGAAAAACAAACTTTAGCGAATGCATCATCATCACAAGAAATCCCAGTTGATGAAGATCCTTCGCTTGCTGAAGACGAGGAGGATGTGGTTCATAATAAGGAACCTGTCAATCCTCCTGAAGTTAATGAACCCACGACCACTGAGCTGCCCGAAGTGTCTAAGGTGGCAACTGAATTAGTAAATAAAACTCCAGTAACTCTACCACCTCCAACTGAATCAGGAGCAGGGAGTAGTCAGGCCACTATGTCTACAGAGACTCTGTCCAAGCTTCAGTCCGAGACAATTAAAGCTATTGAGACTCCTCATAATGTACTCAGCTCAAGTAAGTTTCCCCACTATGAATGATTTGTCGTTGTATCTTCAGCATTATATGTTATAACATATGTGATTTGCAGCATCGCCCACTGGAACTGTAGCCGGGGAAGGAAGCTCTTTTCATATTAGTGCTCCAGATGAAGTACCCCTACCTGCTAAAGCTGTGAAAACTTCTACAAACATAGTAGCCACTCCAGGAGCCTTGGCAGCTAACAAGTTTGTGGTGACCTCTTTTACGAGAGTCTTCTTTACGTCTCTGGAGCCTCTAGTTCATAGAGTTATGGAGAGAGAGGACGTCCCTTTCAGTACCGTTAGAACTTCCACTACATTCTTGATCAAAGGCATCCGTAGTCAAGGAGACGAAGCTCAAGCTTCATTTTTGGAACATATTTTGGACGAGCTAGAGAGCTCAATCAAGGCTTACAAGGAGCTGAAAATAGGAGATATTGAGCCACTAGTAAACATGGAATATGAAACCATGGTTCGAGAAGCAGAAATTAGTAAAGCTGATTTTGAAATATTCCTGCTGGCATTCACTAGACAATCCTCTGAGCTAGACATTTAAATCTCTGATGTGGCTGTTATTGCTGAGAGTCACAAGACCAAGGCCATAGAGGAAGAGATAAAGGCTTCTGATCTAGAAGCCAAAATTGCTCAACTTCAGACAGAACTCCAAACTACTAAGCAGAACATAGAACACGAGAATCAATTGTACCAATCTGTTACTGATCGGGTGGAGATTTTGAAGGATCAGAAGAAGGAATTTGAACATCTTCAGAATGAAGAGCTAAAACGTCGAACTGCTACCCTACAACCTTTCGACCCTGAATCAGGACGAGTTGAAGCTAGGCAGAGAGTGCTAGATTCTCGTGATGAAAGAATTCAGGTTCTGAAGAAACAAATTGCAAAACTCACCATCTATCCTTCCGAGTAAAAATGGGCAAATTTTGTTGCTTCTTTCTACAATGTACTCTTTTTTTTCTTCTTTTGCAGAAAGAGAATAATAAAGACTTTTTATGTGGTTCCATTACTTGTTGCATATTTTGTTATAGATATAAGCAATAGAATAGAAAATATATTTAGAGGTACAGGACATGATATATTTCATGATTTAGAAAATACCAATATTTATTATATCTGCTCGGAGGTAATGTGGACGTGGCAGAATATAAAGTTTAGCAATACTGTTATTTCAATAGACAACTTTATCAGAGGTAATAAGGACGTGACAAGTTACTGATATAAATAATCAAAATTCAGAGGTGTAAAGGACGTGAATTCAGATTATTTAAAATAGGAGACAATAAATGCTAAATGAATGATAAATCAAAGAAAGTGAATGGATGAACAGTCACTTTAGTTTTCAAAGAAAAGATGCTGGCGCATTAGATTGAAGATAGTTCTTAAATCTTGAATGTGATCTTCCTTGAGACGACTTTTGACAGCAATATCGTCAACATAGCATTCAACAGTCTTTTGCAGATGATTTCGAAAGATAATACTCATAGCCCGCTGGTAGGTTGCACCTGCGTTCTTCAGACCAAACGACATGACTGTATAACAGTACACTCCACGAGAAGTACGAAACAAAGTATGTTTCTCATCTTCAGGATTCATCCGGATTTGATTATATCCAGAAAATCCATCCATGAAAGAAATTCGTTCGAATCTACATGTATTGTCGATCATGACATCAGTAATTGGGAGAGGGAATTCATCTTTAGGGCAAGCATCATTGAGATCCCGAAAGTCTATTCAAACTCGAACCTTTTCGGTCTTCTTCAGGACAGGGACGACGTTGGCTACCCAGTCAGGATGTTGTTCTTCTCTGATAAAACTGCAAGCTATAAGCTTTTTGACTTCATCATCAATTGTATCCAGCATTTCAGGCTTGAATCGCCGTTGTTGTTGTTTGACCGGCTTGGCATTCGGCAAGATATTAAGCTTGTGAGTTGCAATTTGAGGATCTAATCCCGTCATATCTTCATAACTCCAGGCGAAGACATCAATATATTCACGAATAAGGTGAATTAACTCTTGTTTATCAACCTCTGAGATATTTTTGCTAATGAAGATTGGTCGTGATACGCCCTTCTCTCCAATATCGATCTGGACTAGTTGATCCTCAGTAGGTGGTTCTCGTTGTTCAAAATAAAGTTCCCACTGATTTTCCATCTTTTGCGCCCAAGGGTCCACTTCACGAGCTTCTTCAATGTCATCTTCATCATCTTCCAAAAATTCGACAAACACCATATTAGAAGATATTATCACTCTATGAACATGACCAATACTGGTGTGTCAGAATCCCATGAAATAGAATCAGAAGAGTTTGATCGTTCTTCTTCGTCAGATTCAGAAGGTTCTGGAGTTGGGAGTGATGAAGCATAACCTAGTCCCCATTTCGTTTTACTGTGGTATTGTTGTGATTTTTCTCTTGGAACAGCAATACGAAGAGGAGTTTGCCTCCCTTTACCGTTGTTGAGACCAGTTTTGAAATCATAGCCCATTTTGCGGATGATTGCTTTGGATTGCGGACTATAGCGGCGTAATTGTAGCCTTCCGGAATCATCTATATTATCGTTACAGAGCATGATTTTTGGTTCCTCTCTTTTGTTGAAGAATATAGGCTTTTCATCTTTCTTTCGAGACGGTACTAAGAAGTACGACTCTTGTATTGAATCCAGTGATACCGTATTTCGAAGAGATGATACGACTTCTTTTGTAAGTGGTTTAAAGCTATCTAGCATATCCAAATAACACTGAGTATAGTAAGAGACATCAGTATACTACAAAGGAGATGCTTTATTGATTTTTACACCATCATTTACAACAAGAACTTTAGCCATAGCAGGCTTAGTCAGATTGATGACAAGAGAAGGAGAAGAAGAACGAGAAGGAGGAGGGGGCTTCTTACGACGAAGATCGATTATAAGCGGCTCAGAAGAGGTAAGCTCCCTTTGTTTTCGACTATCACCCTTGGGCTGCTTCTCATGGGAAGGAAGATAGATAGTCAGTGGTTTGGAAGACTGAGGACAAGAGGTGCGACCTTTAACCGGAATCACTAGTGTATCATTCGACACATTTTTCTATTCTTCATCCGTGTCCATTGCTAGTACCACCTTCATGAATTCCTCCTTGTACATGCGAGAATCGTTGCAGTATGCTTCAACTCCTTTGAAAGGATTCAGATCTGCAACCTCTTTTTGGACTTCTCCATTACCATCCACATATTTGAAACATTGGTGGAGAGTAGAAGGTACAATATTGTGTTCATGGAGGAATGGCCTTCCTAACAAAGCATTGTATGAGCCATGATTGTCAATAACATAGAAAGTTACCTTTGTTCGAAGATTGCCAATTTGAAGTTTTAGGCGTATCTTCCCCAAAGGTTCACTTCTTCCTTGATTGAACCCCAAGATGGTAGTGATAGTTGTAGAAAGGTTATGCATTGGGATCTTCAAAGCATCCAGTAAAGACTTTGGCATGATGCTAAGTGCGGACCCTGGGTCAATCAGAATGCGATCGACTTTCATGGTGTCCACATACCCCGTGAAATAGAGAGGACAATCATGACGATTATCTTCTAATAACATGTCATCTTCTGTAAAAGTAATATTGGGCATTAGTTCGAATACACTATGACAATGTTCACAACTGACTGGCTCCTTTTCAGGCTTCTTGAGAAGAGTAAGATAAGTGTCAGCCTGCATCAAGGTTTCACTTAACGTCTCTCGAGTTTCCTTTGAAAGACGTAACAGTTCAAAGATTGACAATCTTGCTGGAGTATTGGCTAATTGAGCCAATATATCAAAATTGTAAGGCTTTTTAAGTCCAAAAGATGAGGACTTCTTCAGTGCTTTGTCAGAGCAAACAGGTTGCTTCCCCTTGTCTGCTGATGTTGGTTTAGAAGGAGATGGTTCAACCACAGGCAGGGATGTACATGGTATATTCTCAGCAAGAGAAGATGATGTAGGAGCATCATCAGGAGATGGAGCAGGATTCTCTTGATTTTCGGGATATTCCCGAAGATAGGGTTTCCCAGATCTAGTGCCCATTAGAATTTCTTCTTCTGTTACTGGTCCAAAGGATACCATGTTGCATTTCTTAGATTTAACTTTGGAGTGCTTCTTTTGCTTAGAAAAGAAAGGCGTTTCAAACTCTGCTACTAGATCTGGATGAATCCATATGATCTCTCCTCTGTCAGTCGATAGTGGAACAAGACCTTCATTCTGAGGAGGTGGGATATTCACGATCTCAAGAGTAGTCCTTGGAATGGGGACAATACCATCTTGTACAAGTTATGGTGGAAAGTCACCGAATTGTAGAGAAACCACATTAGCAGTCACCGTTTTCTCGTCCTGCTGAAGAGTAATTGCTCAAGAATTGACCAACTCCTGGATTTTGCCTTTGAGGACGTAACATGCTCTGGTGGGATGTCGTATAAATCTGTGATAAACACAATATTTTGGGTGATCAGTTTTACCCACTTCTTCTGGCCATTTTGCCTCTGGAAGTTGAAGCTTATTGCTTTTGATCAAGCAATCGAAGATGCCCAAAGTATCATCTTCATCGAAAGAATACTCTTTCTTTGGACGAGTTGTCTTTTGTGGTGGTGCTGATGGAGTGGGTGCTGTCTGAGTGACGTTGACAGCCAAAGACTCCTTGCCCTTGAGATTGATGGCCAGTGTTTCTTTATTCTTGCGGTTATTCTAGCGATTATTACCCCCGGGTGTAGAATGTTCATCTTGGTTAGGATGAGTCATTTGAACTCCTAACTGCTTGAACTTTTCGGCACTAACCTCTGCCGTCTTTGCATTTACAATAAAAGAAGGCCAATCCTGGAATTGTGTAGATCATGTCCACATACTGATAATAGGTAACAAGTTTGATTTACAAGTGTCTATTGTTACAGCAGATGGAGTTCCTAAAGGCATTTTGAGTGCCTCTCGGCAGAATCTTTCAATAAAACTCTCCGTGGATTCATTGTACCTCTGTTTAATCTTAATGAGGGCAGACATCGTCATGTCGTTGACTCCCTCGTAAAACCGTTCCAAGAACATTTGCTTGAAACCAGGAAAAGAAGTGATACAGCCATCAGGCAAGCTACGATACCAGTCGTATGCTGCACCAGCTAAACAACCGACGAACACTCTGGTAAGGAGTGCATCATTTGGCTGTAATTGATCAGTCATCACCTCAAAATGATTGATGTACTGACTTGGAAAGGTACTGCCATCAAACGACATAATGGTGGGAAGCTTGTATTTAGGAGGGAATGGAACTTCCTTCCACTCTGTAGGATACGGTTGCTTTATGCCCAGTCTTTGTAGGCCATCCTTCTGCTTGAAGGCCTCAAACTGAGTGCGTAAGAGTTTCACAGCCTCATTAGCATCCCTTGATGTTTGGAAATTGATGGGCTGATTAGAAGTGTTAGGAGGAGGAACAACATGGTAATTACCACCCCCAGCACCAGATTGACTGGGATCAGCTTGAATTGGCACAGAGGCAACCTGAGGAGGTGGTACCCCTAGACTAACAGGTACAGAAGATGCTATAAGCTCAGAATTTATAGCAGGGTTTACAATCGGTGGCACTGTATGTTGAGCCACGATTATAGTGTGCATGCTAGCAACCATTTCTGCCATGGTCTTCAATTTGTCCTCTAATGTAATAATTCGTTGCTCTTGACTAGTTGAAGTAGAGGCATCTTGATCTTCTGTAGTGGTATATGTCGTCACTTCTCTTGCTGCTATTGATGAGATAGTCCGTTCAGAACTTTCACTATCTGCATCAAACTCTGAAAAGAGTCCTCTCCTACATGAGTGATGGGGAGATCTTCTTGATTAAAGACACCTTGGTTCAAATGTCGATTTCTTGATCTAATGTATTGAAAGACACCTTCACTAGATGCATGAATCCGATCTAAGTATTGCTTACTAGGATTATGGGATGCATTACGTCTTGGACGTTTCCCACCCCCAGTGCCATGAGAAGTCATGTTGACATAAGCATATAATAGCTCTTCTTCGTCTTCTATTATATGTTCAGGAGTTGGAGCATAGTTCAGACGATCGAAGACAGATCGTCGAGCCGATTGGCAACAACAGTTGATGACGACTTCATGAAGGCAGTGGCGATCTGAAGCATGATTTGGAGGTGAGGGAGACATCCCTGTAATCTCCCATCTTTGTGTAAGACGTCGCCGGAGATTAGTTACAATTACAGGACGAGAAGAAATCGGAGGAACATATTCCTTAATGATGTTAGGAACATGTCTCCTATTATTCAGATATTTAGTTCCCCGAGTGTACAAAGATGTATTCAACTCATTAGCATAAGTGGTTGGGTCATTCTTTTCAAACTTTGGCTTCTGGTATAGATTGGCCTTTGGCATAGGGTTCTTACGTTTCACCAAAGTTGATACTGGTTGACGCCTATTGAGATAAGCACGTAAATCAGAAAATTCTGATCCAGGTGTCTCTGTTTGTGATACCCTCAATTTTCCTTGCTTAGATCTTGAAATTTGCAAGGTGGAAAGGTTTTGACCAGACCCCATAGGGGTAGGTAAGATACCTCTTTGATCTGTATTCTTTCCGATATCAGAGATCCGAAGACCTCTGTTTAAAGGAATAGAATCTGATGTGTCTTCCTCTGAGTCATAGACCAGGAAAGTTTGAGAAAAGACCAAAGGGTGCTTTCCTTTATTTTGTAGAGGGTTAGCTAAGAAGCGTTCCCCTTTGTTCTGTTGTGAGACCATTTTAGGCATAGATTGAGCCCATTGAGGAAATGTCAAAGGACTCTTCCCTTTGTTCTGTCTAGTATTGGGACTAGAACATTGATTCTCCAAGTTCAGAACTTGAGAATTAGAAGAGGGAATAGCCAAAAGACTAGTTCCCTTGGGTTGTGCCAAAGCAACAGACTGCGCCTGAGTTACTGATTGCTTGGATTACGCCATAGTCCTACGGGCTACTGGTGGTGCCTTGGCAGCAACATGGGTAGTAAACTGCGCGCGGGCAGCAGCAAGAGTGGATTGTGCCCTAGCAGCAGAAGCAGGCTGTGCCGGAGCCACTGAGGCGGATTGCGCCTTGGCCACTGAGCACTCAAGTTGCGCCTGGGCAACAGCAACTGCAGGATATTTTAGAGTCCACACAGTCCTATTCTTGGCGATAGCCACAGTGCGCTTGTTGGTCTTGGCGTTGATCATATTCTCGTAGGCTGTCTGGTTGACTTGAACAACCAGAGTCTTCTGCGTCTTGCCGATCGATGCAATGTCACATTGAGTTGTCACCTTCTCGTCGGAGGAGAAAGTCGTCCCCAGCAGAGTCACTATTTTGTTTGCAAAAACAAAAAGTTTATTCCAAACTTGTAAAAGAATAGTACAAAGTACAATAAATTCTGGAGAAGTACAACTATAGGAATCTGATCAGAAGACGATCACTCTATCCCTTGAACTATGTGAACTTGAAGACTGTAGCCTTTGGAGAATGCAGCAGCAATTTTGTAAGAGTTCTTGATCTCTGTGCGTATGTATCTGATGCTTTCACAATGATTGGAAACTCTATTTATAGAGTTCAGGAAATAACTGTTTTAGCAGTTATTCTGATGTGCACGAAGCTAGATTGCGCCATATTGGGTTACGCCAACCTCCTGTTGCGCCAACTTTCATTCTGTTATAAGTCGTGTACTAATTGTATTTAGACGTGTGGAATCATGTGATTGAGATGCACGTGGTCGTGTACAGGATAGTAGACACGTCTTGAGAGATTAGTGGCATGTGCGCCACGTCATCCTGCTTTAGAAATGAAAATTGTCTCAACTTTATCAGGTTGCACGAACTTCAGCCAATGAGTAAAACTGCGCCTGATTGAGCCGCGCCTAGACACGTGGCAGCTTTTGAGTAGAAGTCATTCAGATTGCGCCTAGGCGCAACTAAGGATTTTGTCTGGATTGCACCTAGGTACAACTTACAAAGTGTACAGGACAGCTGTCAACCAACTCCCCTCGAGCAGCACAATTCACGGGATTCGAAGAGATTTTCCTCGTTCACTGTGGTGTCAGTTGTCAGTGTTGTCAGGTAATGATGGCTATTAAATGTCAGACGCCACATAGATTTTGGCACAATCGGACTGAGCATAGTCTGATATATGGTGCAACCTGTTCAGCGGTGCAGTTCATTCTCTGGGCTTCATATCAGTGGCGCAACCTGATTTTTGGGGCACAACTTGATCACTGGTTAGCAGATTCATAGCGCAACTTGATTTTTAGGCCCTACATTTAGTTATCTTTCTTATCTTGTATTTATCATCTGTGGATTTTGTTGATTTCATCTATTCTATCTTACCGTACCTTCTTCCTTAGTTGTGATTGAGTTGTACTTATATTGTCACCTCCATTCGGAGTGTATATACTGTACAGGTACCTTGTAACTATTAGATGTATGTGACCTAGGACAGTGTTCTACCGCTGATACTATGGCGTAGGCTGGACGTAACCACTTCTCGTGCCCCTACACTGGGTGCGGGTCGTGACACGTTTTTAGTGGTGGCCCGTGCAGATCGAGTTTAGAAATGCAGTGGTATTCGAACTAGAGTATCACTGCAGCCTGCAGTAGGATTAGGATATGTTTGAATGTACTCAATCACATTAGAAAAAACTCTTAATCAGATTCCTTTTATCTAAATTTGCTGCTTATTGTCTTCCCTTGAATATAAACTATCCTCCTTTGCTATTTTGACTCATTCTCAGCAATTGTTTTCTTGTTTGATCTGTCTCCAGGATGGTCAAGACTATATCACATCTCCCAGGTCAGGGGGACACTGATGAGAGGTCTGCCACCATTCGTCCTCAGCAGCCAGCCCCCGGTACCGTAGCCCCAGTCATGCCAGATGGGGTGGGTATTTCAGCTGCATTCGGAGGAGCCCCTCCACCAGCAGTGCACATGCCGAGTTCGGTGGTTCCAGAGATGCTCCAACAGCAGCAGCCACCTTTGGGGACCATTGACGCAGTCCAGCTGTTCATATTCTTTAAGCAGTTCATGGAGGCCCAGCAGGCCCAGCAGCAGCGTCAGACTGCAGAGTTTAGTCAGGGCATCGATCTGGCCGTGACGACAGTTGAGAGGGCAACAGCTCAGCCTGCAGTAGTTCAGCAACCGCATCTACCGAGGGAGAAGGGCATCCAGGACTTCCAGAAGATGCACCCGAGGGATTTCAGGGGTACAGAGGGCATTCTGTACACTGATGAGTTGATAGAGCATATGGAGGATATTTTCAGACTGGCAGAGATTCCAGCGAGGCTACAGATCGAGGCGGCGGCCAGTATAATGCAGGATTTTACCCGCACTTGGTACCAGACTGACCCGAGGGTTGGTACACCACGGCAGACTTGGGCAGCCGTCAAGGAACTGTTTAAGGAGAAGTTTTTCCCAGACGCAGCGCTTGGTGCCCTCGAGACTCAGTTCGAGGCCTTTGCACATGGCAGTCAGTCTGTAGAGGAGTATGCTGGGGAGTTCTGCCGTCTGGGCAGGTTAGTCGAGGGGTTATCCGAGGCGATGAAGGCCCGGAGGTTCAGAAAGGGACTAGTCAAGGAGGTGAAGTCCTATACCAAGAGTGCCCACAGTGCCACTTTTGAGGAGATCTTGGTGGGTGCCTTAGCAGCAAGGATGATCTTGAGCTGAGGCTCAAGAGGGGGCGAGACACCCAGGGAGCCAGTGGTAGCGAAGGACCGGCCAAGAGGCCGCACTTTCAGCAGCAGCACCAGTAGAGGCAGTTTCAACCGCAGCAGTTCCTGCAGCCGAGACTTCAGCCTGCTCAGCATCAGCAGCCGAGGCAGCAGCAGCAGGCCCCGAGGCAGCAGTCTACTAGTTGTACCTTCTGCAGGAAGCCGGGGCATGGATGGACTGAGTACAGGAAGAGGCTGGGGAAGTATCTTCTTTGCGGATCGTCAGAGCATCAGCTGAGGGACTGTTCCCTCATCGCATGCAGAGCAGCTCATGGAGCAGGAGCCAAGGCTCCAGTTGGACCGCAGAAGGGACCGTTGCTGACTCAGTAGTAGCGGTTCGTGCAGCACCAGCAGCAGGCCAGGGGAGGCCAGCAGGGGCGAGCTTTCGCCATGGCGTCCGAGAATGCAGAGGCTATAGGGGAGCTGATTGCAGGTTCGGTTCTTCTCGACTCCATTCCAGCTTTTGCTTTATTTGATTCTGGGGCTTCCCATAGTTTTGTGTCGGTATCATTTGCTATTAGACACTGTCTAGTATTTGAACCATTGCCTAGGACCTGCAAGATCATGATCGAGGGTGGTGTTATCCTCGTGAGTATTGTTTGCAGAGGGCGGAGTGTTATTATGGGTAGCCGAGAGTTGGAGGTGAGTCCGCTCGTCATGCCACTACCGAACTACGATATCATATTAGATATGGATTGGTTGAGAAAGCATCACGCCAGCATAGATTGTCGAGGGGGTAGAGTTCTGTTTGGAGCACCAAGAGAGCCAGAGTTCGAGTACACCCAACGGTAGGCGAAGCAGAGCAGCGAACTTTTCTGTGGGGCTTCAGTTGAGGAGCAGGCGGCTCCACATCCTTTAATTGCAGAGTTCATGAATGTCTTTTCGGAGGAGTTGCCAGGGCTTCCACCGGACAGGGATGTTGAGTTCTCGATAGACTTAGTTTCCGGTGCAGAACTAATTTTTCAGCATGTCTATCGAGTGAACAACAGTGAGTTGGTGGAATTGAAGAAGCAGGTGGATGAGCTACAGGAAAAGGATTTATCCGATCGAGTTCTTCACCTTGGGGTGCTCCGATACTCTTTGTACCCAAGAAGGATGGGTCGGTACGGATGTGTATCGACTACTAGGCACTCAACAACCTCACGATCAAGAACAGATACCCACTGTCGTAGATTGATGATCTCTTGGATCAGTTGAGCGGAGCTCGGGTTTTCTCGAAGATTGATCTGAGGTCAGGTTATCATCAGGTACAGGTGAAGAAGGAGGATAACCCGAAGATCGCCTTCAGGACTCGGTATGGTCAGTTTGAGTTCTTGGTTATGCCGTTTGGGCTGACCAACGCCCCTGCCGTATTTATGAACTTGATGAACAAGGTGTTTCACCCATACTTGGACAAGTTCATGGTGTTGTTCATCGATGATATCTTGGTATATTCGAAGACTGAGGAGGAGCATGATGAGCACTTGAGAGTGGTTTTGGAGACACTCAGGAGGGAGAGGCTGTATGACAAGCTCTCGAAGTGCGAGTTCTTTCTGGACAGAGTTGACTTCTTGGGTCATGTGGTGACTGGAGATGGGATCTCAGTGGACCCGAAGAAGATCACGGCAGTTGAGGCTTGGTCGGCACCGAGTTTAGTAGCAGAGATCAGGTGCTTCTTGGGACTGGCAGGCTATTATAGGAGGTTCGTGCAGGATTTCTTCCGGATTGCAGAGCCGTTGACTAGGCTGACCCGGAACGATGCAGAGTTTGTTTGGTCAGAGGAGTGTCAAGTCACTTTTAATGAGTTGAAGAAGCGGCTGACAACAGCTCTGATTCTGACTGCCATCAGGATCAGGAGGGTTCACTATCTACAGTGATGTCTCGGGGAAGGGTTTGGGTTGTGTCTTGCAGCAGCATGGGAAGGTGATTGCCTATGCTTCCAGGCAGTTACGTCCCCATGAGAAGAACTACCCTACCCACGACTTGGAGTTGGCAGCAGTGATATTTGCTTTGAAGTCATGGAAACATTACTTATATGGAGAGAGGGTGGAGATCTTCACACATTATAAGAGCTTGAAGTATGTGTTTACACGGAAGGAGCTCAACATGAGGCAGCGCAGGTGGTTGGAGTTGATGAAGGACTTCGACATCTTAGTACAGTATCACCCAGGGAAGGCCAACGTGGTTGTTGATGCCTTGAGTAGGTATCCGACAGCCATGTGTTTGACTATGGACCGTTATTTTCTAGCAGATTTGCAGAGCCTGGGAATTGAGGTGATTGTGCCAGGAGTTCAGATGCAGATGTGGGGCCTTCAAATTCAGTCGAACTTGATGAAGAGGATCAAGTCGATGTAGTTCGAGGGTGTTGCTCTGCGGTGTATCTGAGAGCAGGTTCGAGCAAGGCTAGTAGATGGTGAGTTTACTCTTGCAGAGGATGGTGCTTTGAGGCACGGTTCCAGGTTGTGTGTGCCCAGTGGAGAGCTGAGGGAGCAGGTCATACAGGAGGCCCACCGATCTCAGTACTCTATACATCCTGGTGCCAACAAGATGTACATGGATCTGAGGGAGCACGTCTGGTGGTATGGGATGAAGCGGAAGGTAGCTCGCTTCGTAGCCAGGTACTTGGTCTATCAGCAGGTCAAGGCAGAGAGGCAGAGGCCAGGAGGTTTGTTACAGCTATTGCCCATTCCAGAGTGGAAGTGGGAGCATATCACGATGGATTTTGTATCTGGATTATCGCGTACACCAGGATGAAGAGACGCGATTTGGGTCATCGTAGATAGGTTGACCAAATCGGCCCACCTTTTGCCATTTAAAGTGGGTACGTCTACTGAGAGGCTTGCAGAGATGTACATGCGGCAGATTGTCAGGATTCATGGAGTTCCAGTCAGCATTGTCTCGGATCGGGATAGTTTCTTTACTTCTCATTTCTGGCGGAGTCTGCAGACTAATTTGGGCACTCAGCTCAAGTTTAGTACTGCATACCACCTTCAGACGGACGGACAGTCAGAGAGGATAATTCAGACGCTCGAGAACATGCTACGGACGTGCGTCTTAGATTTTGGAGGATCCTGGAAGGATCACCTGCACTTGGTGGAGTTTGCTTACAACAACAGTTACCAGGCCAGCATTGAGATGTCACCTTTCGAGGCTCTATACGGACGTAGGTGTCGTACACCTTTATCTTGGGATGATGTTGGTGAGCAAGCTTTATTGGGACCTGAGGTGGTTGTTGACGCAGCCGAGAAGGTGAAGCTCATTAGGGACAGACTTCGCGTGGCGCAAGACAGACATCGGTACCGAGCCGATAACTACCAAAGGCCTTTGGAGTTTGAGGTACAAATTAGCGATAGGAGTAGAAGTAGGTTTGTGTTTGTATGATCATGTTTGATTATTTAGTAACTTGAGACCTTATTTGTGTTTAGGTCAGAGACATGGTTTTTTTTAGGATATCTCCGACCCGTGGTACCATACGTTTTGGTGGAGGTGGGAAGCTTAGCCCGTGCTTCATCGAACCTTTCGTGATCAGCGGAAGATTCGGTGACGTGGCATACAGGCTAAACTTGCTACCTGCACTAGTGGGTGCCCACAACGTATTCCACGTATCACAGTTGAGATGGTATGTGGCTTATCCTAGCCATGTACTTGACCATTCGGAGATTGAGGTGGGACCTACTCTCAGTTATCCAGAGCAGCCAGTGGAGATTCTGGATCGCCGAGAGAAGGTACTGAGAAACTAGGTGATACCCTTGGTTCGCGTCGTATGGAGGCATCATTCTCCAGGAAAGTCTACCTGGGAGCGGGAGGATGAGATGCGCGAGCGATACCCTTATCTTTTTGGACCTTAAGGTATGATTGTCTATCCTTCTCATCAGTTTAGTTTGGCCTTTTAATTTCGAGGACGAAATTCTTTTAAGGAGGGTAGATTTATCACTACCATATTTTAGCTTGTCAGTTGAGAATTTTTTTTGAATTTATTTTGATTGATTGAATTGGTGATTGTAATTTTTGACTTTAGCTAGTTGAGACTCTGGAGACTAACCTAGAAGTTGACCCTAGCTATGGTGACTTGGTTAGCATGGTAGGACCCTAGTCTAACTTAAGTCAACCCAATTTTAGTCATATAGAATCAAGTTTGAAATAGGAGAAATAGGCATAGGTTCATGACTTATGACTTATGATTTTAATTCCATGACTAATGCAACTTGGCCCATAGGCCCATTAGTGAAACCCTAACCCTAACCTAGTCATTAAGTGGCCGGCCAACCTAGGTATTCCCCCCTATAAAATCTCCTTTCCACTTCCTCTTGCCTCTTTTGTGTCATTCCAACTTTTAGAAAGGAAAGGTAATTTCCATCTTCCTTAATTCATATTAATTTCATTTTAATTCCTTTTTGATCCAAATCTTTTGCAATAGATTCTAATCATCCACTATTTGATATTCATGGAGAGTGATTTCAGTTTTTGAGCAATTTGGAGGATTTGGTTAGCAACGAGAATCAATCAATTTGGGGCTTTTCTTGATCATTTGCAACCTATAGGTAAAACTTCTCAAATTGTGTTATTATTCTGATTTCTTTGCATCCTAGCATAGATTTAGGTGTCCCCTAGCTGTCCCTAAAATTTGGTTAGAAATCGTGTCCATTTGGTGTTCGTATCGGACACGTGTCAATGTGTATGTGCAAGTGTTTGATTAAATGCCTCAAAGAGTAATTTATTACTGTTTTTAAAATATATTTGAATAGAAATGTAGATCTACACATGTTTATTGTTTTCCCTATGATTTGTGTCCAATTTGGAGCCTTGTCCATGTCCAAACAGGACACAAACACACTCGCAGCAGCCTAGGGCAGTGCCCTGCTGCTCGAGGCCTCGTGCTCACTACACAGGGCACGTGGCGACCTATGGTTTGGCACAGAGGAGGGGGAAATGATTGACACGTCAGCCCCCAAGCCTAATGTCGAATGGTCGTGTGTCGGACACGTGGTGTCGTGTGCATTGGGATTGCACTGGGCGTATGAAACGTGTTGACTCGGTCTGATGCGGGCTTCGTGTCCACGTTTGACATGTCATGGACATGTCGTGATGGGTCCACTGTGTAGCCCTACACGTGGGCTACATGTATGCATGACCACGTGTCGTAAGGAGTCGTGTGTCGTGTCCACGATCTCAGTGAACACGTGCACGATGCCTCTGTGTGCACTGGTTTACTGTGTGTGTGAGTTTTCAATTGGACATGTTTGTGTCCAATTTTTGGACACTGGGACACCCCCATGACACAATCACATGTAGTACATTCATTACCAACCTATTGATTTGAATATTAATTGTTATTTCTAATTCGAATTTGTGAATTTTCTAATATTTCTGATACCAAAAACTGTCAACTGTTTTCCTGAGAATTTCGAAGTATGTATACTATTTTGATTGATTTAATTTGTGATGTATGTACACCCATATATATCTGGGATTGACCTACCATATTAGGGATTTATATTGGCATGAGAATTTGATTTCAAGTTTGCATTTGGGTTGTCCAAACTGAAACTATTACATACATTGAATTTTTTGAGTTTGTATACACTGTTTGTTCCTGAGAATATGAACTGTCATGAGTTTCACTATTTTGGTTGGGTTAATTTCAATGTGATTCCTATATTTAGCTGAGTTTAAGTTTCAATAGGAATCATGGTGGTGTTGATATTGGTTTTCGATTTCAGTGAGATATCAAATTGTAAACTATTTTCCTGAGAAAAACTGGGAATGTTTCACTCACACACACACTACAAAATCTGAGAATGGACACTCATGTATACACATTGTCACATATACACACACTGTTTCCTGAGAACAATAAAGACACACACACACTACTTCTACACACACATGACCCTAGACACTCCTACACATTACACATAACCTGGAAACTGAGAATTGACACCTTAAACACACACATTGATACCTATGTCTACACACATACATATAGCACATTTCACACTGTTTTCCTGAATACACTCATTCACACATTCATACACACACTGTTATCAATGACATACACACACATGTCTCTCTCTCACTCTATATATACATATATGATATCTATAATCTATGTGATAATAATAATGTGATTGATATGTAAGTTGCTTATATTAATCTAGTATATATATATATATATATATATATATATATATATATATATATATATATATATATATATATATATATATATATATATATATATATATATATATATATATAAAGTGTGAAATATGTGTGATATAGGCTATATATGGCATATAGCCTATGGCACATAGCCTATGTAGATTCATATGTGATAGCCTATGTGTATGGCATGTATACACATGTGATTTGTGTATTGTTAGACTTGTGTGACTTGTGAATGATGTGTGCTTGCTAGGATAGACTAGTTAGGCTTAGTGAGACTTGTTTGGGTTAGGTTTGACCTAGTTGACCTAGTTTGACTAGAGTAGTTTGACTAGAGTTGACCAAAGGTTGACTTTAGCCTAGATTGACCCAAACATCATGTAGAATGCATCGTAGCAGTTTATTTTACCAATTTGGATATGTTGTGACTTGTACTGTTCTAAATAGGAGCCAGACACTCCTCAGGCAGTATTTTATTCAGACATTCAGGATATCAAGCGAGTACATTCTCTGACCGTTTCATACTTGCTAGGACTTTATTCTTGCTCTAGAATATTTTACTTGATGCTGACACGATGGAAACACGGATTAGTACTATATAGATCTTTTCATACGATGTTATCCCCCTCGGGAGCATCGGATACATCATGTCATGTGCATTTCACTTTCATCATGTATTCATGTGCTTTCACCACTCATGTGCACTGTCATGATTCATGTACTCTCATGTTCACAGAGCCCCCATGTTTATATTCATGTGCACCCATTTATGGTCCCCCATGTGAAATCATGTACAATAACATAACTTGAACGGATCCTTTTGTATTGATTGGGGATGGAAGAGTAGAAATAGTCATGTGGACATTTCCAAAGTAGTGTAGCCATATACAACCTCTCATGTTTATTACCAAGCCGTTCACATGTCTATCTTGTACTCTAAATCACTAGTTCACTGTAGCTCTTTAATATAGTAGATATTTCTTTACAGTCTTCTCTTTTACTTCATGTATACTCTTCATCATTTCATGTATCTTACTCTATTGCTTGTATTATATTCCTGTCATGATATGAACTGCGTGAGATGTACTGTGCTCGCTCACGTCCTGACTGGACCTGTTGAAAATATTACAGATGACCTTGAGGAGCTGTGTCCCACTTATTACGGAGCAGGCCTAGATGACACATGTGACCTGGACTCTTAGGAGGGCACTTGCAGAGGATATTACCCAGTAGTCTAGGCTAGTTAGCTAGACCAGTATCTATTTGTCTTCATGTCTTGTTGGATACACTTGTACTTATTTGGGGATTTGTTATTCTTGATTTGTGGAGTTGTTTATCTTAGACTTTTAGCTATCTCTCTAATATTGTATTTATCATCTGTGGATTTTGTTGATTTCATCTATTCTATCTTATCATACTTTCTTCCTTAGTTGTGATTGAGTTGTACTTATATTATCACCTCCATTCATAGTGTATATACTGTATAGATACCTTATAACTGTTAGATGTATGTGACCTAGGACAGCGTTCTACCGCCGACACTGCGGCGTAGGCTGGACGTAACCACTTCTCGTGCCCCTATACTGGGTGCGGGTCGTGACAGCTCAGAACCACCAGGCCACACATTTTTGAGCGACAGTAGTGGATGCGCTCAGGCCTCGGGAGCCGGCAGCAGCAGCACCGGTAGCACCTCCAGCACCAGCAGCACCGAGACCGGGGACTGCCAAAGACTACCAGAACCTCTGTCCGATGGATTTTTGGGGACACGAGGGGATTGTTTATGCGGATGAGTGGCTGGAAAATGCTGAGAGGACACTAAAGATGGTACGGATTCGGGATGACTTGAAGGTGGAAGTTGCGAGCATGCGACTTTTTGATCTCGCCAGAGCTTGGTACCGGGAGGAGCCCTAGTTAGCTGAGCCCCAGGTTTTTTGGGCAGATTTCAAAACTCTGTTTAAGGAGAAGTTTTTTCCCGACGTGGAGCGAGATGAGCTTCAGATGCAGTTCGAGGCGTTGCAGCAGGGGACTATGACAGTGACGGAGTACACATCAGAGTTCACCCGACTCAGCAGCTTCGCGGAGAGCCTAGTCAGTACACCGGAGGATAGAGCTGCGGCATGCAATGGTGATTAGTCAGGCGACGACTTATGCGAGCATCCTCAAGATTGCTCAGGATGTAGAGAAAGAGGCAGATCCGAAGCTAAAGAGGGATCGGGACATAGGCAGCAGCAGCTTCCAGACACCGGCAAAGAGGACTCAGACTCAGATCCAGGCGAGGCCACAGCAGCCGGCACAGGAGCATCACCGTCCAGCCAGAGTTCCTGTACATCAGCCACAGAGACAACAGTAGGCAGTTACTTGTGCTTTCTATTACCGGCCAGGACACCGCTTCGACGAGTGCCGCAAGAGGCTCGTGCTCTGCTTATTTTACGGATCAGATGCACATCAGATGAGGGACTGCCCACAGGCTGTAGCTCGATTGACAGAAGGACCTCGAAGAGCTGGAGGACCACTACATGCACCACCCAGAGCTCTAGCAGTTGCACTACAGAGGGTTCAAGCTTTACCTATTCAGCAGCAGTATTTTGCACAGCACCAGCAGCAGAGGGGACCACCATAGTAGGGACGTGCTTGCGTCATGGCCACAGTTGAGGAGGATGAGGTAGTTCTAGATGTGATCACAGGTTCTATCCTTTTACATTCATTTCCTGCCATTGTATTGTTTGATTCTAGAGCCACACATAGCTTTGTATCATATGAGTTTCTGCATAGACACGACTTCACACCTAAGCCCACTAGGAGGAACTGTCGGATTATGACAGGAGAAGGG
Organism: Iris pallida; assembly: GCA_029216955.1. NCBI lineage: Eukaryota > Viridiplantae > Streptophyta > Magnoliopsida > Asparagales > Iridaceae > Iris > Iris pallida. The sequence continues at coordinate 18,054,055 of JANAVB010026799.1, forward strand.
GTAGTGCCAGTTAGTGAGATGGTGGATTGCCTTATCACTATAGCTGGAAGGGAGCTTAGGGATCGACTAGCTAGTGATGCCATTGCTCGTATTTGATATAGTCCTCGGCATCGACTGGATGAGAGAGCAGTTTGCTGTAATCGACTGCCATGAAGGGAAGGTGATTTTCAGCCCGCCTTGAGTTCCACCGTTCGAGATCAGCAGACGGATTACAGAGAGGCCAGAGATAGTCTACTTCGGAGCAGTTGCAGAAGGCCAGAAGTTGCCGTACCTATTGATTGCGGAGTTTCTCGATCTCTTTCCCGAGGAGTTGCCAGGATTATCGCCAGATCGAGATGTGGTGTTCAGTATTGACCTAGTGCCTGGATCAGCACCGAAGTCCCAGCATTGCTACAAGATCAACCCGAAGGAAGCTGCAGAGTTGAAGGCCAAAATTGATGAGTTAGAAGACAAAGGTTTTATTCGGTCCAGTGCTTCACCCTGGGGAGCACCGATACTCTTCGTGCCAAAGAAGGATGGGACTGTTAGGATGTGTATCGACTACCGCACACTCAATAACATCACCATCAAGAATAAATATCCGTTGCCGCGGATTGATGAGCTGTTTGATCAGCTGAGTGGGGCGAAGGTCTTTTCTAAAATTGACCTTCGGTCAGGGTATCATTAGATGAAGGTTCGGGAGCAGGATATTCCGAAGACAGCTTTCAATACCCGTTACGGCCAGTATGAATTCTTGGTGATGCCGTTCGGACTTACCAATGCCCCAGCACTGTTTATGAACTTGATGAGTAAAATTTTTCACAAGTATTTGGACAAGTTTGTTGTAGTCTTCATTGACGACATTCTGATCTATTCGACGACCGAGGAGGAGCATGTGGAGCACCTGCGGATTGTGTTGGAGATTTTGTGGAAGGAGAAGTTGTACGGGAAACTCTCGAAGTGTAAGTTTTTCCTGGATAGGGTGGAGTTCTTGGGACATGTGGTGACAGGAGAAAGGATTTCTGTGGGTCCCAAGAAGATTGAAGCTGTGAAAGCATGGGCACCTCCCACGTCAGTAGCAGAGATTCATAATTTTCTGGGTCTAGCAGGTTACTACAGGAAGTTCCTGAAAGATTTTGCTAAGATAGCAGAGCCGATGACCAAGCTTACGCGAAAGGACGAGGAGTTTATCTGGAGCGACGACTGCTAGTCGGCATTTGAAGAATTTAAGAGAAGACTCACTACAGCGCCAATTCTAGCTTTGCCATCAGGATCTGGAGGGTTCGTCATCTACAGCGATGCATCAGGAAAAGGCTTGGGATGTGTACTTGAGCAGAACAAGAGAGTTATTGCTAATGCTTCTAAACAGTTGAGGCCTCATGAGAAGAATTACCCTACACATGACTTGGAGCTTGCAACAGTCAATTTTGCCTTGAAACTGTGGAAGCACTATTTGTATGGAGAGCGAGTTGACATCTTCACGGACCATAAAAGCCTGAAGTATGTCTTTACTCAGTAGGAACTGAATATGAGGCAGCAAAGGTGGCTGGAACTCACGAAGGATTTCGACATCAATCTGTAATACCATCCTAGAAAGGCGAATGTGGTAGCAGATGCTCTTAGTCGATATCCTGTTGCTATGCTTCTCACTATCGACCGACATCTTCTAAAGGATCTTGAGAGTCGATTTGGGGATCGAAATTGTTCTTCCGGGAGTTGGAGGGCGGCTGATGCACATGCAGATACAGTCAGGACTGTTAGAGAAGATCAAGGAGGTCCAGTTTCTAGATGAGGGACTCCGATGTCTCAGAGGTCAGGTAGAGGCAGGATTGCTCGATGATTTCACTATTGCAGAGGATGGATCCCTGAGGCACGGAAGCCAGTTGTGTGTGCCCAAGGATTTGCGGGAGGAGGTTATGTAAGAGGCCCACCAGTATTCTATTCATCCTGGATCTATCAAGATGTATAAGGATCTGCGGGAGTATGTTTGGTGGTATGGGATGAAACGAGAGGTTGCCAGATTCATTTCTAGATGCCTTGTGTGACAGCAAGTCAAGGCGGAGCGCCAGAGACCAGCAGGATTACTTCAGCCTTTACCTATTCCGGAATGAAAGTGGAAACACATAACCATGGACTTCGTCTCTAGTTTTCCACGTACGCCCGATGGCAAGGATGCTATTTGGGTTATCGTAGACAGATTGACAAAATCTACTCACTTCATTCCGTTCAAGGTAGGGCTATCGACCGAGAAGCTTGCAGACCTCTACATATGACAGATTGTACAGATTCATGGAGTGCTAGTGAGCATCATTTCAGACAGGGACAGCCACTTTATATCATATTTCTGGTGGAGTCTACAGCTGAGCTTGGGTTCACAGTCGAAGTTCAGCACCGCCTATCATCTACAGACGGACGGGCAGTCCGAGAGGACCATTGAGACACTAGAGGACATGTTGCGAGTTTGCGCACTCGACTTCGATGGTTCGTGGGAGGATCACTTGTATCTCGTGGAGTTTGCTTATAACAACAGTTATCAGGCTAGCATCGAGATGACCCCATTCGAGGCGCTTTATGGACGGAGATGTCGCACACCTTTATCTTGGGACGACATTGGCGAGAGGGCTTTGCTTGGGCCAGAGATGGTGGTAGACTCAGCTGAGAAGGTCAGACTGATCAGAGAGCGCCTCAGAGTTGTATAGGATCGACAGAAGCACTGGGAGGACAACAGCAGACGGCCACTAGAGTTCACAGTTGGAGATAGAGTGTTCCTGAAGATCTCACCGACTAGAGGCATCATTAGTTCTGGCAGAGGCGGAAAGCTCAGTCCAAGATTCATTGGGCCTTTCGATGTGACGGCACGGATTGGCGAGGTGGCTTATCGACTAGCGCTTCCTGCTAGCTTGGAGGGCGTGCATGATGTTTTCCACGTGTCTCAGCTTCGACGCTACATTCTGGATATGAGCCATGTAGTGGATTACTCTGAGCTAGGGGTGGGTCCGAGCTTGACCTATGAGGAGTAGCAAGTAGAGATCCTTGATCGGAGGGAAAAACAGTTACGGAATCAGACTATACCACTTTTTCGAGTTATGTGGAGACATCACTCTCCGGGAGAGTCCACATGGGAGCGCAAGGATGAGATGCGGGAGCGCTACCCTAGTTTGTTTGCTTGATTGTATTCTATTTTTAAAAAAAAATTAATTCAATAAATGGCTGGTGATTAAAACAATTAATTATGATTTTGTTTGTTGCCTCTTGAATTTCGAGGACGAAATTATTTTAAGGGGGAGAGATTTGTAACTCCACCTTTCAATTTTTGAGAAATATTTTGATTTAATAAATAATAATAGATTTGATTTAAAAAAATTTGAATAATAATTCTTGATTAAATATTTTTTATATAAATATTTCATAATTGCTTTTGGAGGAAGATTTGAATATTTGGCAAATAACTAATTTTTAAATTTATTTGGAGTGGTCCCCACTCCCAAACAACTTGTAACCATCTATCTAACAGATTTTTGAATGTTTTGTGCAATTTCTGAAAAAGGGGAGGACTTTTGTGAAAATTATTTTGAGCGGGGGGTGCTGTTTGTAATTATTCTGGACGGGGGGGCTTTGATGCAAATGTGCATCTCTATTTGTAGAGGCCGAGGAAAGAGAAATCTCATTCTCTTCTTCAGACATTTTCTTTCCAAACCGAGCTTGTCCTCTTTTCTCTCCAGCCGAGCCAAACCCTAGCCGACGATGGTGGTGACAGCAAGGTAATGGCGACGGCGAAGGGTGTTTCTCCGGCAACTAGATCCCCTGGGCTTCAGTGTTTGACTGACGGTTCTTTCTTCGGTGCTTCTTCCCTGACAGCAGCTCGTCGAGGCACCCGTTCCCAGTAAAGGCTTCTTCTCTCAAAGCATCCTTGGTGGTCGAGACTCCGGAGAGCTACATCGACGATGTGTTCCTTGTGAGTTAATGGTGAGTAATTTCAGATCCGTTCTTCGTTGTCTTGATCGATCAATTGATTTCGACTTTTCTTCGTTTTGTTTTGATCGGACTTTTGGTTCCGATCTAAGAATTTTCCAGGTCATTTTATCTTTGGTAGTCGTTTGAGTATCGATCCCGGCGACAGTACTTTCTACTCCGACAATTGGTGAGTTTAATTACAGATTCGTGTAGTTTATCTTCTTCAATTTTTCCTTTGATTTATTATTTTCCGATGATGATGTAGGTCGATTGCTGAATCGATCCATTGATTGAATCAATTGCACTTCTGCATCTCGATCTAGGTTAGGTGAGTTCTTTTCGAATTTAAAATGTCTTCCTGAATTTATCTTAATTTGTGATTGATGAGTGGTTTTGGTTTATGTCTGAGTTTTGTTTGGGAATTTAAATTGGATCTGGGACTCTTGGAACTGGTTGATAGTGAGCACGAAGACGATTCAGGTGGGGGATGAGCCCTGTCGATTTTTCAGGTTATTCCTATGACTCTTGTTTTTTTTATCTTTGGGTGAGGCTGGGTAATGTCGTATTGTTTTGGTTAGTGTCCAGGAGCATCGTGTTCATTCGTTTGTGCATCTAGATAGCCTTGCGGTTGCTGTTGATGTTGTGATTCACATGTTGCGTTGTACTCGTGTCCGATGGATGAGTCCGTGTCCGAGAAGTTGACCGTGTCCGTGCTCGACTAGGTGCAGACCTGTAGCTGTGTTAATTGACTGGAGATGAGTTAGTTTTTGGGGTTGCATTGATGGCAATGAATTTGAAGTTTTATATTCTTATATTAGTTTATTTTGACTTGTTTATACTTCTCTACTCAATTGTTCTGATTCAAAATTTATTTTGGATTCGAGTTGGTTGTAATTTCGTATTATTTTCCATCTGCCTGAATCTTCTTCTTCTCTGAAATTTTTGATTATTTTTGTTTCGGTTATTTTTGAGATGAGATCTGGGTGTGGTTCGACTATCTGGGACAAGTAGCCGTTAAGAAGTTTTAGATTCGAAATTAAGAGGGTTCTGTGTTTACTTTAAAGTTTTGTTGAAGAGTTGGTTGTTTAAGCACAACCTCTGTTTAATCTCAGGTTGGATGCTGAATTGTTGTGTTGAGGACCAGGCCTGTAAACAACAGGGCTTCATTCTTGGTTTCATTTTGTTTGCTAAGTATAAGACTGGTTCTATGTTCAGTAATATTGGTTTAAATATTGTGTTTGGCCGAGAAGCTGTTTGGGCCACTAGGCTGGACTTGGTTGTTGCATCTTTACCAAGGATTGGTTTGGTGTGGTCGCGCTCATGGACTGGATATTTGAAAGCTAGCCCTTGAATGGTTAAGTTTTAATTGTTAAATGTTTAATAGGATATTTAATGGAAGCATAACATAGTATTAGAAATTAATCAACTTGTGAATCATTTTAAAACATGAGGACATCCAGCTCCATCTAGTACACTTGATTTTCCGGAGCAAGGCAAGTACTGTTCTACGATTTTTGTACATTTACATATCTTGTACCTATCTTGTGACACGTCATGACACGATATCCTGTACTCTCGTACTTTCCTGTTATTGTACATTTTTGTGTCGGAAGGGAAAATACACTAGTTATGTGACCAAACCCCGGTTACTATATTCATGTAGATAGCTTAGGCCTCGCCTCGTGCACGCGGGTCCTAAGCCGTACCGATATTCATGTACTCCTGTACATGTTCCTGTACTCACCTTAGCCGGTCACATAGGCTAGTTGTATTTCAAATATTGTGCACTTGTTATGTCTTGTACTTCAGGTTCATGGTTACATTTATGTACTCTATTTCATGTACCTACATTCCTGTACTTTCATGTTCATTTCCTGTATTTCATATTTCGTGTTTTCATGTACTCATTTTTATTTCATGATGTTCTTGTTCATTACCTAGAACTGTACTTTGATCCGCTCCTGACTAGGATATGTTGCAAGTGAGATGGAGGCTCTGTGTGACACTTACTATGTCCGTGAGCCTGTAGATGCAGTAGAGCCAGCTGAAGTTGCTATGGACTTAGAGGCTGAGGAAGCCTAGTGCATTACCCTTAGCATTTTATATTCTGTTTGTACTTGAGACTATCAGACTTTACTTTCCTTTTAGTTGGATGAATGTAATAACTTTTAGACATGTACTTTGATTTCTGGGATCCGCTTATATAGATGCTGTGGTTTATATTCATTCTTATCTGGACTTGTCGTTTCCCTAGGATTGGTACAGCTCACTACGTTGAGTCTTCCAACGTAAGCTGGGCGTGTCCGACTCGTGTCCGATTATTCGGGAGCGGGTCGTGATAGTGTTGACTCGGTTTTTAGAGAGCATGGGCGGATCCAAGCTTGGGGTGGGGTGGGTTGGAGCCCACCCAAATTTTTTTTTACATTTATTTTCTCTCTCTCTCTCTCTCTCTATATATATATATATATATATATATATATATATATATATATATATATATATTTTTTTTTTTTTTTTGGTAGCCCACTCCAGTTGTAGTTTCTGGATCCGCCTCTGTTAGAGAGTAGAAGGTTATGACTAAGACACATATTGGTTTTATCCATATGTTTCACCTGGAGAATGTCTAAGAATACTTACCAGAATGTCTAGGAATAATTGCCGCATATGAACATGCAATTTAGAAGAAAAGTGTATATAGGATTTGTTGAAATTGACTTGACGTCCGCACAAAAGTTCAAACTCCTCAAGTATGGATTTGATTATTAGGAAATTCTTAATGGGGCATTCACCAAAGAGAAGGATATCATCAGCAAAAAATATATGGAAATAGGCCATGGATCTATTGTTTATGTTAAGGCTGGCATATAGGGAGGTTTGCTCCATGATGTTAAATCTGTTTTGAAATAAATTTTGCACACAATATAAAGAGTGTTGTTCCCGAAGCAGATTTAGATGGAAGAACGATCAGAATATTGAGATATCTTGTAAATAAATTTGCTCTCAATTATAATTTAGCAACGATTATAAGCAGAGACCTCTTACAAATAAATTTGCTCTCAATTATGATTTAGCATTGATCAGAAGCGGAGATCTCTTGCAAATAAATTTGCTCTCTGTTTTGATTTTGTAGGATTTCAGAGACCTCTTGCAAATTAATTTTCTCTCCTAATTTCCTGAAGCGAGCCACATAATACTACTATCCTTTTATATTACAACTTCCTCTCTCAAATACAAAATAATAGAAAGAGAGTGTTCTTCCTTGCAAACGTGTTGCAATTGGGACAAAACATATTACAAATAGAAGAAGAAAGGAGAAGAAATAATAAATTATTATTCTTGCTGGGGTGGTAAAGACCACCGTTGCTCAAAGCAAGATTTGCCTATCCCGATCTGCTCCAGGAACCAACAAGTTCTAAAAGAACTTCTGGAACCTCGTGGTCAACTTTTTGTGACTCTAACGTGCTCCCTTGACTCAACGAGCTTCCTTTTCTTTTTTATTTGGTACATCTTACAAAGGAGGCTAGGGGCTCTATATATAGAGTGGAGTGAGACTTCACTTCTTCTCCTATCCGATGTGGGACTAAATTACCAATACTTAAAAAAGAGTTTAATATTTTAGATCATCCCGCAATCAGCGTAATTGTGTGCCAGTCCATGCCTACTGTAACTACCTAGATTTTAAATTTCTACTTTTGAAAATTTTGAACTATTTTTGAGTTATAAAATCATTTCCTAGATTCAAAATTCTATTTTAGAAAAATAATGTTGTAATTTATAAAATCATTTTCGGATTATTTTAAATTTATTTCTAATCCTGATTATTATTATTTTATTAAAATTATTTTTATTTCATGATTATTTTATTATTTAATTATTGTGAGCGTACCAAACTTGGATTTGAATTGTGGGCTAGCTATCCTAATTGCTTACCAAGCCTTGGCTTGGATTGTAGGCCTATGGGTTTGGGCTATAGAGTAACTAGTAGTTTAGTAAGCTTAATTGGTTGTTAGTTTAGTCTTAATTATGTTTTAGCTACTATTTACCAGAATTTGTTAGTGGTTAGTTAGTTAGAGCTGTTAGTGGTCTTTACTATAGGCCCTAGATCTATTACAATTTATATTGTATACCACCCTTGGCTTGGAGAACACTCCATTTCCCTCATTAACATATAGGACATATCCAATATTTTATTACAAAAATTCTACTCCCTCTCTCTCTTTGCTGACAACTCTGCTCTGCTTGCCGAACCACCTTGCTGAGCCTCTCCCCGCCACCCAACTCCGGTGACTCTTCCATGCCTCCTCCCTAGCTCTCTACCCGACTGGCTAGCCATCACTCTCAGCCAAGCTCCACCACAAGTCATCGCCACCAGCACCTCTACTCCAAAGCTCCACTTTCGGCCATCCCTGGCCAGCGTCTCCGCCGCCCATAACCCAGTCACCACCACGAGTTCCCCACGACCAATATCTACAGACCCCTCAACCAAACCTCACCGTCTTCTCCGGCGACCGAACTCCACAAGCCGACTCACCACAACCACCATAGCCTTCAAGACCTCCCGAATGCCACCGCAGCCCCGCCATCTTTTCCCCTCCCTTCATTCCTCATTGTCTCCACTGACCAGTCGATTCCCGTCACCACCGACCACACCGCCACTCACCGTCGAACTCCGGCCACCTCTTCCTCTCCCCTGTCCTCCTCTTCCACCCCGTCACCAAGACCACTGCCACCACGAGATCATCACCACCAGAGCATCTCGTCCTCCGATTTCCCCGGCCAGTCACTCCGGATATACCCCTACATCTCACCGTCTCCACCACGCTGCCTCACCCTTTCTCCTCGAGCTCTGGACGTCAACCCACACTTCAACGAGCCAGCGCCGCCCTTTCCGATGTGGCGACCCCCGCACTACCGCGGTCGGAACGCCATCGTATTTGACGACGAATTCCAGACGATCGCCCACCACCTGCAACCGAGCATTTGCAACCGAGCTGCCTCGACCTAGAGTGCCGCCGCCAAGTCGTGCAAAGCCCTGAGCGCCTCCTCTCTGGCTCCCTACTCTGTAAGCCAACGAATTACCCCTCCCGGACCCTTTTCTTCTTCTCCTTCTCCTTCTCCTTGTTCCTTTCTCGTGCGCTTCTTCTTCCCCTTCATTTCTCTTCTTTCTCGAAGAGTAGAGAAGCTGCTGCTTCTCTCTCTCCTTAGTTTTTTGGGTTTTAAACCCTAATATTAATGGGTCGTGGGCTCAACCCATTTGGTTTTATTATTTAGTTTAATAAATGTTTTGTGGGCTCAGCCATTTGGTTATATTATTAAGTTTAATAAATCATATGTGGGCTTAAAGCCCAGTGTTAATTGATTAAAATTGTTATTTTTGCTGGGGACTGGGCTTAAAGCCCAGGATTGGTTAATGTATATATATATATATATTATTGTGTATAGTATGTATAATATTATTGGTATATACATATAATGGTAAATGTATGTATAAATAATTGTACTAGTAATATTTTGGTATATATATTATTATAATATTGACCTAAAGTAGTTTTACCAAATACTGTTTAATGTATTTTCAAGATATTATTTCTAGTATTTTGATATTATAAATATTTTTCCTTAATAAATGTTGGGTTAGTTTTAGTGATATTTTTAATAAATGTTTTACTCCAATATATACTAGTATTTGCTTTAACCAAAACTATTTTGTCATAATTTATAATTCTTTAGAAATATTTTTAGTAGATATATATTTACTTTAAAAATGTTTTTCCATGATTTTGGTTAGAACCAATTTGCTTGTATATGGTTTATTAGTGTTTTATAATTATTGTTATCCTACTAAGAATTATTTTTCTAAATAGATATTGAATAATTCTAGCTAGTATCAATAACATAATTAATATTATTATGCTAGTATTATTTTCTTGCCAGCATATATATATATATATATATATATATATATATATATATATATATATATATATATATATATATATATATATATATATATATATATATTTGAACAACCCCGTTTTATTCAGCAAGGCTCAAAATGCCGAAGCCCGCAAAGTATACCGTATATACAAAAAGCCGAGGCCTATACAAGCATAGCACCCAAAAGCACAAAAGTACAAAAGCCCCGCCGCTAGGAGAAAAGAGAGTTCCAGAAGGACGGCTGACAGTGCGAGTAGAGGGGTCTGACCTTACGACATTGCCGCAGGATCTCACGAAAGATCTGAGCAGTATTGTATTGGCGTCCTTCATATATCGCCTTATTGCGGTTCTTCCAAAATACCCACGTAGCAGCCGCCACGACGATCTGATGGCCGTGAGAAGCGGTGGCCTAGATGACCAAAAGATCGAAGAAGCACCCAACTCCCCGGGCCATCCCGCACAGTTGTGATAGGGCTCTCCAGACTGGGACAACAAGGTTCCCTGGCAGAAGATATGGTCGATGGTTTCGTTCTGTCGATCTAAGCAGCAGGTACACGCGGATGCAAAATGTCATCAGTGGGTAACTTCCGACGACAGGCGCGCTAGATAAGGAAGGACCTCTTTTTGGGGATGCACGACTGCCAGAATGCGGCGACGGTAGGGGACGACGTCCCTACCCTGCGAGCGACCGTTCTAGCCGAGTTAACTGAGAAGGAGCCGGAGGCCTCAGCCGTCCACCTCAGTACATCGGTTTCAGGGTTGAGCTTAAGATTATTACTACGGATGCACTCTTTTGCCTCAAGCCCTACCCAATCCCTGACCAGGTTCCAGTTCCAGTCATTACTTGTGTAATCCCACAAGTCCTTGATTTTAGAGTTGTCTGGGACCTCCGGAAGGCTGGGGAGCAGGGCGTCTCCCGCCCAGCATTCCATGAAAGTGAGGGAGTCGTCGTTGCCCAGTTGAAGTCTCTTCACCAGTTCCGTGAGATCGCGCCCCTTTAGGATACGGCGCCACACCGCCGATGATCTGGAGTTCGCGATGGCCATCGTCGGATGAAGATGTTTGAAATACCTGGCTTTCATGAATCTCGCCCATAAATTCTTACCCGTGCGAAGCTTCTACCACAGCTTCATCGAGAAGGCGTCAACGACGTGGGATAGTTTCGTGAACCCCAGGCCGCCTTCCTCGGTGGGCTTAGCCATGGAGTCCCAACTAGCCCAATGGTGTTTGTCATGCCCGTCTCTGTGGCCCCAAAAGAAGTCGTTGAAGATGCTTTCTAATGAAGAGAGCACTTTCTTAGGGGAGAGCATGCTGCCAAGGTATAGATGGGAATGGAGGAAAGCACATGTTTGATGAGGATCATCTTGCCTCCCAGAGATAAGGTAGCGTTGTGCCACCCCTCTAGTTTTTTTCCTGACTCTGTTGATCAGCTCGTCGAAGATCCCGGCATTAGATTTACCATACACGAGGGGACATCCAAGGTAGTGAAGGGGGGATGTTTGACGGAGAAAGAGGTGATGTTGGCAAGTCTGGCCGCATGGTCTCTCTTAATGTTGTGATGGGCATATATCACGCTCTTATCTTTATTGATCTTTTGTCTAGAACACCTGGAGTATTTCATGAGGTTGTTGTGGACGGCCTCTACCGACCCGATGTCCTCAGAGGAGAAAATAAGGATGTTGTTGGCGTATGCTAGATGAGTGATCATGGGGCAGCCATTGACCGTGTGGTAGTGTTGGAAGTTCTGCTGCTCAGCGCGTCAGCTGCCGCAATGAAGATGGTGGACGATAAGGGGTCGCCTTGCTTGACACCGCGGCTAGAACGAAAAAAGCCATCCGCATGGCCGTTGATGACCGTGGAGAACCAGGAGTTGTTGATCGATCTCCAAACCGTGTTGGTCCAAGTTTCTGAAAAACCGAAGGCCCGGAAAACCCAGATCATAAATTGCCAATCCAGCCTATCGTACGCTTTTTCCATGTCGATTTTGATAGTGATGTTGCCTCCTCTAGCTGGGAGTTTCATGCAGATGATTAATTCATGAGCTAGCATGATATTACCCTGGATGTTTCTACCCTTGACGAATCCACTCTGTTCTTCAGAAATGATATTGGGAAGAATTTCAGACATGCGGGAGGCGATGATTTTGGAAATGATCTTGTTAGTAAAGTTGCAGAGACTGATTGGGCGGAAGTCCCGAAAAGTCTCCTGGTTGTCTTTTTTAGGGATGCGGATGAGGTTGGTGCTCGAGATGGCTCTAGGGTAGTTGTCCCCTTGGAGGAATGTCGTTGCGGCCTCAATGATGTCATCCATGATGATATACCAGCAGGTTCGGAAAAAAACCCCTGAGAAGCCGTCAGGGCCCGGCGCACCATATTCGTCGAGTGCCCAAACCGCAGCTTTCACCTCGTCCTCGGACGGGGGGAGATCCAATTGGTTGTTATCATTGTCTGAGATTAGGGGGGAATAGCAGCCTGGAAGGCAGTATCTCTCTGGATCATTTCTTTGGTGAACAACTGCGAGTAGAGCTTGGAGGCTTCTGCATGGATACCTCATTGGTCGGTGATTATGTTGCCGGAGTCGTCGGTAATCTGGTATAGGGTCAGCTTCTGTCTGCGGCCGTTGACGCATGCGTGGAAGTAGCTCGAGTTTTTGTCCCCCTCGCTATCCTATTTCAGTCTTGCTTTCTGTTTCCAAAACTCCGTCTCAACTTTCAACCAGAATTTGAGTATAGCTTTGGTGAGGTTAAGGGCCGCCCTGGCCGCTGGCGAACATTCAGTCGCGTGCAGGGTTTCGGCGCGAGTAACATCGTCTTCAGCTACCCGGACGGCCTGAAAAATGTCCCCGTAAGCCCGTATACTCTAAGCCGAAAGGGCCTTCCTCGTCGCCTTTAGCCTGTTAGCAACCCGAAAGAGCGGGTCGGGGGAGTATGCTGAACTCCACGCTTCTTTGACAATGCTCTTGAATTAGGGGTGTTCACTCCAGAAGTCCAGGAATCGGAAACATTTTTTGGGCTGGGTGGATTTGCGTTTAACTTCAACTAGCAGCGGGGCGTGATCCGATTCGGTGGCGTTGAGGTGGAAGAGTTTGGAATTGAGTTCTGATTGTAACCATGGACTATTAGTGAGGGCCCTATCGAGGCGGGAGTATTGTCTTCGGTCTTCCTCCTGCATGTTGCACCATGTGAACGCATTCCCGGTGAATTGCAGGGGGGATAGGTGGGCATTGAAGATAAAGTTGTTGAAATCAAGCATTGCCGAGAATGTGGGAGGGCGTCGCCAGTCTTCTCTTCTCTGCAGGTGATAGCGTTAAAGTTGCCGATACAGAGCCAAGGGAAGTTACTGTTGTTGTTGTGTATGTCGATGAGATCGTTCCACAGAAGCTTGCGGTCGGCAATGTCACAGCTGCCGTGGACCACGGAAAGGAGGGCGCGCTTGGGAAGCAGCGGGTGTTCCATCCAGCAAGAGAGGGCCTGCCTCGAGTCCCGAATGATTCCCATCTTTACGTTCGTCGACCCGAGGATCCAGATATCGTGGTTGCCTGCAATGGCGAAGTTGAATCCGAGCTGCAGCTGTATGGTTTTAATTCTCTTTGGAGGGATTTTAGGTTCTATTAAGATCAGGATGTCAATTTTGTGGAATTTGCTGAGACTCGTAAGACGTCTCATGGTAGGTTTGTTCGTCAGGCCACGAACATTCCAGTAGAGGATGTTAAGCATTGGACTTGTTTGGGGGATGGGGTGTGGTCCGCTTTGTTACGGATCTGGTGCGCATTGCGGTAACCTCCGATATCCCTTTCTGCTCGTTTTTTTAGATATCTGATTATGCTCGGCGGCAATCGATCTTGGGATGTCACTGATGGTCTCCTCTGAGGGGTTGAAGGTGGGATCCGAGATGGGGTTGAGTAATTCTTCTGCCGAGTCCTCAGCTGAGTCCTCTGGTGGGTTGAAGGGGGGATCCGTGGCGGGGTTAAGGAGTTCTCCTGCCTAGTCCAGGGTAGGCTCCGCTGGTGGGAAGAACAGGGTGTCTACCGAGTTAACTAGCGGGTGAGAGGATAAGGGGAATCTCGCAGCGAGGACCTGTTGTCCCCGACGGACCTGCTCCGGGCCCAAAATGGTAAGGGCTTTTTCAACGGACTCAAGTGCTGAGGGCAACCGAAGGGTTCGTGGGATCCTGTAAGGGTCTGATGGGGTCGTCTCGCCGGCCTTCGGGGATGGTCCGGACCTGGTATTTCGGCCTGTCCGTCGAGAGTGGTGCTCTCCGGGTGGTCTTCTCGTTATCGGCAAGGAGAGCGGCGAAGCTGTTGGAAAGGGTTGTAGCTGGGGGGTTGTAGAGTGTTACTGCCTTGCTCGAGGGCGTGCGAGGGTCACCTCCGCCGGAGGCGAATCTGATGTGGGAGTTAGGTAAAGCCAAGATTAGCGTTTTAGTCTGGGGGTTATGAGGTGTACTCCTGAACTCTGATGGTGCGGTTCGTCCGTTTTTCTTTTTGAGCTCTGGGTGGAGGCGGAAGCAATGCTTTCGGAGGTGGCCGTGTAGGTGGCAGTGGTTACAGAAGATAATGTTATTGTCGTACCCTAATTGCTGCGTGACAATCTGATTTCCAAGCTCAATGAGGATATGATTGGGAGGCTCCTTGGTCAGATCGAGCTCAACATAGATCCTGACGTAGTAGGCTTTTGCAAGAGTGTTGGTTTCAGCGGCTGTGGCCACGTACGTACCAAAGGAATTGGCAATACGTTTAAGAGCCGCTGGAACGAAACAAATGAGGGGAAGATTGGGGAGTGTCACCCAGGCGGCCACCGTCGCTGAGTCTTCATTAGTGTTGAAGTCTGTGGACCACTTGATGATCATCATCTGGAGAGAGTCGACCTTGGTGGTGCCCTTGGACCACACCGCTCGGTGGTCAGATTTGGAGGATAGGTGGAGCAGCATGTGTCTGGGGTCGAGAGGGGCGACCCCATACGCTGCCGAGAGCCGCCAACTAGCAATGGCCTCCTGAACTCTGCTAAGCTTCGGGCAACCTGATGGGAATTTGAGGACAAAGGTGAGAGGAAAGGAAGAGGAAAGTGAAGTCAATTCCGGAACTGAGAATGGAACCCTAGGTGCAAGAGAGCCCAAAGGGTAAACCACTTCAGGGAGAGGGACATCTAGAAACCGAAACCCCTCCGCGGCTATATATATATATATATATATATATATATATATATATATATATATATCCTTTTCTAGGTGGATATTAAGACATATTTGATTTGCGAGGACAAAGGCAAGTACTTCTATAATTTTGACTCATTTACTTCATGTCATGGTCTTTTCATATTGTACACATTGTTACATGACTTGATCTATATTGTGGTTCATGATCTTTACTTGTATCTGGGGAAGGAAAAATACTACGGATAAGCCCAACTTAGGATTCATGTTGATAGCTAAATCTCATACCTGTGCACGTGGGATTTGAGCCGTACCATATACTTGTTCTTATTTATGATCTTACCCAGCCGGTCGCATATTTATTATGTATTTCAAATTCACTTGTCATGATCTTTTGATTACATGTTTCAGTCTAGTAAATTATACATTTACAATTCATGATTCATCATGTTTCATTGCTCCTTTACTTGTTCACATGTTGTACTTCATTCATTATTATAGATTGTACTTTGCTTCGCTCCTGACTAGATATGTTGCATGTGAACTTGAGGCAGTATGTTCCACCTTCTATGGTTAGGAGCCCGAGACCTTAGTTGAGCAGGACTACACTATGACTTAGGACTTAGGAGCTGTTGCTGACATTTAGGCCTAGTTTTATCTTGTATAGTAGACTTTATTTTTGGACATTGTATTCTGATGAACTCTGGAACGTATTAGATGATGTGATTTGGATATTATCTTATCTGATGAAGTTCTTTAGATACTTAGTACAGCTTACTACGTTGAGTCTACAACGTAGGCCGAGCATATCCTACTCGTATCCGATTATTCGGGAGCAGGTCGTGACACCTACCCCCCATACGCGTTCGTGCATGCACGAAGCATCCTTGAGTCCATGTCCGAGTTCGAACAACACAAAGCAATATACTTTCTTATTGGAGTTAATCCTTTTTCCTTCTAGAAGAACACCTCTACATGGCACCCACATGTGCGCTACCACACCCCATGTGCACACCTCAATACATACAACACAGTATATTGAGATACCCACTTAGTGGTGTAGCCGATGTGGGACTATTTTACACTAGTCCAAAGGCAAAACCACCAACAATCTCCTACACATCTTAATATATGGGTTAAGCGTTCCCTATAGTGACTGCCCATCATGGATTAGGATAGATGTCGCTACGACTTGAATCTTCCCGTATGGATTAAATAACATTATGATACAAGAATGGACTATGCCTTGAATTTTGCACCATTAATACAATTCTTTCAATTAATTGTGCGTCTGGCTGCATATTAAAGGCCTTGTGCTGCCTAGTTTTGGTGTATGTATATGGGATGTCTACAAGGTTGTCATGCCCAGAACCAGAATAATAGAGAACGGGGGCAAAATAAAGCCAGCTACATATATTAGAGTATGCCAGTACCCCAATATGCGATCAAAGCTGTCTAGAAGACAAGTGGGTGGACTCTGGCATGCCACTGATGACTCCTAAGGTCGAACAAATCCTATCTCAATCCAATCAACACAAGAAGCAATAAAGAGTAAATCATATATGAGATGGGTAAGGCATCCCAAACACAAATACATACATAATCATGAGAGTTGACATAATGAAAAGATACATCAATTGAATATACCAAAGATACATAAATGTACAACGAGCCATGGTCCAGAATATACATCTACGTCGTACGAAGGCGGAGGGAACAAAACCCAGATACAAGGACTAATACATGTCCTTAGCTAAACACCACCAAATGAAAGTACAACAATGGAGTGGGAGATAAGGTAACCCACTTGTCAATCTGTGTCGGTCCTCTGAGTACGAACCATCCGGAGAAGAAGACGGTAGATCCTCGAGATGAGCTATAGAACCTGGCCATACAAAACTAGTGGGGTTAGACCCCCAAATAGCAAGTACCACAAGGAAAGCTCGAGGTGAGCGACAAAGACCATCAACAACACAATAACATAATGACAGAAACAAATAAATGCGGTTCGGGACTAGTGCGGTACCAATGCACGTATCTCGAGAATATAAATGACTGAATGGAAATACTGAACAATATAGCTATGGAACATAATATTCCAATGAGCAACAAGGGACTTAGGAACTACTAGAAATCGGAGTAACAAACCTTAAACTGAACAAGGACCGGGGTTGGAGAACCTTTTCCAAGCAGAATTTAGCCTCTAGCCACTCACCGACACATAGAGCATATAAAGTAACGCACAACCAAAAGTGAAAGGCCAATCATTGTCTACGGCTTGCTATCATTAGCTAGCTAGGGTTATCATAATCCTAATTACTAGTATGCAAGTTGAGGAACTTCACTACCACCTACGTTGCAGTAACTCGGGTGGCCAAGGGGGCGACGACGGTAGAAAGAAAAGAAATACAAACAAACAACAATCTCCTATCAATATTAGATAAACAACATCTACTCAAACAAACATATCAATAGTAGATAAACATCTACTCAAAATCATATCAATAGTAGATAAACATCTACTCAATCAATAGAGGTCAGGGGCCCATGCCAATCGGGGTTATCCCTGCCACTATGGGGGCCCATAGCAACCCGAGTCTCGGTAGCATGAAGTGTCCTCCCCTTCCAATGATCTATATGAGTTTACTAGTCAATTACCTAAAAGGTTCATTTTCAATTCTGAAGTCGTAGACACTCTAGAATCGTCCTATAATGACGAGTCATGGGTACAAGTCATATGCCAGATATCTCTGGCAAATGTTCTTAATACACATTACGCGCGATACAATAGGCAATACTCACACTCGATTGTCCATTGTCAAGATGCAATTAGATTAGACATATAACAATTTAAATCCACGGTGCTAATAAAGAACATTCATTCAATCTCAATCTAGAAGTCAATCAGAAAATCAGTACATGAGTGCACTAGTACAAGCCACTAAATCAATCTGGACATATACGGTAATCATGAGTACGCCATGACAGGCTACTATCGATTAATGTACAGCTAGACAATAAATGTACTAGACAATAAAAATCTGGAAAGGCATGGCAATACATATCATGGCATGTGAGAGAAATCAATAGGAAAACATATCATGGCATGTCAGAAAATCAAATAGGAAACTATATCATGGTATGTAAGAAGAAATAAAAGAGATAAGTACATAACATAAAACAGTTTATGATTATATATTGTGTGAACTGTATATAGGATGTACAATCATTCTCTAACTATACAATGTCGTCTAATCATATTAAGAGTCCATTACAATCGAAGAAAATATCAAAAACGGACAAAAACGGGTAAAAACAGCTCAATTCAGCCTAAAATAGCCAATTCGGTATACCGGCGGTAGTCCGACGGTATTCCAGCCAAAAGACAATAAGTTTCTAGACAAAAAATCGGTATTCCGTTGGAATTCCGTTTATCTAAACAGCAATAAAAACTTAAAAAATGACAAAACTTGTTTCGGCCACAAAAATCTCATTTTAAATCGAAATTCGGATTTTTCAAAAGTCAAAATTGCATAGAATTGAATTTCCTACAACATGGAAGTATTAGTTTCCACAAATTAAAATATTTGATAGATTAATACCTCAAAATACTTGAAAATCACATCTATAAACTCAGATTTACGTAATACCACCGATCAAAACCAAAAGTGCTATATACTAAACATGTTAACAATTTAGAGAAGCATATTATAGAACAATAAAACTTTAGTTTCTATGGAAAACAAAAATAAAGCATAGTCATATCACATTTGAGCAAGATGTACTTTCCTAGGTTTTAACAACCAACCCTAATCTTCTACTCCACCACCAAGAGGGGTTCTGAAACCACACTCTAGGACTCAAGGCCAAGCTTTCCTAAGCTTGAGGAAGAGGAAGGAGAGTGAAGAGGAAATGAAGAAGGAATGAAAAGAGAGAGGAGAGAGAAAGTCAATGGGTATATATAGAATGGGTGAATTAATCGTGACCGTCGGATCGTGATCCATGTCACATTCTAAGTCAATCTCATCCTTTGAAAGAAAACCAAATGTCCATTGGATAATAGGGTGCATCTATACTATTCACCAAAATATCTAAATACTATTCATCAAAATATCCAAAACACTATTCACAAAAATATTAGAATCACTATTCATGAAAATATCTGAAATCGAAAATATCTAAAATATGGAAAATCTGTATGGGCGGTATACCATCGGTATACTCCGGTACACCGTCGGTATGTCGTCCAAGAAGAAAATCTATAATTTTGGAAAATGTTTTAAAGCGTTCCGAAATCAAGAAAATACGAAATACAACACAAAATACGTATCCGTATATAAATACCGATACTGTGAGACGAGTCTCACAAGGTTTCCCTCAAGAGACGCCCTATATCTCTTTCTATACACTCTAGGTAAGTTCTTTTAAAGAGTATTAACATGAAGTCTTTCTCTTTATTGCGATGCTACGCCGCTATAACATGGCCCAAAGTCGAGGCTATACCTCATGTGGTGTTCTACCACTATAGCATCAGGCCCAAGCTATTTGTAGTGCCGAACTACCCAGCATGAAGCCTTTCGATTCCTTCGGTTTTATGCCACATTAATATGGCTGGCGAAGTCGAGGCTTTACCCTTTCTAGCTAACTTATGTGGTGTCACACCACTGTAACATGAGGCCCAACCTCTTTGTAGTGTTGCCTACCACTCTTCATTCTACAACATTAGGTCCATTTGCCTATGGGCGGTGCTACGTCGCTGTGACATTGGCCCAAAGCCGAGGCTTTATCCTCACGAGGTACCTCATGTGGCATTATCCTACTATAGCATGGAGTATTATACTCCTTTATAGTGCTGTGCTACCCGTGCTTCCTGTAAAGCACGTCGAACATTCTAAATGTTCGAGAAGTTATTAAGGCTTCCAAGCCATCCTCCTACAAGACTTTGTTCTATACAAAGAACAAAAAGTAGACAACAGTGATTCTGGGTCAGTAACCTCTCAAATTCTCAAAGGACTACCCGTTGTTCCTGATATTCTTCCAGTCAATGGTCTTCCTTTGAACCAAAAGCTAGATGCCTGGTAGATTTCTCTTTGATCTAATAGCATAAAACTTTGTGGCAGGATTGCAGAGACACAATATCAGAAGTCCGTCAAGTCTATTTTCTTGCTGAGTCCTCGACCAGCTGGCGCTTGAGTCCTTGATGAATGGATCTGTCAGATTTTTCTGACTCCGAACATCACCCACTGTAACGATCCATGCTTAGTGCGCTTATTCAGTACCTTGTGCCCTAGACGCACAATTCTCTTCTTATCATTGAAAAGATCATCCTATGCCACTAATGCTGCCAACTGGTTGTTGTAATACATTTGCACACAACAACAGGAAGATCATGCTCGGTTGTCGCAATACATCGGCATCACCCGAATTTGCGCACGAGCAACATGAAGATCGTTCCTAAGCTCCTGAAGCTATTTTGCTTCATACCCAAAGCAATTCTATTTCATTTACTGCAGCTGACAGAAGTCAGATCCCATAGTAAGAGAAAAGTCTGCTTCTTCGACTTCCTCGATATAGCAGCTCTACCCACGGATGTACTTCTTCGACTCCTCGATATAGCAGCTCTACCCATGGATCTACTTCTTCGACTTCCTCGATATAGAAGCACTACCCATATAGAAGATGTAACATCTCCTTTCTCTCCTTCTGAGCACCAATTGGCATCCCTGAAGCCTTCTACCCCTGCAAGATAATCGATGTAATGCATCCTTCTGAGTCCCTGAGAGATATCCCATTACTTTCTTCACAGCTTTCCAAAGATCAACACTTAGATTGCTCGTGAACCGACTCGACATGCCTGTAGCAAAAGCTATGCCAGGCCTGGTTGTACCTATAGACTATATTAAACTCCAAATGATGCTTGAGTACACCAATTTTCTGACACTTCTCTAGGATCTGGTTTCAGATTTTAATCACACTTGTAAGGAGTATCGATCCTTGGAAGATCCAGATATCCAAGCGTGTGAGCAACATCTTTGTTCTAGTGACACATCAGTATGTCATCTACATAGAAACAAACGATGACTCCTTTATCATCAACGAACTTCGTGTAATCATACATATAAGTCCCGCTGGTCCTGTAGCCATTTGATCTGTTGACTAGGTCAATATTCTCATACACAGATTGGGAGCTTGCATCAGGTCGTATATGGATTTCACCAATCCTGTAGACTTTGTCTTCAAAACCATGAATGACAAATCCATTTAGTTGTTGCTTGAGAATCCCTCATGTAATATCCCTATCCAAAAATATTGTCTTGACATTCATTTGATAAAGAATCAGCTTTATGAATAGAAGTCCCGATCATCGTCATCCTGACAGTTTACTATAGCATATGTGTCAAACTCATCAATCTCCTGTAGCCTAGCCTCAAACTTTATCAACAATTCCTTGGGCCTTCGTCTTCTTCTTCATCTAGAATATTCGATGGGTTTAGCTCCTTCATGCAGATTCACTAACACCCAACTATAATTGAATATTATGGAGTCAATCTTATCATTGTCTCTCTCCTCCAGAAGATCGCATCTTTGGACTTCATCACCTTATCAGCCTCCATGTGATGGATGATAAAGTTATCTCCAAAATATTTCGGCACTCTCACTTGCTTTGCTAACAGTGTAACGAATACTGGTTCTAGTGTTATCTCATCTACGACAACCTTCCCTTAGATAACTCCTTCTTTGGAAGTACTTGCTTCTTCAGTACGAACAATGTTCTCCGGAACATCTGCGAGAAAAATGTTCTTATCCCTAGAAAACTTGTCTTCAAAAAATTCTGCGTCATGAGACTCAAGAGACGAATAATATAATATCAAAGGATCTTTGAGCGCAGCTTTCAATAACTTATCCCCAAATACGGTCTTCTTGGTCTTCGTCCCTGGCTTCTGAATCTTGATATCCAGAAGCTTCACATGAACCAGACACCCTCAGACTCGAATGACATTCAAGTCAGGTTTGACCTTGAACCAGTAATGTCACGGCCCGTACTCGAATATTCGGGCATGAGTACAAGGGCCACACCCAACCTACGCTGCAGTATCGGCGATAGAACACTGTCAAGTACCCAATAAAATATCTTAAAAATTATATGATCCACTAAATTAACATGTACTCAAATCACATACGACTAAGGAAGATATGAAACAAAGATAGCAACAACTCTAAATAATGTAGAATCTATAAAATGATCATACATATCAAGAAATGTATCTGAGACATATCCGATGAATAAGACATAAATCTAGATAAAGAATATGGCCTAGAGCTCTCCAGAGGTCAATTCACGATCAAAGGTATATCGAGTTCTTTCATCAAGAAGTCCAGAGTGTGTGGCATAACATTACCTAAAAAATAGTTATCCAGTCAGGATTGGAGCAAAATACACGTCTAATAACAGTTCCAGTAAATGATAAAGACTATGTAACAGTATATAGCGAGAATATACAAGATAAGATGATATGTACATAAAACGTAACATATATGGAAATACTGTAAATAAATGGGAGAACAGGAATCATCATGTATAATAATTATGTGAGTGAGTACTAGTTTCAACATGTGATCGGCTTAGGAACTTGTACGAAAATTTATGGCCTGGTTAATCATACATGTGGTGTATGATTAACACTCACCGAAAACAATGTCATGCATGGGAAGGGCATTATCACATATCTACACTACTACTCCCCGCCCCCGACTGGTACAGTGGACCCAACTATGGTACGTTATGACACGAGATACTCTGAGAAGTTAGCTAATCCTCCCAGGAATAGATATCTATACAATGCAGAAGAACAACAACGGGACATGCACAAGGTATACCAAGACATATGGGAGTAACATCTCATTATGGGATCCGAAAATACCAATCCATGTAACAATCATGTCAAGAAATCAATGATATCTACACTAAATACAAGAAACATAGAAAATATCATAAGCAAGAAATTATCAGAGAATGTACTCGCCTCAATTAAGTTGAAGTCGACATGTATGTCACGACCCGCACCCAGTATAACGGCACGAGACCGTGGGCACGTCCAGCCTATGCCGCAGTGTCAGCGGTAGAACGCTGTGCTAGGTCTCAACAACATCTAACACAATATAAAGTACCTGTCAATATAAACTCTCCGTACGGAGGACAATCTCAGAAGATACCACTCAATCACCAAAACTAAGGGAAAATAACAACATGATATAGACTTGATAGAAAGATATCAAAGTACAATACTATCCAGGAGAGAAATAAGTCAAGTGTTATCATTACATCCCAAAGTAGAATACTATTTATATAACTCATGAAAGATAACTGAAAACAAAACCAGACAACATCCTAGCAATCTACTCCAAGCACTGCTAGTGTCTCCTCTAGGCTAGATGGATCCTCCAAGTTCTCTGCAAAATTTTGTCTACATATCCAGTCAGGATTGGAGCGAATACATAACTCTGAAAGCAGTTTCTGTAGTGTCCCGTCCCGCTCAGTCAATCGGAGGAATAGGAACGCCGACGACGTTCGAACTTAGCCTTGCAACGGCTGCTCAAAGACATCGCTCGGTCGAGACGACCGCTCGCTCAGGTGGGGTAGTTTCGGTGAACTTGCCTCATCTTAGCCTTCACATAATAAATCGCATGTTTTCAACTTGCACAAGTAGGCTTAATAATAAAAGAGATGAATCCACATAGCTAAAGGGAGTAATCCCGACGGGTCAAATTGAGTTAGAATATTAAAAGGTCCAACGGTCGGCTTAGAGTTGGTGCACAGTGTGCTTTAAAAATGACACTCGGTCCTTCGTCCATGGCTTGGGAGAAGGAAAAGTTGGTCTTCGCCACAAGCTAAGAGTTAGCCAAATTCATAGGCGTCGCCCGCATAAATGCTTCATAAAGCATGTACGGTCTCTTCGCCCAAGGCGTGGCATAGCCTCTGCTCGCCGACGGGTTAAGTTGTATTGCACGGCTTGTGGCATAAGTCTAGGCACCTCAAATAACTTGGTTGTTCAAGTCGAACGCGTGCACGGCACATTCCCACAATGCAAGCCTTGACGCAGCCTTTGCTCATCAAGTTGTTGCGAAGTAAGTTAGGCAAGTTATGTTAGGCTATCGGAGTGGTAGCAAGCACGGTCCTACGAGTTCTACGGTTGGGTATAACCACATAGTCTTACGGTCTCAAGGCCCGTCATATAAAGTATGACTTGGGCGATAGCGTCACATAGATCGAAAGTCGGTTTGAGGCACGATGCACGGACTTAGTGTTTAAGGCATGAACCACGGTTGATTCAATGAGTTTTGGAGAAAGGACTATCGAATAGGCATTGAGTTGAATGAAATGATATGGTAACATGGAAAGAAATATGCTCGCGGCTATAGGTCGGCGAGGCGGTCTCAGAAGAAAGAAGTATGCTCGCGGCTATAGGTCGGCGAGGCGGTCTCAGAAGAAAGAAGTAGCATGACTGTGTGAGACGTCAGTTTGAGTCGAGTCTTGTATGGTCATGGACAACTTGTCGACAAGGTGGGTCGTTTCCCTGTACGACAACCCGGCGGCCACGGGACCGTTGCGGCTGCGATTGGAAACGAGTAATTAGCTGTGCTGGACACAGGTTAGACGGGGACTTGCAGCGGGGCTAGCTACCTTGCGCTGAAAGGGCACCCGTCTAACAAAAGCTAGAGGAGTCCATGATGGCCCTGGGAGTCAGTAACCAATTCATATAGATGTGTCGGCACGGGCGGCAATCCGCGTGTGTGCTTTTGGATTGAGTTGAGTTATTGAATGTGTGTACAGTTAGAACACAAATGTTCGGGCCTAAGAATGGCTACAACATAGGCGACGTGCTTCGATAAGAGTTGTGGCGTCGAGTCTTAAGATGTTGGCATAGAGTTGCATAAGTTGGATTTGAGTTGTCTTGAGTGACTCTTAGTTCACATGTCTTGATTGGGTCTGTCGGTGATCGAAGTAGCAAGGGCCGCAAGGCGGCGATATGGTTAAGTCACATTAAGTTACGAGGCACGGTATGATGGATTTGAAGCACGGTCACACGGAAATGGAGCCTCATCGCATAGTTGCGCCTCAGATTATGGCCGTAAGGCAAACATGACTTGATAGGTTAACGTTGAATTTTGCAAGAACGGGATGGTCTAACAATACAAAATAGGCAAGGCGTTGGTCATAAAACTGATCCTAAGGCAAGACTAGAAAGACAATTGATAAGAAGGGACTGTGTTGCACAAAAGTAAATCAAACGTGTTGGTTTTGTATGGGTGGGCGAGGAGCTCATTCCACCAGTACAGTTGAGTACTGACACCCACATAGTTTTTATGTGCAGGCACAGGTAGAAGCTCGTGGCGCGGAGCTCGTTTGGATGCGTCGAGGCACGGAGTTCCTTGACGATTCGAAGCGTGTAGCCGCATGGAGTCAAGACTTATACGGGACATAATGTATGGACGTCGCCTTCTGAAGCTTCCGCTGGTTCAAGACTCGTATTGAGAGATGAGAAAGAGCTGAGTGACTTGTAATGTGAGTTGAGTGAGCTTGAGAGACTTGTAATCTTGGCCTTGCGCCCATTGTAATCTTTGTTTCAATATCAATAAAAGAGTGTTTTGCAATGACTTGTGTTTTGTTCTAATTTCTGCTGCTATTCTTCAATGTCTCTGCATGGGACTTCTGTGCGACGACCCCGTCGCAGCCGCTAAAATCGGCTGTTATGTAACCCGCCTTGCACGAGCGCAATCTAGGCTCATGCGGCATCACGCCTTAGCGAGGACGATCGCTTCTACGGGTGCGGGGCATGACATAATGGTATCAGAGCACGGCTTTACGTCCTTGGACTATCGATTGAATTCTTTAACTCTGTTGTTTCCGCAAACTCTGAATTGTTGCTTCTGCAAAGTTGATATCGTTGGTGAGCTCTCTCTCAAATGTCCCATGGGATATCCATATAATAAGTCTATCTATTTTGCAAAACGTAGGAGAACATTTTTTGTCAAAACAAAAGGATGGTTTGCGTAAGCACGATTGGCTAAGTCGGGCAGGGCATATACACCAAAGATTGTGTCGACCATAGCAATGTCGAGTACGGGATTCGTAATATTTCGAGCTAGAATGAGTTGAACTCGATTGAGTAAAGTGAGATGACTATCGATAGGTGTGCTATCGAGCGACGATATCGTCGGTGCGATATAGATGAGCATGCTTGGAAATTGAGGAATGGTTTGAACGAAAAACTTGATGAAGTCGATTGTGATTCGAATGATAGTTTTGAGGATTTGTCAAATGACTTCATTTTTGAGTGGTGTATGCGATAGCTTCAGGAATGTCGATCGATTGAGGATGAGGGGTGTCAGTGAGTCTATCAGCAAGTATCGTGTCATGCAAAGCCTTAGATTGAGTATCATTGAACAAGTTATAGTCTTAAGATTTGACGATGTGTGATTCGACCAACCTAGAAATTGACGCGCACGGAACGTGCACGGGATTGAGGATTACGCAAGTATGAAACACGAAAATGAGCGAGTAGATGAAATCGAATAGAGGAAAAGTTAAGGCGTAGCAAATGGATGACTTGATCGAGGAAAATTGATACGGATCGTATAGAGAAAGTTAGCACGATGGGAAGATAGCGTGCATGAAAAGTTAAATTTTGAAGTTACGCAATGACTCTGAGGATTGGAATGGATGTCGTTCGATGATTGAGTTAGCAAGAATGATGCGAATTGAGGAAATACGTTGGTCAATGACTTAAGATAAAGGGATAATGATCGAACTTGAATTTGAATGTTGAGGAGATTATCCAGTCGAACGATGGCATCATTCGCACGACTCGAAATTGGTTGCGAAGGAAGATCGTCAGGTTACACATATCGTCGATGGTATTGAGGCGTATCAAGGATCGATATGCGATAACTCGGGAGTACTCTGACTCGGCAGATGACGATCGTGCAAGTGTTATTGTTCGGTTGGGTGTTATACTTAGGATTTTGATTGAGATGAATGTTGGATGAAAATAAATGTGTCTTGAGGGTTACGCGGATAACTACAGCGTCGACATTCTTGTCTTGCACGAGTGCAACTCTAGCCTCGTACATACGTCGCGTCGAATTTGGGGCGATCGTTCCACGTGAGCGTTGACATGGTGATTCATGTCGCAGGAATGATCGAACTCGAAAAAATCAGGACGCGGCAACGTTGATTGTCTCGACTTGTTGGTTTGATGCGAAGGAAAATTCGAGGATGTTAGGACTTGCTATTGATGAATGAAATAAACTTGAAGATTGAGTAGGTCCAATCCGCGCATCGAGAATGAATTAGCCTAGATGCAAAACAAAGAGTTACGTCCCAATGAGGATAATTATCCCGCGGGAGCGTGCATGGTGATTCATGCCCACCGTGGTAATCTGACTCGTGTGAGATCGGGGCGCAACATATTGTTAAGCTAGACGACCTCATGATCGATTACGTGAATTGGAATAGATGACTTAGGAAATATGAAATGTAAAATTTTGGTTAGCGATGAATTGCGTCATAGCGTGCTTGAATTGAGAAGGATTGATAGGCGAACTATATCGAACGTGTTTGAAGGGATAGACTATACAAGATGACTTATTGAATGAGCGATTTTGATATGTCGTAAAATTGGTTGAACATGAGTTGTCATAGGATGGCTTTGCTGAATGACTCGGACCCCATGCGACGAATGTTGGGATGTGTGTAGGAAATCTATGCTCGAAGTTTAGAAATCGGAGTGATGCGAGCTTGGGTAGAAAATCCTGTACTATCAATTTGGTTTGACCTTAGGATGGGGTCAGTGTTGATATTATTGTTTGGAAACTATGATTCCAATACTGACGGAAAGACATAGCCTAGCGGTTAGGCGGACGTTCGGGTGCAGAGCGATAGGAATTGTGGAGGCACCACTCACGAGGCTCGGTTGACATGCACGTATATCAGGGACGCCCGAATATGTGCACGATCCGACTCGAGTGGTGATGGTGGATTCTCTATCACGAGGCTTGGCTAAAATGCATGTATTTTGGGGACGCCTAGAATATGTGCACGATCCAACCAAGTGATACGTTGAATTCGAGTGAGACTTGAGGAACGGGAGAGTGTCGAGGATTTTGAAATCGTGAGTTGTGAAGAAAGGATTGATGGTAGCACGAGCGTGGCTCGGATTTGAGGAAACGCATAGGAGAAGTGTGTACGAGAGTCCTTGAATGTTGAGTAAAGTGATAAGTCGATAAGTGTACTCAGTTAGTTTCGACGAAACTTTTTCTGAGTGGTGTATGATGTAGTGCCCCGTCCCGCTCAGTCAATCGGAGGAATAGGAATGCCGACGGCGTTCGAACTTAGCTTTGCAACGGCTGATCAGAGACATCGCTCGGTCGAGGCGACCGCTCGCTCAGGTGGGATAGTTTCAGTGAACTTGCCTCATCTTAGCCTTCACATAATAAATCGCATGTTTTTAACTTGCACAAGTAGGCTTAATAATAAAAGAGATGAATCCACATAGCTAAAGGGAGTAATCCCGACGGGTCGAATTGAGTTAGAATATGGAAAGGTACAATGGTCGGCTTAGAGTTGGTGCACGACGTGCTTTGAAAATAACACTCGGTCCTTCGTCCCGTGGCTTGGAAGAAGGAAAAGTTGGTCTTCGCCACAAGCTAAGAGTTAGCCAAATTCATAGGCGTCGCCCGCATAAATGCTTCATAAAGCATGCACGGTCTCTTCGCCCAAGGCGTGGCATAGCCTCTGCTCGCCGACGGGTTAAGTTGTATTGCACGGCTTGTGGCATAAGTCTAGGTACCTCAAATAACTTGGTTGTTCAAGTCAAACGCGTGCACGACACGTTCCCACGGCGCAAGCCTTGACGCAGCCTTTGCTCGTCAAGTTGTTGCGAAGTTAGGCAAGTTATGTTAGGCTATCGGAGTGGTAGCAAGCACGGTCCTACGAGTTCTACGGTTGGGTATAACCATATAGTCTTACGGTCTCAAGGCCCGTCATATAAAGTATGACTTGGGCGATAGCGTCGCATAGATCGGAAGTCGATTTGAGGTACGATGCACGGATTTAGTGTTTAAGGCATGAACCACGGTTGATTCAATGAGTTTTAGAGAAAGGACTATCGAATAGGCATTGAGTTGAATGAAATGATATGGTAACATAGAAAGAAATATGCTCGCGGCTATAGGTCGACGAGGCGGTCTCAGAAGAAAGAAGTATGCACGCGGCTATAGGTTGGTGAGGCGGTCCCAGAAGAAAGAAGTAGCATGACTGTGTGAGACGTCAGTTTGAGTCGAGTCTTGCATGGTCATGGACAACTTGTCGACAAGGTGGGTCGTTTCCCTGCACGGCAACTCGGCGGCCACGGGACCATTGCGGCCGCGATTGGAAACGAGTAATTAGCTGTGCTGGACACGGGTTAGGCGGGGACTTACAGCGGGGCTAGCTACCTTGCGCTAAAAGGGCACCCGTCTAACAATAGCTAGAGGAGTCCACAATGGCTCTGGGAGTCAGTGACCAATTCATATAGATGTGTCGGCACGGGCGGCAATCTGCGTGTGTTCCTTTGGATTGAGTTGAGTTGTTGAATGTGTGTACAGTTAGAACACAAATGTTTGGACCTAAGAATGGCTACAACATAGGCGATACGCTTCGACAAGAGTTATGGCATCGAGTCTTAAGATGTTGGCATAGAGTTGCATAAGTTGGATTTGAGTTGTCTTGAGTTTAAGTCAGGAAACGCCGCAAGACAAAGTTGGTCGAGTGACTCTTAGTTCACATGTCTTGATTGGGTCTGTCGGTGATCGAAGTAGCAAGGGCTGCAAGGCGGCGATATGGTTAAGTCACATTGAGTTGTGAGGTACGGTATGATGGATTTGAAGCACGGTCACACGAAAATGGAGCCTCATCGCGTAGTTGCACCTCTGATTATGGCCGTAAGGCAAACACGACTTGATAGTTTAACGTTGAATGTTGCAAGCACGGGATGGTCTAACGACACAAAATAGACAAGGCGTTGGTCATAAAATTGATCCTAAGGCAAGACTAGAAAGATAATTGATAAGAAGGGACTGTGTTGCACAAAAGTAAATCAAACGTGTTGGTTTTGTATGGGTGGGCGAGGAGCTCATTCCACCAGTACAGTTGAGTACTGACACCTACATAGTTTTCATGTGTAGGCACAGGTAGAAGCTCGTGGCGCGGAGCTCGCTTGGATGCGTCGAGGCACGGAGTTTCTTGACGATTCGAAGCGTGCAGCCGCATGGAGTCAAGACTTATACGGGACATAATGTATGGACATCGCCTTCCGAAGCTTCCGCTGGTTCAAGACTTGTATTGAGAGATGAGAGAGAGCTGAGTGACTTGTAATGTGAGATGAGTGAGCTTGAGTGAGCTTGAGAGACTTGTAATCTTGGCCTTGCGCCCATTGTAATCTTTGTTTCAATATTAATAAAAGAGTGTTTTGTAATGACTTGTGTTTTGTTCTAATTTCTGCTGCTATTCTTCAATGTCTCTGCATGGGACTTCTGTGCGACGACCCCGTCGCAGCCGCTGAAATCGGTCGTTATGGAACCCGCCTTGCACGAGCGCAATCTAGGCTCGTGCGGCATCATGTCTTAGCGAGGACGATCGTTTCTACGGGAGCGGGGCGTAACAGTTTCAATGCATGGTAGGAAATATAGAATGAGCAATAGAATAGAATACATGACGTGCTGTAAAAGAAATACAGGAATACAGGAGATATAGATAAGTAAACTGAGTACATGAAATAGAATAGAGAATCTAAGAACTGTAATAAATATAAGTGTTTCAGAGCACAAAATGGTTATGTGATTGGTTTAGGTTGCACATGAGTAATCTACGGTAACTCCACTATACGTGAGGGTATGATAGACATATACATGAGTACACTAGAGGGGTTTAATCACATAACCACTTCTACTCCCCCTACCCTAAATCAATACACAAGGATCCGATCAAGTTACGTTACATACATGATTGTTAGTTATACATGAAGCACATGTGAGCACATGAGAGTACATGAGAGTACATGAGTGTACATGAAGAATACGAGTACAAGGAGTACGTGATGCACATGATAAAGTGTATGAACATGAAATACCCGATGCACCTGATGAGGGGAGAACATCTCATGACAAGATCCATATAGTACCAATCCGTGTTAACAACGTGTCAGCATCAAGTAAAGTAGTCTAGAGCAGGCAATATAGATACTATCATGAATGAAAATCAACAGAGAATGTACTCGCCTGATATCCTGAGCAACAACTGTGTATTGGTATCCGAACTGGAGTCACAAAGACCTATTATGAGAAGTATAGGTTACAGAGTGTTCTAGATTAAATAATTGATTTAATTATGATATTTACATGCTGCTAGGCCGTATCTAGGTCAATGAAGTCTATCCTAGTCAAATAGTCCACTATTGGTCAAACTTGGTTTGTTGGCCTATTCTAGGTTATTTGGCTAAGAGGCTATTAGTGCTAGTGTCAAGAGTGGTAACAAAACCATAATCAAATCCCAGAATTTAACCACCAATTCTCATATATATATAATATATCCTATATGATCACCTATAGAGTATAATACTTATAACCCACTACATATCATGTCACCCTTATTTCATATACCTATAACATATGTATATACTTCACATTGGTATATCTAACTGGTAACCATATATACATATATATATATATATATATATATATATATATATATATATATATATTATACCTCCCACTTACAAAGTACATTACCCAACTCTTATCCCCTACAAACATTGCACTTTATATAACATACATAGATATAGCATATATATGCATTGTCATAGGAATTGGGCATATGAATCTATGGTACTGAACTCACATCATAAAACCTGATCTTAGGGTGTAAAGAGTGAACGTTTAAGTTCAATAGGAATGGATAAAATGGAATGATCAAACATGCTAACTGGAATTTGGAAACAAATATAAGAAATGGGTTGATACTCTAATGGAGTATAAAAACAGAATATGGTTTCTATTACTGGAACACATGTTCCTAACTGAGCAAAAGGCCAGAACAGTCAGGTATGAATTTATAAGCTGTCACACAAATCCTGAGGAACAGAACCAAGAGATATGGGCTAATGCAAGTATTCAAGGGAGCCAAAGGTTGAACACCTAGATAGGGCTAACCCAAGCCAGGACCTATTCACGTTCAGTTGGAACTCTGAACATGGGATATCTTGATTGGACTTAAATAGGAATGGTCATTTATATTAAAGGATCAGATCAAGTTACATTGGACAGAATCTAACCTCTAACTGAAACATTCATTTATGTTGAACAAAATGCAGGGGCAGACACAAGAAATAGCAGGGCAAACAATTAGGATTGAAGTAACTGAACTACATAAGTCTGATACTCTAAGGAGAACCCTGCTACTTAAGGCAAGAAGGGTCTGAACATTAAAAAAAAAATCTTAGACTAACCATCTAGTGGATTGAACATCTAATAGGACAGGACAAGATGGAGAACAGTTAGTCTAATACTGATCTTAATCATGAATGGCCAGATACTAACACTATTAAGGGATGCAAATATTGATGTCAAGAAGTGAGTATTATAAAATGTGAAGTCTGATTAGCCTAAGGTAGATAGGGCAGAACACGGCTATATGAATGTATCCCTGCATTCCATAATACCTGGACAGTACATGACGATACAAGGTCATATGGTAAAGTAGACTAATCAATATTAATGAGGAAGCAATTGCATCCATCTGAAACATAATGAATACAAGAAGACTGAACCCAGTTGGCTCCCTATCCTACTGCTATAGTGAGGATATGAAGACTGATACATGTATTAGGATTTAGGGCAGATACCTTGAAGGTAAGGGACTGGGTTTAAAGTAAAACAATACTTGGACCTTCAACTGAATGGTCTGAATCATGAATGAATTAGGACATCAAGCAGAGACCATACATTTCTGGTATCAGGAGCAGTGAATCAATATTAGCTTTTGTATTCTATAGGATACATCCAATCCATTACTTGACACAGAAGTCCAAAGAGGACTGGGATGTAACCTCAAGGACTGAACACTTAAGGTATTAAAGAACTAAACTTAAAGATGCATTGGAGTGATGTGGACATAACATCTAATCAGAATTTGGACTGTACTTGTGTTCAGGGGACTGATCTAATGTGCACTTCCAGGTGGTCTGAACAATGGGACAGAACAATAACAAGAGGAAACAATACAATATGTGCCTACATCAATAATATCTAAACTAATCATATGGATAGGCAAGGAAATGAAGTGGTGATCAGTTAATTCGAAGAATGAAAGGTTTAGATGGCTTCCTACTGTGACTGAACAAAGCTCACCAAGGATTGATCTATAGGTTAAGGTTAAATGGACTGAACTTAAGAATTTCCAAACCCAAGCTCATCACTCAACCACTGATCTATCATTCATTAGGACTGAACTCATATGAAGGATGGACATGTAATGATCTCATACTAGCAGTTGTGGTGGACAGTACAGGTACAAGGGTGGTTGAGGGTTCTACAATATTACAACTGATACTAAGGAAAGGGAATCAATATGACTGATACAAGTTGATATGGACAGATACTTCCCATAAGGAGGACAGAACAAACTCCCATACTGGGCATTATGCATAACTCGAGCCTCTTCCTACCTCAATTCACTGTATGAATGAATAAGATGGGCTAAGGTATAGAGAGATGGGGACATAACCATAAGATGGATGCATGACACATACTACATACTTTTCATTAAGGCTATGGAGTATGATTCCTAGAACCCTTACCAACCATATGATGCTTATGGATGTATGGATATCTCTGATATGCAACTAAAGCTATATGGAATTGGCTAATGGTCAGAACAATATAGTGAATGCAATGATCTCTAAGTTAGGGATAGACCAATACGATAGGGGTCAAGATACTTAACATATGGATGGAACAGGTAATGAAGGAGAGGGGACTGGTACATGGAGTATCAGAAATGAGGAGTGCAGGCATCACAATGTGGCTGAAATCAAATAGGAATGGACATGAGTATAATACGAATGCATGGAAGCCATGCTATACAGTGAATCATTGGAGTATCTGAGCCAACAGATGTGAAAAGAGACTGGACCTATGGAGTACGCAGGACCATCTAATGGACAACTGATTCTTCCCTAAATAGAACCTATATGCAGGACAATATGTTTATGGACAGAGCTTATAAACATGTTGTGAACAGAAAATAAGATGAACATGTGCTTAACATTGGGGGGTTTAACAAACCAAAGTGGACTAAACAATGGAGGAATGCAGCACAGTAATGATTTTGATGGTTCAACTGTCTAGAAATGGACTGCTCCAACACAATGAGCGGAACACATCTAATGCCAAGCCCTTAATCCATATTTGATCAATCAAACCAAACTCAAACCACAAGTTAACATCCTACATTGCTAACACATAATATAGCCAATATAGAAACCTAAATAAAACTGAAATTTATGTATCAAAAACCCTAAGAGTCATTTCACCAAACACTTGATGTGCGTATTCAATACAGTGCGATACACCCGCGATACACACCTCAAATGGATCCAAAAATGACCCAAGGAAAACCTAATGCAAAGGGGGACCCTACATGGATGCATCTATACCAATTAAAGGAATTTAGAGGGTTTAGAGGACTCTTACCACTTGGGAGATGGATTCCCAAGGAACAAATCTCTAGTTCTAATCTCCTCTACGCTCCAATGGCCAAATTTCTCCAATAATCTCTCAACTATCCAATAGAGGCTTCCCCTCTTCAAGGAGAAGAGTTTGCAATTGATTTGGGGCAATTTGGATGAGAAATGAATGTAGGAGCAATTTAGGGGAAACTCCTAAAATTAGGGCTTGAAATGAAATGGAAAGAGGAAGAAGATGAAGTGGTGATTTAAATAGGGAGGGGCGGCTATGTGGGCCGGCCATGGTTGTGATTCTAGGGCTTTAGGTCCATAGGAAAATGTCCAAGGAGCCCCTCTAAGTTGTCATGACAAGTTCTAAGGAAGGGATCTATTCTAACTTAGTGTTTTAAGTCAATAAATGAATCCTAAGTGGTTTTAACTTGATTAGAGACTTAACTAACTAATTAGAGGTCAATTTAAGGTTGTCTAATCTCACTAACTACGTCTTCCTTGGTCATTATCACGCCCCGATTCCGGAGGATCGAAAACTAGCCACTGGACATGATGCCGTACAAGTCTAGATTGCACTTGTACAAGGCAAAACTATTACAGTTCCTGGTATTTCTCAGAAAACAGCGACAGCGCAGCAAAACCAAGCAGATAAATTGAAGTCACAACAAGATATGAAGGAATGTATCTCTTTGTTGATATTTGAAATTGATTACAAGACTTGCAGCCGAATACAGAGTTTACAACAGATTACATGACTCTTGAATAGCCAACTGAATATATATTTGCCATTTAGGCTTTTACAACCGAATATGTCGACTTCGTGTACAATCTCACTGGTACAACTAAGTTACATTGTTCCATTTATTATGTCCCGTATAGCAGAAGGCATCGTCTTGAAAGAAGAGCTTCTACGCACCCATCTGATTTATTGATGCCAAGCACTGATCAAACGATTTCCCCATACACAAGTACCTGTAATATTGCCCACAACGTGGGTCAGTACATCATCAATGTACTGACGAGTGGTGTTGGCCTAACTCACCTAAGAAGACAACACTAAGTAATCATGTTATAGAACATTATTAAAAGTGGTCTTTCTCGTTGCCTTTGGGTCAATTAGCAGTTCTTTCTCGTTGCCTTTGGCTCTTACCACTGTGGGTGTAGTGATGTTAATACTTAAACTTCTTCAAATCTGGTTTTGTATTAAACATTGTGATCCTTCTATCTATTCCATTTCGTGTTGATTCTTTCTCCTAGATATTTTTGTGATTTGGGTTGTATCCTTCTGAGATTGTCCTCCGTTTGGAGTATATTATACTGTGTTTAGTTTTTGATTGAGACCTAGGACAGTGTTCTACCGCCGACACTGCGGCGTAGGCTGGACGTACCTACTGTCTCGTGCCCTTTCATTGAGTGCAGGTCGTGACACAATTTTTGGGACTTAGCATCTGTTTTAGCATGCGTTCATTCGGACATAATTCAAGCATACTCTCTGTCCAGTTCTTGGGTCTTATTATTTGTGTTACCATCTATCCATCGAGTTAAGGCTCAATATACTCATCGCCCAAGTATTTGGGACTTTTCCTTCACCCGTCAAGTATTTCATTGTAAAGCATGCAAGCATACAATTCATTGAAATGATTTGAAGCACACAATTCACAAATGTTTTGCAACAGTTTTGGGTCTTGTGAGTAATTATCTTTCATTACCTTCCGACTTTAAAACAAGGTGTTATTCAACAACTCAACGAGTAACATAGCATACAGTCCTTTTATTAAGCGTGAAGCTAAAGGATCTTCGAAGGGTTTAACACTACTCACATTCATAGGATGATTCCCGCCTCGATCACGTAGCCTTCCAAGCGATCCTTCGCATATTCCCAAGTCCAATAGGGCTTCATCGAACCAACATCCATCATAAGGCATCTCGTGGGTCGGGGCACTACAGTCATGGCTAATCATCTAATCAATATGGTTCTAAGGTTTTACCAAATTTAATCACTAACACAATTATTTAATTAAATAATAATCAAATAATCAAATTCACAAAAAGTTCAAAAATACAATCATTTTAGAAAAGTGGTAGTTACAATATACGACACGAACATGTCGCCACAGAATATGTACCGATGCTATGCTCTACAAGATGGTCCCAAATAATGACACAGACAGTTCCATTGAGTCAAGAATAGTCTGAATAACCCAAATTGGTATGTAGAAGTCCAGGTCCAGAGTTGGCACGATTATCGAGATGAAATAGATCTAGAAGTAGAAAACGATTATATTAGTCATGATTTAAGAGATAATTAAAGGAATTTGATCAAAAGGAATTTGATTTAAGAGATTAATCACGAGCCCAACTATATTTGAAAATACTTATTTAGAAAATATTTATATCCATTTAGAACTATATTTTTATTAACCATGGTACTTTTAATTAAGTATTTTGAAAATATAGAAAAAAATTATTTTAGTACTAAAACTCTAATTTTTTTTAAATATGACTTTATGTCAAAACATGATAATAGCATTTTAGAAATATTTATATATATTTTATATAATTTCCAAACAACAATACTATTAATAACAATATTACTAATAATAATATCAATAATAAATAATATTATATAAATACTAATACTGATAAGATAATAATAGTACATAACATTATCATTTTGGCAATATAAAATAATTATAAATATTGGTGATAATAATACTACTTGCAACAATCTATATCTATTTAAAAATTAACATCCCAAAATATTTTTATCAAAACAAAACCCAAGGCCCACAAATTATCATATTAAATTAGCCCTGTAAGTCCAAACCTATTTAGATTATAGAACCCCTGGGGCCTTGAGCCCATGCCCAACAAATTCCAAATTTTTGTTATAACCCATATCAATACTTATTATTTAGACCTACTTATACAGCCCAGAAATCGGGTCCAATGGCTAATACATATATTATTATATAAATCTAATTTATAAAATATGTCCAAACATTTTCTTATATAATCTCGGTCCATACAAATTTGTTAAGATTACATTAATGGGTTTGAGCCCATATTTTAAATAAAGAGTTCAAATCATAAATTTTACTTACTTTGCTAGCTATATAAGCCCAAAATTACGAATCTTATAAAACCGTTTCGAAAAACCAATAACTCGATAATCATAAATATAAAAAATCTATAGCATATCGCGATTGAAAAATATATTTCATATAGCTAATCAAAATTCATGATTTTTAAGGATTTAGGAAAATTTAAAAATATAATTTTAAAAATTCGAGAAAATTTTAGAATTCGGTTAACGAAGATTACAAATCTACCCTCCTTAAAGAAATTTCAACCTCGAAATTTAAGATTAGCATAGTCAGAAGAAGAATCAAGACATGATGGAGAGTACAAACAATATCTTAGGCACGATCATAGAATGACAGCTTTGACACGATCAAGATAATCAATTCAAAACACTTAGGCACGGCAAATTATTTTAGCACGAACTATTCATGACTAAAGAATCTAAATCGTTTAGTTATGATCAAGATAGAATCAAAATTTAAGTATAGCACAATCGATAGAATCTAGGCTCGATAAAATCAATTTTAAAGTCACACATGCATGATCAAAATCAAGACTTGGTATGACCAAAGATAAAATTTTGGCACGATCAAGATTCGAAGTTAAAGTCTTATAGGCATGATCAAAAAAAATCTAATGAACAATATTACTTAAGTCGTTAATAACGATCAGATCTCGAACGTGATTTAGAATTTAGAAATGATTTAAATTCACTTGGCACGATTTAGGATGAAGTTAAGAAAATTAAAATCTAGGTATGATTTGGAATAATCTAAGCACGAACAATACTAAAATCAAAATTTAGGCATGAATAGAAAATTGTTCAAACATGATCAAAATCTAAATTCTAGCATGACTAGGTTCATAATCAATCATATAATCATGATCGAGGATCAAAATTTTGGGCACGATTTAGGGATAAAATTAATACACGATCATTAAAAATTACGACCATTAGAATCAAAGTCGTCTAGTCATGCAAGGTCATCTAGGCATGACCAACATAAAAATTTAGACTAAATCCAGTCTTGATTAGAACAGAATGGCATTACTAAGAATTTCATCAAAACTTTAGGCACGAGCAACAATAGGATTGAAGTCTAAGCACGATCAGGATTAAAATCATTGAGTATAGTCAAGAATCTAGAACCTTAGCGCGATAAAGATAACCAAAATCGATTGGTCACAATCAAAGTGGCTCAAAATCAAGTGTTATTGATATTTAGGAAATGATTCAAGGATAAGGAAATCAAATTTCTTTTACTAGGATAGAAAAATCAAAAGATAGGATTTTTCAGAAGGAAGTCAAGGTAATCATCTCACTCTACTTCGACTACTACCAAGGTTATCTGAAGTCCATATTACTACAACCAAAAATCATAATCTTCAGTCGTGAAGATTAAACCCTTCTATAAATACTATAGGTTTGACCTTTATTCCAAAGGCACTACTCATGCAACATACTCTTGTTATAACTCCTCAATTCTTTTTTACTTCCCTCGATTCTGTAATCCATTATCAACTTAGTCATATTGAAATCCAAATTCCTTCACCTTGTCTTTAATTTGGATCAAAAATTCCAAAATCAGGGTTTAATTATTTTTTTTGAACATTGTTCAAGTTTATACTCCTCGTATTAATGCCACTACTATATAAACTTACCTTCACATTTCCTTCAACCTTATGCCTTTATTAGAAGTCCCACAAAAGTCTTTAAATTTTCCTATAATTCTAAATTTTCATTTTCTACCAGGTCTCATTTATTCTCCTACCAATCCTTTATTCAATTTCATATCATCACTACATGTAATTATAACCTATTTTCCATGTGTTTTGGATTCCTAAATTTAGTATCCTAGCTTAATTCAATAATGAAATATCTTAAGAGTTTGTAACATAAAAACATCTAAGTTATCTTAAAATCGAATCGTCCTCGAATATCCTCGTCAGTTTTTTTAATACAACTTCGGTATTTTACAGTCCTCACCATTATTGTATAATCTCCCGTTATTCCTTTTTGAAATCTTTCTACATTCTTTCTTATATGAAGTAACCCATACTCTAAATAATTCTCTAAGTGTAATCATTTCTAAATTGATACTACCGGTCACTTGACTATGTTTCCAATCTTAGTCATATCCTTCTCCCAGTAATTTATCTTAATGTCCAACATTTCGTATACCTACCAAGATCACCACATGATAAATTCTGTCCTTTCCAAGCGAGATGATCACGATACTTCCTCAGCCTCTTCCAAGTAAAGAGATACGATAATTCAAGATATTTCGAAGTATAGCTAACAGGTTTAGATATGAGGTAGTTTGATGGATGTAAATTGGACAGAGTTAATCAAGACGAAGAAAATGAGATTTGGAATTCGCTCTTTCTTATCTGGTCATAACGGAGTCCCTTTCCATTTTCTTGTATTTGTTCAATAAGCAACTTTTCAATCTCTAAGTTGTTCACTTCCATTTAATAATCACTCTCCCTCACCAAACCCTCTTTGTGACTCCAAGTCACTAGTTATCAACTACTGATAAATTTGTTGCCTAATCTTCTTCCTTAACGTTCTTTATCCAATTGGTATCCATGTAAATTCTTTTAGTCTTTTACGTCTAAATTTGTCAGTCTTCTAATATCAAGAATTTTCTTTCACTCTTATCATCCACTAATGTACCCTATGTCATTGGAATTTCCTAATAATGAGATTATAGAAACAAGCAACTTCTAATATTGTTCATAACGCTTAAAATCACTGTTGAATCCTCCTTCCGCCATTATTCATAAAATTTCTTGTGTCATAATTGGTTCCAAGTATTTTATGCTTTCTTTTGCTTTGTTAAATTCTCCAAATAAGTTGTAACCCCTGAGTATCCCTAATCCAATTCTTGATTATCACTCCTGTAAATCTATTCTAGTCCTTCTACCCCTTCTTTTGGCCTCAATGATTCCTTAAAATTTTGGAATTCCCTTCCTTGTAGAAAGTTCGTATCTAGTGCCACTTTCTTGGCTACTCAAACAAAAAAGACAATTTAATATCTCCCTCAATTGCTCTTACCACTGTAAAAGTTATATAGAACTCCTCTTTAATAGTTTCCTTGTCATAAGTCCATACAATACTATCCTCTTAATTGTCAAAATTATAATACATCTATAAGTAATTTCCATCTTATCCATGCAACCCATGTTTCGTTTATCTGAGTTCCTTTGCGACTTTTTGTTTATTTTTCAAACCTATTTCAACAAACCCTAATGCCCTAATTGTAATATCTTGGTCAAAATTTAATTTTCTGGAATATAACCTAAAATAATTCTCAACCCTCATGTATAAGGTCTTGCTAATCCTTTTCTCTTCTCAACCCGAATGGTTATAAGTTCAACTTCTACTCCCTTGTCCCTTCTAGAGTCCATAAAACTCATCTCTATGCAAGAATTGGGTTCGGCAACAAACATGTATTCAAAAGTCAGGATGAGCAAAAGCAAGTAAAAATAGGCTCAATAAGTTTTGAAGTAAGATTCTCAAGGATTATCCCTAGAATCTATCAAGAGATCCTAATATGTGATTGAGTACCAAACCTCCTAAAATATTCTATGACTCAAAATCCTTATCCTAGGACAGGCTCCAAGTAGTATGACTAAGCCTAAGTACTACCACGACTTCAAACTAGTTGCAAAGAATGACCTGCATGAGCCACTGTAAAAACGTGT
The DNA here is from genome assembly GCA_029216955.1 of Iris pallida. Taxonomy (NCBI): domain Eukaryota; kingdom Viridiplantae; phylum Streptophyta; class Magnoliopsida; order Asparagales; family Iridaceae; genus Iris; species Iris pallida. Next base: position 18,095,639 of record JANAVB010026799.1, read on the forward strand.
CACGACCCACACCCGAATATTCGAGCGCGATTACGTGGGCCTCGTCCAGCCTATGCTGTAGTATCGGCGATAGAACGTTGTCAAGTACCCAATAAAATATCTCAAAAGTTATATGATCTACTAAATCAACATGTACTCAAATCACATACAGTTAAGGAAGATATGATCATATATCTACACTACTACTCTCTGCCCCTGACTGGTACAATAGATCCAACCATGGTACGTTACGACACAGAATACTCTGAGAAGGTAGCTAATCCTCCCAGGAATCGGTGTCTATACAATGCACAAGAACAACAACGGGGCTTGCATAGGGTATACCAAGACATACGAGAATAATATCTCATAACGGGATCCAAAAAACCAATCCGTGTAATCATCGGGTCAAGAAATCAAGAATATCTACACTAAATACAAGAAACGTTGAAAATATCATAAACGAAAAATTATCATAGAATGTACTCGTCTCAATTTAGTTGGAGTCGACATGCACGACATGAACGTATCGACACAGAATAGGTACCAATGCTATGCTCCACAAGATGGTCCCAAATAATGATACGGACAGTTCCATTGAGTCCATAATAGTCCGAATAGCCCAAATTGGTATGTAGCAGTCCAGGTTAAGAGTTGGCACAATTATCGAGATGAGATAGAAGTGCATGATCAAGATGTAGAAAACGACTATATTAGTCATGATTTAAGAGATGATTAAATAAATTTGATCAAAAGGAATTTGATTTAAGAGATTAATCACGAGGCCAACTATATTTGAAAATACTTATTTAGAAAATATTTATATCCATTTAGAACTATGTTTTTATTTACCGTAATACTTTTAGATAATTATTTGAAAATATAGAAAAAAAACATTTTAGTACTAAAACTCCAATTTTTTCAAATATGACTTTAAGGTCAAAACTTGATAATAGTATTTTAGAAATATTTATATATATTTTAATATAATTTCCAAACAATAATACTATTAATAACAATACTACTACTAATAATAATATCAATGATAAATAATATTATATAAATACTAATTCTAATAAGATAATAATAGTACTTAACATTATAATTTTGACAATATAAAATAACTATAAATTTTGGTGATAACAATACTACTTGCAACAATCTATATCTATTTAAAAAATAACATCCCAAAATATTTTTATCCAAACAAAACCCAAGGCCCATAAATTATCATATTAAATCAGCCCTTTAAGCCCAAACCTATATAGATTATAGAACCCCCTGGGCCTTGAGCCCATGCCCAACAAATTCCAAATTTCTGTTGTAACCCATACCCATATCAATACTTATTATTTAGACCTACTTATACAACCCAGGGTACCTGTGGAGGGCGAGGATCAGTACATTACACTTGTACTGATGCGTGGCAAATTGAGTTTCTGTCACCACCATATTCTAGAACAAGGATATTTTGGTAAATTTTTTAACTTATTTTAATATCTTAAATTAGTGTATTGAGCTAGTGCCATCAATTGGTGAAACCTTAGAAACTACAATGGTTAGACGTTAGCCATGTTAATAGAAACTTGGTTAGAGAGATTAGATAACTTAAGTTAGACTCTAGTCTAGCTAGAGTGACATTTAGAATCCAATTAGTGATTTAAACATAAGCCACATTGGGCCATTTCCTTAAAGGGCCTTAAAATAACAAATATGAAGGCTTTTTGACATTTGCACTCAAATCTAGCCCTAGCCAACCCCTTGACCGACCATATATAGCCTCCCCTTCCTATTTATAGCCTCCATAGCCTCTTTCTTCCCTCTTTCATTACAAACCCTAACCCTAATTTATGTTCTTCCCCAAATTGCCTCCAACATCCAAATTGAGTCAAAATTCCTCCAAACGAATTGCAATATCTTCCCCTTGGAGAGAGGAAGCCTCTATTGCCTAGCTTGGGAGTATTTAAAGCAATTTGACAATTAGAGCTTGGTGAAGATCTAGATCTAGAAGTTTTCATTGAGATCCATCTCTCAATTGGTAAGAGCTCTCAAAGCCCTTCAAATTTCCATTTCCTTGATATAGCTGCATTAATATAGGGTCCCTATTGCATTAGGAAGAATTTGGGTCAATTTTGGATTCGTTTGATGAGCGTAACATGAGATTATCGGATACGCACACCAAGTGTTTGATGAAATGACTCTTAGGGTATTTTATGCTTAGATTCCAGTTTTGACCTATGTTTTACATTGATAGTGTTATGTGTTAGGAGTAGTGAGTGTTGTTTAGTGATTTTAGATTGATTAATGGAGTATTTTGGACTTGGGGAGAGGCTCGAGCACATAGTGTTGCTCACTATTTTTGATTAGTTCACTGTGCAGTCTTTTAGGTTGTGCTGTGACTGTTTTCCTCATGTCCTAGCATCCCAGATCTCATAACCTTGTATCCACTGCATATCCTTTTGCTCAAGTATTGAACCTTGGTTCGAGCCTATCAATGCTCACTGCATTCAAATGCTTTATCTACTTCATGTACTGTTACTCATGAAGGGATATGTCCTGCATACTGAGTCTATTTTTCAGCCTGCATTAGAGCCCCTGCCTACTCTTGTTCAGATAAATTAACCATCTGTCCTGCATCCTAACATTAAGTTCAGTTCCCTTAGGTTATATCATGTCCTGCATTTTAGTGTACAGTCCATACATGACTTGTCTTTGTCCATGCAAGAATGTCCAGTGAGGGAGCAAGTCCTGCTCTTGTTTATTCATTCATGCATTGTAGGGATAAGTGAATGGGAGGTATTGGGAGAGAGGCCCAGATTATTGTACTAGCCATTACCACCTTCTTGTTGCGGTCCATGTCCTTGTATCAATTGGGCATCCTATATTTGTATAATTGTTCTGCCACTGCATTCATGTCTAGACCATACATCCATATTCAGACCATACATACTTGTTCAGACTGGGAACACCCATGTGAGTCCATCTGTCCTGCATCCTAATTGGTAATGGCCTGCATATAATATAGCCACAAGTATCAGATAATTTGGGTAATGTACTGCATTAGTTGGCTGTCCAGGTCTGAACACCATAGCATTGTTCTGCTCTCACATGAGGGTATCAGACCCCCCAATCAACCCTTGTTCTGTCCAGCCCTGGGTTAATTTCTTATGCCCTTGCATCTTCCATGTTTATATCAGTATTAAATGTGGAGAGTTGGGATTTATATGTGTCTTGGTGTATAGCCATTTCATTATCGTCCCATTTCTTGATAAGTTCATGTCTTCCCTTTTTGCAGTTTCCATTTGATAACCCACCTTATGTTAAGAAATCTGTCTTGCGTGTTATAGTTACATTGTTCCTTCACCCTTTAAGATTAGTCCCTATTATAGGGTAATATCAATCTAGACAAGAGAGGGCTCGAGCATATACCTGGGAATGTTCTGCCTTGGCTATCATGTAATATGTCGAGTGTTAGAGTAGATGGGGGAAGAGCTTGTGTGTATGTGAGTGTAGGTAAAGGGATGGTAAGGGTGTCCAAATATATGTGTTATGTGTCCCTTTGGAAGAGTTCAGGAGATGGGGATCAGATATATAGGATTGAGTCCACTTAGTTAATAGCCTATCCTAAAATTAACTTCCAGTCCCAACCTTAGAGTACCACCCTGGTGTGAATCAACTGCATAACTTTAATCCCAGTCCAGACCTCTGTATCTAACTATTAAGTCCTTAACAAGTGGCAGCAGGCATGGGGTCCTATATTTAGGGAGTACAGGTGAAGGACTACATGCTGTACTTGGTAGCATGGGTTGGGAGCAATGGGTGAGTGTGTTAGAAGGGTTAGCAGGTACTAGATATTAGGAGATGGACAGGGGACCAATATATATATATATATATATATATATATATATTTTATATATATATATATATATATATATATATATATATATATATATATATATATATATATATATATAAAATATATATATATATATATATATATATATATATATATATATATATATACGGGCGACCTGGCGATCGCGAGGGCGGCTAGGGCTTCCCAGAATTGGGACCCTGGCTCCCCCGCCCAGGGGCTGACCGGCGGTGGTGGCGGCCGGCCGAGTGGCGTGCCGGCCGCAGGCGGGGCAGGCGACCCCCCTGGCGGGGGGGGGGGGGGGTGGCGGAAGTGCAGGCGGGGGGGGGGGGGGGTCGGCCAGACCCCCTGGACGAGCTGGAGCGGGCGGAGGCCCCCCTACTGGCGGGGGGGGGGGGGGGGGAAGGCCCCGGACGGCCTGACCGGCGGTGGTGGCGGCCGGCCAGGGGGCGCGCCGGTCGCAGGAGGTGCAGGCAACCCCCCTGGCGGCTGGGGGGGGGGGGCGGTCGTGCATGCAGGGGGTCGGCCAGACCCCCCTAACGGGCTGGTGATGGTGGCGCCCCCTCCGGCGGAGGGAGGGGGAGGGGGCGGGTCTGATCCCGAGGGTGGCGGGCGACCCCCCTGGGGTTGTGGCTCGGAGGAAATCTACTTCCCCGGCTTTCGAATTTGGTGCTGGTTCTAGTTCCCAGGGGAACCAAACGGATGGAGGAGGCTGGACAATGGTTACGCGTCGTCGTGTGGCGAAGTCCGGGGGGAAGGCAGGAGGTGGTCAGGGCCAGGTGCAGGATAGGCACCCGACTGACAGTCGTCAGAGCGGATCAGGGACGAAGTCTTCGGCGCGTGGCCATGTGGGGACAGCTGGGAGATCGGTAGGCTGGCGGCCAAAGGCGACCGCGACGGACAAAGAGAAGGGTAAGGTGGTGGATCTCGGGGTTCCGAGAGCTAGCCCATCCAGACCGGAGGTTGCCCCCAGGCCTCATGGGATGATTTCTCGGCCGGCTGGACGGTCCTGGGCTGAGATCTGCAAACCTGTGGGGCCGAAAAGCCCCACATCGATGGAGTTCGTGCCACCGATCAAGGCGGGAAGGGGTTTCCGGGCCTCGTTCCCCGCGGAGGAGATTGAGAAGGTGTCAGCCTATTGGGAGAATACCCTTGTCCTGTATGTCTTAGGCAACAAGCCTTTCTACGGACAGATTCGGGGGTATGCAGCGCGTGTCTGGCAGCCTAAGGGGAGTATGGAGTTCTATGTCCGGAAGAACGGCTTCTATTATATGAAGTTCGGACTCGCGGAGGATGTCGCTAGGATGCTCCAAGGCGGCCCCTGGACGTTTGATGGCAGGCTTATCATTCTAAAGGAGTGGACACCGGAGCTTCGTTGTGAGCGGGAAGTCCTGAATGCCATCCCCGTCTGGATTCGCTTCCCTGAGTTCCCTGTCCGATTTTGAAGTATTCCGTTACTGATGCGTCTGGCGAGCTTGGTGGGCACCCAAATCAAGGCAGACGAAGCCACTGCCTTTCGGTCGAGGTTGATGTATGCCAGGATCTTTGTGGAGATTCGTGCTGGAGGGGAGTTACCGAAGGTGGTAGAATATGAGATCCCGTCTGGAGAGGTGCTTACCCAGAGGGTGGAATACGAATGGGTTCCACCTACCTGTACTAGGTGCTCTTGTTTAGGGCATCTGGCCAGTGCGTGTTCGACGGTCGGACATCATGTGGAGCCTGCAAACCCCCGAAGTGAGGCTCCAGACTCTTCCGTTGACATGGATTTCAGAGATAACAACGGCGAGGATGCCTTGGTGGGAGAGGATACTCTTCCAGTGAGTGAGGGTGGGACTAGCCTCATTGTCTCCACTCAACTTGCACACATGAGTGGGGAGATGTCCACTTCCCAGGGGCAGAGTAGTATTTTTACGAGAGGTATGGCGGCGTCGGAGATCGTGGCGCGAGGTGGTGGAGGTTCGGTTGAGGGTCAGGTTTACTGTAGGAAGAGACGTGTCGTCGGGCCCCTGAGCGACGGTCCCTCCTGGGAGGGGATGCTCTCTATGGACAGAGAGGAGGCTGTGTGTGTTGACAATCCTTCCTGGGCATTGGTTCTCGCTCAGGCCATCCCACAGCAGACCATTCCGACGGGAATGGAGGAGGATCTTCTAGCGACGGATTTGGTGCGTCCCCCAGGTGCCGATCCGGGTATTTTTTCAGGGGACCCCTCCTCTCATTAATTAATGTCTATCATAGCCTGGAATGTGAGGGGGGCGTGTTCGCTAGGGAGGTGGAGAGAGATTTATGGGGTGCTTCTCAGAGAGAAATGTGACATCTTTGTCCTGTTAGAAACTAAGATTAAAGGTGAAAAGACTCTTGCTTGTAGGACTCCATCCAATTGGGCCCAACTGCACAACCTGACTCTATGCGACATGGCCAGGATTTGGGTTAGATGGAACTCGAAGATCTGGGATGGAGATTTGCTCCTGATGACGGAGCAGTTGATTGCCATTTCTTTCTCAAACAAAGGTGGCTTTCGGTTCTTATTGGGGCAGTCTACGGTCACAACGACAGACGGAGGAGGGAATCCCTTTGGAGTGACATCTCCCGGGTTGCAGCTGCAGCAGATTCGTCGGCCCTTCCTCTTCTGATGATTGGGGACTTCAATGCCCTTCTGCACCGAGGGGAGAAGGTGGGAGGTCGGCCAGTTCCAGACTCTATCCTGTATGATTTTCAGAGATGTTTCCTCCAGACAGGGCTCCAGGGTTTGTCTCGCTCTGGCTTCATCTGGACTTGGCATAACAAAGCTATTCAGAATAGGGTTGCGTGCCAGCTTGATAGAGCTCTGGGTAATGGGGAATGGTTCCGTCATCTCCCTAACACTTCGACGGAGGGCCTGGCTGCTGGGACGAGTGATCACTCTCCCATCCGGGTTGGCTTTACTTACCGGTCCCCTGGGAAGTTCCGTCCTTTTAGATACAACAACAGTTGGTATCTCTCGGAGGGCTACCTGGAGGCTGTCACAGAGGAGCTTGATAGTGGTCAGGAGGGGACGGCTCAGTTCCGGTTGGTTCGTCGTCTCAAGGCCACGAAGCAGGCTCTTAGGAGATGGGTGAAGGGGCTGCCGAAGACCTCCTTGGAAGACAAAGAGGTGGAACTACGGGCTATCCAGGAAGACATGCAGGCCGACATGCTTAATGGGGACTTGGCGGCAAGAGAGAAGGAGTTGATTGCAGAAGTCGGCATCCTGCTGTTGCAGAAGGAGATTAGCTCGGCTCAGCGTGCCAAATGCTCCTGGCTCAAAGACGGTGACCAGTGCTCCAAGTTCTTCTATGATGTCATCCGGACCAGGCAGCATAGGAATCACATTTCCCGACTTCTGGATCTGGATGGCAATCTTGTGGGAGAGCCGGCTGCGATATAGGGTGAGGCGGTCAAGTACTACTCTGAGTTGTATTTCCAGTCTGACTACTTGTCTGTGTTCCCAGAGATTATCACAAAGAGACTAGTGACTGAGTACAGGAATAGCATTCTGCTTGCTCCTGTTACATTGGAGGAGGTGGAAGCTATTGTGAAGCTGGCGGATCCTAACAAAGCTCCGGGCCCTGATGGTTTTAGCAGCGGGTTCTACAAACGCCACTGGGACACCCTGAAGCATCAGGTTCTGGAGGTGGTCCAGGAATTCTTCACCAAAGGGAAGCTGTTGAAAGAGCTAAACCATACCTTCCTGACCTTGGTGCCTAAGAAGGAGGGAGCGACAGCGCTGGCGGACTTCTTACCTATTGCGTGCTGTAATTATCTTTATAAGATAATTATGCACCTTATGTGCCGGCGTATGGAGGGGATCATGCAGGACTTGGTCTCTCCGAACCAGGCTGCATTTATCAAGGGGAGGTCGATTGCTGAGCACAGTCTCCTGGCCCATGAGATGGTGAGAGGTTTCAACAAACCTGGAGGGGAGAAGGCTTGCGTGAAGCTGGATCTGAGGAAGGCGTATGACATGGTCAACCGGGACTTCGTTTGCCATCTGTTGACTGCCATGGGTTTTGGGGACCATTGGGTTGGCCTGATCCGGGAGTGCATCACGTCCTCCACTTTCTCGGTTCTCATACAGGGCATCCCCTATGGGTATTTCCAGAGCAACCGTGGGCTTCGGCAAGGGGACCCTCTGTCTCCTTACCTGTTCACGATTGTGATGGATACTTCACGTGCCTGATGGATGTTGCAGTGCACCGTGGGAGACTGGTACCACTGTTCCGGAGGATGGACCCCCCAGTCACCCACCTCATATATGCTGATGATCTCTTGGTGTTTATCCGGCCTTCGATGGAGGGTATGCTGGCGCTTGCAGAGATTATGGAAGAGTTGCATTCCCTCTCGGGTCTTCAGCTGAACAGGAAGAAAAGTCGGGTTTACTTCAGTTCCTTATGTTCCCAGAAGGAGGAGCGGGCTGACGTGCTGGGTATTGAGAGGAGTGATCTTCCAGTGCGCTATTTAGGAGTGTCCCTTACGATCAACTATGCGCGGGATCAGGATTGCCATAGCTTTGTGGAGTACGTCCAGAGGAGAGTAGAAGGTTGGCAAGCCTCGGGATTGTCCTTTGGAGGACGCATTGAGCTGGTAAGGTCTGTGATTACAGCTATAGCACACTTCTGGATACAATCCATCCTTCTTCCTATCACCACTGTTAGGAAAGTGGATCGGATCTGTGCAGACTTCATTTGGAGAGGGGAAATACATGCGATTTCTTGGGAACAGCTCTGTCGCCCCAGAAAGGAGGGTGGAGTGGGGCTTGGGCCGTTGTTGGAGATTCGGGAGGCCTCCGCGCTTAAGATGGCATGGAAATTCATAAACGGGGGGTCTCTTTGGACTACCTGGATGCATAGCAGATATGTGAAGCAGGGCAATTTTTGGACGTGTACTACTGACAACAATCATTCAGTCACGTTCAAGAATGTCCTGAGATATAGGAGGGTTCTTAAGTCTGCTATCAGGAGGGTCATGAAGGATGGGTCTAGAACGGACATCTGGCGAGATCGCTGGATAGATCGGTGCTCGTTATTGGACATCAGGGGGGCTCAGACTCACCAGGAGGACAGGCGGGGCCTGACATGTAGTCGGATCATCCGCGATGGGGAGTGGAGGCCGGAGTCCTATCGATTTACCGCGGAGCTGGGAGAGATCATTAGCTCTATTGACATTGATCCGGATTTGCCTGCAGATCGGTGGATCTAGGAGCCATCGGGTGTATCCATGGGTACTGGGGAGTTCCTTTTCAGGAGTTGCTACATTCTCATCCGGCGTGCTTTTCCTCAGAGTCCTGATTACGAGTTTGTATGGTGCAAGGGTCTGGCCAGGAAAATGCAGCTCTGTATTTACAAGCTCTTACTGGGTCGACTTCTTACTAGAGATCGGTTGAGTTCTTTTGGAGTGCCGGTACCAGATCCCAAGTGTGTGTTGTGCGGTCTGGAGCAAGAATCTATCAGTCACATCTTCTTTGAGTGTGACCTGGCTTGGCAGATCTGGAAAGAGCAGAGTAGATTATTAGGAGGATATGACTTCGGGCAGAGAATTGGGAACATCATTACGGTGATCCGCGATAGTAGAGGTCGAGGGGCGGACTGGTTCTGGACTGCCAGGGTTCGTCTGGCTGCTTCGGTCTGGCATGTCTGGCGGGAACGAAACCGTCGGATATTCGAGGGACTGGTTACACCTCTGGTGGGCATGCTTCATAACATCGAATTTGATGTTAATGTTATGAGGTCTTGAGGAGTGGGAGTCCCACTCTGATTGTATGTTGTACGATTACTGCGTTGCTTTGGAATAAAATTTACCTTTCTTCCAAAATATATATATATATATATTTTTTTTTTATTATATATATATATATATATATATATATATATATATATATATATATATATATATATATATATATATATATATATATATATATATATATATACATATTAGATTTTAACTGAGAATGGTTTATGAGTTATTTTAACTATCAAAGGTTCAGTTATTTGAGTATCAGTATCCTTGTTTTGGTACCAATCACATAGGTGAAGTGTTGAGATGAGAGTGAGGGTGTCTTGCTAGGTGTGTGTGACTATATGGGTTAAATGAGATATCCCTTCATGCCCAGCCTCATGATACCCTTAGTTTAGACTTCTTAGTTCAGTGGGTATATAAGCCTATCCTTGTTCTGCCTTTTGGTTAAACATTAGCCTACATCTCATAGGGGTTCAGTCATCCCCTTCATCTGTCCACGTGTGGTAAAGGGTTGAACATGTTAAGTCCACCTAGACTAGTGTATTCAGTCTATAGCGTATATATATATATATATATATAAATATATATATATATATATATATATATATATATATATATATATATATATATATATATATATATATATATATATATATATATATATATGTCATATGTATAAGGTTATCCTATGAACTCAGCCCATTGGAGCACCACATGGGTTGTAAAGATGATGGCTTGGTCATTGATCAGAGAATAGGAGGAGTGACAAGTTATGTATAATTGGTTCAGTGAATTTAGGTTGTAAAGCGTGTAAAGGGGGTTCAAGTGTGATGTCCCTATTAGACTAAATATCAGACTTGAGGGGTGAGGATTTACTCATATGTTGCTTGAGTATCACAAGGGAGCAGGGCAGTGCCCTCATGGGCTGCCCTTTGTATGTGTGTGGCCTTGGTGTCTTTAGCTTAGATAGGAGTTCTACCTAGTACTTAAGTGTAACTAACCACCTATGATAATGTATTGAGGGTAGTAGCTTATAAAGGGTAACACAAGGGCAAGGGCTAAAATGTTTAGTTATTACCAAGTATGGGTATCATTTTAAGTTAACTCTAGGTATTGACCAATTGAGACCAAATGTTGACCAAGTACCAAACGTTTGACTCAATTTGACTAGAGTTGACCTAATTTGACTTTGACCTAAATTGACCATTTTGATTTAGATTAACTAAGTTTGACCCATGTTTGACTATTGGACCAAATTGACTTCTATGACCTAGAAAAGGCTTAGAAGCATGTAGTTAACTCATTTAGCTTCATTGCATACTCTAGAACACCAGATATAGGTTTGTGTGACACCACTTTGGACATCGATCCTCATGCATTACTCTGGACGACAGGCGAGTACATTCTCTCTGATAGTTCATTCATTTATTTGATGATTACTGTAATTCAGTTCTAGTATAGTTCTATTTGATTTTGTCACAATACGTATTAGTATCCTGGATTCATTCACTCGCGACACATGTATTTGACTCGTCTAGCCTCTATTACTTGAACCACTTACAAGAACCATCTACTTGAAACACCTACAAGTACTAAATATTCAAATCATAAAAGAACCATCACTACAAGCAAGATAGCCATCGTCGCTGTGCCCGGTGTGCGACGTGCCATATTCAACAAGAATCACCCTACAAAAAAGATAGCCATTGCCGCTTGGCCGAGCGTGCAATGTGTTAGCCCAATGATTATATCATATTTTTTAATATGGCTAATCAATTAAGTTTATCATGATGACATCACTAATATTCATGTAATCAATATCATATTGCTACTTAAATTTAGCATTGTCCTAAATGTTCTATATCATATTGCTATGCTTGTATCATATTGTTTTGTTCGTCTAACATGTTCTTATGGACATGCAGTAAGTATGATCAAGCTTTGTCAAACCGGGACATATGCAATAGAGAATTATTAATGAGCCAAAGACGGCATTATACAAGAATATTTTTCTGAACCGCCCAATGACCTATCTGGGGCCTCGCATCGGGGGTTCTGCTGTCCGGTCAGCGGACAGTGGTCGAGGGGCCAGCGCCGTGGGGGTTCGGGGGCAAAGCCACCGAAAGGTATTCATATTTTTAGATCTGTTTATCTTTGGACGACCGCCGTCAAGGAAAAATGTGTCTTCAGGTCCGCTCAAATATAAGAAGAAAGACGTCATCAAAGGGCTATTGGTTTTCCTATTTTATAAATATATTTTTTTATATTTATTGAGTCTAGGAATACGATGTAAATTGCATCGTACTGGCAAATAGGCTATCCAAGAAACTTTTTCAAAATACCCTTTCATTTTGAAAACAAACCCACTTACAAAAGCCCAAACTACTTCCTAACTGCTTGACTTTTCAAAATGCCAAAGACCTGATTTGTAAAAACCCTGACAGAACTCCAATAGAATTCGCCCGAATTCGGCTAGAGTTCAGTTAGTGGATGTTGGATTTTGAACTTAGTCCTCCTGCAGTTACGAATCTTGCCGAGATTTTCTCGTAGAGTTCTGCATGAATTCTGCCATAGTTCTGACAGAGTTCTGCATTTGGAAAAACTATAAATAGAGAAGGATTTCGATCATTTCAACTCACTAATTCACTTTCATATATCTTCTCTATAAGCCTACTATTTTTTCCAAAGTATTCTAAGCTATTCATTTTGAAATCCCAAGCCAGTTACAATCCACTAGTCGATTTGCCTGTGCGATACGGTCTAGAAGCTTCAGAGTGATTGTAATCTGAGGCTTGATTGAAGAAAGATACTTCACAACTGAAGTTGGTCGAGTACTTCGGATCAAATCTCGCATTTTTAGAAGTTGCAAGAACTTCGGATGAAAACTTGTGATATTTTCCAATAGTGGATTCAACTGGAAGCTAGAGTTCTTCCGATTGGACTAGTCCTCACAAGAGAGAAACTAGTATACATTGCCGTGTTTGCATTTGCTTTGTGCTCTCTACTTTTCATTTACTTATCTGTGAAATATATTCTGTGATCTTGTTGCTAACATTTTTAATTAGCTAAATTTCGCTGCCTACTCTATTCACCCCCCTCTAGAGTATTGCGCTTTACAATTCATTCCTACAATTGGTATCAGAGTAGGTCCTCCTTATAGAGATATTATTGCAGTTACTCCTTATAGAGGTATTATTGCTCATACCAATTGTTTCTACAATTGGTATCAGAGTAGGTTATACAGGTAAAGCGAGGTAACAATGTTATTATATTCTTATTTATTACAGTTGTTACATAGATCACAGTATCACATATGACAAGTATGTACTTCACAACTAAAGAGCAATCCACAAATAGACTCCCACTATTTGATGGAACAAACTATAGTTATTGGAAGACACGGATGAGCTTCTATCTGAAGTCTGTAGATTTTGACTTATGGTTAATTGTTATCAATGGCTACAAAAAGCCTACTATCACTTCTATTCTCACATCCTCTATAATCGACAAACATTATTATAGTTACACGAAGGAAGAGAAGAAGTTAGCTAGCCTTGATGTAAAAGGTATGCATATATTTTATTGTGCTGTAGACATAAATATATTTAATCTTATTAATACTTGCACAACATCTCATAGAATTTGGAAAGTTCTCGAAGCTACTTATGAGTGCAGGTAAAGCAAAGCTAGCAACTCCAGAGAGAAGGATAGTTTTCATAATGATGCAAATATATGCATGATGGAATTGGGATTTAAGGTACAACACAATTCCTTATACGAAGAAGAGCTTGTATGTGACAATTGCAAGAAGATAGACCACATCCAAGAAGATTGTACTACTACTGGAAATGAGAGTCACTACGAACGATCAAATGAAGGAAGATCATCGTCTTACATGTACGCTAGCGCGAGCATATGGTGTGAAAGCGAAGCAAGCGATTCCGAAGAAGAAGAGAGACCTCGTCAAGCCACAAATATATGCTCAATGGCATTCTCCAACGAGGTACAAGACAACTCTATTTTGGAAGAGAATGAATTCTCTTATGATGAGTTATCTGATGCATTCAGTGATCTATTAGAAGAACACAAGAAAGTATTAGATAAGTATAAGCAAGCTAGAAAAGATATTCTATCCTATAAGCGGGAGAACAAAAAAGCTTACTTGCTTATTGAATGATGCTAAAAATACTTCTCCTTCTGATAATTTTACTGAGATTTTCACACTTGAGTTTAGATTGCATGAGGCACTTGATTGCATTGAGAAAAGCACTCAAGAAAATGCTAAACTTAAGGAGGAACTAGAATCTGAAAAGAAGAAGTATTATATTGCTTCATGTAGAATTGATGCTCTTTCTGCTACATATGATGAGATTTGTGCTAACTCTAAAAAGTTAGAGATTAGACTGAAAAACCAGGTATTACAACCTACGACTCAGTCTAACAAAAGACACTTAGCACATCACAAAGTCACACACGTCAGATCTTTTACAAAGGAAGCAAGCAAAGCTAAAGCTTCACACAACCATGCTTTCTACTACAAATATCCACGCACATCATGTCACCCTTCTGCACGTTCTCATACTGCTGGACATAGCACTATTAATACTTTTTGTCATTATTGTGTTTTGAATGGACACGTTTCTAATCGTTGTCAGATTAGAAAACGAGTTGATATAAACTTGTACAAATGGATTCCCAAAGCTAACAAATGTGGATCCAAGTATTAGATACCAAATTCTTCACCTAATATTCCAGGTGAAGCTTCTCATATCAAATAGAACCATGGAACATGTTGGTGATTGTAAAGCTACATAGGTCATCTTCCATGCAATTGCACCAACAGAAGTGTGGTCACTAGAACCACTTCGGTTACATGATTCCTAAATAGTTTTTAATATCTAGCATGTTCTTACTAATGTCTTGCTATTAGCTTTCATTGATATCTTTTAAATTGTTTATTGTTTGAATCAATGTGAGACATAATCCTAGCTTGACTAGTTGTTTAGCTTAAATGATTAGTTCACACTATATAGTATTTTATTTTCTATTAGTGTGATACATTTATCTATGTGTACTCTTTATTTTAGTTTTATCCTTGAAGCATGCATACCACTCTAGTCTATAAGAGCTTTCATTTTTGGTTAATATGCTTTTGACTCTTCTCCTTTAATATTTTTTAATGGTCACTTCTTATCGATTTGCCTTTAACATGTCGTATTTACTTTGATCAGTATTTTGTGAGTATGTATGTTTAGCACAAGCCTCCTGTTTACTTGAAAAGTATATACATATACTTTTATGTTAACCTTGTGCTTGCATAATATATTCACTATTGATTCTCATATTTTATTTTGATTAACTTCTTGTGAATCAATTACATCTTTGTCTGATAAAGCATATTTATGTATGTTTTTGATCTTGTGATAATTTTTTATGCTTATTAAGGATACATGAATAATTCTTTGTCATTCATATATTGCTGATATGTTTCTTATATTTTTGTATAAATATCTTTATGGGGATATATGAGTTAAGTTCAAGTTCTATATTATATTATGGCTTAATTGCACTTTGCTACCCTCAACTATTTCGCTTTTTCAACTTGATACCCTAAACTTTTCTTTGTAAAAAGTTGATACCCAAAAAAATTTTGGGACAAAAATACCCCTGCTCAAACCTAAAAATTACCCCCCTTCCCCCAACCCCCTCCCCCACTCCGGCTACCCCCTCCCTCCCGCTCCGCCTTCCCTCCGGCCACCTCCCTCTCCCGCGTCCGGCCAACCCCCCTAACCCCACCGTCGTCGGCCGCCGCGGCAGCAGCAGCCGCCGCAGCCGCCGTCGTAGCGGTGGCGCCGGAAGCGGAAGGGGGGGTTGGCCGGATGTGGGAGAGGGGGGTGGCCGGAGGGGAGGCGGAGCGGGAGGGTGGGGGTGGCCAGAGTGGGGGAGGGGGGGAGGGGAGAAGGGAAGAGGGAAGGGTTAAGGGCATTTTGGGGTTTTTTGAAAAATTAGGTATCAAGTTGAAAAAAATAATAGTTGAGGTATCAACTTGTTACAAAAAAAAGTTTAGGATATCAAGTTGAAAAAGCGGAATAGTTGAGGGTAGCAAAGTGCAATTAAGCCTTATATTACTTATCTCATACTTCAGCTATTGATTACTTTGAACAAATTTTTTTGTTCTTCTCTTTATTAGCTTCTTCCTCAAAGCCTCTTTAATAATGTTTTTTTTTTGGCTTTTTGGTTGACATTTTGGATACATAATATTTTTAATATCTTGATCTTGATAAGCCATTATTTGGGTATTTACTTCTTTTATATTTAGGGATTATGGATTTCGATGTTGTTCGATGATACTGCATATATTCAATTGAATCCAAGTTCTTAAGAGTATAGATAATTTTGGGAACAAGCCGAAAGAGTCCTTCTGTCATACAGGTGTAAATAGCCTGAAGCGACACGGTGTACTAATCTTCGGACTACCGCTAGCTGGGAACCGGCCCTACAACTAACCCAAAGTGATCAATACTTTATAGGCTTAAGATTTATTAAGGTCTACCTGCAACTAGTATCTAGTTCTGGATCCAAGGTACTGAACCCAGTCCCCTAGGTTCCAGGATACATCAGCGTATCTAGGTCCTATATTTTGATTTATAAATGCTTTATATTTTATTGTTACCCAATGATTTTATAGCACATATGGATAAATGTAATTCATACATCTTATACCGTATGCTACATTGTTCTAAGATTTTCTTAAGTCCATAGAATATAATTGATTTCATATTGCACAAATTCTTCTTAAATCCTCGGTTATTAAAGAAGAGATTTGTTTTGGGTACAAGTCTACAAAGGGTCTGTCTGTCACCATGGCTACGGCTAAAGCGAAGCGATACTTAAGTGTTCCTCGGTGAACCTCCGTTAGCTGGGACAGTACCCGTACAGCTAACCCAAGAATGATCAACGCTTTATAAACTAAAGATTTATTGAGATCTAGTTACAATTGTTATCTGATGGATTTTGGATTTTAGATTTGATGGATAATATTATATAATGATATTTTTTTCAAAAGGTAACATACATTAATCTTTCATAGGTTAATGTTTGTCATCTTCTGATATATTCATTTTTCTGTCACTGTTCTATATTCAGACTTGATGATCTTGTGACTACTCATTGAATATTATGGTCTTGTGATTTCATCTTTAGCTTGTGTAATATTCATGATTTTAAGATTTTTATTATTCTCTTCTTATTCAAGTTACTAACTGCCTATAGCAGTAACTCTTTGCGGGAGAGAAGTCAGGCAAATTGAATCTCTCTTTCAAAGCATTTCTTTTCTTTAACCCTACGTTTCTTTTCTAAAACTTGTCATTACACTCTTCTCCTAATCCTCCATCATGATTACTTTTGCCTTCCTCCTTTACTTATGTTTGAGTTCATTTTATCTCTTATTACGGGGGAGCTTATTTTTTGATCATGTCAAAGGGGAAGAAATAAGTTTAAATTAGCTCACAATATTCTAGTATTATGTGTTTATTAGTGATACATGCATCTATTGTGTATATATTAAACTTAACCGATTTTTCATAATAAAAAAGGGGGAGATTGTTAGCCAAATGATTATATTATGTTTTTGAATATGGCTAATCAATTATGTTTACCATAATGACATCACTAATATTCATGTAATCACTATCATGTTGCTACTTAAACTTAGCATTGTCCTAAATATTCTATATCATATTGCTATGCTTGTATCATATTGTTTTGTTCGTCTAACATTTTCTTATAGACATGCAGTAAGCATGATCAAGCTTTATCAAACCAGGACATATGCAATGGAGAATTATTAATGGGCCAAAGACGATATTATACAAGGAGATTTCTCTGAACCGCCCAACGACCTATCCGAGGCCTCGCATCGGGAGTTCCGCTGTCCGGTCAGCGGACAGGGGTCGAGGGGGCAGCGCCCTCCGTGGGGGTTCGAGGAGGAAGCTACCGAAGATATTCAAATTTTTAGATCTGTTTATCTTTGGACGACCGCCGTCAAGGAAAAAGGCGTCTTCAGGTTCGCTCAAATATAAGAAGAAATGCGTCATCAAAAGGCTATTGGTTTTCCTATTTTATCAATGTATTTTTATATTTATTGAGTCTAGGAATACGATGTAAACTACATCGTACTGGAAAATAGGCTGAATCATTTTCAAAATACCCTTTCATTTTGAAAACAAGCCCACTTACAAAAGTCCAAACTACTTTCTAACTGCTTGACTTTTCAAAAAGACCAAGACCTGATTTGCAAAAACCCTGACAGAACTCCAACAGAATTCGGCCCGAGTTCGGCCCGAATTCGGCCCGAGTTCAGCCCGAATTCGGCTAGAGTTCGGTTAGTGGACGTTGGATTTTGAACTTGGTCCTCCTGCAGTTACGGATCATGCCGAGATTTTCTCGTAGAGTTCTGCCCGAATTCTACCCGAATTCTGACAAAGTTCTACTTTTAGAAAAACTATAAATAGAGAAGGATTTCAATCATTTCAACTCACTAATTCACTTTTATATCTCTTCTTTATAAGCCTACTATTTCTTCCAAAGTATTTTGAGCTATTAATTTTGAAACTCCAAGCCAGTTACAATCCTCTAGTCGATTTGCCAGTACGATACGGTCTAGAAGCTTCAGAGTGATTGTAATAAGAGGCTTCATTGAAGAAATATACTTCACAACTAAAGTTGGTCGAGTACTTCGGATCAAAGCTCGCGTTTGTAGAAGTTGCAAGAACTTCGGATGAAAACTTGTGGTATTTTCCAATAGTGGATTAAACTGGAAGCTAGAGTTCTTCCGACTGGACTAGTCCTCACAAGAGAAAAACCAGTATACATCGTCGTATTTGAATTTGCTTTCTGCTCTCTACTTTTCATTTACTTATCTGTGATATATATTCTGTGATCTTGTTCCTAACATTTTTAATTAGCTAAATTCCGCTGCCTACTCTATTCACCCCCCTCTAGAGTATTGCGCTTTACAATTTGTTCCTACACTATGTGCCATATTACAAGAAAGATAGTCGTCGCCACTTGGCCGAGCATGCGATGTGCCGTATTTACTCGTCTAATCAAGAAAGATAGCCGTCGCACGCTTGCCAAGCGTGCGGTGTGCCATATTTACTCGCTATCCATTTACATGACAAGAACAGTATTTCAAAACATACTGATTAGTGTCTTGTACTAGAATCACATTGTCTCATGTTTTACAGATTGGACTCATATCACATTGTTCTCGTTTATTTATCTCTATTTACAGTCTTCATTTTCATGCTCTCCGATTCACTGTTTTACTTCCTTGTTCTAAACTGCTGTTCTATTTCATTATCTATCTCAACTTCCATGATTCATCAAGTATAACTGTCTATAAATGCTTTATAGTCTATCATTTATTTGGGATTGCCAGAGGAGATGTGCTCGTTCCATCCTGACTGGATATATTTTTCAGATGATTGCCCGGAGGATATGTGTGCTACCCATTACGGATCCGAGGAGGGGATAGCTACCTTGGGTCCCGATTCTCATGAGTGATCGGGAGACTAGTTTAGTGGACTTGTTTAGATTTCTGTTTAGAACTTGTGTTGTAATAAGTGGAGATTTTGACATTGTATTTGAGTTTGTTTCAGATATTATTTTAGTTGTTGTTTATTGAGTTGTTTTAGTTATTTTAGACTTTTGTGATATCTTATCGTGATTTTGATTGTGATTGAGTATTATTATATCTTATACTTGTCCTCCATTCGGAGTTGAGATCTATGACAGGTACATTATATTATTGTGTGAGTTGATAGTTAGCGACCTAGACCATCGTTCTACTACCGATTCTACGGCGTAGGCTGGATGCTGTTACGCACTCGTACCCCTATACCGGGTGCGGGTCGTTACACGTTTTTAGTGGTGACCCATGCAGGTATAGATTCACATTAGTGCGATATCGTGGTAGTGAGACGACTTAGTTGTACTGCTACGAGCCTACGATAGAAAATAAGGAATATGATTTAGATGAGAGGATACTCAATCACAACTAGGAACTTTCCATGGATTTGAATCTACTGACACTCGTTCAAATCTAAATAATCTATTTCATACCTTTCCTTCTTGATGATATCTTCCTTGCATCGTTATTGACCTCTTGTTTGATCTGTCTTCAAGATGGTGGAGACTAGGTTACATCGCTCCGTCCAGGCCTATACTAAGAGGTCTGCCACCTCTAGTCCGGTTCAGCCTGCAGCTGGGACTGCTCCGTTCCTTGTGTCTGCTCACGTAGGAGTATCTGCTACTTTCGGGGGTCCTCCTCCACCTGTTCCGAGGATTTCCCAAGTCATTCCCGATATTCTTCAGCATCCACCACCACCTTCTGCTTCGGTGGATGTCGCACAACTATTCGTACTCTTCAGGGAGATGATGGATGCTCAGTGCCTCTATTCAGCTGATATGAGGCAGGGGATTGAGAACGCCTACCAGGTGGCGGTGGAAGCAGTAGAGAGAGTGGTTGCTCAGCCACAGGGGGAACAAGAAGGACCTGTTCAGCAGCAGAGGCCGGGTAACATCATTGATTTTCAGAAGATACGGCCTAAGGACTTCAAGGGTACGAAGGGTATCATGTACGCAGACGATTGGATTGAGCGCATTGAGGGGATCTGCTGTCTGGCGCAGATTCCAAAGAGTCTGGAGGTTGAGGCGACGGGCAGCCAGATGTTGGACTTAAACTTGACATGGTACCGTACCGATCTGAGGGTCGGAGTAGAAGGGCAGACATGGGAGGCGTTCAAGAAGCTTTTCAAGAAGTTCTTTCCGGATGTGGCTCTCAGTGCCTTAGAGAGTCAGTTCGAGGGCCCCGTCCAAGGAAACAGGACCGTAGAGAAGTTTGCGGGAGAGTTCTGCCATCTGGGCAGATTCGTGGAATGGTTGAGTAACATGGCGAAGGCCAGGAAGTTTAGAAAGGGTTTGATCAAGGAGGTCAAGTCACTGACCAAGAGTGACCGTGATGCTACCTTTGAGCAGATCTTGGCAGGAGCCATGGCAGCAGAGGATGACTTGGAGCTCAAGTCCAAGAGAGGCCGAAATGATTCTGAAGGAGCGAATGGTAGTGCGAAGCGCCCCTTTGTGTAGAAGCCAGTGCACCAGCCCCAGCAGTTGTTGGCACTGGCTAGAGCTCAGCAGGTGCAACATCAACCTCGGGGACCGGACCAGAGGGTGCCCACCTGTGCCTACTGCTGGAAATTGGGACACACTTGTGACGATTGCAGGAGGAGGTTGAAAGTGTATCTATTTTGTGGATTCGCTGCTCACCAGATAAGGGATTGCCCCACCGCACCTTCATTTGGCGGAGCACAGGGTTAGAGAGAGGGGGCTAGGCCACCTGCGGTGTAGCACCATGCCCAGCACCAGAGGTGCAGGACTTTTGTGCTGACGGTCGAGAAGACTAATGCTACAGGTGACGAGATAGCATGTCCGTCTCTTTCCTGTCCTTCTTTTCATCTTGTTGTGTGATTCTATTAGTACTTATCAGGATATTTTGTGCTGTGCTAGATAGTATAGTGACCCTGCTTGAGACTGTGAAATTACGACTAGTAGGACCATGATTTGCATGTTATTAGATAGAATTTTCTTAACCTTGATTGTTGGGAGTTTGACATAGAAGGAGTACGACTATCTTAAATTTCGAGGACGAAATTTTTCTAAGGGGTAGATTTGTCACCACCACATTCTAGAAAAAAGGTATTTTGGTAATTGGTAAATTTTTTGACTTATTTTAAAATCTTTAAATAGTATATTGAGCTAGTGTCATCAATTGGTGAAACCTTAGAAACTACATTGGTTAGATGTTAGCCATGACCATAGAAACTTGGTTAGAGAGATTAGATAACTTAAGTTCACATGTCTTCTAGGTATTTCCTCGTCCGACTAGTACTCATGGATCTAGGTCCAAACACGAAGAATCTCAATAGTCCAGAATATGTCATTAGGCCAGAAAATACATTAGTCCAGTAATTCATTAGTCTAGTAAAAGTTAATAGGCCTGAAACTATGTATCTTAAGACAATGAATCCATACAATATCAATCTGTGTATCTATCGTGTCAGGAATCAAATCAAACACTAATATAAACATGTATTATAGAAAATATCAAATAATGAAAACTATCATAGAATGTACTCGCCTGTGGTCCTGAGCAACGAGTGTGGATCGAGGTCCAAACTGGAGTCACTCATACCTATATATGAATTTACAGGTTACTTGGTGTAATATGAGAGAAATAAGTTAAAATAAGTGAAATATTGATTTCTAGGTCAAACTAGGTTACTTTGGTCAAACTAGGTCAAAATAGTCAATATTAGTCAAAACTAGGTCAATATCTATACTAGAGTTCATAACCACCTTCTATGTTGATCATAAGCCCAAACAAGCTAATTACTAGGCTATACTAGGTTAATCTAAGTATTCTAGTTAAATATATAATACTAACTTTTACATAAAAAAGGCTCTTAAATATCATTATATCAAAATTCCTTAGTATATATATATTTATATATACCTAGCCTAATACCCTCAATACCTAGCTAATAACTCGATACCTTAGTAATACCCCGTATCCTATGTACTACCCTATTATAGTATCTCATATCTTAATTCCTTGACCTATAGGTGAATATCTTGGAATTACATACAACCCTTTATCAACACTCCCATATTTTAGTATCTCATATATATATATATATATATATATATATATATATATATATATATATATATATATATATATATATATATATATATATATATATATATATATATATATATATATATAATATATATATTATATATATAAATATATATAAATATAAATATAAATATAAATATATATATATATATATATATATATATATATATATATATATATATATATATATATATATATATATATATATATATATATATATATATATATATATATATATATATATATATACAGTAGGGTAAGGTAAGAAGGAGAAGTAATGAAAGCCTAGAGTTGTGTTGGTTAGCAATATGTTGTGATCCATTGCCTTTATTCCAATACCTTAACCTGGCACTTTCGACCAACTTTTATATATATATATATATATATATATATATATATATATATATATATATATATATATATATATATATATATATATAAAAGTTGGTCGAAAGTGCCAGGTTAAGGTATTGGAATAAAGGCAATGGATCACAACATATTGCTAACCAACACAACTCTAGGCTTTCATTACTTCTCCTTCTTACCTTACCCTACTGTCATCAATTCAAGACCACCACCTCATTCAAGCATGTGCAGGCTACATAGGGCCCAAATCCCTGTCTACTACGATGTGTTCAGTACAAGGCCAAATGCAAGTGCACAGGTTGCTGTAGCACCCCCTACTAACTGATTGTTGAAGGCTGGAAGCCCCTCTCCCCCTGCACACCTGCCTACAGGAGGTTCTACCTGCTGCTGTCCTGTGGCAATAACCCTGGCTCATGTGCACATGTGCATTTCTCTTCACTCTCCCCTTTACTCCTCTTCTACATGTCTATCAATTCCCACATCTACCCACAGCTATCTATATATCTGCCCCCTCTTCTAACACACACACACACACACACACACACACACACACACACACACACACACACACACACACACACACACACACACACACACACACATATGAACCTGTACACATACTGCACCTAAATACATCCACTATCTAAATACACACATACTTGTCTAGTGTCTAGGTACACACTTGTCCACAATCACTCACACACACAAACATGTTGGAGTTTTGGTTTTTTCCTTTAGAAAACTTTAGTCCCACATCGGAAAAAACAAAGAGATTGTATCTCTATATATTAGCTTTGCTATTATTGGAGATGCACATGTGGTGTGGAGGTGCACATGGGTTTGCCATGTGGGGTTATTTTTCTGATGGGAAAAAGGCTAAAATCAACAATTAAAGCATTCATGCTTTTTGCTCTTGGGAAATTTATTTCCATGGGAGCTAAGCCCCGTAGGGGCTTAGCGACTCGGACTCAGACTCGGGCTCATGGGCTCATGAGGCGTAATATGGCGTTTTGTTGGCACACTTTGCACTTAGCACGTCAGCATCGTCGCTAGGCGCACACGTTGCACGAGCCACTTGCGCTGCCACGCTGTGCTGCCCAGGTGCGCATGCCCAGCTGCGCTGCCCAGGTTGCGCTCAGGTTGCGCTGGGTTGCGCTGAGTTACGCGGGTTGCTCGAGTTGCCCGGGTTGCTCGTGTTGTGCGGGCGCGTTGGTTGCGCTGCGTGCGCCGTGTGCGCAGTTCAGTGCACATTTTGTCGCGCAGAGTGCAAGGAGCGCGGGGTGTGCGCAGTTGGCGCAACTTGCAGCAGAACGTGCGCAGTTGGCGCAACTTGCACGTTCTGGGCGGTTGCTACATGTTCGGGGTGGTTTTTTACCACGTCCCTAACTTTGTGGCAAACGAACAGTTGTTGTAGGGCCTATATAAGGCATCCTCTCTCTCTCTCAAGGCTAATGACAGAATAGAAAGAGAAGCCACCACAGAAAGTTTACAAAGTATTTTTTAACACAAGTAAACAGAGAATTCAGAAGTGTTCTTTAACACAGTTCTGATCTTCCAGTAGCCTTCAAAAGAGAGAGAGAGGAAAGGCATCGCACCAGCGTTGCTTTTGTACGAGAGTTCGTGTCCATCCGAGGAGTCAGAAGAGCAGGAGTGTTCCAAGTTCTCCGACGAACTTGCTGGTTCCTGGAAGCTGTTCGTGTAGGGCGAATAAAGCTTTGAGCAACGATGATTATTAACCCCAGCAGGAGTTCTTCCATCTTTCGCCAGTCACCTTCTTCGTTGCTGCCAGTAATCCTGATTGTATCTTCTTTTTAGAAGTACTACGATCTGATTGCTGTTGATTACGAAATCTTTTTAGATTCTCGTAATTCAGAATCACCTTCCTTGAAGTGTTGATTTGAAATATTGTTTTTACAATTGTTTCATTTTCTCAGTTTTCCATCAAAAATTGTGCCCCGGCACCAACAATCTCAAAGCTTTATTGCTACGATGGAAAACTTTAATGCTTCAGTCATCAATACTGACTTTTGTAAGTTAGAAAATTTTGATAGAGAGCATTATCAAGTCTGGAAGAGGAAGGTTTATCTCACTCTTCAACTCAGACGTTGATCACGTGCTTCTTGAAGAGGAACCTACTGTTCCAGATACTGGGTCTGCTGCTGCAATCGCTGCGGCTACTAAACTACAGGCCAAGTGGAGAAGGGAGAATAGCATTTGCAAGCTGCTTATCCTGAATGCTATAGAGGATTCTCTAGCAGAATCTTATAGTAAGAAACCTATTGCCAGAGACATATGGGAGTCTCTGGAGAAACTGTACGAAGAAGACAAAAACAGGAGCAAGATATTTGTGGTTGAAAAATATCACAAATGGCTCTTTGAGGACGAGAAGTCTATGCTACCGCAGGTAAAAGAATTTCTGAAGCTGCGACAGAAGTTGGAAGACGAGGCGATGCCCCTCCCCGACAAGTTTGTTGTTGGAGGGATTGTCTCAAAGCTTCCCGCTGGGTGGAGTAAGTTCTATGCAAACATGCATAGGAAGAAGCTTGAGATCAGCCTTGAAGATCTCTTGCAGGAAATCTATGTTGAGGACCAGATGCGGGCTCAACTGAAGGTGGACACACTGTCCAAGCAATTGGCTAACGCCAATCTGGTTCATACCAAGGAACCAAGGGGAAAGCAGGCGGCTTCCCGCAGCAAGAAGAAGGACCCTGACAATCTAAAAGTCAAGGGAACTTCTATCAAGAAAAAGAAGCCAAAGTCTCAAATGCCTTGCTTCAAGTGTGGCAAGAAGGGCCACTTTAAGAATGAGTGCAAAGCAAAGACCAAGCAATCAGAGCAAGGAGAGCATAGTAAGGTGTCTATGATTACTGATATTGTTGCTATGATTGCGCAGGTTGATGCGGTAAGGACTGACTCTGACTGGTGGGTAGACACTGGAGCCTCCTGCCATGTCTGCTCCAGTAAGGAGTGGTTCACCACCTATATACCTACTTCTGAAGTGGTTATGATGGCGAACCAGGCACAAGCTGAAGTGCTCGGGATCGGGACGGTGGTATTGAAGCTGACTTCGGGGAAGTCTCTGACGCTTCAAGGCATGAAGCACATACCTTCTATCGCCAAGAACCTGATCTCAGGAGGCCTACTCTGCAAAGCAGGCCTCAGGATGGACATCAATGCTGGCCAGATGGTGATGTCTATCAAGAAAACATATTTCGGGAAAGCTTTTTATACCGAAGGAATGTTCAAAATTTAGCTTGTAAATCAGTCCAATGTAATTAATGTGATTAATGAAATCACTCCTGCTTATACTCTTGAGTTGTGGCATAATAGGCTAGGACATGTTCATTGTAAACGAATAAATAGAATGTCTAGTCTAGGACTTATCTCCAAGTGTGGGGCTAAGGTAGAGAAATGTGAAGTTTGTGCTCAAACAAAGATCACAAGGAAACCCTTTCCTCGGGTTAATCGAAGTACAGATCTTTTGGAGTTGGTACACTCCGATATCTGTGACTTCAAACAGTTCTCTACAAAGGCCGGGATGAAGTATTTCATAACCTTCATCGATGACTTCTCAAAGTATGCGTTCGTCTACTTGCTGAAGGCTAAAGACGAAGCATTTGAGAAGTTCAAGGAGTTCAGAGCCGAAGCTGAGCGGCAGACTGGACAACAACTCAAAAGGATAAGAAGTGATCGAGGTAGGGAGTACAGGTCTCATGAATTCGCATCGTTCTGCAAAGAACATAGAATTGTCAATGAGACTACGGCTCCGTACTCTCCTCAATCAAACGGAGTAGCAGAGAGGAAGAACAGAACGTTAACAGAAATGATTAACTCAATGTTGTTGATTGCTGGTCTTCCTAAGTGTTACTGGGGAGAAGCTGCATTGACGGCCACTTTTATTCTAAATAGAGTGCCTCATGCAACTTCAGACGTTACTCCTCATGAACTCTGGTTCAAGGTCAGACCTAACTTGAATGTCATTCGAGTGTGGGGGTATCTGGCATATGTCAAGCTTCCAGATCTGAAGATTCAGAAGCTTGGGACAAGGACTACTAAGACGATCTTCTTGGGGTATGCCGAGAAGAGTGATGCTTGGAGATTTCTTGATATTGAGTCAAATCATATTATTGAATCTCACGACGCAAAATATTTTGAAGACAAATTTGCAAGGCACAAGAATATTGTTCTTACGGATGTTCCGGAGAACAATGAGGGTGCGCAGGTCTTCAATGAAGATGTGGTCCAAGAAGATGTTGTTGTTGAAACAACGGTTGAACCAGATCTCGCTGAGCCGTCAACGAAGCGAGTGAGAAGGCCGAAGGACTTCGAAAGTGACTTTGTCACCTATCATGTGGAAGCAGATCCGCTTACCTATGATGAGGCGATGAAGACCAGAGATGCGGTTTTCTGGAAGGAGGCGATTGACAATGAATTTGATTCTATCACCTCAAATAACACTTGGGTGTTGGTTGATCTTCCTGAAGGAGCAAAACCCATCGGATGCAAATGGATCTTCAAGAAGAAGATGAAAGCAGACGAAACTATTGACAAGTTCAAGGCTAGGTTGGTAGCCAAGGGGTTTTCTCAGAAGCAAGAGATTGACTATTTTGACACGTATGCTCCAGTAGCCCGGATGACCACCATCAGAATGTTGGTTGCTCTCGCAGCAATACATAAGATGGTGATACATCAGATGGATGTGAATACGACATTCCTAAATGGCGAGCTGACCGAAGAGATTTACATGCAACAGCCAGAGGGATTTGTCATCAGGGGTCTTGAAGACAAAGTCTGCAAGTTGGTGAAATCCTTGTACGGTCTTAAACAGGCTCCCAAGATGTGGCATGAGAAATTTGACAAATTTATAAGGTCAAATGGCTACATGGTCAGCGATACGGACAAGTGTGTTTACACGAAGTTTGCTGATGGAAGAGGTGTGATCGTTTGTCTGTACGTGGACGACATGCTTATCCTAGGTACGAATATTAGCTGTGTCACGGAGACAAAGAAATTCATCTCAAGCAAGTTCAGTATGAAGGACTTGGGGGAAGCTGATGTGATCTTAGGGATCAAGATCATCCGGACAGACACTGGACTAGCGCTGTCACAGTCTCATTATATTGAGAAAATGATCACTCGTTATGGGTATCGGGATCTTCCAGGGATCGATATGCCGTACATGTGTGATCTGAAGCTGAAGCCTAATTCAGGGGAAAGCGTCAGGCAGCTGGAGTATGCAAGCGTAATCGAAAGTTTGATGTATGCTACTACTGCCACAAGGCCTGACATAGCTTTCGTCGTGGGAATGCTGAGTCGTTTCACGAGCAACCCAGGTGCTGAACACTGGAAAGCTGTGAAACGGGTTATGAGATATCTCAAGAAGACTCAGACATATGCACTGTACTACAGCGGAGATCTTCCGGTAGTGGAAGGCTTCAGTGATGCCAGCTGGTGCTCAGAGGTGGAGAGCGAGAGGTCCACAGGTAGATTCATTTTCATAATGGGTGGAGCTGCTATATCGTGGAAGTCGAAGAAGCAGACTATGCTCTCGCGGTCATCCATGGAATCTGAGTTCTTTGCACTTGATACCGCAGCCGAGGAAGCAGAATGGCTTCGGAAGCTCATGTATGATCTTCCAATGGTTGGGGCGCAAATACCGGCGATACCGATATACTGCGACAACCAGGCGACTGCGGCGGTGGCATCAAATGACCTCTTCAATGGGAAGAAGAGGACTGTGCGGTTGAAGCACAGGGCAGTACACGAATCAAGAGAGGTGTTATTACAGTAATTGATGTTCGGAGTCAGGAGAACCTGGCAGATCCGTTCACCAAGGGCCTCAAGCGTCAGCTGGTCGATGACACAGCTTGTAAAATGGGCTTGAAGGCATTCTGATATTGTATTATTGTATTCCTACCATAAAGTTTTATGCTATTAGTTCAAAGATTTATCTACTAGGCATCTAGCTTTTGGTTCAAGGGAGGACCACTAATCGGAAGAATATCAGGAATGGTGGGTACATGTTCTATTGGACATGGAGAGGTTACGGACCTATAACCACTGTTGTCTACTGTTGTTTTCTGCGGAAAACGGTTCCTGTGGGAAGGTTGGCTTAATTGCCTTAATGAGTTCTCAGGCAGAGTGAATGCCTGGTGTGCTTTACAGGAGGCACGGTAGAGCAGCACTACAAGGAGTGAAAGTCCATGCTACAGTGGGGTGACTCCACAATGAGGTTCCTATATGTGGGGTGCTGCTCAGTAATAGGATAAAGCCTCGGCTTGGCAGGCCAAGTCACAGCGGCGTAGCACCGCAAATAGGCAGTTAGCCTAATGTTGTATGTTAAATATAAAGAGGGGTGTAGTCAGCACTACAAAGAGGAGGAGTTCCTCATGTTACAGTGGCACGACACCACGATGAGGTACCCGGTTATGGATAAAGCCTCGGTCTTGCAAGCCATGTCGTTGCGGCGTAACACCGCAAGGGAGCCTAAGGCTTCATGCTGGGTAGTTTGGTACTACAAAGAGGCGGTTGCCTCATGCTACAATAGTATGACACTACGATGAGGTTCCCGGTACGGGGTAAAGCCTCGACTTTAAGCCATGTCATGGCGTTGTAGCACCGCAAGGGAAGCGCAAAGCGCTTCATGCCATGTCTCTTTATAATGAACTCACCTATAGTGTATGGACAAAGAGATATCAGGCCGTCTCTTGAGGGTAAACTTGTAGACGCCTAAAATTATACACTGAAACCAGGCTGACACAGGGCCTTTAATGTGTAGCCAGAAGCACATGTAACTACATTATGTGAGTGGAAAGAATTTCAGCAATGATGCAGAATTCAAGGCTTAGTCCATTCTTGTATTATAGTCTGATTTTTGATCCATACGGGAAGATTCAAGTCGTCAGCGACATCTCTCCTAATGCTTGATGGACAGTTACTGTGGGGAACACTTATACCAATATATAGAGATATGTGGGGGATTGTTGGAGTTTTGTTTTTTTTTTCCTTTAGAAAACTTTAGTCCCACATCGGAAAAAACAAAGAGATTGTATCTCTATATATTAGCTTTGCTATTATTGGAGATGCACATGTAGTATGGAGGTGCACATGGGTTTGCCATGTGGGGTTATTTTTCTAATGAAAAAAGGCTAAAATCAACAATTAAAGCATTCATGCTTTTTGCTCTTGGAAAATTTATTTCCATGGGAGCTACGCCCCGTAGGGGCTTAGCGACTCGGACTCGGACTCGGACTCGGGCTCATGGGCTCATGAGGCGTAATGTGGCATTTTGTTGGCGCACTTAGCACGTCAGCATCGTCGCTAGGCGCATAGTGCGCTTTAGCTGCGCTCGTTGCGCTCGTTGCGCGAGCCACTTGCGCTGCCATGTTGCGCAAGCCCAGTTGCGCTGCCCAGGTGCGCATGCCCAGTTGCGCAAGCCCAGTTGCGCTGTCCAGGTGCGCGCCCAGGTTGTGCTGAGTTGCGCGGGTTGCTCGGGTTGCGCTGGGTTGCGCTCAGTTGCGCGGGTTGCTCGGGTTGCTCGGGTTGCGCGGGCGTGCTGGTTGAGCTGCGTGCGCCGTGTGCGCAATGAGTACAGTGCACACAGTTCAGTGCGCACTCTGTCGCGCAGAGTGCAAGGAGCACGGGGTGTGCGCAGTTGGCGCAACTTGCAGCAGAACGTGCGTTTGCACGTTCTGGGCGGTTGCTACATGTTCGGGGTGGTTTTTACCACGTCCCTAACTTTGTGGCAACCGAACAGTTGCTGCAGGGCCTATATAAGGCATCCTCTCTCTCTCTCAAGGCTAATGACAGAATAGAAAGAGAAGCCACCACAGAAAGTTTACAAAGTATTTTTTAACACAAGTAAACAGAGAATTCAGAAGTGTTCTTTAACACAGTTCTGATCTTCCAGTAGCCTTCAAAAGAGAGAGAGAGGAAAGGCGCCGCACCAGCGTTGCTTTTGCACGAGAGTTCGTGTCCATCCGAGGAGTCAGAAGAGCAGGAGTGTTCCAAGTTCTCCGACGAACTTGCTGGTTCCTGGAAGCTGTTCGTGTAGGGCGAATAAAGCTTTGAGCAACGGTGATTATTCACCCCAGCAGGAGTTCTTCCATCTTTCGCCAGTCACCTTCTTCGTTGCTGCCAGTAATCCTGATTGTATCTTCTTTTTAGAAGTACTACGATCTGATTGCTGTTGATTACGAAATCTTTTTAGATTCTCGTAATTCAGAATCACCTTCCTTGAAGTGTTGATTTGAAACATTATTTTTACACTTGTTTTATTTTCTCAGTTTTCCATCAAAAATTGTGCCCCGGCACCAACAAAACATACTCTAACTCATGCACATTGTTACCCAAGTGTGGCACACTTGTGTGCCACACACACACTGAACACTGACCTGTAAGGAGTGAACTCCCAAGCCAACCCCCTGTGCAACAGGAGTACAAATCCCTGTTGCTCTCACCTGTGTATAGGGCATAAGGCCCCTACTGCTGCCTAAAAGTAGGGGGCAAGCATTCATACATGTACAAGGCTCTCCCTTTCCTGTGTGCAAGGCACACTGCCCTACTGTGGCCTACTGTTTCCCCTATTCTTGTGTACTGCTATGTACACAAGTAGCTCTGCTATGTGCAGAACAGCACACCCTTTCCCTATCTACCTGTGTAAACAGGGACACACACAGGAACATACACTACATTGCTGCTAAAGCCCCTATCAATGGTAGGTAATGCTACTGCTATTACTTGCACAAACAGTGTGCACTACACTGATGTGCAAACCAGTGTGCACATGTGTGCACACCAACCACACACAAATCCCCTGCACCTGTGAAATGCCCACCTCTAGCTACTGCTGTAGTAGTGAGCATTTCCTCTGCCCGCTATCCAGCCTGTAATGGGAGTGACGCCCCTCACTCACTCCTGTGCAAGCAGGGAGTTGCTCCTGCCTGTGTGCTGTGCATACACCTACCTGCAACCAAGGCAAACATGTAGCCCTATTGCTCTCCTATATCTGTTATGCCACTTGCTAAACCCCTTTCTCTAAACTGTTGTTTCTCCTCATCACCTGCTGCCAAGGGCAGCAACATACCTTTTATGTTACTGATGTAGCCTACATGTTCTCCCTCTTCAACCATGCTATTGTTCCCTACTTCTTTGCACAACCAAGTGTCATCTGCAGTTTTCGACAGCAGTACACTACCTTTCCCTCTTCTGTTTTGAACTCCTAGGCTTTTCCCCCAACTGCCACTACATTGCACTACCCCTCGCACACCCTGCTCTACCATATCTAAATGCTCATCAATGCAAACTCATGTGCACATGAGTTGCACCTGCTACTGTGCATCCAAAGCAAGGCAATGCTGCCCTGCAAATCCTCCAACAGTAGCACCTACTGCCACTCCTGCTGGGGCCATGTATCAGTAAAATTGATACCTACCCGAGCCCTCTCTCCCTCATCACTTACCCCTAAAGCTATATTATATATATACACATGTATATATAAGTTTACACTAGATAATATAAATACTAGTATCTATATATTTAATATACACAATTTACACCAAATCGAATTCTTAAGGTACATGCAACCCGCACACACAACCTATTGACATTCCACCAAACACTTGGTGGGCAATCTAGAGTTTCGTGCGCAAGCTTGTGATACACTTGTGATACTCATCTTAAATTCCACCAAACACTCCACAAACTCTAGCAACACTCCCAAAATAGCTAATACACAATGAAATGGATGAACACTAGCCATTCTAATAACAAATGGAAAATTTGACACGTGGGAATCCAATTTACTTGGAACACACAACTCACCCTACCGTATCATAGTGTATCATGACACGGTTCTCCCGTATCCAATTGTGGACACACTAGCCCACTCAAAACGTGCTTTCCACTCTCAAACTCTCTATGAAACATTTCTACAAACACCTAGTGGTCTTAATTCGTATCCCTCCCAATTTGGCCACAAAAGTCACCCTAACTTTCTCCATGGGTCTCCTTTGAACCTAGTTCTTGTTCCTATAGGTAGCCCTTAGCCAAGGGAAGGTCACTAGGGGTCTAAATCACCATTCAAATATTTAATGACAAGAAAGACAAGGGTTTACCTATTGGGAGATTGATTCCCAATGTAGTGCACCAAGAGGACACAATCTCCAAGAATGGAAACCTCCTTCAGGCTTCTCTCCTTCCAAAGCTTTCTCCTTGCCAATCCAGGCTCATTCTTCCATGAGATGGCAAAAGGAATGGGTTGTGAATCAACATGTGATTGTAGCATGATACGGGGCGGTACCAGAAGAACTGCGACACATAGGAGCTGACTAGCGACTAAGAAGCCTTTATGCACGCATTTGGCTTTCAGCACATTAACGAGCTATATTAGCATGATAGGGACTTGATCCAAGGTTCCATGGAGAGTTGGTGGCCCCCAATGCAATAAATTCTAGCTTCACGTAGGAGAGATGACTATCACCAAAGCGATTGTGGAAAATATTAGGGTTACCTATTACATGTGACACTATATATTTGATTAGCAGTTATCTTCTGGTCAACTGATCATGAATTAGCTTGGTGTGGTGCTGTTGTCGAATTTAAGCGGTACCAGCTTAGTCACGTTTAGTTGGCTACGGAACAATTTCATGGAGCTAGAGCTTACTACCGACAACATGTTTTCATGTATAAAAATCGAGTATGTATTTTAATGTTAATGACTATGTAATATATAATATTTTAGTTTAACTCATATTATTTGTTGATCATATTTTCAAGTCATGTTGCACAGGGCCTACTTACTAGGCTTAGGTCGGTTTTTTCGGCACATCAGAAATAAGATAAATGTGTCTTTTATTGTTTTTGGATAATTTGGTAGATCATATACGTTATGCATGGGGAGATGTTATGTTAGCATATTTATATTACTCTATGACAGAATTTGTGAGTTCGTTGTTAGCAGACAATTTCAAAATATATTTGTTGTTGCATGTGACTAATATTGTTGCATGAGACTAATACAGGTATGAACGAAAGAAATTTTGTTAGTACCCTATAAAGATTCACCTGGTAGAGACTTATACTATGGTTTTTGTAGGTTTGGTCCAATAAGTTTATCTATTGGTAGGCCAGTGACCCATATTAGTTTGACACAGGTGTCTTCCTAGTATCTTCACGGTGGATGACAAATGCAATGGATTTGCAATTTTTTGCTTACCAGGTGGTCTTAATTTATCATGCCCAATTTGAGACGCTACAACATTTGGAGTTTATTATTTAATTATTTGATTTGTTAATATTTTTTTTTGTAAATTACTATGTTTATTGTTTTATTATTTTTCACATCATAGGTTTAGTGGTTACCCTAAAATATTCATATGGATGCTCCTAAGATACAGTGAATATCCTAAAATTTTAGTCTCTATAGGTATTATATCATATACCCTTGGCACACAATTTTTATCCATCTAATTGTCTTATATGCCAATTCGGGATGAGACATATGTTTCATTACAAAAAGTGTGAAACTTTTGTATTAAAACTTTCAAAGAAAAGTGTATAAAAGAATCCTAAGTACAAGATTTCTAAGTACAGAAATCTAGGGAGTTGAGCGGTGGAGATCATGTCACTTCCCAGTCCCAAAATACGTAGGACTAGAGAACGTCAACATGCTAGCTACGTATTTAACCAGACTATAGTTCGACTTAAATATGAATAACCTGTGTAAATCAGAACAAGTGTCCTTGTAATTATAATAATATCATCAATAATACTAACTATACTATGAGCTATAAAAATAATAATTAAGAAAGAACAGATTAATGCATTAACTAACGATTTATGAAGATCCCGAAGATTAGCTCCCAATACTCCTATGTCAGAACTCAACAATTACTTGGAAGAAAGCCAAAAATAACCTGGAGAGATCACCAAGTCCCCAGAGGGATGTAGCTAGATACATAATGTACATGCCATATGAAATATAGTATATAACATGAACTGAACATGAAAGACAGAAACAACTAACACTGATCATGTATAGCCACCTATATGAAATATAATTTAAGGACGACGTTCGCAAGCGCAGGCATATCCAAAATGTATAGCCGTAGTGCCGTGTCGGAGTCTCAACGGTAACTAAGAGAGGTTGCAACATCCAGAACAGTAATCCTCCCCATATATATATATATATATATATATATATATATATATATATATATATATATGAGGAAGGATTCGTAGACCCTCGTTTTTTGCATCCCCACGTATCCCCATGTTATTCACCGTTGGATGTTGTTTAAGTCATCTAATCTTAACCGTTGATTTGAACCTTTAAGTCATCTAATCTTAACCATTGATTTGAACCTTTAAGTCATCTAATATATATATATCCTTTTTATCCTAATTTAAAATAAATTCTACAATAAAAAATAAACAAATTCCTAAAAAAAGTACTAGAATAAATAAATGCTCAATATACATGTATAAATCCACCCATACCAACATATATACATATTGGTTAAATAACCCAAAAAACATTATAATAATAATAATGTATATATATTTATATAGTATTATTTATGAAGTATGCCACAATTTTAACTAGCTTTCATACATAGGACATGGACATGGCTATGCTATGCTATCCCTACCATGCCTAATATGCTAGTCATGGTATACGACTACACTAGCTATGCCATGTTTTCTAGTTGTTATGCATAACCAATCTCAACCATCACTAAGGCTACTCATATAATAAAAATATTATTTAAAATAAAAATGCACAAAAATATTATTTAAGCGAAAATAAAATAATTTTTTAGGGTTTACATTCTACACTACTTATAATAATTTTGTCTTCGAAATAAAAAATAAGCTAGGGAGGAAAGTGATCAAAAGGTTTACTACAGAAGAAGTCAAATACGACTAGTCATACCGAGTTTTCTTAAGAGGTTGTAGGGCACGATTACCAATGGGGGCCTAATTTGACATCACATTCTAAGTCTAGGGTGCACTTGTTCAAAACGCTATCCAACTTATAGAAATCAAGTTGGCAGTGAAAGTGTAGTAATGGACCATTTACACTATTCGTGGAAGGCCCTATTTACAAGATATATAAGGAACGTTAGGCACTCCTGGCCGTAATCATAAATTCTTGAAGATTCCTAAGTACTACTATGATGCTATTGGGTCAACAACTTTATAAGAAAAATTATTTCTAAATCTACATTCCTTTTTTGTAGGTTGCCTTTAACAAGACCAAAGATAATGACTTGGTCGAATATACTTGGACGAGGGGTGGTATTTGAGGGACCCAATCATGGATGCCTAAAAGACAAGATCAAGAAGATCACAGAAAGGCATTGTAGACCAAGGTAAGAAAATTTGTATGGTAGTTCAAGGAGCACTTTCACATTGTTTGGATATAAAGGTAAGGCACGATTAGAAGGGCTTATGGAGATTCAACTTATGGTGCCCTGGTTATTGGAATACAGGATAAAGGAACATATAATCTATAATATTAACAACCTCAAACATAAGAAAGGATTTTTTTTAATCAAAGGGTTGGTTTCCAAAATATTAACAACCTTCAAACATAAGAAATGATAATACTGTGATTGTGAGGATGAGATATGTAATCTCATCAAGAAAATAAATTACAAGTTCTGGTCATGAAATCAACCTTAGGCTACAGAGGATCAACCACCCAAAAGTTGTATATCTACTTCTTGTTTACCATCTCTTCGTGGTGCTTGGAGGAGAGCTTCGAAGGTTCCAAACTAGAATATAAGAAGGAACTCCTAGGCAAAAATTTCCCAAGTACACTTTATTTTTGATCTGGGTCGTGACGGTGGAGGGTTGATTCTTTACTCCGTTGACGATGTAATGCTGAGGGAGAACTGTCGGGATTAACTTCAATGTCTAAGGGGAGCAACAAGAACTCTCTCTGGAATGCTCAGGAACTCTTGAGGAAATAGGGGAACCAGGGGGTTGGAATGGAGGAGAACTCCTCCTTTTTATAGCTGAGGGGAAGAGTAGCACACATGACTGTTAGTGGCAAACGTGCGTGTTCGACGTAACAAAAAGTTGAACGAACTTTTTGTTTATTGAACGTATAAGGTATCTGTGTACAAAGAAAGAAGTCCTAAACAGGATATTCTAAGTACAGGGAGAAGAGGTTTTAGAAAAGTGTCACTGTGGAGATCGAGCACTGCAGCGGCTCCTTTACTCCGTTGACGATCTGACGACGAATCAACATTGCTATGGCTCTCTAGCACCTTTGATGGTACTCTGGAGTCACCGATCAAGAGGCTATCTAGATGAAAAGATCCCTTGAAGATGGTTGGTTGGTTGGTTCTTTGGTTGATAAGTGGATGAGGGTGGTTGACTCTTCGTGCATAGAGAACGCTGCTCCTTTGAAGATTGTCGATTGTCAATGTTCCCTCTTTCTTTTTTCTCTCTTTTCTCTTGGTGGAAGAACTCCTTCTGTTTATAGAGAACCGAGCACATATGCGATGTGCATTAGGGTTCCTGAGATATGAAAGAATCTGCCGTCATTATACGGTACAGGCTTCTACGACGCTGACACGTGGCGGACATCGAGATTCTCCTCAAATGAGATCTCCGGGGGTTATAAACATAACCGAAGGAGGTGACACGTGGCACGTGCCGATTTTCTTGCTCGGATACAGCCGAGTAAATTTTGGGATTTCATCTTAGATTTGGAGTCTAATTGATCCTCATCTAAGATTTAAATCAATCTGATAGGATATCAGTCATGATTTAATCCCAATCTTCTCTTCAAGAGGCAGTTTAAACAAACCAATTGGGGTGGACCTACGCTTCATGCTCCTCTGGTGAGGACTAAGTGTTGCTGTGCTTCTGGGGCGATGAGTAGACCGTGCTTCTGGAGACGATGGAACCTCTGTGCTTTCAGGCTATGGGTGGACTTGGCTTCGAATGACGACGAGACTTCTGTGCATATCGAGCAACTTACGAAGCTGTGTTTCAGGCTACCAGAGTTACTGTGCTGTAGGCGATAAGTAGGCTTGTGCTTCATGTTGACGAGGTTACCGTGCTTTTGGAGCGACATGTTTACTTGCATTTGTTGCGATGGGAGTTTCCAAGTCTCTTGTAGAGAAGTGACTTAAGCTTCTGATCCGTAGCAGATGACTACGCCATGGGAATGGAGATGGTGTGGGCATATAACCATCATGCGCCTCATGCGAACGCAGGTAAGTAGCCGCACCTCTGAACAGTGAAAGCGTTGGCTGCGAAGGGAAGGGTATGACACCCTTGTACGTCTGAGATTGGCGCAAGCAGGTAGCTGCGCCTCTAGAGTGAAGACACAGGCTTCTAGAATAAAAGAAGGGGATGAGGGCCTACCACCATCTTGTTTCTGAGGTTGGCGCAGGCAGGTAGCTGCGCATCTGGCTTGAAGGCTCTGGCTTCTTCAGTATTTAGAGCGATAAATACCCACTCTTTAAGGACTTTTCTCTTAATTACCACCGTAATATGGGAAATTCCAAGGGTCTAAGACCAACATTCAAAGTGCTGAGTCTTAGGTTTGTCCCATTAATATGGGAATTCTGACCGTCGGCCATTGGTGTGTGCTCTAGGCCACTCTCGGTCCTATAAAAGGGGAAGTTCTCCTCTGAAGAGATCCAAAATTAACTTTGAGCGGCGATGGGCCTTGTGTATGTTGGTTGCTGGTTGACGCTTCTCTTATTTGTAGGAGCCACATTCTTATGGAGGAACTCTGTGTAGAAGGAGTCATCACTGCCCTTGAGAAGTATGCAAATGTCCTTCTTAGGGAGTTCGAATCTGTACGACGTCTGAGGGATGTGGGAGATCCAAGCCACGGGTTTGAGATTGGTTTCTCATCCGATGAATAGCCGGCCGTGCTCTGCCTTGATCTTTGGGAGCAATAGGGCTTCACCGTGCTGTGGTTCTAGGTTTTCTACTGCTTTAGTATATATTGGAGCTCTAGCTTCTCTTGGTGACAAGAGGGTTGGCTCTGATGATGCTGTGAGTCGGTGGAGAAGAGACTTTGATGTAGAGTGTACATCTCTCTTCTGCCCATGACGATCATACTGTAAAGGCTGCCCATCGAAGACTATCCTTCCCTTATGTTCATAGAAATTTCTATTCTCACTTGTGTAACAAAGACCTTGTAATTGATCCTTGTAAATAAGATTCAAGAAACTTCTTTCTTATGTACTTACGATAGGCCTATGTAATAGACCCTTGTAGCTACGATCAATAAGAAGAGTGCTTTTTGTGAACTTCATCCTGAGAATGTCTTTGTCCTTAGTTGGTCTGCACATCTCATGTCTGCACCTTTGTGATGTTAGGTCGGTAATGGGGGACACTTCCTATGCCATATGTCATCTGGACCATGGTAGAAAGAGGGTGGGCAATGAGAGCACCCTCCTGCGCCTTACATCAACTGTAATTTTTTATGCTTCTACAACGCGTATCTCTGACTGCAATGTGGCACCCTTAAACAAGGTTCAGTTGCAACTACGCACATACTTCACTGATGTGGAGTTGTAGCTGATTGCCATGTGTCATGTTGTTAAGATTTTGCTGGAGAAGATCTTTGAGCTGCTCAGAACCCGCTCCTTGGCGTGACTAGGTCTTCGACACGTAGCACGCGCCTAGTTCTGCTACAGCCAAGAAGACACCCGCACCTACAAATTCACTGTCCTAAGTGGCGTGTGTTTATGGTGGGAGAGAACTATAAGAGCGTGGTGGAAGCACACGCGCTCAAGGGAGAGTCTGGTGGCATGCGCCTGAATGATCAGACAACATGCGCTTGGGTGTTTCTTGACAGCACGTGCCTGAGTAATAGGGCAACACACGCATGTCTATACTATTTCCAAGGTGAATGAACTTCATTCTTCTAGGTTCATTCTTGGCACAAGGATCGAAGCATTGAGTCTCAAGAGAAGCCTACCTCTTTAAATGCAGCCTTGGAAAAAGCAATTGTAGGGCATAGATGGGGATGCAGAGGGTTGGATACGCCTATATAAGTGAGGCGTGAGTAGAAGGAGGGGTGCGCCTTTAGCGAGCCGTGAGTAGCATAAGAAATTACGACTCTTTGTCTTCGTGCTTTGGCCGTCTTTTAGCACGGGGATCGAAATGTTTCAGCCCAAAGTTCAAAACATAACGTCTAGGTGAGGCGTGAGTGGCATAACATTCGGATGAGGCGTAGACAACACAACACCTAGATGAGGCCTAAATGAGGCACGAGTTCTTGTAGTCATTTTAGCTTCTTTGAGGCGCATGATCCATGCTTCTACAAGACCCGCTTCAAAGTTTTCTAATATTTTGAATAAAGTTAGAAGTACTTTGAATAGAAGCATGACACGTGTATGACATCATCATTTTGAAATCATTTTAGCGTAGCCCCCACTTTGGGCCAGTCTGTCAAATCGGCTTAGGGTAGGTGTTCATTGATTTGGTTCAATCTTTGAAGAGACGATAGGCACTTCGTCTTCATCTCGAAATACGTATTTCAAAACCTATAAATATATGTGGGTGAAGAAGAGAGACCTTTCTTTCTTCCGAGCTCTCTTTTTTTCTTTAATTTTCATTTTCATCGTTTTACTTGCCTTCTCCGACTCTTCGCCGACTTTGTTTTGCTATGGCGCCCAAAGCTGTCGCTGCTAAAGGGAAGGGGAATTCTAAGGCGGTCGCCTCCTCTCTCGTCGACGAGCCGATTTACCCCGACCTTCATGGTGAAGTTAAAGGTATGGATGTCTCATCGGTATGGTGCTAGCCGCGTTTATTCGAGACATAGTCGAGTCTCCACCCATTGTACTAAACTCGCGTGCTTGTGCTCTTATCTCGAGCACAAGCCTCTTATGCCCTGTGTGAAGGACGGACTAAACGTGCCATTTTTCTTACAAGTGCATATGAAAGCAGTCTAGGCGCCTAATAGGCCATACACCGCTTCTCTTTCAAGCGCGTGTGACATAAGGGTCCAGACACCTAATATTCTATGCGCTACTTCACTCTGTCAAACTTTAATCCAGTATTAAGGTTGGAGGAAAGTTCATCAAGGTTGAGAGAATTTTCGTCTGGATTATGGGGAAAACCCAAAGCCAAATTATTCTCAACGTAGAATAGTTCTCGGTTATAAACCACTATCACTTGCTGACGTCTGATTGGTATGGCTAACACAGCGGCAAGATTAGCCAAAGCATCGGCTTCTGCATTATAGGCTCGTCGAACGTGTTCAATAAAGAAACCTTCAAAGGAGGAGGCCATAAAGAGTGCTGCTCGATGATAAGGTATCAAATCCTGATGACGGACTTCATACGTTCCTCTGATCTGATTGATGATAAGCTTGGAGTCTCCATAAACTTCTAAATATTGAATATCCAGATGTTTAGCAAGTTGAAGACCGATGAGCAACACATTGTATTTGGCTATATTGTTTGAACATGATTGATCCAGAGAATAAGCCCTCTGAATAGTTAGTCCTTCTGGGGATACGAGAACAATCCCAACTCCGGCGACAATATCGCCATTAGGACCTATTCTAGATGCTCCATCAAAGAATAGACGCCAGGTAGGAGTTTCTTCAGAAACCAGATTCGAATCCAATCCAGAACTTCATCTGGAATTTCATCATATAATTTAGAATCTTCTGGAACCGCATGAGCTGCCAGAAAATCAGCAGGAGCCTGTCCTTTAACTGACTTTTGAGGAATATAATGCATGTCGTATTGAGCTAACAAGATTCCCCAATTAGCTAGTCTGGAGTTGAGAATACCGGGTTTCTTCATCATAATCCTGATAGGATTCACTCTGGAAATGACGTGAATCGTTTGACCGATAATATAATGTCGCGTCTTCTGAACGGCAAACATTAATGCTAGGCATTCTTTCTCGATTGGAGAATAACGCGGTTCAGCACCTGTCATTGTGCGACTGAGATAATAAATAGCCTGTTCATGGCCATCTTTATTTTTCTGGGCGAGTAATGCACCGAGAGAATGATCCATGGCTCGAACATATAGAAGGAATTGTATTCCTGAGACGGGAGGTACCAAAACCGGAGGGTTCATGAGATACTGTTTGATATCGTCAAATGCTTTTTGACATTCTTCGTTCCAGACGAAAGATACACCTTTCTTCAGAAGTTTGTTGAATGGTCTGCAGCGTCCTGATAAGTTGGAAATGAATCTCCTGATATAAGTAATTCTTCCTTGGAATCCTCGTAGCTCTTTTAAGGTGCATGGAGGACGCATCTCTTGAATGGCTTTGATCTTCTCGGGATCCACGTGTATACCTTTAGCGGTAATGACGAAGCCGAGAAATTTGCCACTAGAGACGCCCAGGAAGGACTTAGTAGGGTTTATTTTAAGTTGATGCTGATGCATTAAATCAAAGATAGTCTTCAAATCTTGGATATGATCCTCCTTTCGTCGACTTTTGACTGCAATATCATCAACATAGCATTCGACTATTTTCCGGAGATGTTCGCGGAATATAGTGCTCATTGCTCGCTGATATGTTGCTCCTGCATTTTTGAGACCAAACGGCATCATTGTATAACAGTATGTACCGATCGGCGTTCTGAAGGAAGTATGTCTCTCGTCATCTGGAAATATTTTGATTTGATTGTACCCCGAATACCCATCCATGAATGACATTCGTTCGAAACCACACGTGTTATCGATCATGACGTCGGTAATTGGAAGAGGAAACTTGTCTTTAGGACAAGCCGCATTGAGATCGCGAAAGTCTATACAGACTCGGATCTTGCCGGTCTTTTTGAGGACAGGAACGATGTTAGCCACCCATTCAGGATGTTGTTCCTCTCGAATAAATCCGGAAGCCATAAGCTTGTTGACTTCAGCTTCAATTGCATCCATAATGTCTGGACGAAATCGTCGTTGTTGTTGTTTGATCGGTTTAGCATTTGGCATGATATTAAGTTTGTGCGTTGCGATCTTC
This sequence comes from Iris pallida, assembly GCA_029216955.1. Taxonomy (NCBI): domain Eukaryota; kingdom Viridiplantae; phylum Streptophyta; class Magnoliopsida; order Asparagales; family Iridaceae; genus Iris; species Iris pallida. The sequence continues at coordinate 18,138,340 of JANAVB010026799.1, forward strand.
GGATCTAGTCCTGGCATATCCTCGTAGCTCCAGGCGAAGACATCGATATAATCATGAATAAGCTTGATCATGTCTTGCTTATCTGTTTCTGAAAGACTTTCGCTGATGAATATTGGTTTGGGGGACCCCTCTTCACCAACATCAATTTGGATCAATTTATCTTCAGTGGGAGGTTCTCTTTGCTCGAACCTGAATTCCTATTGGTTATCTAATCTTTGAGCCCATTGTTCTGATTCGGGTGATATTTCAAAATCATCCTCATCTTCATCATTTTCTTGCGGGCCATCGGCAGAGACCATATTGATGGATAGAATAGAACGATAAAAATCGCCAATACTTGTGTCAGAATCCCAAGAGAGGGAATCGGAAGACTCAGATCGTTCGTCTCCATCGGATTCTGAATCCTCATGGACTGCGTTGATAAAGGAGGTAGGAGCAATGTAACCTAAACCACATTTTGTCCTTCCGTATGTTAATGGAGGAATTCGAACAGGCATTCTTCTTCCTTTTCCATTATTGAGGCTGGTTCTGAAGTCATAACCCATATTCTTGATGATATTTTTGGACTGCTGACTGTAGCGACGTAGTTGTAACCTTCCAGTATCGTCATTTTTGTCATCTTCTTCCAGGTTAGGAGGATTCTGGGGTCCTTTATAAAAGAATATTGGATTTTCTCCCAACTTTCTAATAGGGACCACGAAGTATGATTTTTGAATAGACTCTAATGATACTTCTGTGTGAAGAGTTTGAACAACTCCTATAGTTAGTGGCTCTAAGCTATCTAGCAATTGTAAATAACTTTGTACTTGATTACAGACATCAATATACTATAAAGGAGATGCTTCATTAATATTAGATGCTGTATTTACAGAAGAAGGCTGAGCCTTATCAGACTTAGTCAAATTAATGACTAAAGGGGGAGAAGAAGAGCGATCAGAAGTTTTGTTTCAATTAAGATCGATAACAAAAGGCTCAGAAGAGGTGAGCTCCCTTGAAGAAGATCGTGGATAAGTAGTACGTCCACTGACTGGAATGACTAGAGTATCTGGTCTAGCCTGAGAAGATGGAGGGGGAGTGGTGTGTCCACTGACAGGAATTATCAGCAAACTTTGTGGAGCTTGGGAAGACAATGCAGTAGTACGTCCACTGACAGGAATTATCAGTGAGCCTTGTGGACTTGGGAAGGTAATGAAGTGGTACGTCCACTGACAGGAATTATCAGTGAGTCTTCTTCAGATGGTTTAAGAGACTGCGGATGAGTGATACGCCCTTTTACAGGAATAACAAAGGTGTCGACTTTTGATGTCTCATCGTCGTCATCCATAGCTTGCAAGACTTTTGAGTATTCATCTTTGTACATACGAGAGTCACTGAAATAAGCTTCGACTCCTCTGAATGGATAGAGATCTGCAACTTCCTTTTGAACCTCTCCATTATCATCAACATATTTGAAGCATTGATGAAGAGTCGAAGGAACAATATTATGTTCATGCAAGAATGGTCTCCCCAATAGAGCATTATATGAGCAACCATGATTGTCGATGATGTAGAAAGTAACCTTAGTGCGAAGATTGCCTATTTGAAATTTGAGGCGAATCTTGCCCAAAGGCTCACTTTTTCCTTGATTGAATCCCAGGAAGGTAGTGATAGTACCGGAAAGACTATGCACGGGTATTTTCAGTGCATCTAGCATAGTCTTTGGCATAATACTGAGAGCGGATCCTGGATCAATCAGTAGACGATCAACCTTCATAGAATCGACATATCCTGTATAATATAAAGGACGGTCATGTCGATTATCCTCTAGCAGCATATCGTCCTGCGTAAAGGTAATGTTTAGAATTAATTCCAATATATTATGGCAATGAAGATGAGAGACTGGTTCTTTTTCCGGCTTCTTGAGGAAAGTCAGGCAGGTTTCTGCTTGCAACAGCGCTTCACTCAGAGTTTCTCGAGTCTCTTTAGAGAGACGTAAGAGCTCGAAGATTGACAATTTAGCTGGTGTATTGGCTAGTTGAGCCAATATATCAAAATTATAAGGCCTTTCAAGTCCTGTAGGAGATGACTTCTTCAATGGTTTGTCGAAGCGGACTTGTTGTTTTCCTTTGTCAGCTGCTGTTGGTTTAGAAGGAACCGTCTCAACAGGAACATTTGAAGGTCCTTCGTTAGAGATTGGTGTTGGAGTTGTAACCGGAGGGACATCAGGAGTTTCTTCAGGAATTTCAGCATAATCTTTCAGATATATTTTTCCTGACCGAGTTCCGGCAAGAACTTCGACTTCAGGCTCAGGGTCTACCGAAACCATGTTGCAATTCTTCATCTTGCTCTTGGTTCTTTTGTGCTTGATGAGAGTTTCATTCCAGAAACCAAGGCCAACACGAGATTGATTATGTCTCATAGTGATGGCTAAAGGTGTTTGGAGTCCTTTGCCTGAGTTTAAACCAGGAGCAGTGGCTAGATCATAACCCATCTTCGCCATTAATTCACGAGATTGTGAACTATATAGATGGAATGCAGGCTTGTATCTATCTTCAAATTGAGGTACAGTTTTTACCTCCGTAGGGGGTGAATTTCCTGCCAAGATGAAAGTAGAGATTAGAGAAAGATTGGGTGTGATACTAGAAGTCACATTGCATGACTTAGTCTTCCCAGGCTTCTTTTTAGACAAAGGAGTCTTCCGAGGAGAATAGGAAGACGTCTCGAACTCCGTCATTAAATCCGGGTGAATCCACATGATCTCTCCCTTCTTAGTTGTGACAGGAACAAGTCCTTCATTCTGTGCTGGTGGGATGTTCACAACTTCAAGAGTTGCTTTGGGGATAGGAACAATCCCACTTTCCACCATTAACGGAGGGAAGTCACCGAACTGCATTGAAATCACATTTGCTGTGACTGTCTTGTCTTTAGGTGTCAGTGTCACATCTCCTGATTTAATCATTTCCTGGATCTTTCCTTTTAATACATAGCAAGACCGGATTGTATGACCCAGCATTCTATGATATGGACAGTATTTTGGATGATCTGTCTTGTTGGCTTCATCAGGCTTTTTGATTTCTGGCAATTGTATCTTGTTACCTTTGAGCAAGCATTCAAAGATACCCTGAATATCGTCATCATCGAAAGAATACTCTTCCTTCGGCCGAGGAGGTCTCTATTGTTGATTTGTTGGAGCTGGGGTAGCTTGGGTAGTCTTTATCTCTTGACTATTGCTCTGGAGATTGACTTCAAGAGCCTCTTTTCCTTTACGATTGTTGGGTCGAGCACTATTGCTAGCACTCTGATTTGATTCTTTGGGAGTCATTTGTACCCCCAGGCCTTTGAAGGTCTCAGCACTGACTTCAGCAGCTTTGGCACTGACGATGAAAGAAGGCCAATCTTGGAACTGAGTGGACCCTGTCCACATGCTGATGATTGGTAAGAGATTCGACTTGCAAGTTTCGATAGTAACAACATCGGAAGTTCCAAGAGGCATTTTGAGGGCTTCTCTTATGAATCTTTCAATAAAGCTCTCAGTGCTTTCATTATTTTTCTGTTTGATTCTTATGAGGGCCGACATGGTCATGTCGTTGACGCCTTCATAGAATCGTTCTAGAAACATCTGTTTGAATCCAGCAAATGAAGTCATACACCCATCAGGGAGACTTCGATACATTCATAAGCGGTTCCTTTAAGACAACCGACGAATACCCGAGTGAGGAGGGCATCGCTTGGTTGCAACTGATCAGTCATTACTTCAAAGTGATTAATGAACTGACTTGGGGAGGTAGTCCCATCAAAGAAAGAGATGGTCGGAGGTTTGTATTTTGGGGGATACGATACCTCCTTCCATTGTATGGGATAAGGCTGCTTGATACCCAATCTTTGTAAGCCATCTTTTTGCTTGAATGCTTCGAACTGAGATCGAAGATTTTTCAACTCTTCAGTGACAGCTCCGGAAGATTGCGGTGTTGTTGCTTGTTGAGTATAATTGGGAGGAGGGACTGCAGCATATGTATCACCTCCAGCTCCGGACTGACTTGGAGTGGGTTGTACAGGAACATTAGACTGTACCCCCGGAATAGTAGAGGGTTCCGGGTTTGGGGCAACAGGAGTATTTAATACCACTGGTGGTACTGTTGGTTGAACTTGCTGAGTTCGTTGTTGAGCTTGCATAAGAGTATGCATAGCAGTCAATGTATCTGCCATAGCTCGCAACTGTTGTTCCAAGGAAGAAATCCTCTGTTCATGAGCTTCAGTGCTAGTCGAAGGCTCTTGATTACCATCTACCATATAAGTGGTAATCGTTCGAGGAATAGACGATGAAATAGTCTGTTCTGAATTGTCGCTGTGAGAGTCAACATCTTTCCCGGGGCTATTTACGGGAGTCAATACTGGGAAGTTAGACTCTCCAAGGAAGTCTTCTGTGATCTCCGGATTATCACTTGGATGAGAAGAAGAAGAGACCCTGGTCGAGGCTCCGGTCCTGGATCGGGTGCCGAGGTAAACACCATCTTCAGAATCTGACATAGCATCAGATCGTATTCTACCCCCAATATTACTGGAGGTCATGTTGACAGAAGTATAAAGAGGTTCGTCTTCGTCCAGTATTGGTTCATATTGAATCCGTTCGAAAACAGATCGTCTTTTTGGTGAACAACAACACTGAATCACAACCCGAGGTTGGAAGTTACAACCATGCTTTTCATGGCAAATATGAGCAATGTCATAGCCAGATGGAGTGTCGATTCTCCGTTTGTTTTGCAAATGTTCCCGGAGATCTGTAGGAACAGATTGGGAAGTACTTGAAGATAGTTTCTGTGTAGAAACTTGTCTTTTATTCTTCTGTCTTCTCGGTTCTTGAGTGTATAAAGACCGATTAATTTGAGCGATATAGTTCTTGGCATATTCTGCATCAGGGTCTAGTATACTTGTCTCAGTTTGATAAGGCTTCTTTATACCGGAGGTGGAACCGAGATGATTCCGGTTAAGCTTGTTACGAAGATCCGTAGGAGATATGACTTTGGTATCAGTCTTGAATACTTATAATTTGCCTTTCTCAGATCGGAAAATTTTGAGAGAAGGAAGATGGACATTATTCCGACTGGGAGTCGGTAATAATCCATCTTTAGAGGAAGTAGCCAAAAGGCATTTTCCTTTGTTTGATCTAGTAAAAGTACTAGTCAAATTAACTCCAGAGGTAAAGACCTTAGGAGTAGAGGAGTTGACTAAAGAGTCTTTCTCCTTGGTTGGCACAAGATGTGCAAGTTGTGGGGGAATCATTTGTATGTTCTGTGGGAGAGAACCTCCAGCCTGATTTTGAGAAACAGTCAAAGGACTGTATTGGTTGGCATACGCTGACTTCAGTTTGGAATTCTGGTCATACGCTGCCTTTTTACTAGCATACGCTGGCTTTAGCTTAGCGTACGCTGCCTGCTGTTGGCTTTTGATGTACGCTACCTTTGCCGTACGCTGCCCTTTGACTGCCATACGCACAGAGTCATTAATGGCTAAAGAGCCGACTGCTGTCGTAAGGGTAGAAGGAGAAGAGACTTTGACATGTCCAGAGATGATTTTTCTTGGACACGCTGACTTGGTTAAAGAACCCACTTTGTCAGCGTGACTAGGAGAAGCCACTGTTGCCGTGTTCAGAGAAGCCGAGGCGTGTTTCGTTGAAGTTGGAGACGTGTTCTTGTCAGCGTGAGAAGTGACAGAAGCGTCTCGGGCCGTCGAAGAAGACTTAGGGACATAGACAGAGCGTCCTTTCTTCTTGGCAGCAAGAAGAGCGGAGGAAGCAGTTCGGCCCTCCTTCGCTTTGAGCATTTCTTCATAAGTAGATTGGTCGAATTGTACGACCATCACTTTCTTCGTCGAGCCGATCGACGAAGTATCGCATTGAGTTGTTGCTATCTCGTTGGAGGAGACAGCTTTCCCCAGCAGAGTCGCCAATTTGTTTTCCATAAATAAATTCACTTTATTTATTGTGTTTCTGGGAAAATTACAACTATAGGAATCTAATCTAGAAGACGATCACTTTATCCCTTGGACGATACGATGAAGAAAACTCGAACTTCGAAGAACTTGGACAGCAACTGGGCAATCTCTCTGTTCTCTCTGAATTGAATGTAGTATCTGTTGAAGATGAAGAAACACTCTTTTATAGAGTTCTGGATAACTGTTCTGAAGCATACGCTCAGTCAGTTACTTGACGTGTGCATAACTGCAGGGACGCGTGGCGAATTCTGATGGAGACACGTTGGAGTGCGGTTGAAAGTAGTGGAATATATCTAGGAGAGATTGATGGCATGGATGCCACGTTGCATAACTTCTGAATAAGTGGGTAACTGAGTACAGGACACGTGAGAACGTGTGTTGACTGTACGTTTGAAGTCATCTTGAATGTATTTGCTGTGATACGCTGTCTTTATTGAAGAGGAGTCATACGCTACCTTTTGAAGACATATGTCTTGCATACGCTGACTTGGATAGTATAGAGTCATATAAAGCTGATACGCTCACTTTATTGACAAGGAGTCGTATGGAATCCATACGCTCACTTGATTGATAAGGAGTCGTATGGAGTCCATACGCTCACTTGGTTGATAAGGAGTCGTATGGAGTCCATACGCTCACTTGGTTGACAAGGAGTCGTATGGAGTCCATACGCTCACTTGACAAGGAGTCGTATGGAGTACATACGCTCACTTGGTTGGCAAGGAGTCGTAAGCATTGGGAGAGTAGACACGTGGCTGTCCTCAATCTTCTCAAATACGACATATCTTCTAGTAACTGACAGATATCTCTCGAGCGTCGTGTTGCAGATATGATGGCTGACAGACTGTCAGAAATGACAGTAATGATGGCTGTGCATTTATGATGGCTGATGAGCTGTCCTCGTAAGAGACAAAATCAATTCTCGAAAACCCATACGACGGTTAATCTTCATAGGGCAGCTGTCTTTGCACGAAAGACGAAGTGTCAGATTCATCCTCCATTAAACGTATGCTGTGCTGTCATTCAAGAAATAATAAAATATTCACTGAGCGTACGGCCTTTGGATGAGCGTATGGCTTTGGCTGAGCGTATGGCCTTGAGCGTATGGCTTTGGTTGAGTCTTATGTCAGCGTGTCATAATTTTTCATACCCTACAGAACTAACATTTAAAAATCCAGTATTAAGGGTTAATATGCACACAGTCTCAGATTTTACAAATTCAACACAAAATTCAACAATTTTTTTTTGAATCGAAACCCTATGTATAACATACATGTGTAGTGATATAAATAAAACTATTATCATGAAAATTTATATTTAAATTACGAGTTAAGCTAGGAAAAGCAGAGAATCGAAAATATTGGGGTTTTGAAAATTTAAACATTGACAACATATGTGGGAAATCAAGTGTAGCATGCATAAGTGTCAGAAAAGTGTCTGCTATATATATTCATATATATATATTCTCATGACCAAAATAAAATTTTAATTCTACGTTAAGACCAACATTTAGATTCCTACCAAAATTGTAAAGTAGGTGATTGACGAAATCAAGACAGTTTATTATTATCTGATACAAGAATAGTAGCAAGAAGAAATAACGATAAAATTTGTTTTGCTTATCTGTTTAAAGAAGAACCATTTTGAAACTCAGAGCTAAAATATCAATCCCAAGATAAAGTATAGCAAAATCATCGATTCATTGTATTAAGAAGAAATTTATGGTAAGAAGTTACACAAGGTTCATAAAAACAGCTAAAGCTATTCCCAAGTTAAATAATAAGAAACTAGACAAAACAACAAATAATAATATATATATATATTTTTTGGATGACTGAAACAAAAGTAGAGAAAACATGTTCAAAATATTTAAGGTGCAATCTGATAATCATATGCGTCTATCCAAAATCATGGTACTTTAAATCCTCGTCATACTAGTAAGCAAGGCTACGATAATCACAGAGTCCTTGACTTATGCACATACCTCTAGAATCATGGTATTTAACATTTTTGCGATGTCGCTAGCTTGGCTGCAAAAACATTAAATTCCTACACCCGAGAAATATATCCAAGTCAAACTATATGTCCTCACCATGCTGGCTAATATGACTGTAGAAGACTAGATTCCATAACTTAGATGACCTAGCCCATATAGTTTCATCTTGACAAAATTTAATTTAAATCAACAATGGATACCCAAAAATCAAATCAAATTTATCAATGAACATCAAAATTCAAAATGAACCAAAAATCCTTCAAACCTTATAAATATAAACTCGGACGCTACAACTAACGTCAAGATTCAAAATTCAACAATCTTCCATCAAAATCAATAAATACAAACTCAAATTCAACAATAATCCATCAAAATCAAATTCAACAACAGAAAATAAAGATAAATCAAATCAAGGAAAGAGAGTTTTCAAATCGAAGTTAAATAAGATTCTCAAGGGTCGTCCCAGGAATCTCTCAAGGGATCCTAACTGTGTTGAGTATCTTCAAAATATATCCTAATCCTACTGCAGGCTGTAGTGGTACTCTAGTTCGAATACCACTACATAAACTCGACCTGCATGGGCCACCACTAAAAACGTGTCACGACCCGCACCCTAGAGTTAGGGCACGAGAACGTAACAATGCCCAGCCTACGCCGCAGTGTCGGCGGTAGAACGCTGTCCTAGGTCTCAATGCATCTAACAGTATAAGACTAAACAGTTTATACTTCCCGAATGGGGATGACATAGCAGAATGTAAACTCAATCACACCTAAGGTAGAGCATAATGGAAGATAGATAAAACATGAAATCCAAAAGAGATACAGCAGATAGAAGTCTAAGTGTCTAAGATACAAACTCAGAATACATCTCAAAACTCAAATACAGTAATCCATAAATACAACTCAAGACGACTGAAAATAAACTATAAGCAAAACCCTAGCTATCTATACAACCTCTACTGTCTCCTCTAGGCTAGCAGGCAACCTCCAGGCTATCTGTAAAATTTATCAACAGGTCCAGTCAGGACTGGAGCGAGCATAATACATCTCAACAAGTCATAACAGGAAAGAAAATGTAATCTTGCTAGAGAATAAAATACAAGATCTGAAGAAATAGCATAATGTAAAAGAGAGACTGTAAGTAAATATCTATGATATATATAAAGAGAGACAGTGCTAGTGATTTAGAGTACAGATGAACATGTGAATGGCTTAGGACTGATTCATGACTACACTAAGAGTGATTCATAACTACACTACTTTGGATATTTATTCACATGACCATTCATACTCCCCCGTACCCAATCAATACACAAGGATCCATTCAAGTTACGTTAAGATTCATGACTACACTACGTTGCCCATAAAGGGTGATTCATGAATTGATTCGTGAAGGCTCGATGATCATGAGGGTACATGAGTCACTAGCTGATTCCCGAAGATTCATGATGATAGAAGCATATGATACGTGATGTAAGTGAAACACACATGACAAAAGTATCTGATGCTCCCGAGAGGGATAACATCTCATGAAGGGATCCATATAGTACCAATCCGTGTTACCAACGTGTCAGCATCAAGTAAGATAGTCTAAAGCAGGAAATATAATCCTAAACATGATATGAAATGATCAGAGAATGTACTCGCCTGATAACCTGAACAGCTGATTGGTATAGGGGTCCAACTGAAGCCACAGAGTCCTATTTAAAGCAACACAGGTTACAAGGTGTTCAAGTTGTAATAAAAGAATCTCTACAAGCAATCTATTATTATTCTAGGTTCTTCTAAGTCAAAACACTCTAGGTCAACTCCGGTCAAGAATCTAGTCATACTAGGTCAAGTGTTGACTTATAGTTGACTTTGGGTCAACTGGTCAACTCTGGTCAACAGGGTAAATTCTCGTCTATTTATTAAAGATATAAAGTGTACTTCGTTATTCGTACGTCGAAACTTACGACACGCAAATCGAGATAAGAATTTCAACGGTAAAGTTGATAATCTTATTATAGTGATCCACGTGTCCATCTTGTCAATTTCAGCGATGTGAGATCACTGGAATTGACTGATCTCAGTTGCGTTGTACTAATCCCGAAATACGAACATTATAAGAATTAATTATTACTTAATTATAAAAAGGTTAAAATTAGAGAAATTATCAACAAACATTGTCGGACGATGAAATAAACATCGCCAACGTGTCCAGAATGGTCAAATTAGCTAGGATAGCCTACCCATCGGTCCAATTTGGACACAAGGGCAAAAAGGTAATTTCGGGTCAAAACAGTGTCCGTGTCGGAGCCGTTTTGCACCGAAAAACGTGCAAGAAAATAAGTCTATAAAATATAAAAAATTATATGTCCACGAAATCAGAATGACGATACGAACCCAACGGTATCTCCAGAATTGGATTCCGTTGACCCGATCTCAATTTGGTCCGTTGACCAGAACTTGAAATTCCGGTTTGCACGAAAATGCGTGCCGGAGTCAAAGTTCTCAAAACTCAGCAAACTACATGTCAACGAGTCCAGAATGACGATACAAACTCAATGTTATCTCCGGAATTGGATTCCGATGAGCCGATCTCAAAATGACCCGTTGACCCAGATATTGGTATCCGACTTGCACCGAAATGCGTGCCGGACCAAATGTCCACCAAAACCTAGCAAATTATATGTCAACGAGTCCAGAAGGACGATACGAACTCAATGGTATATCCAAAATTGGATTCCGATGAGCCGGCGTCAAAAAGTCCCGTTGACCCAGAATGTGGGACTCACTTTGCACCGAAAAATGTGCCAGGGCCCACGTTCTCCAAATCTAACAAATTTTATATGAAAACATCCCAGAACGACGCCACGAGTCTAATGGTGGTGTCAGAAATGAAATCTGGAGTCCCGTGTTCAAAAATAAAATTTTACAAGTTGGAAATTACGAATTCGGACGGCCAACTTTGGCGTCGAATTCAACCAATCAAACAAGCTCACAATGCAACGAAACTGGAGGGGTAGTAAGAGGGCTATACCAGCTTCGCACAGAAACTGGTAGCATGCCAAACGGAGTTGCGGTGGAGGAGATACAAGCTGACGAAGTTGGCCCCGCGAAACTGTCCAAATTTAATACAATTTAAACGGTCAACTTGGTGGCCGGTTTTGATGTATCAAACGATAAAATTAACGGACAAAAATTGACAGGAACGAAGGTGGATATACCAAGATTGTGACGGAGTGAAGAAATCGCCGATCCGACGGTCGGATTTCCGAGGAAACGCGTGCGAAGTTGCTGCGACGGAACGCGTATTCAGCCTCGTTCCCGAGCTCGTCACGACGGGACGTCGTGCAAAACGCACGAATCGCCTCGACGGCTCGTCCCAGAGGACGGTGGCCGTCATGGGAGGACAGCCCAGGGTGGGGCGCACCCGGGGGGGTGGTCGCCGGGGACCACGACGGCCGACGGCGGCAACCAGCGCGGCCACCGCGTGCGCGCGGCTATGGCGCCGTGCTGCTGCCGCTGCTGCCGTTGCCAGCGCGCACGCGACGGCGCGCGGGGCGGCGCGGCGACGCGTGAGGTGGCGGGGCAGGGCTGCTACGGTGGGGGAAGGTGGTGGTGATGGCTTGGGGTGGAGTGGTGATGGTGATCGGTTGGTTAAAGTGGTGGTGGAGGTGTTGATGAGAAGGAGGAGGAGGAGAGCTCTGTTGGTGAAGTAGTTGTAGGAAAATTATTAGGAGAGAGAGAGAGAGAGATAATAATTGAAGTGAAGGGGAGAGAGAGAAAAAGAAGCTTGGAAGTTAGGGCCGGCCAGGTTGCTAAGGGGTTGGGAAAAGTTTCATGGGGGGAAATTAATGGATGAGATTTAGTTAGGGGAAATCAATGGCAATGATGGAATATAGGAAAAAAAAGGTAATTCCAATAGGGGTTTAAATAAATAGAAATTCCAAAAAAATATTGAAATAGGTAAACATGATATTTAATATTATTTTTGGACGAGGAAAGTGAGGGTGTCATGATGGAGGGCAACATAGAGCTGGGCTGGACTCGGTGGAGCCGGATTGGGTCAAAACCGGACATTGAGCAAAAATCGAATTAAAATTAGGCGTTGATGATCATGGGTAAATAAGTAGCACATGGGGATTCCAATAAATGTGACACAAGTGTCGGACGGGTAGTAGGCTCAATGTGGGCCATGTCCATAATTGGGGCTGACAGGTTTTGGTCGACAGGGGACCCACAAATCAAGTTGAAAAATAAATGTGACACCGTGGGGTGAAATAAAATCGGGTCACGTGTCGGAAAAATTGTGCGAAGCAATTGGAGCACAAAATGACGTGTCTGAGTGGGACACGAAGGTCATGGGTGACGAGCGTCTCGAGTAGATCATGCATGAGGAGTTGGTTTCAAGAAACTGATTGGTCTTGTGCTCCCAAATGAAAAGTCACGGTAACGTGCTAAAAATGATCAAGGAAAAGAGTGAAAAAATAATTAATGATCAAATGGTCTAATTCGACCCGAAGTTCAGCGAAGCAGAAAGAGCACAAGGGAACAAGTCTGAGTGGAACACTATATACCATCATGAAGGTAATCTTGTCCACTCCAAAACTCGTGAAGAAGATTTCCAGAGTTAAACATCCCTGACACACCAAATATCAAAGGCACGGAAACGTACACTTAAGGAAAAAACAGAATAAATTATTTATCGAAACCAAACAATCAGAAAATAAAATAAAAATAAAAAAATCAACCCGAAATTCAGGGTGCTCACATCCTACCCACCTTATAAAAATTTCGTCCTCGAAATTAAAATGTTCATACTCCTTCTAGGTCAAACCCCCATAATCAAAGTTCCAGAACTTAAACAAATCATACCATCAAAAAAAGAACGGCATACAGGGTCATGGCATACGGTGGTAGTGAAAGTCTCATCTAGGTATACTAGTGATGCTAAACCAAAACGGTCATGGGGTATCAAAACACACAAGCAATCTAGGGTGCTAAACTAGAGAAGTCACAGAAACAACAAACCATCAAAACTGTAAGGCAGTCTACCATCCTATATGAAAACTGGTACTTATCAAAATAAAATAAAGGCAACTACCAATTATCTATAAAGGGTACAGAAAAAATTAAATTCAAAAATTAAGGAATTGAAAATCACTTGCATTGAAATCCAATCACAATATATATATACAGAGAGAGCGTTAGAGAGGGAAAACTAGCATTATGTAATGTTATGTGGTTTGTGTGTGTATGGGTGTATGTGAACAGGTCCATATGGTTAGATAGTAGGCATGTGTGTAGGTGAAATATACATGAAATTGTATATGAGGATTTGGGCTTCAAACAATAGCTATCCAGTTACACTACTCATGGCATATGGGTTAACAATCTACAATATACAACCTATTAAATCATAACATGCATGGCTAACCATATATATATAAAAAGGTAGAGACTTTGTTATGTATCTATATACGTTATAACATGTATGCCTAAGCTCTATATATATCTATATGGATATATAATCATAACATAGAGGGGAAAGGTTAAATCCAGTTTTAGTTCAGCATTTACATACAAAATCTGAAATGAGCTAACATTTAAACCAGTGCAATATAAATCATAATGCAGTTTCAGATTTTAGGGTTTTGAAATATCACAACCAAACGGTAGCATGCCAAACGGAGCTGCGGTGGAGGAGATACAAGCTGACGAAGTTGGCCCCGCTAAACTGTCCAAATTTAATACAATTTAAACGGTCAACTTGGTGGCCGGTATTGATGTATCAAACGATAAAATTAACAGACGAAAATTGACAGGGACGAAGGTGGATATACCAAGATTGTGACGGAGTGAAGAAATCGCCGATCCAACGGGTAGTAAGAGGGCTATACCAGCTTCGCACAGAAACTGGTAGCACGCCAAACGGAGCTGCGGTGGAGGAGATACAAGCTGACGAAGTTGGCCCCGCTAAACTGTCCAAATTTAATACAATTTAAACGGTCAACTTGGTGGCCGGTATTGATGTATCAAACGATAAAATTAACAGACGAAAATTGACAGGGACGAAAGTGGATATACCAAGATTGTGACGGAGTGAAGAAATCGCCGATCCAACGGTCGAATTTCTGGGAAAACGTGCACGAAGTTGCTGCGACGGAACGCGTATTCAGCCTCGTTCCCGAGCTCGTCACGACGGGACGTCGTGTAAAACGCACGAATCGCCTCGACGGCGCGTCCCGGAGGACGGTGGCCGTCATGGGAGGACAGCCCAGGGTGGGGCGCACCCGGGGGGGTGGTCGCCGGGGACCACGACGATCGACGGCGACGGCCAGCGCGGCCAGCGAGCGCACGCGCGGCCATGGCGCCGTGCTGCTGCCGCTGCTGCCGTGACTTGTGAGGCGGCGGGGCAGGGCTGCTACAGTGGGGGAAGGTGGTGGTGATGGCTTGGGGTGGAGTGGTGATGGTGATCGGTTGGTTAAAGTGGTGGTGGAGGTGTTGATGAGAAGGAGGAGGAGGAGGAGAGCTCTGTTGGTGAAGTAGTTGTTGCAGAAAAATTATTAGGAGAGAGAGAGAGATAATAATTGAAGTGAGCGGAGAGAGAGAAAAAGAAGCTTGGAAGTTAGGGCCGGCCAGGTTGCTAAGGGGTTGGGAAAAGTTTCATGGGGGGAAATTAATGGATGAGATTTAGTTAGGGAAATCAATGGCAATGATGGAATATAGGAAAAAAAAGGTAATTCCAATAGGGGTTTAAATAAATAGAAATTCCAAAAAAATAATGAAATAGGTAAACATGATATTTAATATTATTTTTGGACGAGAAAAGTGAGGGTGTCATGATGGAGGGCAACATGGAGCTGGGCTGGACTCGGTGGAGCCGGATTGGGTCAAAACCGGACATTGAGCAAAAATCGAATTAAAATTAGGCGTTGATGATCATGGGTAAATAAGTAGCACATGGGGATTCTAATAAATGGGACACAAGTGTCGGGCGGATAGTAGGCTCAATGTGGGCCATGTCCATAATTGGGCTGACAGGTTTTGGTCGACAGGGGACCCACAAATCAAGTTGGAAAATAAATGTGACACCGTGGGGTGAAATAAAATCGGGTAACGTGTCGGGAAAGTTGTGCGAAGCAACTGGAGCACAAAATGACGTGTCTGAGTGGGACACGAAGGTCATGGGTGACGAGCGTCTCGAGTAGATCATGCATGAGGAGTTGGTTTCAAGAAACTGACTGGTCTTGTGCTCCCAAATGAAAAGTCACGGTAACGTGCTAAAAATGATCAAGGAAAAGAGTGGGAAAATAATTAATGATCAAATGGTCTAATTCGACCCGAAGTTCAGCGAAGCAGAAAGAGCACAAGGGAACAAGTCTGAGTGGGACACTATATACCATAGGTAATCCTGTCCACTCCAAAACTCGTGAAGAAGATTTCCAGAGTTGAACATCCTTACACTCCAAATATCAAAGGCACGAAAACGTACAGTTAAGGAAAAAAATAGAATAAATTATTTATCGAAACCAAACAATCCAAAAATAAAATAAAAATAAAAAAATCAACCCGAAATTCAGGGTGCTCACATCTACGTGTCCCCGTGTCGTGTCAAATCGTGCGCATCAGTGAGGCAAAACTGCGTGCGTGCACACAGTGCGTGATCCCGCGCGGGATTTCTCCTCGCGTAGTGAACGATATGCTCCCAAATCTTGGGAGCATAGTGTCAGTGATTGCCCCATCATCCCCACAAAATTTTGTGTCCCGACGTGTCCTATGCAGTGAGTACTAGGGCCCGATATGCAGGACCCCTAGCCGATGCCCCTTGCAGCGTGTCCGACACTAATTTCGACACGAAAATGACACCAAAATAATTTTAGTCTTCACAAAATATATTATACACACATAGATCTATAATCCCATGTAATTAGTTTTTCAAAAATCAAAATAAAATCCTTTGTGACATTTCATCAAACACATGCACACATGTCATGATACGTGTCCGATACGGACACCAAACGGACACGAATCAACACAAATCCAATACTTACGGCTAGGGGACACCCAGGGCTTCCTATCCATGCAAAGAAAACAAAATTTGGTGGAGGGAATAGGGATTTACCTATATGTGCAATTTGCATGAAAAAGCTTCAAAAGGGGGTGGTTCTTCTTGATGGCCAAGTACTCCAAATTGGTCCCAAACTGAAATGGCTCTCCACCAACAGCCCATAAACACCAATTAGAACCCAATGCAAAAGTCTAGGATGAAAAAGGAGGTTAAATGAATAAAATGGAAATTTTGAAGAAGGGAATAAACCTTGGTTTTTGCCAAATAGAGAATAATATAAAAGAGGCAAGAACAATCAAGGAGGAGATTATTTATAGGGAGGGGAAGCCCTATGGCTGGTCCTAATGAGTGAAAATTAGGGTTAGGGTTACAAGTCATGGGCCATGGGCCAAGTCACATGAGAAATGGGCTCTCTACCACTTTAAGTCCAACATTAAAATCCTTCCTAGTTTCTCAAGAGCTAAATCACTCAAGTCAAAACCAAGTCGACTTACGTTAGATTAGGGTCTCACCATGCTAATCAAGTCACCTTAACTAGAGTCAACATCTAGGTTAGTCTCCTATGTCACAACTAGCAAAAGTCAAAATCAACAACCGTCAATCCAACAATAAACTAATAATTCTAAAAAGTCAAAATGACCAATTTATCCCTAGACTAAAAATAATAATTGAAACACCCTAATCACATGGCTAGGCTCTAGGGCAGACAGTCTCTACGGTTTCACTAGCTGCACATCAAAATAACAAGTCATGATATTTAATAGTCTTAAAATGATTAAAAATCACTAAAAATCATATTATTATTTAGATACCATAATTAAATAAATTAAATACAAAATTTCAAAATTACCCTCATTTTAGAAACTGGATGTTACAGTCACCCTTGGCCGCATGAAGCTTAGAGACTTTAGGGCTGCATAGGTTGAGCCGCATAAGGTTCATGCGGCTCGGGTAGCAATCCTTCTGGCCGCATGAGTATGTCTAAGCACATGAACCCTATTTTTAGTGACATGACATTTTGTCTGATCACGTCTTATTTGTCAGTGTCAAAGCTGTCATTTTTGTTAGTTTTGACAGCGTTTGTCAGCTTTATCAGAAGGACTGATCAGCTTGGCCGCATATCTTTCTTCTGCGGCTCGAATCAGTCTGGTTGCAGACGGGCCGCATGGGGTGCCGACTCTGACATGCGGCTCTCCTTTATGAGGACCAGTTTGGCCCAAAGTACTTATACGGCCAGTTGTGATCTGCATGAACCCTATATTTTTTAATGTTTCTGCAAGACCCCCTTCAAAGTTTTCAAATTACAAATTTGGAATACTTTGAATAAGAAGCATGGAGATATGTCAAGCCACAGGGAGTCTTCAAGTCAGGAGCGACCTTGAGCCGTAGGGAAATCTTGAGCCGCAGGGAAATTTCGAGTCGCAGGAAGATCTTGAGCCGCACAAAAATCTTGAGCCGCAGAGAGACCCCATCCAGCCTGCCAGCTTTTAACGCCTCAGTCCCAAAATACGTAGGACTAGGAACGTAGACATGCCAACCGTAAAATAAATATACGTAAGCTGTAAATGCAGTTAAACCATAGCTACTAATCTCATCCACAAAATGAAAGAAATAAAGATATCATATAATAACCATGATTTTTCTTTATACAATATGTTGGACGGAGACAAATCCACTACCAACTATTTAAAAGAAAGAAGTACAAGACATGAAATGATTTAACGAAGGTAGCAAGAAAGACCCAAGACACATCATCTTCGAAGGGATGGAGAAGATCACGATCTCGGCTAGAATACCTGCGGAAGACCAGAACACACACCTGGAGAGATAACCAGGTCCTCAGAGGGACGTAACAAGATACACAATATCATGCCATATAAACTGAATATAACTGCTCAATAATAATAAGTAAGATCGGATCATTACATGGTCCAATACCTCACCTTTTGGATTAGCGTACCATCCCCCCAACCAAACAAGGACAGGAGATGGCACACTAACCCACGATGAATTATATTTCCAAGTCACAAATCCAATATGGTATCCGCATCCCAACAAGGTTCAATACCTTCTCATCGGAGTAGTAAGCCACACCTACAACCAAACAAGGACAAGATGTGGCGAACTAATCCGCGACAAGTTATTGTTCCAAGCCACGGTCAAATACAAGTAACCAAACCAAGGGTACTCATACCTAACGGATAAGGGTGCCTAACCAATCTAAGTGAATGCAGTTTTAAAAATAGTTCATGGTCGCATGACTACCGGGTCAAGCCAGGAAAATACCAATGCAGTACAGTACCTTAGTAGCGAGTCACAGCACCATATACTATTCCTCAGTATCGAGCGAGTCTATAGCATATATTCTATCTATTGTTCCTCAGTAGCGAGCGAGTCTACGATAGATAGGATGGTAGTCAACTTCCAATCATGTTCTCCCCGTCCAATGCCAACTCATAACTGCTAAGTCTTCTCGCATGCAACTCTATTAGCAGTTATTTTCTAACGCACGACTTATACGTTCTGGTGGCCAGCCAATCACGCATGTCCGAGTCCTATATGTTACTCACAACAATATGGTATAAATGTGTCAAGGCCTATGAATGCAACACACAAAGGGTGGTCCCTTAAATCTAAGTTCAATGTGTAAGAAAATAGTACATAGCAGGAAATAGAACTAAACAGTAAAAATTCTATCTACTTACGCCATGTATCACAGTTTATTTTACAAAAAATAAATAATGAATAATGCATGAATATAAGCTAAAGTAAAATTATCAGCTAATGGCAAGGTATCTTGCCTAAGGTTATGTACAAAAGAGAATAATCCAGTAGCTCGAACCGGTAAATAAACGAAGCAAGAAAAGCCAAATCCTGCAGATGACTCCAGATGCTGCAACAAACATCACGAACGGGTTTGGAATAAAAGATATGCCTAGGAAACGCCTATCCAAAAGTTAAATTTTGGTATAGGGGCAAAATCATAATTTCGGGTCAAAACGATGTCTGCCGTTGGAGCCGCTTTGCACCAAAATGTGCGCCAGAACCTACGATCTCTAAAGTCGTCAAACTACATGTCTATGAATTTGTTTTGATGAGACGAATCCAACGGTATGTCCAATTTTAGATTCCGGTGGGTCGTGCACAAAATTGCCCGTTGACTGGGATTTTGGGCCTGCCAAAATGGCGTCCCGGTCAACGGTCTCAGAATCGGACCAAACTTGGTTCACAGGATGAAAAAAATATTTCGAGTCCAATGGCGTAAGTTTCGTCGCGATTTGATGAGTGTACACAAAGTAATTGGGCAATTTTAAAAAAGCCCGATACGGCGTTCTTCGACGGATACGGGTCAAATTCGTCACGTACACGCGACCAATTTGAATTCCGTCAAATCCCGCACGTCCACAAAGTCAATACGGACCTTTCGGTAATTTTGGTTTGTGACGGGGTCGTCCGGTTTGTCGGGAAGGACCTCGTACCAGTGAAAGTTTTCAATATTTCAGTTTTGAATACACTATTTTTCTCTCAACATTAACATCAAATAACTTTTGGTACATTAATTGAAACATCGATCCAACTGGTGCGTTGCGGTCTCAGTTATATTGTTGTTGACTGTTTTTAATTGGTTTCTACAAAATTCTATTGCATAGAAAGAAAAGTGGCCGTCAAGTTGGTGTTTCAAAACAATTTTTAATAGTTTCAAAAATTGGTTTTTCTCCAACTTCGTCCTGATTTGTTTTGAGCAAGTTAGAGGGTCATGTCGAAATCCACCTGGGGGATCTTGAAGAGGGTCATGTGGGCTTTCTACACGAGTTTACAAAATTAAAATAGAACTAGAATTGAGAGAGTAATCGAACGGGGAAGTTGGGTACCTCAACTCTTATTACTGCAGCTGTTGTCGTTGCGGTTGCCGCTGTCGCAGGTGGGGCTGCGACGCACGAGGCTTGGCTACGACTGTGCGCGCGAAAGAGGGGGTTGGCCGAGTGTTGTATGTGCGGAGGAGAGAGGAGGAGGGAAGAAATTAGGGTTTAGGATTTGTAGTGGTGGCGGTGTTGTTGTTGTTGTTTGTTGTCGTTGTTGTTGTGTAAATATAGGGTCGGCCCCTCCCTCCCTTTATATACAGTAGCTGCTGCTGTATCTTTAATTTGGAGATGTGTGGTCGGTTCCGACTTGTGAGCATATAGTCTACCTATCGTTCCTCAGTAGCGAGCGAGTCTAGGATAGATAGGGTGGTAGTCAACTTCCAATCATGTTCTCCCCGTCCAATGCTAACTCATAACTACTAAGTCTTCTAGCATGCAACTCTATTAGCAGTTATCCTAACGCACGGCTTATACGTACTGGTGGCCAGCCAATCACGCATGTCCGAGTCCTATATGTGACTCACAACAATGTGGTATAAATGTGTCAAGGCCTATGAATGCAACACACAAAGGGTGGTCCCTTAAATCTAAGTTCAATGTGTAAGAAAATAGTACATAGCAGGAAATAGAACTAAACAATAAAAATTCTATCTACTTACGCCATATATCACAGTTTATTTTACAAAAAATAAATAATGAATAATGCATGAATATGAGCTAAAGTAAAATAATCAGCTAATGGTAAGGTATCTTACCTGAGGTTATGTGCAAAAAGGAATAATCCAGTAGTTCGAACCGGCAAATAACGAAGTAAGAAAAGCCAAATCTCGCAGATGACTCTGGATGCTGCAAAAAAAATCACGAACGAGTTTGGAATAAAAGATATGCCTAGGAAATGCCTGTCCAAAAGTTAAATTCTGGAACAGGGGCAAAATCGTAATTTCGGGTCAAAATGATGTCCGCCGTTGGACCCGCTTTGCTCCGAAATGCGCACCAGAATCTACGGTCTCTAAAGTCGTCAAACTATATGTCTACGGATTTGTTTTGATGAGACAAACCCAACGGTATGTACAATTTTGGATTCCGGTAGGCCGTGCACAAAATCGCACGTTGAGTGGGATTGTGGGCCTGCCAAAATGGCATCCGGGTCAACGGTCTCAGAATCGGACCAAACTTGGCTCACAGGACCAGAAAAATATTTTGAGTCCAATGGTGCAAGTTTCGTCTCTATTTGATGAGTGTGCACAAAGTAATTGGAAAATTTCGAAAAAGCTCGATACGATGTTCTTCGACGGATACGGGTCAAATTCGTCGCGCACACGCGACCAATTTCAATTCTGTCAAATCCCGCACGTCCACAAATTCGATACAGACCTTCCGGTAATTTCGGTTTATGACGGGGTCGTCCGGTTTGTCAGGAAGGACCTCGTACCGGAGAAAGTTTTCAATATTTTAGTTTTAAATACACAGTTTTTCTCTCAACTTTAACATCATATAAGTTTTGGTACATTAATTGAAACATCGATCAAACAGGTGCGTTGTAATCTCGTTTATGTTGTTGTTGACTGCTTTCAATTGGTTTCTACAAAATTCTATTGCACAGAAAGAAAAGTGGCCGTCAAGTTGGTGTTTTAAAACAGTTTTTAATGGTTTCAGAAATAGGTTTTTCTCCAACTTCATCCAAATTTTTTTTGAGCAAATTAGAGGGACATGTCAAAATCCACCTGGGGGATCTTGAAGAGGGTTATGTGGGCTTTCTATACGAGTTTACGAAATTAAAAATGAACTAGAATTGAGAGAGTAATCGAACGGGGAAGTTGGGTACCTCAACTTTTATTACTGCAGCTGTTGTCGTTGCGGTTGCTGCTGTCGCGGGTGGGGCTATGACGCACGAGGCTGGGCTACGACTGTGCGTGCGGAAGAGGGGGTTGGCCAAGGGTGGTGTGGTGTGTGCGGAGGAGAGAGGAGGAGGGAAGAAATTAGGGTTTAGGATTTGTAGTGGTGGCGGTGTTGTTGTTGTTTGTTGTTGTTGTTGTTGTGTAAACAAAGGGTCGGCCCCTCCCTCCCTTTATATGCAGCAGTTGCTGCTGTGTCTTTAATTTGGAGATGTGTGGTCAGTTCCCACTTGTGGGGCCGACCACACATTATTTTATTTATTTATTTATTTTATATATTTTTTTATCCTAATATATATATATATATATATATATATATATATATATATATATATATATATATATATATATATATATATATATATATATAGGGAATGGCGATTCACGAGCGACTCTCGGGCGACGGCGACCTGGAATCTCGAGATAGGGCTTCCCCCCCCCCCCCCCCCCCCCCCCCCCCCCCCGCGGCCACCGGACCCCCTCACCGGTGGTGGGAGGAAGATCGAAAAGAAGGAGGGGCCGGACAGTTCCCCCAGACCGACGGCGGTGCCCCCTAAGCCAAGGGGGGGCGGGATCTGCAACGGGAGGGTCGGGCGGACCCCTACGACCGGCTGACGCCAGCGGTGCCCCCCCAGACGGTGGGGGGGAGGATCATCTGGGGGGGGGTCAGGCGGAACCCCGGTCGGTCGTCGGTGGCAACGCCCCCGTAGGCGGCAGTAGGGTTGCTGGATCGGATGTGGAAGGGTCGGGCGGACCCTCTGGAGCAGTGGCATGCAGTGGCGTATTCCCCGACGATGGGGGGATGGGAGTGACGGGTTCGTTGACGGCAGATCCGACTAGAGGATCAGATGGGGTTTGGATCTTGCGGGGTGGCCCTAATGCCCCGACTTTCGAATTTGGAGCAGGATCTAGTTCCCGGGGGGCCAGATGGAGTGGGAAGGATGGACTACGGTTACACGTCGTCGTGTGGCAAAGACCGGTGGGAAGGTTGGAGGAGAACAGGGCCATATTAGGGATCGCCACCCGACGGAGAGACGACAGGGAGGTACAGGGGCACGGTCATCGGCTCGTGGCCCTGTGGCGGCCGTTGGGAGATCAGTCGGCTGGCGGCCCAAGGCGATCTCAGCGGATAAGGGAAAGAGCAAGGCGTTGGACCTCGGTGGTCAGGGGTCGGGGCTGCCCCTCCGGAGGGTGTCCCCAGGCCACAGGGGGCGTCACTTCGCCCGGCTGGACGGTCTTGGGCAGACATCTGCAAACCTGTGGGGCCGAAGACTCCTTCCTCGATGGAGTATGTGCCGCCATCAAGGCAGGAAGGGGTTTCCGGGCCTCGTTTCCTGCGGAGGAGATAGAAAAGGTGACAGCATACTGGGAGAACACTTTGGTTTTGTACGTCCTAGGCAACAAGCCGTTCTAACGGACAGATCCGGGGTTATGCTGCGCGAGTCTGGCAGCCTAAGGGGAGTATGGAGTTCTTTTCCTGCGAGAACGACTTCTATTATGTGAAGTTCGGGCTTGCGAAAGATGTCGCTAGGATCCTCCAGGGCGACCCCTGGACGTTCGACGACAGACTTATCATTCTAAAGGAATGGACCCCGAAGCTTCGATGTGAGAGGGAAGTTCTGAATGCCATACCTGTATGGATTTGCTTTCTCGAGTTTCCTGTCCGGTTCTGGAGTATACCATTGCTGATGCATCTGGCGAATTTGGTGGGCACCCCGATCAAGGCGGATGAAGCTACGGCCTTTCAGTCCAGGTTGATGTACGCCAGGATTTTTGTGGAGATTCGAGCTGGGGAGGGAGCTACCGAAGGTGGTAGAATATGAGATCCCTTCAGGAGAGGTGCTTACACAGAGGGTGGAATATGAATGGGTCCCACCTACCTGTTCACGATGTTCCTGCTTTGGGCATCTGGCCAGTGCTTGTACGGCGGAAGGTCCTCAGGTGGAGCCTACTACTGTTATGAGTGAGGCTCCAGACTCTCACAGTGACATGGATTACCGAGTTGACATTGGAGAGGAGGTCTTGGCGGGAGAGGATACCCGCCCAGCGAGTAATAGTGGGATGAACCTCATTGTCTCTACCCAGCTTGCATCCACGAGTAGGGCGTTGTCCACTTGCCCGGGGCAGAGTAGTATAGTTATCAGAGGCATAGTGGCGTCGGGGATCGAGGAGCGAGGTGGTGGCAGAATGGTTGAGGGGCAGATTTATTGTAGGAAGAGACATGTTGTAGGACTGCTGAGTGATGGTCCCTCCGAGGAGGGGGGCATCCTACTGACAGAGGGGAGGAAGTGTGTATGGACAATCCTGCCTGGGCCTTGGTGCTCTCTCAGACCGTTCCCCAGCAGGCCATTCCGACTGGGATGGAGGAGGATCTGATAGCGACGGATGTGGCACACCCCCCAGGTGCCGATCCGGGTGTTTTCCAGGGGACCCAACCTCTCATTAATTAATGGCTATTATCTCTTGGAATGTGAGGGGGGCGTGTTCGCTAGGGAGGTGGAGAGAGATTTGTGGGGTGCTTAACAGAGAGAAATATGACATCTCTGTTCTATTAGAAACCAAGATCAAAGGTGGTAAGACTCTTGCTCGGCGGACCCCATCCCATTGGACCCAACTGTACAACCTGGATCTGTGTGACATGGCCAGAATCTGGGTGAGGTGGAACTCGAAGAGCTGGGATGGAGATTTGATTTTGATGATGGAGCAGTTAATTGCCATCTTCTTCTCGAACAAGGGCAGATTTCGGTTCCTACTGGGGTGGTCTACGGCCACAACGACAGACGGAGAAGGGAGTCCCTGTGGAGCGACATCTCCCGTGTTGTAGCTGCAGCAGATTTGTCGGCTCTTCCTCTTCTTATGATCGGCAACTTCAATGCCCTTCTGTACCGAGGAGAGAAGGTGGGCGGCCGTCCAGTTCCAGACTCTATCCTTTATGATTTTCAGAGATGCCTCCTCCAGGCAGGGCTCCAGGGATTGTCTCGCTCTGGGTTCATCTGGACTTGGCATAACAAAGCAGTCCGGAATAGGGTTGTGTGTCAGCTTGATCGAGCTATGGGGAATGGGGAATGGTTCCGGCATTTTCCA
Organism: Iris pallida; assembly: GCA_029216955.1. Classification (NCBI taxonomy): domain Eukaryota; kingdom Viridiplantae; phylum Streptophyta; class Magnoliopsida; order Asparagales; family Iridaceae; genus Iris; species Iris pallida. Next base: position 18,163,204 of record JANAVB010026799.1, read on the forward strand.
AACACTTCGGCGGAGGGCCTGGCGGTTGGGACGAGCGATCATTCCCCCATTCGGGTTGGTTTTACTTTTCGGTCTCCGGGGATGTCCCGCCCGTTCAGGTACAACAACAGTTGGTATCTCTCAGAGGGCTATTTGGAGGCGGTCTCAGAGGGGCTTACTAGCGGTCAGGAGGGGACGGCTCAGTTCCGCTTGGTTCGTCGTCTCAAGGCCACAAAGCAGGTTCTTCGAAGTTGGGTGAAGGGTTTGCATAAGACTTCCTTAGAATCTAAGGAGGTGGAGTTGAGGGCTATCCAGCAAGACATGCAAGCTGACATGCTCAATGGGGACCTGGCGGCTAGAGAGAAGGAGCTGATCGAAGAAGTCAACATTTTGTAGCTACAGAAGGAGATTAGCACGGCTCAGCGGGCCAAATGCTCCTGGCTCAAGGACGGCGACCGGTGGTCCAAGTTCTTCTATAATGTCATCCGGACCATGCAGCATAGGAATCACATCCACCAGCTTCTGGATGTGGATGGCAAGCTTGTGGGGGAGCCGATTGTGATTCAGGGTGAGACGGTCAGGTACTATACTGAGTTATATTTCCAGACTGACTACCTGTCTGTGTTCCCAGAGAGTTACGAAGAGACTGGTGACTCCGTATGGGAATAGCATTCTCCTTGCTCCTGTGACATTGGAGGAGGTGGAAGCTATTGTCCAGAAGGCGGATCCCAACAAGGCTTCCGGACCGGATGGATTTAGCAGTGAGTTCTACAAACGCCATTGGGACACTCTGAAGCACCAGGACTTGGAGGTAGTACATGAGTTCTTCACCAAAGAGAAGCTGCTGAAAGAGCTGAACCACACCTTTCTGATCTTTGTGCCAAAGAAGGAGGGAGCGACAGCACTGGCGGACTTCAGACCTATTACGTACTGTAATTATCTTTATAAGATAATTACGTACCTTATGTGTCGGCGGATGGAGGGGATCATGCATGACTTGGTATCCCCGAACCAGGCTGCGTTTATCAAGGGGAGGTCGATTGTTGAACACAGCCTCCTGGCTCATGAGATGGTGCGGGGCTTTAGTAAACCCGGAGGGGAGAAGGCATACGTGAAACTGGACCTACAGAAGGCATATGACTTGGCCAATTGAGACTTCCTTTGCCATCTGATGTCAGCCATGGCTTTTGGGGACCACTTAGTTGCACTGATCCGGGAGTGCATCACGTCCCCCACTTTCTCTGTCCTTATTCAGGGTATTCCTTATGGGTATTTCCAGAGCAATCGTAGACTTCAGCAAGGAGATCCCCTGTCTCCTTACATGTTCACGCTTGTTATGGAATACTTCACATGCCTGATGGACCTGACAGTGCACCGAGGGAGACTGGTCCTATTGTACCGGAGGGTGGATCCACCAGTTACCCACCTCATATATGCTGATGATCTCTTGGTGTTCATCCAGCCATCGACGGAGGGTATGCAGACACTTGCAGAGATTATGGGAGAGTTGCATTCCTTCTCGGGCCTCCAGTTGAACAGGGAGAAGAGCCGGGTGTACTTCAGTTCTCTATGTCCCCAGAAGGAGGAGCGGGCTGACGTGCTGGGTATCGAGTGGAGCGATCTTCCGGTGCACTACTTAGGAGTACCCCTCACGGTCAATTATGCGCTGGATCAGGACTGCCATAGTTTGGTGGAGTATGTCCAGAGGAGAGTGGAAGGTTGGCAAGCCGCTGGATTGTCATTTGGATGATGCATCGAGCTGGTCAAATCACGGCTGTAGCTCATTTCTGGCTGCAATCCATCCTCCTTCCTATTGCCACTATTAGAAAAGTAGATCGGATTTGTGCAGATTTCATTTGGTTGGGGGTTTGCATACGATCTCCTGGGAGCAGCTCTGTCAACCCAGGAAGGAGGGATGTGTGGGGCTTCGGCCGTTGCTGGAGATTAGGGAGGCCTCCGCGCTTAAGCTGGCATGGAGGTTCATCAATGGGGGTCTCTCTGGTTTGACTGGATGCATAGCAGATACGTGAAGCAGGGCAACTGTTGGACGTATGCTACAGACAACAATCACTCAGTCACGTTCATGACTGTCCCGAGGCACAGGGGGTTCTTAAATCTGCTATCAGGAAGGTCATGAAGGATGGGTCTGGAACAGACCTCTGGCGGGATCCTTGGATAGATTGGCGCTCGCTATTGGACATCAGAATATTCGATGTCCAATAATCTCTGCGGGAATGCCAAATATTCGATGGTCTTTTACCAATTTTTTTTAGAATTCCCCGCCTCTTCTCTCCTACTCGTTGGATCTCTTTGCAGAAATCCCCACCGTTGGATCTCACACATCCATCTTTATTACAAAACTTCAAACTCCTCTCCCAATCACTTCCCTAACCCTAAATCATAACCACAAACCACCCACCACAAAACCAATCAACTCCACCATGTCCCCACTCCTCTCCCCGCTCCCCCACCTCCTCCCTCAGCCACTCCCACCCCACAACCCTCACCGCTAGCCACCGTATCCTTCTCATCTGGTTCTATTGTGACCACCGCCTCCACCACCACGAGGCCTTCGTCGTTGTGCACTCCGACTCCCTTCCCCCTCCCTCCTCTAGTTCTATATTTTTAGTCACAATAAAACTTGATCAATGATTGTGTTTGGGCCTAGCCGTACATGGCCTTGCTCGATGTATGTCATTGCTTCCTTTAGATGCTCTACAAAGGTACCTAGTTCTGAAAATTATTGTAGAGTGACTGATCATGAACTTTTATTATTTTGGATTAGTTTGTGTAGGTCGCCCAATAGGAATAATATCTAGAAATCTGAATACCTTTCGGAGGCTTCGCCCCCGAACCCCTGACAGGGGGCGCTGTCCCCTCGACCCCTGTCTGCTGACCGGTCAGCGGAACCCCCGATACGAGGCCCCGGATAGGTCGCTAGGCGGTTCAGAGAAATCTTTTTGTATGACGCCGTCTTTGGTCCATCTACATTGCTTATGTCCTGGTTTGATCATGTTAGATCATGCTTACTGCATGTCTACAAATACATATTAGGCGAGCAAAATATGTTGCAGTACGATACAAGCATGTCAATATGATATAGGACAATTAGGACAATGCTAAGTTTAAGTAGCAACATGATAGTAAGTATATGAATATTAGTGACATCATTATGTTAAACTTAATTGATTAGCCATATTCAAAAACATGATGTAATCATTGGGATAACATTGAGAAGCAAGAGCATAGTTCTTTGGTCTATATTAGGTATGCTTGATTATCGGGTTTGTAATAGTAAACACAAAAGAGTGACTCAAGGATATCATATCTAACGATAGAATTAATACATGTACCTAAGATAGGATACTTGGATATTGACCAAAAAGAGTACAATTGATTCCTAAACAGGAGATCTAAGTACAAAATTTCTGGAAAAGTGTGGCAGTAGAGATCGAGCACTACAGCGACTCATTTCCTCCGTTGACAATCTGACGATGAGCTGCACTTGCTATGGCTTTCTAGTGCTGGTGATTGAAACTTTAGAGTTACCAATCAAGAGGATGCCGAAGTTGAAGATTTTGAAGCCTCTTTATTGAAGAAAACTTCTTCTATTTATAGGGAAGGGGGACACATATGCGATGTGCATTAAGATTTGAGATATGAAAGAATTACTGTTATTGCACGGTGAGGGCTACTGCTGAACTGACATGTGGCGGACGTTGAGATTCCCCTCTATCGAGATCTCGGGTGGTTATCAACACAACCGAAGAAAAAGACATGTGGCGCGTGTCTATTGCTCGAAGTCTTCTATTCAGATGAAGCGGAGTAGATCTTGGATTCCATCACAGAGTTGGGATTTTTCTTATCTTAGGAGGCCATTGGTTTAAACAAACCGATTGGATATGACCTTCATCCATAAGAACAAAACTTTGTCCTTATCCGTGATTTTAAACCAACTGATAAGATATTGCTCTTATCAACAGAAACAACCTCTGTCTTATATGTAAGAGTGGTGGTTTAAACAAACTGATTGGGTGGGACCATGCTATCTGCGCTTCTGGTGAAGCTTCAGTGCTGATGCATTTCTAGGCGACGAGTAGACCGTTCTTCTGAAGACGATGGAGCCTCTGTGCTTTTGGACGACGAGTAAGCTGTGTTTCGAAGACGACGAAGCCTCTGTGCTTCTGGGCGACAAGTAGACTTGCGTTTCGAAGACGACCGAGCCTCTGTGCTTCTGGGCGATAAGTAGACTTGTGTTTCAAAGACGACGGAGCCTTTGTGCTTTTGGTCAACGAGCAGGCTATATTTCAAGGACAACGGGCCTCTGCGCTTTTGGGCGACGAGTAGGCTGTGTTTCGAAGACAATGAAGCCTATGTGCTTTGGGCGACGAGTAGGCTTTGCTTCAGGCAATAGTGTCACCAAAGTATCAGATGGAGGGGGCCGTTGAATGGGCTGAGCTTCTGGGTTGAAGTAGAGGCTCTGCGCTTTTGAGGCGAAGGCGTCGTGTGAAGAAATCGCCTATCTACGCTTTCGAGTCCAAGTGGAGGCACAGGTACCTGGCTGCGCTTCTGAGTCGAATGAGCTAGTTCCTTTAGAAGTCCTTTTTAATATCATTTAATGAGTGTTCTCCTTGATGGCTGAGTCGGTCCTCCTCCTCTTTATTTTTCGTCGTTACGTGGAGGAATTTGAGAAGTTAGTGGCCTAGGACTTCGTGGAATGAACCTATTAAATGAGGTTCGTTGTGCTGAGTTCTAGGTTCAACCCATTAATTTGGGCATCTTTGACCGACATCCACGTGGCATGTTGGTTGGACTACACTTATCTTATATAAAGGGGTTTTTCTGAAGCGCGTCGTCCTCTCCAAATGTTATACTTGATCATGACTTAGCTTCGAACGACCATTGGCCTTGTACAAGTCGACTGATGGTTGTGGATCCCTTCGTTCAAAGAGGTGATGTTTTTATAGAAGAACCTAACGGTCTTGAGAAGTACCCGAATGTCCACCATAAGGAGTTTGAACCTGGGCGACATCTTGGAGGTCCAAACTACGGGGTTAGGATTGTTTCCCCACCCGATCAGTCCTCTGTTTTGCTCTGCCCTCTCATCGACGGCGGTGTGCCTTCGTTATGCTCGAGAGCCGAAGAAGCTGATGCGCTTTTGAAAAGGGCCAGTCGTCGTATTGTGGACTTAGTTATCGCTCTGGCCAATAACTGCTTCTATAGCCATATTGGAGTTTCGCCGTATCTGGCAGTGAAGTGGTTTGCTCTGGTGAGGCTGCGTGTCTGATGGGGCTATGCGTCTGGGGCTCTGCAGGAGCGGACTTTGATGGCGATTGTATTCACATTTGCTATCCACAGGCATTTTCTGTGTTTGTCCATGACGATCACACTATGAATATTAGTCCTATTGTAGATCTTTAGGAGTTTTTAGTTCTTTTTATGTAATCATGTAGAGTCGGTAATAGATCCTTGTAGCCATGATTTTAACAAAAAGAACTCTTTATGATCTTTTCTGTTCTGTGACTTTATCTTTTCTGTCTGCGTGTTTGGTCACCTGCACTTTTGTGAAGCTGGGTGGGTAGCGGGAATACCAACCTGCACTTTTGACAATATTTGCGCATTTTCATGCTTCTACAAGACCCCCTTTAAAATGTTTTGAACTTGAATCATGCTCGGAATACTTTGAACAGAAGCATGACACGTGTCCTTTTCGAGCGAATGCTTGGCGTACCTACTGGCTGGCTGTCGTCACGCTTAGGCTTCAGCATTAAATGCCTTGAGCTGTCGCTTTGTTAAAGTTGATCTTAATTCCTCGTTTCTAGGGAACGGTAATCATGATCCCAACTTTTCGTTCCCACGTGTTCGAAGAGTTCCCTTGATCACGAAGCATTTTGTCTTCTTTCGCTGACGTGGCTGCACTATATAAGTAGGGGTCGTTGGGGAGAGAGAAAACTTTCTTGCTTTCACCAACCTTCCCACAAAAGTTTTTTGTCAGAGTCTTCTTCTTCTTTCAAACCCTAACTTTTCCCGCCATGGCTCCCAAGAAATCAAGAATCCCGAATGCTCCCGCGGCGAGCTCCAAGAAGACTAGTGGGCAGCGGCTATCCCCGACTGGCTGCAGGGACTATGAGGCAGACTAAGATGACGTCGGTGAGACAAGGGGAGGCCACTCGTCAGGCCAAAGCAAAGCAGTTGGCTCTGAAGCCGTCGTCGTTGAGCAAGCTCCTATTGTAGGGCATGTGCGGCCACCCGTTGCCGGTAGACGTCTGTTTCTATTGACTTATTGGTTTGCTGATGCATATGAGCGTCGACTCTTAGGAGCGTCGTCTCGAAGATATGCTGATTTTTTTCCTGCTGATGCGCATGGACACCTCACTCGGGGTGTTTGTTCCGAAGATGTGCTAATTCTCCATCGACTGAGCGTATAGTTGCTACTGTAACGCTCCAGTCCCAAAATACGTAGGACCAAGCACGTGAACATGCCAGCTACATATACGAAGAATACTCCAATATATGAATCCTCGCATATGCACATAAGCTGTAAATAAATAATCACAGGCTAGAATAACATATCTAATCTCATCACAGCTCAACACAGAAGATAATGAAGTCCAAATAAATAAATAAGAGTATCAAAAGATAGCCGGGTGAACATACTCACTCCAAACAGCTATGAAAAATAGTCTCACAAGATCGAAGTCCGACCTCCACAAAATAGAAAGAAAAAGAGATGTAAAATAATGTCTACAACTGTCTCAAATATGGAATAGACTAGAAATCAGTAGTGACTGTCTCGTCATCAATGTAAGATATCTCCAATGCCGCTCCGTACTCCTGTGGAAACTCGTCTAAACCTGGAGAGATAACCAGGTCCTCAGGGGACATAGCAAAATACAAAAAAACACCATGCCATATAAACTGTGATAATATAAAAGAGAAAAGGGTATGCATGCAATCGGGTTCCTAACCATTCTACTGTGAATATGCAGTTGAGATACAATCCTTCGAAGCATGAACCCTGGCTGAAAATAGGATCGACATAGTTCCCATAGAGGGTACCAGGGGCCTACGTCCATAACGCTCGGGAAACGTCAGAGGGCACCATGTGAAGGGCTACGTCCATAACGCTCTGGGAAACGTCAGAGGGCACCTGGAGCTTGCGTCTCCAGAGGAGCGCACAGGTAATCATGGAAGTGTAAAGAAGCCCATACGTCAGGTATTGTTCTCCCCACCCAATGCCTAGTATCATCATCTCCATGTCTGATCCTCTAGTAACCGCCAAGTCTTCTAACATGCAATACTATTGGCAGTTACTCCTATCCGTCGCACGCTCCATACGTATCGGTGGTCAGCCGACTATGCGAAAACGTGTCCTACATGTGACTCACATCACGTGATACAACAAGTGTCAAGGCCGTATGAGATATACCAATACCTCAACATCAATGGGTGGTCAATAAACTAAGTCAATGCAAGAGAATAAATAAAGCAAGGAAAACGACCGATAGAGTCGCTTGCACCCAAGTGTGGCTTGGACGCACAGTTTAAATATCACGAAACAAAATGCTGAAAATAAAACTGAAAATAAGAATATAATAATCACAGAGTAAGGTGGCAAGGTATCTTGCCTGATGGTGCAAAGTGGCAAGTCCAAGTAATCACAATGTCAGCCAAAAATCGTCACAATCTCCAAACAACTCCGAACGCTGAAACAAACATCAAAAATGGTCTCGGTGAATAAGATATACCTAGGAAACGCCTGTCCAAAGGTCAAATTCTGGAACGGGGCAAATCGTAATTTCGGGTCAAAACGATATCCGCCGTTGGACCCGCTTTGCAACGAAACGCGTGCCAAAGTTTACGGTCTCTAAAGTCGTCAAACTACTTGTCTACGGTTTCAGTTTGAGGAGTGGAACTCAACGGTATGTCTAGTTTTGGATTCCGATGAGCCGTGTACAAAATCGCCCATTTGAGTGGGTCGCGGGCCCGCCAAAAATGGGTTCCGATTCGACCTTCTCAGAATCGAACCAAACTTGGCATGCAGGACCAGAATTTCGATCCGGACCTGTTGGCACAAGTTTTGTCTCGAATCGACGACTGTACACGAAGTTATGGGCAAGTTTGCAAAACGTCGATACGGGGTATTGACGGATACGCGTTGATCTCGTCACGCACACGTGACGAAACTGAGTTCCGTCAGTTCCCACACGTCCGCAACGTCCATACGCCTTTCAATGCGTATAGCGGCGACCACGTCGCCCGGTTTGTCGGGGCGTACGTCATATTGAACGAAATTCTACATTTTTAAAAACAGAATAAGTAGGTTTTTATGGATTTTTCGAGACTCGTAACTTCCTGCACAGACAATTAAATTCGAAAGTATGAACTCCATTGCACAGCCCTATATGTTGTTAACAAAAACGGTTCATATGGTTTTCAGAAACTGGTCTTGGACTGGCAAGTTTTTGCCTTCCGAAGTAGGGTGCTCAAGTATGAAATCTGCTCTGCTTTCGAGTTATCGAATGCCAGTTTTGGCTTCGATTTCCGGAATGATACGAAGCGTCTAATTTCGAAGTGTTGCAGGGTTGTATAGTTGTATAGATGGTCTTCATACCTGAGAAGACGGAATGCGAAACGGTGGGGCGTGCGGTGTGAAAGTCGTGCGCGAAGTCGGGGTCGGCAGCGTGCCTGCTGTCAACGGCGATCGTCGGGGCTACCTCCCTTGCTGGTGGTGGCTCTCGCGGCGGTCGGGGCGCACACGACGGCGATGGGGACTCGAGGACGAGGGCTTTAGGTGGGAGACGAGTATTCGGGGGTTAGGGTTTCGTTTCGAGCAGTAGTTACATATATATACTGCTTCGTTCCTGATATAACTAAGAATAGGTTTTTAGCTCGGGCTAATATGAGTTGGGCTCGGGTTTACGTAATGCAGCTGAGCTGCTTTGGTTTTCTATTTGGGATGTGGGGTCGGGGCTAAGGTCCTCAGCAGCACCGCTGCTGTTAGCAATGAATTGTGGGGTCGCCCCCCCCCCCCCCCCCCAATTCCGCAGCTTAGCTGCTACAAGGGTGGGGTTCGGCCACCACTGTTATACTTTTTTTTTCTTCAATACATTATATATATATTTTATATATATATATATATATATATATATATATATATATATATATATATTTATATATATATATATATATATATATATATATATATATATATATATATATATATATATATATATACCAAACAATAAGTAATCTAGAATTTATATTATTCCTAATTTAATAAGATACTAACAATCATACAAATAATGCATTTATATTTACGTACATATACCAAATAAATTCTAATATAAAAAAAATTTTTAAGGCACTAAAATAATTTAAAAATATTGGGGGTTTACATCCTACCCAACTTAAAGAAAATTTCGTCCTCGAAATTAAACTAGGGTCGGGGGATCAAATGCAATGCATGAAAGTATAATTGCAAGACATACCTTCGCCTTCGAACAAATGCGGGTAGCGATTTCGGATGTCGTCCTCGCGCTCCCAAGTAGACTCCCCTGACGAGTGATGCTTCCATGCCACGCGAACCAATGGAATAGATTGATTCCGCAACACTTTCACTCGGCGATCGAGGATACCTGCTGGTTGCTCTTCGTACGACAAACTCGGTCCAACTGTGATCTCGGAGTAATCAAGCACATGATTGCTGTCCGCCACGTACCTCCTCAGCTGAGATACATGGAATACGTCATGTACTCCCTCTAGTGACGGTGACAATGCCAATCTGTAGGCAACCTCTCCAACACGTTCCAAGACATCGAAAGGGCCGATGTACCTTGGACTCAACTTGCCACGTCCTCCGAATGGAATCGTGCCTCTGGTGGGGGATATCTTCAAGAACGCATGGTCACCCTCCTTAAATTCCAAGGGTCGACGACGATTATCTGCCCACTGCTTCTGACGATCCTGCGCTGCTCGCAGGTGGTCCTGAATCTTCTTCACTGTCTCCACTGTGCTCAAGACCAACTCGGGACCCAATAGCTGTCGCTCTCCTATGTCGCTCCAACAAACAGGAGACCGACACTTCCTACCATACAATGCTTCAAACGGAGCCATTTGGATGCTTGCTTGATAGCTATTGTTGTAGGAAAACTCAACAAGATGAAGATGGTCCTCCCACGAACCGCCAAAATCAAGCATACACGCTCTCAACATATCCTCTAGCATCTGAATGGTACGCTCCGACTGGCCGTCTATCTGCAGATGATACGATGTGCTAAACTTCAATCGGGTGCCCAAACTCTCTTGCATGCTCCTCCAAAAGTGCGAGGTGAATCTTGAGTCACTGTCCGACACAATACTAACAGGCACACCGTGTAATCTCACAATCTGCTCCATATACATCTCCGCCAATACCTCTGTCGACTGGCCCACTCTAAAAGGCAAGAAATGTGCTGACTTCGTAAGTCTATCAACAATCCCACACTGCGTCACGTCCTCTAGGACTCCGAGGAAAACCCGTGACGAAATTCATAGTAATGTGCTCCCACTTCCACTCGGGAATGGGTAGCGGCTGCAATAATCCGGCCGTCCTCTGGTGCTCCGCCTTCACTTGTTGACATACCAAGCACTTGGCAACGAAATGAGCTATCTCTCGCTTCATTCCATGCCACCAATAATACTGCCGTAAATCACGATACATCTTGGTCCCTCCGGGATTAATAGAGTAAGTCGAACTGTGAGCCTCTGCCATCAACTCCTGTTGTAGCTCTCCATTGGGAACATAAATGCGATCACCAAATCGCAATGTCCCATTGGTGTGGATCCTCAATCCTGTCTGCTCTCCTGTTTCAGTCCTCTCCTTGAGCCGTCGAAATCTAGCGTCATTGGGCAATGCTGCCTTGATGCGCTCTACCAATGATGATTGCACCTAGAGGTTGGCTAATACGCCATCTGTTCCCGGTAATACTACCCGCATGGGGTGGTCTCTGTTTGAGCGGCATGCGACTGTCCACATGTCAAGGACGCATGAAGGTTCCTGGGTTTCGGGGGATTGTGTCAGAGATCTCCTTCGTTTCCCTAGGAATCTGCCATTATGATGGAACCATAAACAACGGAACTCAGGTGGTGATATCAGACAAGCTGCTCCAAGTATCTAATCAATTCCTTCTGTGTAGTCAAAAAATGTGCCATGGGCTTGCGGCTTAATGCGTCTGCCACGACATTAGCCTTGCCCGGATGATAATGTAGCTCAATCTCTTAATCCTTCATCAACTCCAACCAACGTCGCTGTCGCATATTCAACTCCTTTTGTGTGAACACGTATTTGAGGCTCTTATGATCAGTGTAGATATCAACCTTCTCGCCGTACAAGTAGTGTCTCCATAGCTTCAAAGCAAAGATAACCGCTGAGCTCTAGATCGTGGGTTGGATAATTCTTCTCATGCACTCTCAACTGTCGCGATGCATATGCTACTACACGACCATGCTGCATCAATACACATCCTAATCCCTTCCCGGATGCGTCGTGTAGATCACAAATCCTCCTGGGCCCGATGGTAGTGTCAAGATCGGTGCTGTGGTCAATCGCTTCTTCAGCTCGTCAAAAGTGGCTTGACACTCGTCTGTCCATACAAACTCCTAGTCCTTGCAAGTCAATCGAGTCATAGGCCCCGCTATTCGAGAGAAATCTCCTACGAACCGTTGGTAGTAACCCGCAAGTCCGAGGAAACTTCTCACTTCAGAAGCTGTTATGGAAGCGGGCCATGATTTGACTGCTGTGATCTTCTCTGGGTCTACTGATATACCATCACCGTAACAATATGACCAAGGAATGATACCTCCTTGAGAAAGAAATTACTTGCTAAGCTTCGCGAAAAGTCGCTCATTCCTCAATGTTTCCAAAACTATCCGTAGATGCGCTCTGCTCCTCTTGACTCTTGGAGTAAATCAAGATATCGTCTATAAAGACTACTACAAATTTGTCCAAGTATTGGTGAAAGATCTTGTTCATTAAATTCATGAAAACTGCGGGAGTATTGGTCAAACCAAACGGCATGACCAAGAACTCGTAGTGTCCATACCTCGATCGAAAGGCCGTCTTGGCAATATCTTCCTTCCGAACCTTCAATTGGTGATAGCCCGATCGTAAGTCAATCTTGGAGAATACTTTTGCTCCACTCAGTTGATCGAATAAATCGTCTATACGCGACAAGGGATACTTGTTCTTCACCGTCACCGCATTCAATGCTCTAACCCTCGGCGATTCTGCAGCTTCAAGCCTCAGATCCGGCGGTCCAAACTGATCTTGAGGCGGCGGAGATCAGGGACCCCGGCGGCGGTTCAACAAAACTCCTGGCGAACGGAGCTCCAGAGAGGCGGTGGTGTCGTCCGTCAACTCCGGTGCTTCGTCTCGAGGAGATCCCGATCGGCTCGACGGAGTGGCCTGGTGGTGACGAACTCCGGCGAGGGATGGTGGTGCTCGGCCGCAGTGTCAGTGGAGAGAGAAAATGAGTGTACTGTGGTGTCAAAAATGTATTGGGCTGCGTGTAAATTTATATTAAAATAATATATGGCATAGCTGTAATTAGGAGTAGATCTGGGGGTATTTGGGACAGGGGCAGATATGTAATAACAAATAGATCTGAGGGCTTTAGAATAGGTAGTAACAGAATTACACTTTCGAATTTCCAACAGAATTTCCAACAGATTTTATGTACAAATCCAAACAGTTTTCAAAATTCGAAATTGAAACATTTTTCAAATAACAAAATCCAACATATTTTTCCTTTACAGTTTTCCAAAAGAACAGGTTTCAAAATAGCTTTCCAAAAAAAATCAATATTTCCTCTAATACTTTAAGGATTTTACTAAAAATATTCTAACAACTTTTCAATTTACCAACAGAATTCAAATTCAAATATAATAACAATTAGTTAAATGAACCAGCCTGTAACCCGGCCCAGCCTTATTCACTGCTAAAAACATTTAAAAATTAGCAGTTTAAAACAAGCCCACTAGATTAAGTAAATCCGAAAATATTAATAAACTATTTTTCATGATTAACAGTTAATAGTAACTTACAGTTCACTCAATATTAATAATAATAACAATATTGCAATTCATCTAAAATACTTAAATTTGTATTCAAATTGAAGAAAATCCGAAATTCATTTTAATCGAAAATAGATTTTCGTAAGAAGCAATATTTAAATTCAAGAAAATTAGAAAAATCCTAAAATTTACCAAACATGATTTTGGGAGTTACACCTGGAGAGATAACCAAGTCCTCAGGGGACATAGCAAGATACAAGAAAACACCATGCCATATAAACTATGATAATATATAGAGAAAAGGGTATGCATGCAATCGGGTTCCTGACCATTCTACTGTGAATATGCAGTTGAGATACAATCCTTCGACGCATGAACCCTGGCTGAAAATAGGATCGGCATAGTTCCCATAGAGGGTACCAGGGGCCTACGTCCATAACGCTCGGGAAACGTCAGAGGGCACCATGTGAAGGGCTACGTCCATAACGCTCTGGGAAACGTCAGAGGGCACCTGGAGCCTGCGTCTCCAGAGGAGCGCACAGGTAATCATGGAAGTGTAAAGAAGCCCATACGTCAGGTATTGTTCTCCCCACCCAATGCCTAGTATCATCATCTCCATGTCTGATCCTCTAGTAACCGCCAAGTCTTCTAACATGCAACTATTGGCAGTTACTCCTATCCGTCGCACGCTCCATACGTATCGATGGCCAGCCGACTACGCGAAAACATGTCCTACATGTGACTTACATCACGTGATACAACAAGTGTCAAGGCCGTATGAGATATACCAATACCTCAACATCAGTGGGTGGTCAATAAACTAAGTCAATGGAAGAGAATAAATAAAGCAAGGAAAACGACCGATAGAGTCGCTTGCACCCAAGTGTGGCTTGGACGCACAGTTAAATATCACGAAACAAAATGCTAAAAATAACAACTGAAAATAAGAATATAATAATCACAGAGTAAGGTGGCAAGGTATCTTGCCTGATGGTGCAAAGTGGCAAGTCCAAGTAATCACAATGTCAGCCAAAAATCGTCACAATCTCCAAACAACTCCGAACGCTGAAACAAACATCAAAAATGGTCTCGGTGAAGAAGATATACCTAGGAAACGCCTGTCCAAAGGTCAAATTCTGGAACAGGGGAAAAATCATAATTTTGGGTCAAAACGATGTCCGTCGTTGGACCCGCTTTGCACCGAAATGCGTGCCAAAGTCTACGGTCTCTAAAGTCGTTAAACTACATGTCTACGGTTTCAGTTTGAGGAGAGGAACTCAACGGTATGTCCAGTTTTGGATTCCGATGAGCCGTGTACAAAATCGCCCGTTTGAGTGGGTCGCGGGCCCGCCAAAAATGGGTTCCGATTCGACCTTCTCAGAATCGAACCAAACTTGGCATGTAGGACCAAATTTCGATCCGGACCAGTTGGCGCAAGTTTCGTCTCGAATCGACGACTGTACACGAAGTTATGGGCAAGTTTGCAAAACGTCGATACGGGGTATCAAACGGATACGCGTTGATCTCGTCGCGCACACGCGACAAAACTGAGTTCCGTCAGTTCCCACACGTCCGCAACGTCCATACGCGCCTTTCGATGCGTATAGCGCGCGACCACGTCGCCCGATTTGTCGGGGCGTACGTCATATCGAACGAAATTCTACATTTTTAAAACAGAATAAGTAGGTTTTTATGGATTTTTCGAGACTCGTAACTTCCTGCACAGACAATTAAATTCGAAAGTATGAACTCCATTGCACAGCCCTATATGTTGTTAACAAAAATGGTTCTATGGTTTTCAGAAACTGGTCTTGGACTGGCAAGTTTTTGCCTTCCGAAGTAGGGTGCTCAAGTATGAAATCTGCTCTGCTTTCGAGTTATCGAATGCCAGTTTTGGCTTCGATTTCTGGAATGATACGAAGCGTCTAATTTTGAAGTGTTGCAGGGTTGTATAGTTGTATAGATGGTCTTCATACCTGAGAAGACGGAATGCGAAACGGTGGGGCATGCGGCGTGAAAGTCGTACGCGAAGTCGGGGTCGGCAGCGTGCCTGCTGTCAACGGCGATCGTCGGGGCTACCTCCCTTGCTGGTGGTGGCTCTCGCGGTGGTCGGGGCGCACACGACGGCGATGGGGACTCGAGGACGAGGGCTTTAGGTGGGAGACCAGTATTCGGGGGTTAGGGTTTCGTTTCGAGCAGTAGTTACATATATATACTGCTTCGTTCCTGATATAACTAAGAATAGGTTTTTAGCTCGGGCTAATATGAGTTGGGCTCGGGTTTACGTAATGCAGCTGAGCTGCTTTGGTTTTCTATTTGGGATGTGGGGTCGGGGCTAAGGTCCTCAGCAGCACCGCTGCTGTTAGCAATGAATTGTGGGGTCGGGCCCCCCAATTCCGCAGCTTAGCTGCTACTAGGGTGTGGTTCGGCCACCACTGTTATACTTTTTTTTTCAATACATTATAAATATATATATATATATATATATATATATATATATATATATATGTATATATATATATATATATATATATATATATATATATATGTATATATATATATATATATATATATATATATTATATATATATATATATATATATATTTACATACCAAACAATAAGTAATCCTAGAATTTATATTATTCCTAATTTAATAAGAATACTAACAATCATACAAATAATGCATTTATATTTACGTACATATACCAAATAAATTCTAATATAAAAAAAATAATTTTTAAGGCACTAAAATAATTTAAAAATATTGGGGGTTACAGCTACTTTTCAAAAGTATCGGCTAGACGTGGAAGCTTCGCGTAGTGAATGTTGATGCGCATCGTCTTCTATGAAGTACCTGTGCAGATGTATGTTAGTCGATGTGCGGTGCACTTTTCTAGTGCCTGCGCAGATGCTCCCAGCCAAGGCCACTTAGATGCCTTCTTTTATGGCACAGTACTTTCATTTTTCTTTTCTGACACATTTTTGTTTGTGTGTAGTTCCTGTGTCCTTGTCTCTCTTCGAGGATATTCTTTTCGCATTAACGAGCTGTGCCATGGGTAACAACGTCGACGAGGCGCTCATCCACTCTACTAAACAATTGATTGCCTATGGTCAACCGAAAGGTCGACTAACAATGATTCGGAATCAACAACCCGCATACTTTCGTTATATGACTGATCGAGGCAAGGATAGACTCTATTGGTGTATAGAACGACTCAGAGGTAATATGCACATGAAAGGTTCTATAGATGAATATGACAATTATGGTAGGTTGTCATGGAAGATACGTCTACTCATAGGTAATATGGACATGGTAGGAACATCTTCGCTAGGGTATAGAATGACAATTCAGAGGTATTATGGACGTGAAATATTTTCTAGGGAGTTATGACAACACGAGGTCATCATAGAAGAGACGACTACTCAGAGGTGATATGGACGTGGTTGACGTGAACTTCGCTAGGGTGTAGGAAGACAACTCAGAGGTTATATGGATGTGAATTATTTTTCTACTGGGGCGAAGTATAGAAGGAGTGGATTCCTTTAACGGAATCCATGAATACCCACAGGGGATGTGGGAGCATATGCTTGTTTGAAACTCAGACATAGTATTTCTTCAGAAACTTGTCGTTGATTGGCACCATTAGCAAGTCGCCATTGGGTTTGGTCAGTCGGTAGGCACCATTGGAGTAGACCGTCTCTATGACGAATGATCCCTCCCACTTGGGCTCGAACTTTCCAGCTGTCTTGTGAGTCATTATCATCGGTCTTCGAACTGACAAGACAAGGTCACCTACTTGGAATATTCTTTCACAGACTTTCTCGTTGAAGGCCCCGAAAATCTGAGCTTGGTAAAGCTCGATTCATTGTTGAGCTAACAGACATTTTTCTTCCAACCCTTCTAACCCTTGAGCCGTCAGCGTTGATTGTCTTCGTTAGTCAGCTGGTTGGTGATAGCTATCCGTAAGGACGGGATTTGGATCTCCAAGGGAAGCACTGCATCGCTTCTATAAATAAGAGAGAATGGCGTGTTGCCCGTAGGTGTTCGAACGGTCGTATGGTAAGCCCATAGACATTTGTGGAGCTTCTCATTCCAGTTGCACTTATTAGACGAGACAACTTTCTTAAGTAGCTTGATGATTGTTTGTTGAACGCTTCGGCTAGTCCATTCGCTGCAGGATTGTAAGCCGTTGATGCCGCATTCTATATTCGATTTTTATCGCAGAACTGATGGAAAGCATGGCTCACGAACTGAGGACCATTGTCGTGGATGATCCTTTGAGGAATGTCGAAGCGGTATATGACATGATGTTTGACAAAGCTGATCACGTTTACGATTTTTACCTCAGCCGGAGGTACTGCTTCCGTCCACTTAGAAAAGTAGTCGGTGATGGCAAGTATGAACCGATGTCCTCTGGAGATGGTGGGCTAATTGGCCCAATGATGTCCATTCCCCATGCTTCAAATGGTTAGGCGGCCGTCGTGGGGTGCAGGAACTCCGAAGGCTGATCGAAGAAGTCGGCATGCAACTGACATACCCGGCACTTCTTTGTGTAATCCATGACATCTGTCATCATAGTAGTGTAAAACCCCTAAATTTCTACTATTTTTTTTTATAAATTTGGTACTGATTCTTTTTTTGTATTTGTATGACGCGTAGTTGCATTGTACGCCGTGCACGAAATTTTGTTTTTCGTAATTGCTCGACGAGTGCGAATATGTGCGAGTGTACATATTTTTCGAAAAATATTTTTCTATTTTTATAGTTTCAAAATAATATATGTAATAATTATTTTAGCTATCATACCAACATTTTCAAGTCCATTACTTTATTTTTTTAATTATAAAAAGTCTTTCGTTTATAACAATTATTAATAATAAATAGTATTCTTTGTGCATACATATATATTTCATAAATATTTTATTAGTTTATTTTTAAATAATAATGTAATTTTCAAAATTATTATTATTAGTATTTTAGAAAATATATTTTGAAATTATTGTGGCAATTTAAATCTTTGATTACATTTTATGGATTTGATTTAAATAGTTTAAATTTAAAGATAGAATTTATATTGAGTTTAGATTATCTAGATTTAAATTGGAATTGAATTTGAATGTAGATTTGATTTTATTGATTTAAATTTAACAATTGAATTATCTAGTTGGGTTAAATAAATCCTAATCCTTATCCAACTGGGAATTCCCACCTCCTATATAAGGAGAGGTACTCATCCATAAAATTCTACCATCCACAAAATTCTCCACCACCCACATCATTGCGTGCATCGTGTCCGTGTCTCCATCTTTTCTACTATTTTCCTCCATTACAATTACATTGTCTCCTTCTTCGTGTCCACACACGGACACATGTCATCATCTACCCCCGACACAATAAAAATTTCTAACCCTAAACCTAACCACCTCTCTACTCCCCTGCTCTCACCACCCTGACCACCCTACTCCACCGTCACCCCGACACGCCCCGTCCTCCCGAACCCCTGCTGGCTAAGAACATGGCCAACACCACCAATCCTGGCCACCCGACAACCGACACCAACACCAGCTGATTCACAGCCACTGTCACGCCCCGCTCCCGTAGAAGCGATAGTCCTCGCTAAGGCGTGATGCCGCACGAGCCTAGATTGCACTCGTGCAAGGCTGGTTCCATAACGGCCGATTATAGATGCTGCGACGGGGTCGTCGCACAGAAGTCCCAAGCAGAGACATTGAACAAGCAGCGGAAATTTAGAACAAACACAAGTTATTCAAAGAAGATCTTTATTGATATTGAAACAATAGTTACATTGGGGGCGCAAGGCCAAGATTACAATCACTCAAGCTCACTCTTCCCACTTTACAAGTCACTCTGCTCTCTCTCATCTCTCGATTACAATACTTGAGCCAGCGGAAGCTTTGGAAGGTGTGTCCATACATTATGTCCCGTATAAGTCTTGATTCCACGCGGTCGCACGCTTCGAATCGCCAAGGAACTCCATGCCTCGACGCATCCAAGCGAGCTCCGTACCACGAGCTTCTACCTGCGCCTACACATGAAAACTATGTGGGTGTCAGTACTCAACTGTACTGGTGGAGTGAGCTCCTCGCCCATCCATACAAAATCGACACGTTTATTTTACTTTGTGCAATACAAACCCCTTTACGATTGTCTTTCTAGTCTTGCCTTATGATCGATTTTAGGACCGACGCCTTGGTCTATTTTGTGTCTCTAGACCGTCACCGTGCCTTGAACTAATAGTGTACTCATACTTTACCGCTAGACCTTCTCGTTCCAATAACGTTAACTTATCGCCTCGTGCTTGTCTTTCGTGCCATACTCTGGGACGTAACGACTCGGTCGTCCAATGAACTCTATTCGTACTTCAATATTTTTGAGGCAGTGCCTCCTCGCTTAGTGTTCCCTATACTTGTGATATGACAATGCGGTCGTGCCTCACATTTCAAGGTCATGCCCTGCAACTCAACGGAACTTAACCGAACTTGCCCTACGGCCCTTTTGACTTAACTCGCAATGACTAACCCAATTTGTGGTACCGGTGGTGAGAACTCAAGCACGACGCCATATCTCGTGCCGAAGCACGTGTCTTTACGTATAGCCAAAATCTTAGGCTTTATCATACTTTGGGTGCAACTGAGCACACATTTCAACACTCAACACATACCGTGCTTACACTTCCTTTGTTACGACCGACACCGTGCATGCGGATTCGCCGCTTAGCACGCCAATTATCTATATGAAAGGCCACTGGCACGACAAGCCATCGCGGACATAGCTCGGGTAGGCAGCGGGTCCTTCCATGCAAGGTAGCTAGCCCCATGGAAAGCCCCCGACTACCCACGCAATACGTGCGCTGCTATAACGTCTACCCCCTAGGATGACTAGGCCCGGTGCCCCAGTGTATAACCAGTCTAGGCAGAAATCCTTGTCGACAAGTTGTCCAATGACCACGCACCTACGAGACATCTAGACTCACGTAAATGAATGGCCTAATTTGTTGGTACGACTGGAACTATACTTAGCAACTCGTGCTCTGAACCACACTTTACATAACGTGCATCGGAACCGTGAGACTCCCAACCGAGGGACCGCCTCGTACTTCTTAACATGGATAGGAACGCGAGACTCCCAACCGAGGGACCGCCTCGTACTTCTTAACGTGGAAAGGAATACGAGACTCCCAACCGAGGGACCGCCTCGTACTTCTTAACGTGCCTCATAATCTAATGTATTCCGTGCGACACTATTGTCCAAGTCATACTCTATGTGACGAGCCTTAAGAACGTGGGAACGAATGGCTATATACAGCCATAGAACCGTGGGACCGTACATACGCTCAACTTGAACAACCAAATTCTTTAGGTAACTTGACTTATGCCATAAGCCGTGCGATACAACTTAGCTCGTGGGACGATCAAGGCTATACCGAGCCTTGCATTCGAGGAAACGTGCCTGCTTTATCGTGCATTTACGCGGGCGACGCCTATGACTTAGGCTAACTCTTAGCTTGTGACGAAGACCAACTTTACCATCTCCCAAGGCATGGGAAGAAGGACCGAGTGTCATTTTCAAAGCATACCGTGCACCAACTCTAATCCGACCGTGGGACATTTTCCATGTTCTAAACTCGATTCGACACGTCGGGATTATTCCCTTAGCTATGTGGATTCGTCTCTTTCATTATCAAGCCTATTGTGCAAGTTGAAAACACACGAATTATTAAGTGAAGGCTAAGATGAGGCAAGTTCACCGAAACTACCCCACCTGAGCGATGTCTTTGAGTCACCATTGTAAGGCTAAGTCCGAACGCCGTCGGCATTTCGATTCCTCTGTTTGACTGAGCGGGACGGGGCACTACATCATACACCACTCGAAAAAAGTTGTCCTCGAAACTTACTGAGTACACTTATCGGCTTATGACTTGATCTCAGTCAAACGGAGGAATCGAAACGCCGACGGCGTTCGTACTTAGGCTTACAACGACGACTCGAAGACATCGCTCAGGTGGGGTAGTTTCGGTGAACTTGCCTCAAGTCTCACTTGATTCAACGTATCACTTAGTTGGATCGTGCATATATTCCAGGCGTCCCCAAAATACATGCATTTCAGTCAAGCCTCATGATAGAGAATCTGCCATCACCACTCGAGTCGGATCGTGCACATATTCGGGAGTCCCTGATATACATGCATGTCAACCGAGCCTCATGAGTGGTGCCTCCACTATTTCCTATCGCTTCGCACTCGGATGTCTGCCTAACCACTAGGCTATGTCTTTCCGTCAGTACTGGAATCATAGTTCCCAAACAACGATATCAACACTGACCCCATCCTAAGGTCAAACCAAATCGATGGTACGGGGTTTTCTACCCAAGCTCGCATCACTACGATTTCTAAACATCGAGCATCGATTTTCTACGTATATCCCAATATTCGTCGCACGGGGTCCGAGTCGTTTGGTAAAGCCATCCTACGATAACTCACATTTCAAGCAATTCCACGTCATATCAATATCGTTCGTTCATCAAGCCATTTCACATAGTTTATCTCTTCGAACACGTTCGACATAATCCACCTATCAATCCTTCCATGTCAAGCACGCTACGACACGATTCATCTCTAAACCATAATTCACATTTTATACTACCTAAGACATTCATCCCAATTCACGTAATCGATCACAAGGTCGTCCGACTTAACAATATGTTGCGCCCCGATCTCACGCGAGTCAGATTATCCACGGTGGGCCCGAACCATCATGCACGCTCCTGCAAGATAATCATTCTCATCGGGACGTAACTCTTGTTTTGTGTCTAGACTAATTCATTCTCGATGTGCGCATTGGACCTACTCCATCCTCAAGTTTTATTTGTTCGTCAATCATAAGTCCTACAAATCTTCGAGTTCACCTTCGTATCAAGCCAACAAGTCGAGACAATCAAAGTTGTCGCGTCCTGATTTTCCGAGTTTGATCATTCCTGCGACATGAATCACCATGTCAGTGCTCACGCGAAACGATCACCCCAAATCTGATGCGACGCATGTGCGAGGCTGAAGTCGCGCTCGCACAAGACCAGAAGGTCGACACTGTGGTTATTCGCATAATCATCAAGACACGACCGTGTTCATCCAACATTCGTTTCAACCAAAGTCCTAAGTTTTGCATCCATTCTGAACGATAACCCCTGCACGATCGTCATTCACCGTGTCAGATTACCCCCGAGTTATCGCATATCGATCATTGATACGCCTCAATACCATCGATGATATGCGTAACCTGACGATCTTCTTTTACAACAAATTTCGAATCGTACGAATGATGCTAGCGTCCGACTGGATAATCTCCTCGACATTCAAATTTAATTTCGATCATTACCCCTCGAATCGTTCACAACATCAATTTCCTCAAACCCAAATTCACGTATCGTTCATCCGTCTATCTTAAGTCATCGACCAACGTATTTCCTCAACTCGCATCATTCCTTGCTAACTCAATCATCGAACGACATCCATTCCAATCCTTAGAGTCATTTTCAAATATTCGAATCAAACTTTTTCATGCACGCTATCTTCTCGTCGTGCTAACTTTTCGTATACGATCCGTATCAATTTCTTCAATCAAGTCATCCATTTATTTTATCGTTTAGAATCTCCATTCAACCATTTCGTAACTCGTATTACCATTCGCAAATCATCCGAACGATATCTCGTTTGCGACTATCGAATCATGACCAACTAAGCGCTACTCGTTCTAAGGCTTTGCAATATCATCGCTTGCCGACATACTCGTACTATCCGTAAGGGCCAACAATCTCCCCCATTTTGATAATTGACAAACCTTGACCGATATAACATCTTTGGTCTTGATCAATTCAAAAGTGTATCGAAAGTACCGAGATATAAAATATAAAAATTATTCATAACCTGTATCCATGAGGATGTTAGATCTTATTTCTCCCCCGTTGTCACTTAGCCAAATAATTGCAAAGAGAAAGCACCCCCGCAATAAATGCATAAGTAACAAGCAGTGAAGAAACAAAAAAAATGAATAAAGACATTCAACACAGGCATGGTATAAACATTAATAGAAAAATAAGATAAACAGATATGGTATAAACAACAAGGCTTGGTATTTGTCACAGGCAGTTTATATGGAAGCATAAAGAAAGATAATGTTATAATAAAGCTGAAACAAATAAAGTGCTGAACAATAAACTAAATTGAGTCATATGCTAAACTAAGTCATAAAAAAACATGTCCATCCAAATGTCATATCCAAATAAAAAGAGTACTGATACTATCTTGGAATGTAGCATTTCTAAGTAAACGTAAGACAAAGTCATCGGTCTTAAAAAGTAACAACTCAAAAGTCATCATCATCCTCATCATCATCGGCTGCAGTGCCAACATGTCCAGATGGACCAGCTCCAGAAGTGCCAGCTCCAGAAGTATGTGGAGTAGCACCAGAAGTACAATACCAATCGTATGCGTTCCTTGGCTGGAACAGAGAGTGGGGCGCCTCATCATCAATGCGGTAGCCAGATACAGAAGGGTCTCGAGGAAGAGAGCTAGCAGAGTGACCCGTCTGTGCAAATCGAAGATTGGTAAGGAGTTGGCAATAGCTTGGAACCGAGTCACGTTACGAAACTCATGTTCCCTGGAAGTGTCAACGAAAAATGTGTACAGATCTGATAGATGCTGGTGAATACCCTCAAAGGTCATAGGGTAAGACTGAGGAGGACCAGGTGCAGTAGGAGCAGGTGCAGGAGGTGGAGGAGCAGTGGCAATACTGCGACGAGAAAGCTTGAGGAACTTGGGCTCAGGGTCCAGAGCACAAGTGGATAAGTCAATATCAAATCTCTGAAAGATGCGTGGGATGATCATCGCATAAGAGAGGTTGCGGTCTCTTCCGCGACATCTACCCATCATCTGAATGATAGTCTTAGCGGCAGAAAAAGGAATCCCCTTAAGAATGTGATATAAAGCAGAAAGCTCGAGTGTAGTGACATCATCTTTTCAAGTGTATTTTGGAAGTAGAGTGGAATAGATGATGCGATGTAATTCGTAGTTAAATAAGTTCAAGTTATTGGCCTTGAACTTTCCAGGACGAGCACGTACGGGCGCACAAAGCTCATTCTTGAAACTAACAAGAGTCGTACCCTCGAGGAAATCGAAGTCAGTGATGTCATCGAATAGGGCACCTTCGTTTGGAAGACCAAGGATTTCTGCTAGCGATTCATCATTGAACTCGATATCTATCCCGCCGACACGAGTTCTCGCGGTAAATGTGTCTAACACGAAATTACAGTAAAACAATCTAATGGCATTAGTAGCTATAGGGAATTATAAAGTTACAAAGTGATCTAACCCTAATACCTCAAAGTAAAGACGGTGGTCAGGAAATACAGTCCATTTGATCGGAGATCCGGTACATATAGTACGCATAATGAAGACGGCATACCAAAGTAATGCTTGGTCGGGAGTTTTGAAATAAAACTCTTCCGATGCACCGTCATCCAATTGGACCAGAGAAAATACTACAACAAAAATACCTTTTAATGACGGCTAAAAAGCGTCATTAATTGCAAACCATGACGCTTTTTTTCTCAGTCCAAGCGTTATGAAATCGGGTGTTATAATATTTTTAAAAGCGTTATAGATAATTCATCCAAAACCTTCATTAATAGGTTGAATTTCTGCTACGTTTTATTTTCAAAGCGTTATGGATAGTTATGAAAAACCGTTGTATATGGTCGTTGTATCACATTTATAACGCTCTATACTGCATGACATTCCAAACGCTGCTCAATTCAAGTCGAAAACAACCACTTTGAACCATATTCACAACAAAGCATTGAAATATAATATAAAGTACCATTCTCCATTTCATTGTCTTAAAATAGAGTATTTTAGCTACCATTCTACATTTCTCCATTTCATTATATACATCTTCTCAAAATATAATAGGAAAAACCCAAATCAACATCCCACAACAAGTATAGGAAGGAGAACCCAAGCAACAATTTATACAAGAAACCCAAACAAAAAATGCATGCATCACAAATAATTCCAACAGTAGCTAGGTAACCCAAACCGAAAATGATCCAACAGCAAGTAAAGAACCGAACATGATCTAAAGATCATTCCCGCTTCACAAACAAAGACAATCGTAGGATCGTCAAGCCAAATCGAACCCAACACGTATCAGTCGATCGAAAACCCTTTTATGTAGGGATCGAGATCCAACAACAACATCGACAAACAAAATAAACCAAAAAACTGAAATCAATCAAGAGTTTAGAATTTATACCCCAGAATTTAGTGTCAGAATCCGAAGGGAGCCTTCGGACTCGGCTCGCAGGCACGCACAGCGCCTCTCCGGGTCGCAGATGCAACTGTGGAGAGGTTACATCATCGACACGAAGGTATCCTCACATCCGTGTCCAGTATCGACTCATACAAACACGAGCGTATCTGCACCCAGAATAACAACCCAACAGTACCAACATACAAACTACGACCAATGACAAGAAACGAAATGAGATATATAAGATGTCTCAGATAAGGATCAATCATCATCTGCTGTACTAGCGTGCCATAACACGTATAGGACACGTCCCGACACGGAGCCAATGTATCCGATACGATCTGCAACGCTTTGGTTCCTTTGGTCGAACGACCATCTCCAAGAGTATCAGAGTACTCTAATAAAAACCGAAACCGACAAATAAAGTAAAACATCCAGGCATGGCATAGTGGACGTAGTCCCAAAATCAACGACGCATGCATGCTAATGGAGATGTCAATCCCGAAATAGAAATACTCCCAACTAATATATACCCACATGTGATTTATATCGAAAAGCTCCCAACAAAAACACCCACAGTACCAAGTTAAACCCATCATGCATAATAGATACCCAACCAACGATTTTAATCCAAATAGCAAAACATCTCCTACAGCAAAGAAATCTTTCCCAACCCAACATTTATAATAAGGAAAACCTAAACCAACATCTCACAGCAAGTATAGGAAGGAGAACCCAAGCAATAATTTATACAAGAAACCCAAACCAACAATACATGCATCACAAATAATTCCAACAGCAGCTAGGTAACCCGAAACCGAAAAGGATCCACAGCAAGTAAAGAACCGAACATGATTTAAAGATCATTGGCGCTTCACAAACAAAGACAATCGTAGGATCGTCAGCCAAAATGGAACCCAACACGTATCAGTCGATCGAAAACCCTTTTATGTAGGGATCGAGATCCAACAACATCATCGACAAACAAAATAAACCCAGAAACTGAAATCAATCAAGAGTTTAGAATTTATACCCCATAATTTAGTGTCAGAATCCGAAGGAAGGCTCCGGACTCGACTCGCAGGCATGCACAGCACCTCGCCGGGTCGCGGCTGCAACTGTGGAGAGGCTACATCATCGACACAAAGGTATCCTCACATCCGTGTCCAGTATCGACTCGTACAAACACGAGCGTATATGCACCCAGAATGAACAACCCAACAGTACCAACATATAAACTACGAATAATGACAAGAAACGAAATGAGATATATAAGATGTCTCAGATAAGGATCAATCATCATCTGCTGTACTAGCGTACCATAACACGTATAGGACACGTCCCGACACGGAGCCAGTGTATCCGATACGATCTGCAACGCTTTGGTTTATTTGGTCGAACGACCATCACCAAGAGTATCAGAGTACTCTAATAAAACTAAAACCGACAAATAAAGTAAAACATCCAGGCATGGCATAGTGGACGTAGTCCCAAAATCACGATGCATGCATGCTAATGGAGATGTCAATCCCGAAATAGAAATACTCCCAACTAATATATACCCGCATGTAATTTATATCGAAAAGCTCCCAACAAAAACACCCACAGTACCAAGTTAAACCCATCATGCATAATAGATACCCAACCAACAATTTTAATCCAAATAGCAAAACATCTCCTACAGCAAAAAAATCTTTCCCAACCCAACATGTATAATAAGGAAAACCTAAACCAACATCCCACAGCAAGTATAGGAAGGAGAACCCAAGTAACAATTTATACAAGAAACCCAAACCAACAATACATGCATCATAAATAATTCCAACAGCTAGGTAACCCGAAACCGAAAATGATCCAACAGCAAGTAAAGAACCGAACATGATCTAAAGATCATTCGCGCTTCACAAACAAAGACAATCGTAGGATCGTCAAGCCCAAATTGAACCCAACACGTATCAGTCGATCGAAACCCTTTTTATGTAGGGATCGAGATCCAACAACATCATCGACAAACAAAATAAACTCAAAAACTGAAATTAATCAAGAATTTAGAATTTATACCCCAGAATTTAGTATCAGAATCGAAAGAGAGGTTTCAGACTCGGCTCGTAGGCACGCACAGCACCTCGTCGGGTCGCAGTTGTGACTGTGGAGAGGCTTCGGACTCGGCTCCCCAAATGGAATTACACTCCCTTGAACAAGAACAAACAGAAAAAAAATCAAAAAATACAAGCATTTGGTACTTACAATTACATGAAGCGCACATAGAACAATTCCCAACAAAAAAATTTTAGGGAAAAAAATCTAAATCAAAATCACTCACTTAATCAAGAGAAGTCAACGATGATGCAGCCCTTTTCGGATCATCGTCGACGTAGATGGAGACGTCGGGAAACCCTAAAAGAACCCTAATTTTGGAGAGATGGATGCATGTATGGTTGTAAAAAATTAGAAGATTTTACTAAAATCATGTCGAGGCAGATTTGCCAATAAGTTAAGGCTGAACATCAGAGACCGGCTGGACTTTACCGATCCCAGAATGGAAATAGGAGCACATTACCATAGATTTTGTAACTAGATTCCCAAAATCTCCAACTGGAAGAGATGCTATCTGAGTTATAGTTGACAGACTCACTAAGGTAGCTCATTTTTTCCTTTCAGAATCGGTCAGTCAACGGATCAGCTTGCAGAGATGTACCTCAGGCAGATAGTCAGGTTGCATGGAGTACCAATCAGTATATATTCTACAGAGATTCAAGATTTATATCGCACTTTTAGCGGAGTCTTCAGAAGAGTTTGGGGACTCGTCTCGAGTTCAGTTCAGCTTATCATTCGCAGACAGATGGTCAGTCAGAACACACGATCCAGAATCTTGAAGATATGTTACGGTCATGTACGCTTGATTTTGATAGTTCATGGAAAGATTACCTACATCTCATGGAGTTCTCCTATAACATTGGTTTCCAGGCCAGTATCCAGATGGCACCCTTTGAGGCCTTGTACGGCAGGATGTGCAGATTTCCGTTAGCATGGGATGATAGGCGAGAGGCAGATGCTTGGTCCAGAGATGATTACGCGGACCAATGAGGTGGTCAACAAGTCAGAGATTATCTTTGAATTGCGCAAGATCGCCAGCATCATTGGGCCGATTCTCATCGGCGTCCCTTGAATTTTCTATTGGCGACCACGTTTCCTTAGGATCTTGCCTACCCATGGCGTCATTCATTTTGACGTACGGGGAAAGCTTAGTCCTAGGTATATAGGGTCGTTCGATATTCTAGAGTGAGTAGGTGATGTGTCATATTGTCTCGCTCTACCGTTGTTACGTGAGGTACATGATGTCTTCCATGTATCCCAATTGCGACGATATATCCCGGATCCGAGTTATGTCCTTGATCATTCAGAATTGGTTGTTGGTACCAACCTTTCGTATGAGGAAAGACCTGTATCTATATTAGACCAGAGAGAGAAGATACTCAAGAACAAGACTATTAGTTTTAGTCCTTCTTGCTTAGGGTCATCACTCTTTGGGTGAGTCAACGTGGGAGCGTGAGGATGATATTCGATCACAATATCCACACATGTTTGACTCATAAGGTATAATGTCTTCCTTATGCCTTATGCTTTTAATTTCTTGCTTGTATGAATGATTGCTTGATTAACTACTAGTCATACATTGCTCGTGATTAGTATAGATTGCCCCGACATCTCTAGCCTCTTGATTAAATTTCGAGGACAAAATTCTTTTAAGGTGCATAGAGTTGTCACTCCCGTTTTCGTTATACATATTTTCAGTATACGTGTAAGGATTCCCGACACGTATCTTGACTTGTCTAGCATGGCTTGGCATGGTTTGGTCTTGGTTTAGATTGGTTTGGTTTATTTTGGCATGGTTTGGGTGAGTGGTTCATCATGATAAACCCCCCTTTATAACCCAACTCCACTCTCTCTCTCTCCTCATAACTCTTTCATTTATTCTCTTCTCTATTAAATTCTCTCCAACCACCTTAGGCAAGTGTAACTTGCTTCATGGAGGAACTCCATTTTTATTGTTCTATTGTCTTTCCTACAAGCTTCTAAGACTCTTTAGTACTTAGCACTTTTGGTTTTGGTGGATTAAAACTTGTAGATCTAACATTTCTCAAATTTTGGTTTTCTTGGGTTTTGATCTCTCAAACTTCTTTCTTTTCAAGTTTTGATTGTTCTATGTTGTAGAAAATTTGATTTCACCCAAAATAGACCTTTGAAAACCCAAATTTTGATTTATTTTGAGTGATTTATGGACCTTAGAAATTCATGGCTTCCATGGTTCTTCTTGGGTTAGAGAAGAAGAACAGTGTGGGCGCATGGAATTTTATGCGCCCACAGGGACTTTAGCCTTGGGCGCATAGCCCTATATATGCGCCCAAGCTCCCTACCTTCCTTAGTGTGGGCGCATGACTTTATTATGCGCCCATGACTTTTTACTTGCTTATGTGCATAACTTCAAGTATGTGCTAAGGCATAGTGTCCCTTTGCTGTTGGCGTATAGCCCTTATTATGCGTCCACATAGCTAGTATAGATGGCACCTGACTTAGCTTCCCATGCACCCTGCCTCACTCATGTGGGCGCATAGACTATGCACCCTGCCTCACGTGTAGGCGCATAGACTATGCACCCTGCCTCACTCATGTGGGCGCATATGTGGGTGCATGCCCTTAGGCGCATAGCCTTGGGCGCATGCCACTCTCAGCACATTCATTCTTGGGTGCATGCTCTTTCTGACACCACATGGTTCATAGTGTGAATTGTGACTTTGTTTGTACTTTTTACTTGACTAAGTCCTATAAGGTTATTTTCCATGTTGCCCATGTACTCTAAGCTTTAACTACGATCTTGGTATGGAACGTACACTCTCTAACAACTCCTTGGTAGTGGCCCGCCGTGGTGCACTTACATGAACACGACATGACATTATGACTTTATATTATAACTCTTAATAGTGACCCGTCGTGGTGCACTCTTGACAAGTAACTTGATATAAATCTTGATGGTGGTCCGTTGTTACGCACTCCTGACTTGATAAGTAACATAACATGACATATAATCTTAACAAGTAACATGTAACTCTCGTCTTGACACCGTAGATGATTTCTCTTGATTGTATCGGTACAAGCTACATGTCTCGTCTTGCATCATGTCTAGGACATAAATTTCTGATTTTCACGGTCAGAGATTCGTACTGAATCTGACTAGAATAATGACTAGATTGATCAAGTAGTCCATGAAGAGATTTCCCAGCTACAGGCAGTCCCGTTATTTGGGTGCTCTAATTGGACTTGTAGCCTGCCGTCGAGTAGGGCACATTTCCAGCATGCTGTCATGTGTTTCACCCCCAAGTCACCTAATCCAACTTGATGCATCTTGTTAGTAACTAGGCTTATGATAACCCTAGTTAGTTAAAGCATCAAGCCGTACTCATTGCTTAGCTGTGATTGATGGATGGAGTCTAGGCAAGACCAGTACATGGTTATCTCAGCACATTACTGTTATACTTTACTTTATCGATAATTGGTTAGAGACTAAGTTTTGTTCAGGTGAAGGGTTACAACCCCAGTCCTTGTTTGGTTTACGGGTTGTAACTTGGTTACTAGAATAGTCCTTTAGTTATCCTATCATTTATCACCTTATTTCCTTTAATTCATGTCTTTCGTTATCATTAAGTCCTTATGTGCTAATATGCTGTTTTTATTTCTTAAGTGAAGCCCCCTTGTGGGGCTTGCTCTTTCTGGGGTCTGACCTAGCTAGTTTTGTATGGCCAGATTTTGGAGTAGCACCCGAGGATCTCCTAGCCTTCCAGCCAGATGGTGAACACTAGACGCAACCCTGGCAACAAGTTGGTTTTAGTTTGCTCTCCCACTCTATTATAAATTATTCTTTTGAGGCGTTTAGCCGCCGAGCAAGTGTTAGCTCGTATTGAATTTACATTCATGTCTGCCTAAGGGCTGTAACATGATTGATAAATCCTAGGGTTGATCATGTATGACTTAAACTATTTCTAGTCTTTGCATTTTGTATGACTAGCTTCATGATCATCTGAATATATAATGTATGGGATGCCTTACTTTGTATGTCTGATGATCTACCGTCTTGTTACATTTACTTGCTTGCTTGAGATTGACACACTAGGCTTGTTCTTGACCATAAGTGACTGTTGGCTTGTAGTTAAACCCTCATGCATCTAGATAGTCGTGACCGTATTATGAGGTGGGATTCACTTCAATGTACGTAGCTGGCTGTGTCTGTCCCCCGTTCTCCAGCATTATGGTTCTAGGGCGTGACATCATTGACACGAGCAATAGGTGCTGGTCCACAGAATCGATTCTCGACTCGTCGTCGACTTGAGTGGAGCTGCGACGCTTGATCTAGTTGATCGGCGGTGAACGCGTCAGAGAAGAACGCCTGCCATTGCTTGATGCGGAGTCACTGGGACTGTTATGCTGTGTGGCCTCGTGGACTTCGTCTGGATGCCGGAGAGGGGTTATTGAGGAAACGTCACTTGATCGTCGCCGATCGACAAAACTCGCCACTGCTTGAGTTAGTCGTGGACTTGAACTCGCCGTTTCTCTCGCCAATACTCGAAGATGGTGCTCTGTTGTCGCTTCTCTACTCTTCATTGTCGGATAAAGCTCAACAGAGGAATTCGCCACAAGAGATGATCATAGAAAAGAGAAAGGTAGAGGATCGAGCTCGACCTGTAGAGCTCGAGGAGGAATGATGTCGGTAATCGGACATAGGGTTAGGGTTTGGATTTGATGAAGTTTGGAGGGGGGAGAGGGAAGAGAGAGAGAGAGTTGGTTACAAAGTTGGTTGTTCTTGAATTTGAATGTGATTAGAGACAAGGAACAGACATTTTGATATAGATTTCTTGATTGGACATTTTAGACAGGGAGTGGGCTTTGTTGGAAAACTTGGGCTCTTTTGGGCTGGCTAATGGGACGGAGAAAGTGAGCTTTGAAAAAAAATTTTGGGTTTCGATAATACTACTTTGAGGCCCTATTTCTAAGTAAAAAATGGAATATTCTAGATTCATAATTAACACATGTTAAATATGGAAATAGGTTAGTTAGAATTAGGGTTGGTTTCTATAACCTTTCCGCTCTAATTCACTTTGGTTTAATTACTAATCTTGTCATCCCTTCATCGCTAATTATCACCATGCCATTTTCTTTAATTAAATACTAAAATATTTCAAAATAGAAAATAAATTGAAATTACTATTTGATTTGTTTTAAAATAGTTGCAAGCTAGAAAATACTTAATTAATAAACCTTAGAAATATTTGAAAAATTTCTAAACTGGGATAAGAAAATATTTTTATTAAAATTCTGGAAAAGTGCGGTGACAATTCTACGCACCTTAGAAAAGTTTCATCCTTAAAATTTCAGAAATGTAGATGAACAAGAAATCAAAGAAGATAAGGTACACAAATTTCAAACAGACAATGATTTTATTCTCTTTTAGGTAAATGTTCATGAAGAGTGTAGCCTCGATGCCACGCTGACTAGTGATATAGCATCTCCTCTCTACTGTAATCCTGGTAGTCTTGATTTCTTCGGAGCTGGAGCTATCCCTAAAGTTGGACGTGGTGGTGCGGTGGGCGATACTCCCTCATCTGATGCATCATAGACCCTCTGAATAGCAAACTCTAAGTCTCTTCCTGTAGATGTCCCAGTTGTGCCCAGGTTTCTTACAATAAGCACAAAGGATATACTTCTGCATTGGCCTCTGTTTCTGCTGATGCTGATCAGGTGCTGGTGCTGGAGGAGAAAGCTGGGGTGGAGACTGGAAAGTCTTCTGATGTTTTGCCGGCCCCTTGTCCTTGTCTTTAGAAGCATCTCGACCTCTCTTTGGCTGAAAATCAAGTCCACCTCGACTTCCTGGCTATTGATACGATCTCAACATAAGTCTTCACACCGCTCACAGTGACATACACACGAATCACCTTGGCTAATGCTTGGCGAACCATTGAGCTCGATCTTTTGGGTGTTTGACCATACAGTCTGTATACCAGTTGAGGCAGTTGAACTTTATAACATACTCATCCACAGTACAATTCTCTGCTCTAACTTATGGAATTTCTTCTTTAAAACTTTTTGGCCGCAGCGGGGAAGAACTTCTTGAAAAGAACCCGAAACTTTCCCCATGTGAGTCCGGGCACTACAAGCTTAGGTTCATTCTGGAACCAAGTCCTAGCAATGTCGTAGAGCTGAAGGCATGTGACTTCAATCTTCAGATCATCCGGAAGTCGTGCGACACGAAAAAGCCTCTCAATATCTTCGAGCCACTCATCGATGTAGAGGATTCCTTCGATGTTGTTGAAAACCAAAGGGTTGAGCTTTTGAAGTCCAGGATACTCCCCTCCTTGGCCTGGGTGGGTGGCTGGGTGACTGTCACTACCATAATCCTAGATAGGATTATTTTTGTTATTTTACATTTATTATATAGTGTGTATATTTATTTAATTAATTATATATGATGTTTGCATTTATTAGTGTACTGGCCTATTTATTTGACCCTTGGTTAGTGAACCTATTTGGACTTGTCATGACACTTGGACCTATATTTTAGATTAGCCAAAATTAGACTCATTTAAGTCAGAATAAGTCATGAATATGATTAGAACTAACTACCAACTTAGGCTAGAAACTTCCATTGATTAACCAAAGCCTTCATGACAACTTAAAGGGAAAAGTGGACATTTCAAATAGGCTCTAGGGCACCCTTGGCCGGGCACAAGGAAAAGAGAAGCTCATTCTTCACTTCCCATTTTGGAGCTCAAAAACCCTAGTTTGGTGTTCTCCAAAAACCCTCTTCATTTTCCATTCATTCCTCCACAAAACCACTCCAAATCCCTCTCAATCTGGTTCTATTTTTCATCCCTAGGAGCTTGGGAGCCAAGGAGCACAAGAAGAGGAGGCTATTGGCTCGAGGGATTGTGTCCTACTTCGTACTTGTGTCCACTTGGGGTGCTACATTGGGAATCCATCTCCCAATAGGTATACTACTAACCTTTTCTTCATGTTTAGAGATTATTTCATGCATGGCATCATTAGGAAACCCACCCATGGACTAGGGGTGACCATAGAAGGAAGAACATGGCTCTAATGACTATGTTGGTAGAAGTTATATAGGGTTTTTGTGCATTTTTAGAAAAATTAGAGAATGGTTCATATAATTTGATGGGGTAAATAGGCATATGAATGATGTGTATGGCTAGATATATGTCCACAAATGGATACTAATAGGTTGTGTCATGTTAGACTAGGACACGGAGTCAATTTGGGAGTTTTACTCCTCCTACACTTGTCACAACATGCCTTATTTCACGTGACACATTGCACTAGCTAGACACCATACTAATTAGCTTCTAATTGTCATTTTAGGCATATCCATGTGTTGTGGAATGAATAGGACAAGGTTTGGTATATGTATCTTGGACGTATCATGAGAGTATCGGAGTTTTAGTACGATACTAGCATGGTGCACACCTAGTGTTTGTGAAATTGCTTGTATGTGTGCAAACACACATATGGTGTGTGTGTTCACATATAGGCATATGTGTGTGTCCCTAAGCATATGTATGTGTTTGTGTGCATATGGGATTAGTGTAGGCTTGTGTATGCATACACATGGATGTGTGTGTATGTGCATAGGTTGTACATGTGTATGTGTTTATACATACACATATATTACCTATGTGAGGGTGTACCTATGTGAGATGTGTGTAGGAATATAGTGTATGTGTTAGTGTGAATGTTAGAGTGTGTGTGTGCCTTATACATGTGAATGTTAGATATAGGGTTTGTGTGTACAAACATGTATGTATGTGTAAATGGGAAGAAGGGACAGCAGGAACATGTATTGTTAAGTGTAATAGAGAGTGAATAGGAAAAGGAAAAAATAACAAGATATATGCAGTGTGTGTGGCCTGCATTTCCTTATAAGCTTGTGCAGTGCACTGATGACAGGGGGTTTGCATTCCCTGTTTACACAGGTATTTGTGAGGAAGGTGTGACTGTTTGTGTATGCAAATGTGTACATGAGCTCGTATGTGTGTATAGGCTAAATATTTGTGTGTGTGTGTGTGTGTGGTGTGTGTGTGTGTGTTGTGTCTGTGTGTGTGTTGTGTGTGTGTGTGTGTGTGTGTGACAGTAGGTAGGAAATAGATAGTGTGTAATGTGTGTGTGAATGTCAAGAGAGGGGTGAGCAGTGTGCCATTGTATTGCACACACAGGTGATCAGTGAGGCTTGGGCAGGGGGCTCGGCCTGGCCTTGTGTGTGCCTGCACACAGGTGAGTGCCACCCTGTGCACAGGTGCAGGTGAGGGGGAAATAGGGCCTGCATGTACTGAACAGGAGTGAGCAGGGGGAGTTCACTCCCTGCAACAGCAGGGCTTGGCTTGACCTTGTGTGCCCCTGCATAGCAGGTAGGCAGGCACTTTGCCTGTACACAGGTGCAGTAGTGTGCAACCTGCCTACACAGGGAGTGGCTATGGTGAGTGTGTGTGTGTGGCACACAAGTGTCACACTTGAGGGACAATGTGTTAGTGGTGTGTGTGTGGCACACACATTAGTGTGTGTGTGTGACACATGTGTATCCATATATATGTTAGTGAGCGAGGGGTGGTCACATATGTGTGATAGTGTGAAATGTATATGTAGGTAATAGGTAATAAGTTACCTACATGATTAGAAAATGTGTATAGAGTATTAGGTAAGGTAATATGTAAAGTGACATAGGATAAATAGGGTAAGGGTGTTTGTGTTAGGGTAATGTGAATAAGGTAAAGTAGGTATAGGGTAATGTGTTAATTACCTATGTGCTAAGTAACCTAGGTAATAGGGTAATAAGTTACCTATGGGCAGGTAACATATGTATAGGGTATTACCTATATGTTAGGTAATGTGTAGAGTATAGGGTATATAAGTAGGATATTTCATGATACCCTATAGGTATCCTAAATAGGTAGATACCTAGTAAAGCCAACAATAGCCTAGTATAGGTTAGATTACCTTGATATGACAAGGTATTGACCTAGAGACCTTGGTTTGACCTAATTTGATCATAGTTGACTAGTTTGACCATAAAAGTCAAGCTTTGAGTCAAATTGACCTAGTTTGACCACGAAAACCTAGTATTGACCTAGTTTGATTTTTATGACCTAACTTTGACCTAGAAATCATGTTTCATCTTAGATATCCATGTTTAACACCCCAAAACACCAATTAATATTAATATTTCATATTTAGGGCTTTGTGATTCCACTTTGGGCCTCGATTCACACTTGTTGCTCAGAACCAGGACGAGTGCATTCTCTGATAGTTTTTGTTATCTTGATAATTTATATAATATCAGTTTGTAGTGTTATACTTGATTCCTGACATGAGGATACACGGATTAGTATACTTTGGATCCCGTCATGAGATGTTATTTTCCTGGAGGACCCTTATATGTCTTGTGCTTTTCTTGTTCATGTATAAATACCAATTCAGGAGTGGGCTGGCCCCCTGCTTCATGAATCCCGTGTCATAACATGACATGGTTGGATCCATTATATTATTCAGGGAATTATGAATTTATTAGCAATTTATGTGATTATACCCAAAACTAATTCTGCATAGCTCACCCTCACCTCACACAGGATGTAGCCTGATCTTATATTACTTGTGTATAGTTTTCCAAGCATGGCAGGCCTGATCCATTTCTATACTTGTGCATAGCTGGTCATATGGAGTAGCTTGATCATGTCCCAAGCCGATCACATAACACTCTAATATCTTAAGGCACTGTTTATTATTACATATTATATTCTAGATTACCTAATGATTACACCGTACTCCTGATTACTTACAGTTCTTACTTACCATGATATGATTACCTGTTCATCATGTATTTCTCACTATTTGGTTTGTTCATTCCATCATATCATTATTACTCTACCTTTATAGCATTTGTCAATTTAACGGAACTGCTATTAGTATTTGTTCTTCGCTCTATCTTAATCGATAGCATTTTTAGAGGACTTAGAGGACTTCTGTCCTACGTACTACGGACACGGGGTAGATGACGACTATGCTAAGGAGATTCCTGTGGAGCCGATACCCGTTGAGGATACACCACCAGTAATGCCATAGCTAGTGGCTAGGATGCTGGATTTGTCTCCAGTTTGATATATTTAGGATATGTTATATTCATTGGGACATGTTATATTATTCAGGATATGTATATATTGATATAGCTTCTAGACATTGTGTATTTGACTTATGCTACTAAACTCTATTAATTATTTCATATCTCATATCAAATTTGCGCTATGATCTTCCTTAGATATTTGTGATTGAGTGTATGTTTCTAGATGATAGATTATTCCTCTATGCGAAGTTGAGATTACTGTCAACATGTTATTATTCATATCTATTAGACTGTATAGATAGCATTGTTGACCTATATAGCATTCTACCGTCGATACTGCGACGCAGGTTGGATGTTGTAGAAGCGTGAAAAATTTTCAGCATAGACTCTGATGCTCCCCCTCCAACTTCGCCAGCTGCTCTTCTAAACGGACAGAAGTGGTAGCAGTCATGGCAGCCTGGGACAAATAATCCTCCTATTCAGATGTCGCCGCCCTCAAGTCGGCTTCCAGCTGGGCGATCTCGTTCCTGATTTACGCAATGTGATTGTGCATCTCAGTGATTTGTGCAGCCAGCCCGTTCTTCAAGGCAGCAAGTGCCTCACTTAAAGCGTTGAACTGGCTGTACTGGTCAGCCATCTCGCTAATCTCCCTAGCGAGGGCGTCCTTCCTTACCTGGAAGGTAGCCTTCTCCTCCGCAAGAGTTGTCATCAAAGCCTTGTCTTCTATACGGAACAGCGACATCGGGCTCCGCTGTTTGGCATCCCAGAACATGGCCACTTGACCCTCCAGGTGGTTCAGAACTTTCCTCAGAGCGTTGGCCCGCTCTTCATAGCCGGCTATGCTCTCGAGGGCCACCACTTGACATTCGGTAACGGCCTTCACAGGGCCGAAGGCGGCATTCCGATTCAGGACTCCAGGGAGCTTCACTTTCAGCATAGAGTAGAAAGCTCTGACGACTTCCTGGGCTATCTCGTCGTCTTCGGTAGAGGTCGTCGGAGAAGAGGCTTGGAAAGTTTCCTCTACTTCAGGAAGGAACACCTGACAAGAAGACGAACCTGACAAAGAAAAAATATATATACATCAGTAACCGAAAAAGAAGGAGGAAAGGCGAAAGAGTTGTAATTTCGTACCTTCGGCTTGCTCAACTCCAGCTTGGACTGTGCCTTCAACAGCAGTTTCAGGGAAACCAGGAGTAGGCCCAGACTGTTCAGGGAGAACGATATCAAGGCCCTGAGTGCCATCGGGCCTGATGTCATCCACAAGCTCAGCAGAACCAGAGCAGATTCAGCAACAGCCCCCTCAGCAGGCTGCTTGACCTCTCTTTCTGTTGCCGATACCGGCTCGCTAGCAGCTCCCTCCACAGCAGCGGATCTGGAGGAGTCGGGGGCAGCTTCTGTCCCTTCTCCAACGGGGGAACCATCTTCGCGAGGGGTTCTTTCCCCTTGTCTACAAGGGAATATACAGTCGTTGTCAGTTTCACAAGGAGCGCGCAAAATCGAAGTCGAAAAATCTCATCCGAAGAGAGACACAAAGGCAACCTACCCGTAGGAGGATGAGCCGATTGGACTTGATTCTCATCCAGCTCCTTCATCGCAGTTCCTATTGCAGACATAACCCCCACAGATATGTCGTAGGAGAAACTGATCTTCTGATCGCCGTCATGGTCCAGGCCTCTGTCCCGATCCTTCCGTTCAACTCTGACAACCGAAGAAATCCCGCCCTCATCCATCGGCTGAGGACGGGCAAGAGACACCATTGTCGCGTCCACCTCCTCAGATAAAGAGACCTGCCTCAGCTTCAAATTCAGGGTTCTGGGCAAAGGACAAACGTAAGGGTGATAAAGCTTCTAAAGGCTTGACCATAATGGCTATGGAGTCTAGGAAGGGATCTACCTCTCGAATAACAATAGCCCGCGACGCCATTCTTCCTCTTCCAGTTTGCCGGGAGGACCTCCTCAAGGGAGGCGAGCCAACACCCACTTCCTTGGCTCTCCTCAGGGCAACAATTTTCTTCTTTCGCTTTAAGGTTGGCTCCTGGGCCAATTCAGTTGAAGCTTTCCTCTTCTGAGGAGGATTAAGAGGAGAAGAATCGTCATCTTTCGTATCCTCCTTCGGAGACACTGTTGGCTCCCTAAAGATAGCTTCTGGCTGTGGTACTACGGCTGGTTTTACGGTGGGAACAATACTTTTCTTCTTATGGCAC
Source organism: Iris pallida (assembly GCA_029216955.1). Taxonomy (NCBI): domain Eukaryota; kingdom Viridiplantae; phylum Streptophyta; class Magnoliopsida; order Asparagales; family Iridaceae; genus Iris; species Iris pallida. Next base: position 18,202,939 of record JANAVB010026799.1, read on the forward strand.
TTCGGCACCTTTTTCGTAGGAAGGGGGCCAAACCAAGTCCCAAATATCAAGCTATGTTAACGATCATACTGAGGATGAAAAGTATTGATCTGAATGTAAAATTTGGCGACGACATAGCACAAATGGGTCTCAGGCTTGTCAAAGGGCAGAGTGAAGGTCATCCCGTGCACCCGACGTTGTAGTACATCCAAGCACGTGCCCCATCAATCAAGCTACCTATCGACTCCAAATGCGGGCTAGCATTTCTTAGAAGGAGCTGACTGTAGCCAAACTGCCGTACAAAATGACTCGACAGATACGGCTCCAGATAGGCATGATTCCTGTTTTGGAGCACCAGATGCGATGGTCTAATAGACTGAAGCCAGCGAAACGCCCTAGCAGTCAAATTAGTGGCATGAACTCCCTCATCTACTAAGATATCTCTCGCATTACCACTGCGGACAGAGGAGATACGCTGAAGAACTCATAGTTCTGTAAGAAACCTAAAGCCTTTCTGCAAGCAGGCACACCGGTGACGGTCCAATCTGTATCGTAAAATCTACGAAGAAAGGTGTCTCCTGCCAAAGAATGTGCCACCGGTCCAGCTTTAATTACGGAAGGTCAATGCAGTAGCAGCCACCCCATCAGGAAATGATACGGAAGCTCGGCTTGGGCAAAGTAGGGCCTGTCGTCTGGAGTCACTGCATTCCTGACAAAGTCCCGCAGACCTCGTCCAGTTGCGCAGACCATCGCAGGAAGCAATGCAAGACGGTACCCGAATAACACCCAGTTTTCCAGATGAGGTAATTTTGAAATTTTGTATTTAATTTATTTAATTATGGTATTTAAAATTCTAATATGATTTTTGGTGATTTTTAATAATTTTTAAAACTATTTAAATCATGACTTATATTTTGGTGTTGTGCTAGTGAATAGTAGAGACTGCCTACCCTAGAGCCTAGCCATGTGATTAGGGTATTTTTGACATTTTTAGGGTTATTTGGATTTATTATAATTTATTTGAATTTATGGGAATTTTTAGAATTTATTTTGGAATTGTTTGAAGGAGGGTTGACTAGGTTGACTTTGACTAGCAATGACCTTGGTAGGCTAACCTAGAAGCTAACCCTAGTTGTGATTGGACTTGGTTAGGTCATGTAACCCTAGTTAGACTAGAGTTGACCCATGGTATGGTTATTTGACTTAAGTTATATTTAAGTCATAAGCCATGACTTGTGATTAAACCTTAAATCAATAACTAGCCTTAAAGCCCATAGGCCCACACCATGTACCCAAAACCTCACCCTAATCAGCCCATGGCAGCCAACCTAGGGTTTCCCACCCTATTTAATGCCTCTTCCATTTGTTCTTGCCTCTTTTAATTATTTTTCTCTCAAGCTTTGAAGAAAGAGGTATAGCCATCTTCCCCAATCCATAACTTTCCCATTTTAACTCCTTTTTGGCTCAAACCACTTGCATTAGATTCTAATTGTCTTCCTCTTGCTGTTCATGGAGAGTATTCTCAGGCTTGGGGCAATTTGGGGAGTTTGGCTAACAAGGAGAAACCTCCATTTTGGAGCTTTTTATTAGAATTTCATATATAGGTAACTTCCTATTCCTTCCATAGAATTTCGTTTTCTTTGCATGATTAGGAAGCCCTAGGTGCCCTCTCTCTGTTGGTATAGGCATTGTTAGGGTTCGTGTCCAATACGTGTCCGTATCGGACACGTATCATAATAGTGTGTATGTGTTTGATGAAATGTCTGTGAGAAATTTATTTCTGATTTTATGAAACCAATTGCATGGAATGACAGATCTATATGTGTACATCATGTTTCGTATAGACTGAGCACGGATTCGAGTCGTGTCCGTGTCCGAATCGGACACGAACTCGCTGCACGACGCACGTGCACAGTCCCCTGCTCACGCACCCCTCGTGTTCGCTGCACACGCCACGTGGACAGCTGCAATTTGGCATGAGGATGGGGGCAGTGACTGCCAGTGCACCCCCCGAGTTTGACACAAGATTGTGTCGTGTCGAGGGAGCACGGACACGTGCACTGGATTTACACTGTACAGTATCAGCCGAGAAATCAACACTGACACTATTTTCTCTTGACACGACACTTGTGGACACGTTGCAGGGTGACACACGTGTAGCCCTATGCTAGGCGTACACGTGGACGTGACCACATGGCATGAAGTGTCACGTGTCGTGTCCACGAGGCGACTGCATCGCAGCACGATGCAGTCTGTGCACAGATTTGTGTCTGTGATATGTGTTTGACTTGGACACGTTCGTGTCCACATTGTTGGACACGAACACCCTCCCCATGATACGTATGACATGCCCCTTATGTTTGCACATTTAATTTATTGATTAAATTGTTTTTAAAAAAATAAATTTGAGGTTTGAATGCTCAGGTTTGCAATGTTCTGATACCTGGTATTTGAAATTTGTTTTCTTAGATTTAAATCAGTTTAATTGTTTTAAATATCAAATTACATGTAAATAACATACTGCATGTGTTAATACCTAGGATTTCATTGGTTTCGAATTTGGTTTTGGGTTGAATGTGAGAATGGAAATTTTGTTAACTATCATTGACTTGAAATCTGAGATGGTATGTACATTGTCTTGTTTTCCATCCCTTCATTTTTGAATATAACCTGAGAATGAGTTTTGGACTTTGGGTTGATTTGATCTGGTTTAGAGTTCAATTTCTGGTTGATGTGTTGGACTGAACTGTAAACTGTTTTCCTTTTTTTTTCCTCCTCATTTACCACACTTTTCCCTCTTGAACTTCACTGTTTATTCAATACACTGATTCCTTGCACTACTACCTGTTTTCAGCATTGTACACACACCCATTCTATTGACACGCATATCAAATTTCTGAGAACAAAAACCTGAAACCTGAGTTTCCTGAGAACTTTCATGTGTAATGCACTGTTAATGATTCACTGTTTGGTTTTGAAACATGAGATTTCAGTTATGTTGATTGGGTTTGATCTCAATGTTAATGTTAATAACTGAGAGTTTATGCATGAGTTGATGTTACCTATTGAAAGGAATTTGAATTGGTTGAAGGGTTTGTTAACTGTCAATTGTTCAATATCCAAAACTGTCGAATTGATTTCATTTCCTTTTTTTTCTGAAAACCAATGTATCAGTGTATTTCCTGTTTTCTGTCCAGTTTTCAAAAGTGAGATTTGTCAATCATTTAAACCTATTAGACACTCTTAATTACTTGTTATTAAGACTCTAACATGTTCTCCTATGAGATATCTAGTAGTGTGTTGAAATTGGACTGATTTGGGAGTGTTTTGGTTCAGGAAAAATTGAGTTTGCAGTATAGGGACTGTTAAATGTTTTTTTTAGAGTTCATGAGTATTAAAAACTGAGATATCATTATAGGACTGTTTTGATCTATTGTTTTGGATTTTTATGTCAATATTGTGAACTGAATTATGTGTTCTTTTCAATGTATTGATATCTGAGTTTGTTTGATCTGGGATTCCTACTTAGAGGACTGTTTTGACTCTGGAAATGATATAGGGTTATGTGTTTATATGGGTGAGTTTTTGAACTGTTATGAAATGTATAATCTGGAAATGATATAGGGTATTAAAACTGGAAATGAAGTTGGGTTTCAAACTGTTAAACTGAGAATGGTTTCCTGTGTAATCTGAGATTTAATGTTGACTAAACCCCCATTGCATTCATGTACACACACACATGCCTACCCTCATGTACACACACACATACCACCTATGTTAGCACACACACACACACAAGCATGATCTTTCCCCTACCCTTTATATGTGTATATATATAATATATATATATAATTATATATTATATATATATATTAATAATATATATATATACCAATGTGGAATATGTGATATAATATAAATATTGCTTTTGCATTTATAGATAGTATGTATATAGACATATAGGAATTGGTATGTAAATATGGTACTTGGTATATGTGTTGCCTAATGTATGAATTTGGCTCATGGCCTGTGTAGTGTAGCCTATGGTATCCTTGTGTAGCCTTGTGTATGTGGAATATGCACATGAGTTGGGTTATGTGAACCTGTGTTACTTGAATGGTGTGTGTTTGCTCTGTGACTTGAGAATCATGTTTGATTGGCTAGTATAGGCTTGGTTAGGCCTAGTGAGACTTATTAGACTTGTTTGGGTCAGTCTTGACCAAGTTGACCTAGTTTGACTAGTGTAGTTGACCAGAGTTGACCAAGAGTTGACTTTGGCCTAATTCGACCTAGATAGCATGCAGATGCATAGTAGATTACGTTTATCATCCCTTGTATACATCTTGACTTTTATTGCTATAACTAGGAGTCAGGTACCTCATCTCGGACAGTACATTTACTTCAGACATTCAGATACGAGGCGAGTACATTCTCTGATCATTTCATATCCTGCTTAGAATTATTTCCTGCATTAAATTACTTTACTTGATACTGTCACGTTGGTCACACGGATTAGTACTATATGGATCCCTTCTTGAGATGTTATCCCTTCAGGGAGCATCGGGTACTCTATGTTCTGTGCGTTTCACTTACATGGCGTATCATATGCTTCTTTGGTTCTTTGATCACTTGTGACATATACCCATATGATCACAGAGTCTTCTCTGAATCCTTATCCCATTTATTGGGTCTATCAGAATCCCATTTATGGGACTACTATGTACCACCCATCGGGGGCTTATCACCCTTTGGGAGCATATCACCCTTCGGGGGCTTATCACCCTTTGGGGGCATATCACCCTTTGGGGGCTTACCACCCTTCGGGGGCTGTTACATAGAATCATAACATAACCTGGTTGGATCCTTGTGTATTAGTTGGGGGTACGGGGGAGTATAAATAGCCATGTGAACAATTTCCAAAGTAGAATAGCCATGTACGCCTCTTTAGTATAGCCATGTACAAATCAAGTCGTTCACATGTCGACTTTGTGCTCTAAATCACTAGTCATTAGTAGCTCTCTACTTATAGTAGATATTTCTATTACAGTTCTCTCTCTGTTTATATACTGCATTTCCTTCAGTATCTATATCTTACTTTACTGCTGATTATATTTTCTAACCTGCTGTGAACTGTTGAGATGTATTGTGCTCGCTCCCGTCCTGACTGGACCTGTTGAAAATTTTACAGAGGATGATGAGGAACCCTGCACCCCTTACTTTGGAGCTTGCCTAGATGACACTCGCGACCTGGACCCCTGGGGAGGTTCAGGCAGCTGCTGAGGATGATACCTTGCTTAGTATAGATAGCTTAGATTGTTTCCTTTTCATGTTTAGTTGTTGTCCTGGATTCCAGAGTTGTATATTTTAGAGATGTTGAGACTTGTATTTCATTTCTGTTGTACCTCAGTTGAGGATTCTCTTATCTATTTTATCGTACCATATTCTATCTCTAGATTGTGATTGAGTTGTACCTCTGTGTTGGCCTCCTTATGGAGAGTATTCATATTATGTTAGTTATAGTTCATGACCTAGAACAGCGTTCTACCGCCGACACTGCGGCGTAGGCTGGTTGTTACGCTCTCGTACCCTCACAGTGGGTGCGGGTCGTGACACGTTTTTAGTGGTGGCCCATGCAGGTCGAGTCTATGTAGTGGTATTCGAACTAGAGTATCACTACAGCCTGCAGTAGGATTTGGATATTTTTGAGGTACTCAATCACATTAGGAAAAACTCTTAACTGGATTCCTGCCATCTAAATTCCTGTTGAAAATTGCTTCCTTGGATAACTGTCCTCCCTTGAATTATCGTTTCTATCTCAGTATTGATTTTTTGTTTGATCTGTCTCCACGATGGTGATTGAGACACGATCGCATCGCTCTGGCCCAGCAGACGCTGGTGAGAGGCCTACCACCCCTTGCCTGATCGTGGATGCTGGGACCACACACCCCCTATTTCTGCTCATATAGGAGCTTCTGCAGCTTTTGGGAGTGCACTTCCACCTGTCCGGAGGTCTTCTCCCGTCATTCCAGATATGACTCAGCAGCAGTTACCTTCAGGGACAGTAGATGCGGCTCAGATGTTTACCCTCTTCCAGCGATTCATGGAGTTTCAGCAACAGATACAGCAGGGCGGCTGATATCCGACAGAGCATACAAGATACTCACCAGTTGGTTAGGACGACAGTGGAGCTAGTGGCTTCTCAGCCACAGGGAGGCCAGATGCAGCCGTATCAGCCGAGGACTCCAGATCCATCCTTCATGAAGATGGGACCTCGAGACTTCAAGGGTACAGAGGGCATCATATACGCTGACGATTGGATAGAGCAAATTGAGGAGATATTCCGATTGGCACAGATACCAGTAGGATTACAGATTGAGGCAGCCGCCAGTCAGATGCAGGACTTGGTCTGTACTTGGTACCTGACGGACCCGAGGGTTGGTACAGCCGGTCAGACTTGGGCAGCGTTCAAGAAACTGTTCAAGAATAAATTCTTTCCCGATACCGCACTCCGTGCTTTGGAGGCACAGTTCGAGAGTTTGGTTCAGGGGAACCAGACCGTTGAGGAGTATGCTAGAGAGTTCAGCCGTTTGAGCAGATTCGTCTAGGATCTTACCGAGGTCGGGAAGGCGAGGAGGTTCCGCAGGGGTTTGATCGGAGAGATCAAGTCATATACCAAGAGCGATCGTGACGCCACTTTCGAGCAGATTCTGGTAGGAGCCATGACAGCGAAGGACGATCTTGGGCTGAAAGAGAAGAGGATACGAGACACTCAGGGAGCTAGTGGCAGTGCAGGCCCAGCCAAGAGGCCCCACCTGCAGATTCAGCAGTAGTATCCGCATCAGAGACCCCACCTGCAGATTCAGCAGCAGTATCCGCATCAGATGCCCCACCTGCAGATTCAGCAGCAGTATCCGCATCAGATACCCCACTTGCAGATTCAGCCACAGTATCCACAGCAGATGCTACCTCTACAGTTTCAACAGCAGATGCTACTTCTGCAGTTTCAGCAGCAGTACCAGCAGCCGAGGGTCTACCTTCAGCAGTGGCAGTTTCAGGACTGCGTACCCTTTCAGCAGGCGCAACAGCCGCAGAGGCAGCAATAGACCCCGGGACAGCAGCTTGTTATCATTTGCCCTTTTTGCAAAAGACCAGGGCACGATTGGGGCGAATGCCGGAAGAGGCTGGGCAGATGTTTGCTTTGCGGAGGATCCGATCATCGTCTGAGAGAGTGTCCCGAGTCATCGGGACAGACAGTTCAGGGAGCAGGAGCTAGGGCCCCGGTAGGCCAGCAGAGGGGATTACCCTTACCGACTCAGCAGCAGAGGTACATGCAGCATCAGCAGCAGGCCGGGGGAGGCCAGCAAGGGCGAGCTTTCGCTAGGGCGGCCGAGGATGCTCAGGCCGTTGGTGATCTAGTTGCAGGTTCCGTTCTTTTGACTCAAATTCTGCAATTGCCTCTTATAACTGCCTTGAAATTTCGATTCCTTCTGTTCCTTATTGATTTATCAATTTTGTCCTGTTGTTCTTGTGTTATGTTTGATTTCTTCTGAGATAAATCATATGGGCTAGGTCACCCAATTATGGAATCTAGAATCTTCGATAGTCGTGTTTAGCTGGCATAGTGAGGACATATAGTCAGATTTAGGACGTATTTCTTGGGTGTGGAATTTAAGGTTTTCGCTGCCAAGCATGCGACAATGCAAAAATTTTAAATACCATGTTCTAGAGGTATGTGCCTTAGTCGAGGACTCTGTGATTATCGTAGCCTTGCTCACTAGCACGACGAAGATTCTGAGTATCATGATTTTGGACAGACGCATATGATTATCTGACAGTATGTTTGAGACTTTGATTGTGGGGTGTTTGACCTAGAAGGACTGCTACCATTTTAATTTCGAGGACGAAATTTTTATAAGGTGGGTAGGATTGTAACACCCAGTTTTCCAGATGAGGGTAATTTTGAAATTTGTATTTAATTTATTTAATTATGGTATTTAAAATTCTAATATGATTTTTGGTAATTTTAATAATTTTTAAAACTATTTAAATCATGACTTATGATTTTGGTGTTGTGCTAGTGAACAGTAGAGACTGCCTCCCTAGAGCCTAGCCATGTGATTAGGGTATTTTTGACATTTTTAGGGTTATTTGGATTTATTATAATTTATTTGAATTTATGGGAATTTTTAGAATTTATTTTGGAATTGTTTGAAGGAGGGTTGACTAGGTTGACTTTGACTAGCAATGACCTTGGTAGGCTAACCTAGAAGCTAACCCTAGTTGTGATTGGACTTGGTTAGGTCATGTAACCCTAGTTAGACTAGAGTTGACCCATGGTATGGTTATTTGACTTAAGTTAGATTTAAGTCATAAGCCATGACTTGTGATTAAACCTTAAATCAATAACTAGCCTTAAAGCCCATAGGCCCACACCATGTACCCAAAACCTAACCCTAATCAGCCCATGGCAGCCAACCTAAGGTTTCCCACCCTATTTAATGCCTCTTCCATTTGTTCTTGCCTCTTTTAATTATTTTTCTCTCAAGCTTTGAAGAAAGAGGTATAGCCATCTTCCCCAATCCATAACTTTCCCATTTTAACTCCTTTTTGGGTCAAACCACTTGCATTAGATTCTAATTGTCTTCCTCTTGCTGTTCATGGAGAGTATTCTCAGGCTTGGGGCAATTTGGGGAGTTTGGCTAACAAGGAGAAATCCCCATTTTTGGAGCTTTTCATTGGAATTTCAACATATAGGTAACTTCCTATTCCTTCCATAGAATTTCGTTTTCTTTGCATGATTAGGAAGCCCTAGGTGCCCTCTCTCTGTTGGTATAGGCATTGTTAGGGTTCGTGTCCAATACGTGTCCGTATCGGACACGTATCATGAATAGTGTGCATGTGTTTGATGAAATGTCTGTGAGGAATTTATTTCTAATTTTTGTGGAACCAATTGCATGGAATGACAGATCTATATGTGTACATCATGTTTCGTATAGACTGAGCACGGATTCGAGTCGTATCCGTGTCCGAATCAGACACGAACTCGCTGCACGACGCACGTACACAGTCCCCTGCTCACGCACCCCTCGTGTTCGTTGCACACGCCACGTGGACAGCTGCAATTTGGCGTAAGGATGGGGGCAGTGACTGCCAGTGCACCCCGCGAGTTTGATACGAGATTGTGTCATGTCGAGGGAGCACGGACACATGCACTGGATTTACACTGTACAGTATCAGCCGAGAAATCAACACTGATACACACTGTTTTCTCTTGACACGACACTTGTGGACACGTTGCAGGGTGACACACGTGTAGCCCTATGCTAGGCGTACACGTGGATGTGACCACATGGCATGAAGTGTCACGTGTCGTGTCCACGAGGCGACTGCATCGCAGCACGATGCAGTCTGTGCACAAATTTGTGTCTGTGATATGTGTTTGACTTGGACACGTTCGTGTCCACCTTGTTGGACACGAACACCCTCCCCATGACACGTATGACATGCCCCTTATGTTTGCACATTTAATTTATTGATTAAATTGTTTTTTTTAAAATAAATTTGAGGTTTGAATGCTCAGGTTTGCAATGTTCTGATACCTGGTATTTGAAATTTGTTTTCTTAGATTTAAATCAGTTTAATTGTTTTAAATATCAAATTACATGTAAATAACATACTGCATGATGTGTTAATACCTGGGATTTTATTGGTTTCGAATTTGGTTTTGGGTTGAATGTGAGAATGGAAATTTTGTTAACTATCATTGACTTGAAATCTGAGATGGTATGTACATTGTCTTGTTTTCCATCCCTTCATTTTTGAATATAACCTGAGAATGAGTTTTGGACTTTGGGTTGACTTGATCTGGTTTAGAGTTCAATTTTTGGTTGATGTGTTGGACTGAACTGTAAACTGTTTTCCTATTTTTTTCCTCCTCATTTACCACACTTTTCCCTCTTGAACTTCACTGTTTATTCAATACACTGATTCCTTGCACTACTACCTATTTTTAGCATTGTACATACACCCATTCTATTGACACGCATACAAATCAAATTTCTGAGAACAAAAACCTAAAACCTGAGTTTCCTGAGAACTTTCATGTGTAATGCACTGTTAATGATTCACTGTTTGGTTTTGAAACATGAGATTTCAGTTATGTTGATTGGGTTTGATCTCAATGTTAATGTTAATAACTGAGAGTTTATGCATGAGTTGATGTCACCTATCGAGAGGAATTCGAATTGGTTGAAGGGTTTGTTAACTGTCAATTGTTCAATATCCAAAACTGTCGAATTGATTTCATTTCCTTTTTTTTTTCTGAAAACCAATGTATCAGTGTATTTCCTGTTTTCTGTCCAGTTTTCAAAAGTGAGATTTGTCAATCATTTAAACCTATTAGACACTCTTAATTTCTTGTTATTAAGACTCTAACATGTTCTCCTATGAGATACCTAGTAGTGTATTGAAATTGGACTGATTTGGGAGTGTTTTGGTTCAGGAAAATTGAGTTTGCAGTATAGGGACTGTTAAATGTTTTTTTTAGAGTTCATGAGTATTAAAAACTGAGATATCATTATAGGACTGTTTTGATCTATTGTTTGGGATTTTTATGTCAATATTGTGAACTGAATTATGTGTTCTTTTCAATGTATTGTTTGTTTGATCTGGGATTCCTACTTAGAGGACTGTTTTGACTCTGGAAATGATATAGGGTTATGTGTTTATATGGGTGAGATTTTGAACTGTTATGAAATGTATAATCTGGAAATGATATAGGGTATTAAAACTGGAAATGAAGTTGGGTTTCAAACTGTTAAACTGAGAATGGTTTCCTGTGTAATCTGAGATTTAATGTTGACTAAACCCCCATTGCATTCATGTACACACACACATGCCTACCCTCATGTACACACACACATACCACCTATGTTAGCACACACACACACACGCATGATCTTTCCCCCATCCTTTATATGTGTATATATATATATATTTATATAACAATGTGGAATATGTGATATAATATAAATATTGCTTTTGCATTTATAGATAATATGTATATAGACATATAGGAATTGGTATGTAAATATGGTACTTGGTATATGTGTTGCCTAATGTATGAATTTGGCTCATGGCCTGTGTAGTGTAGCCTATGGTATCCTTGTGTAGCCTTGTGTATGTGGAATATGCACATGAGTTGGGTTATGTGAACCTGTATTACTTGAATGGTGTGTGTTTGCTCTGTGACTTGAGAATCATGTTTGATTGGCTAGTATAGGCTTGGTTAGGCCTAGTGAGACTTATTAGACTTGTTTGGGTCAGTCTTGACCTAGTTGACCTAGTTAGACTAGTGTAGTTGACCAGAGTTGACCAGAGTTGACCAAGAGTTGACTTTGGCCTAATTCGACCTAGACAGCATGCAAATGCATTGTAGATTACGTTTATCATCCCTTGTATACATCTTGACTTTTGTTGCTCTAACTAGGAGTCAGGTACCTCATCTCGGACAGTACATTTACTTCAGACATTCAGATACGAGGCGAGTACATTCTCTGATCATTTCATATCCTGCTTAGAATTATTTCCTGCATTAAATTACTTTACTTGATACTGTCACGTTGGTCACACGGATTAGTACTATATGGATCCCTTCTTGAGATGTTATCCCTTCAGAGAGCATCGGGTACTCTATGTTCTGTGCGTTTCACTTACATGGCGTATCATATGCTTCTTTGGTTCTTTGATCACTTGTGACATATACCCATATGATCACAGAGTCTTCTCTGAATCCTTATCCCATTTATTGGGTCTATCAGAATCCCCATTTATGGGACTACTATGTACCACCCTTCGGGGGCTTATCACCCTTTGGGGGCATATCACCCTTCGGGGGCTTATCATCCTTTGGGGGCATATCACCCTTTGGGGGCTTACCACCCTTCGGGGGCTGTTACATAGAATCATAACATAACCTGGTTGGATCCTTGTGTATTAGTTGGGGGTACGGGGGAGTATAAATAGCCATGTGAACAATTTCCAAAGTAGAATAGCCATGTACGCCTCTTTAGTATAGCCATGTACAAATCAAGCCATTCACATGTCGACTTTGTGCTCTAAATTACTAGTCACTGGTAGCTCTCTACTTATAGTAGATATTTCTATTACAGTTCTCTCTCTGTTTATATACTGTATTTCCTTCAGTATCTATATCTTACTTTACTGCATGATTATATTTTCTAACCTGCTGTGAGCTGTTGAGATGTATTGTGCTCGCTCCCGTCCTGACTGGACCTGTTGAAAATTTTACAGAGGATGATGAGGAATCCTGCACCCCTTACTTTGGAGCTTGCCTAGATGACACTCGCGACCTGGACCCCTGGGGAGGTTCAGGCAGCTGCTGAGGACGATACCTTGCTTAGTATAGATAGCTTAGATTGTTTCCTTTTCATGTTTAGTTGTTGTCCTGGATTCCAGAGTTGTATATATTTTAGAGATGTTGAGACTTGTATTTCATTTCTGTTGTACCTCAGTTGAGGATTCTCTTATCTATTTTATCGTGCCATATTCTATCTCTAGATTATGATTGAGTTGTACCTCTGTGTTGGCCTCCTTATGGAGAGTATTCATATTATGTTAGTTATAGTTCATGACCTAGAACAGCGTTCTACCGCCGACACTGCGGCGTAGGCTGGGCGTTGTTACGCTCTCGTACCCTCACAATGGGTGCGGTCGTGACACCGAACGCGAGCTTCACAGCCTGAAGTATCATAACCCAGTTTATTCTCTCAATGGACCTTGAAACTCTAGGGACTACGCTGTCACGAAGCCAGATCATTAAGAAAGCTGCCAACACAGCTTTCTCTGACAACGGATATTTGGCTTGACGAAAGTAGTGGCCAATCGGAGACCCAGGATCATCACTGTCCTCAGTATCCGCCGTATCATAATCCGCCATCCGGGCTTCTATATCGGACTTGGTCATGGGTTTTAAGATTGAAAAGGAGGCCGGATCTTCCCCTTCTCCTTGGACGAAGAATAGCCCGTCCAGGCTCTCGTATGGGGATTGTCCCCCTCGGTCCTTCCTTTCTTATTAATCCTATGACAAATAAGAAGGTGGCAGAGCAATTCCTTGTATACATCAACCATCCCGGAGTTTTCACTCCCTAGATCTCGAAGTTCTTCATCACAAGGCACGTACTCTTCATAAGGCTCCGTACCCCAGGGAAGTTTCAACACTTCCTGCATTTCATGGAGAGCCAATCCAATCTCCCCAGCCGGAGTAAAGAAGGTACAGGTGTGAAGGTTATATAACTCGGCCAAAGAGACAAACATTGGCCAGTTGACCCTCACACCATATTGAATGGCCCTAATAGCATAATAAAGGCTAGCAGTCTTCAGGGTGGCTTCATACGTGGAAAGTATATAGCCAGTGAGATTACTCCAGAATAAAGACGGATCCCTCCAGCCTTCCATCCGCATCTTTCCTACGGATACGACACATCCCCCATCATCATCAAATGGCAAAGCGTGTCAGCAGCATAAGGATGGAGGTTAGTTGGAATGTCGTTCACTACGCCCCAACTTTAACAACAAATAATTTTCTGTGTAGTGAATGAAAATTGTATCTACCATAAGGGTTTTAAGGCCCTATAGGTTGTCTAGGACTCCCTTTAATTAGATCTCTTAAACAGTTACTAGGTTGTCCATAAATCAACGTCAAACAGAGGTACTTGGAACATTTAATAAACTGCTTTCGAGGCAGTTTTTCCTCAATGTTCGCGTCAAGTTTCTGTTCCTACGGTTCGTCCCCGAAAAATCCTATTTGTTGGGACTTGTAGAGGGTTATGTAGTCTACGCGTTAAATTCTTCTGTTCAAGAATTCGTCGAGGGAGGAGGTAGAAAGGAGGAGGGGAATAGGGGGTACCTGATTCAATTACTGCTATTGTATGCAGCGGTTGCTGCGCTCCAGCGGCCCTGCTGCTGCCGTGCGCGGGACGGCGGTCGGCCGGCCAGTGGGCGGCGGTGGCGCGGCCAGGTAGGGATCGTCTTGGGGTCGACGGTGGGCTAGGGATTATAGAGGGTGTTTGGGATTCACCCCTTTGTTACTATATAACCGAACTGGATTTGGGTGGTTGCTGTTCAAGCTCGGGTTTGTATATTTCGTGGGGTTCGCAGGGGCGGGAACAAAAAAGCTCATCTAAATTTTCTTTTTCTTTATTTTTAATACTTGATATATATATATATATATATATATATATATATATATATATATATATATATATATATATATATATATATATATTTATATTTATAAATATATATATAAAGAAAAAAATATATATATGTGTGTGTGTGTGTGTGTGTGTGTGTGGTGTGTGTGTGTGTTTATATATCAATATACTAATAAACCTAAATAAAATAATAAAAAATTCTATAATTTCAAAAATATTTATAAAATAATCTTGTAAGTATTTAGCCCAATATATATACTGATATTTATAGGCACCCTCAAATCATGAAATAAAAATATAATTTAACTCATATATTCTAATTAACAATAAATTTATTATTTTATCTACAAAGATATTTTATCTATATCTTCTAATAGAATTTATATATATAGGTATATATTCCTAAATATCCGAGAAAAATTCTCTAACAAACAAATATATAAATACAATATTTTGTAAATATTTTTAACAAGACACTTCCATATATACCTTTATACAAAAATATTTTATTGAAGATTAAACCTATATTTGTAAAAAAAAAATACATATACTTTTGTAAAATTCAAACTTCTATATTTGAAGATAATATATCACCTTATCCTTTGAATGCAAAAATAAATAAATAAATATCTTTGAAATTTTTTGGAGGTTTACATCCTATCCAACTTATGAAAATTTCGTCCTCGAAATTAAAAACAATCATAAAAATATAAGGGGTTCTAATACACAGGAGAGTATGCACGTCAAATTGTAGCTTCATTTTCGAAATGATGGAGAAAGTGGTTAGTACATGAATCGTGGTTAGTACATGAATCGAAATTGTCTCTATCCTACAAGATAAGAAATTCTTTGTTCAAGATTCTGCCCAACTTATAGAAATTGGCCAACCATAAATATCGTTGTTACAAGCCTTCTAAGAAGAATAATTTTTAAGGATGACACAAGAATATTAGGCACTATTGACCGCAGTCACGGGTTCTAAGTGTGTCTAGATATTACTATAGCGCTCCTGATCAAATAGCTACTACAAAAGAGTTATTGTAATTAAACATAGTCACTCTAGGGGTCATACTTCCGACAAGATGGTAGGGACCCCTTATATGAATATAATTAAGGTGTGTCAGTTCAGAAGGATTTCTTTCCTCATCTAACATGGGAAACTAAGAAGTGGGTTTGAAGAATATAGGGAATAAATGATTTATGGCCAAGAGTTAAGAATCTATAAAAAATGCAGAAGACCTTACTATAGTACATGGTTAGGTAAGTGTTCAGAATCCTTAAGTAATAATGACCAATGCGTGCGAGGTCGGTGTTTGGTGTTGTATAGGGACATGGGCTTGCTTGGTTGTACAACATATCATAAGTGTGAGGGTCTTGCATGAATCATGTGTATTTAGGCTAATTAAGGGGATGGATCGATATTGGCATGGTTAAATATCAATTGGATCCAAAATGGCATATATGGTTTGTTCTAAAGGAAGAATGCGTCCTACATGTGGTACAATTAAAATGGAGCACAAGAAGGTTTGTTTGTGTGGGACATGTATGTCATGTGAGTAGAATGGCTCGTCTAGTTCATGAGGGTGATGTTGGTTGGAAGGAAATGGCTAGTATTGTGCTCCAAATATCGAAGTCACGTTGAGGTACCAAAATGATATGGATAGAAATAAACCTTATAACCCAATGATTTATTACTTCCGTTGGAACCAATCTTTGATTGATTTAAACCTTGGATTGGCCGGACAAGAGCCCAACATCTATCTGAACCATTCATATTAGGTTAGGGCAACCTAGAATAGATCTCAACTCAAGTGGTTGGGCCATTTGTAAGCCGGTTTGGTTAAGTAAGTTCTGTAAGTCTTGAAGATGTATCTTCCGTGACTTTTATGTTTAAGTAGCACAAGAAGACTCAATTGAGTGGCACCCTAGTGGCATTTCTGTAGTGGGCTTCGAGTAGATTACAACCATATATTGGGTCAAAAGATTTGAGTCGAGGTTGAGTCTCTAATTGAAGTCAGAAAGGACAATGTATTATGGTAGGGGTTATAGCTTGCCTTTTTGACACGAAAGTCGCATCATAAAAATAGAGTACAAGGGGATGTGTTTTAGTGGGACAGGATATGTCTACATGAAGGTGGAGCCATCTATGTCTTATGTGTGAAATTGGTTGGAAGGTCAAGCTGGTCTCGTGCTCCAAATATTAATGTACGGTCGAGGACACCAAATAATCTAAATGAAAAGTGGGAGTTCATGGGACACTAATTTTCTTCCTAATAGAAACCAACTTATTATAACCAATCGATAATACTAGTATATCCTAAAATTTAGGAGACTTGCACTCTACTCAATCTACAAGCTAAGGCATAATTTTAGAATTAATGAGGTTAGAAAATTTCAAAGTTGTGATATCGTACCTCGACTTTTGATAATAAAGAATAAGGCATGATGTAATGGATAATGTGATATGGTAGATATGAATCAAATTCGAGGATCGTACCATAAATTCTAATAAATGGAAAATAATTTCGTACTACGATATACGAGTCAATAAATAGAATGTTCCACTCGTCCATAGTATACGAGAGTTATCGATGGAGGCACCAAAAGATCTCAACAACTAGGTCATAAATTTCTATTCGTGTTAAGTCGGTCAGACTATAGTCATAAGATTTCTAAGGGTGTTGCACGTAGTGCTCCTACATTGCTGTTGATAACTAGTGAATCAATATGATGGAGTATCATGCTACAGATATTGGCCCAGCTGGTGAAGGTGTTTATTCTAATACAAAGTCATGTCTTTAATAGTTAAATTTTTATACCTAGAATGACACCTGCTGAATCCTTAATCTCGGAATGGGTGTCTATCACAGTTATTGTAAATGCATGTCCTTGTTTTTTTTGTCTTTCCTCTCTTATCTAAACTGTGGGGCCTGGTCGAGTAAGGGTCGGGTTAAGGCACACGGGTTGCTAGTTAAATCAAGATGAAAAATTAGAGACTCACCATATTTGGTTTCTTGAGATTAGATAGTCTCCTTAGGTTAGTGTCTTGACCAAGGGTATTGATCCTAATCATTCTCAAATTCTAATGACTAGAAGGTCCTGATATTAGTTTTAAGGTCGAGGAGAGGACAAGTAACTCAAGGCATGGTTGTAGTCACATTGTCGGACGATGATAGCTACACTTGTGTATACAACTATCATGGCCATGAGGAATACTTTGTATCTATCTACCAAATACGGGCGTTCATCTTTCCAAATCAGTGAAAGACAACATCAATAAAGAGTTCAAAAAAGATGTCATCGAATACAATTTCGTGCTTCAAAGGCGAATGTATAATTCAAGAGGAATTGTCAATGCAGTCAAGGATGAGATCCTAGATACCTCTATATCTCAATACACGTGGGATAATCGTACGAAGAGCGAACCAAGTGCACAATGTTTGATCAGACCATAATACATTGATTCTAATTAGACAATATGCTTGCGGGCATCCCCAATATACATATGTCCAGAATAAGCTCGATAAAGAATAAGCTTACAAAACTAGGCTATAAATAGCATCATCATTCATGGTAGTTCAAAGTATAAGTACGGGAGATAATAATGAAAGCAGTTATAAATGGTTCAAGTTTCACAATAATCTACGTCGTGTCTGTGTTCCTGTTTATACAGTCGTCCTACTGTCTCTTGTATCATGCCTTGGTTGACCAATGGAGTATGGCCTACAAAATCTCTATATTCTAGCTTAACATATCTTCCTACACTAGCACCTATTTAGTACCACCCAGTTATACTTCATTAATGGATTATAAGAACACGGGGTGATAGGCTGTGAGGCATACTACCAACTTATAAAAGTCAACTAATATAGTGGTTGAGGAATATAACACGTATATCTAGTAAGGGTCGTCTTCCTACGCTCTCTATCCAACACGAAGAAAAAAATGTAAGATTTACAGTGGAAAGGAATCAGGCAGAAGGAAATCAAGGTAGTCGGATTGAGAGTTTGAAATTTGAAATCAATGGAGGAGGTCAAGTATGTGGATAAGATTCTAGACTCTAATCCTATATGCAGGCTCATATTGGTACAGTAACGTAACCGAAGTGATAAACTCGACCTGCATGGGCCGCCACAAAAACATGTAACGCCCCAGTCCCAAAATACTTAGGACGAAGTACGTAGACATGCCAACTATATACATTTTTAGTATACTCTAATGTATGGATCCCTCGTATGTATATATAAGCTGTGAAATTGCAGTAACCCATGATAACTAAATCTCATCCACAAAATGAAAGAATAATAATAAATCAACTATAAATTTTTGTCATTTATACATGTAGTGGGGCGGAGACAAATCCACTACCAACCATTTAAAAGAGAAGGATAATACACGAGAGAAAATGCGAAGGAAAGGTAGCAAGTCGACCCAAGGCAATCCTCTACGAAGGAATGGAGAAGTTCACGGCCTTGGCTAGAACACCTGCAAATATCACAGAAGCACACACCTGGAAGGATCACAGGTCCTCAGAGAGACGTAACAAGATACAGGAAGAACATGCCATTGTAAACTGAATATATAATATGTCACAAAATACCAGTAAAATAAAATAGTTCCAATCGTAACAAGGTTTAATATCTCATCATCAAAACAGTGAACTACCCCTACACCAAACAAGGGCAAGAGGTAAAAATTCTGCGATGCGACATTGTCTCAGGCTACTAATGGAACGGGGGTGACATGACATTGACTAAGGTTACCTAACCATTCTAATGTGTTTATGCAGTTATGAACAAATCTTTCGTCGCATGAGCCCTGACTGTAAATAGGATCTGGTATAGTCCCCACTTGGGCATCAGCGACCTAAGCGCATGACGTTCAAAAATGACAGTGGCCAACCTGAG
The DNA here is from genome assembly GCA_029216955.1 of Iris pallida. Classification (NCBI taxonomy): domain Eukaryota; kingdom Viridiplantae; phylum Streptophyta; class Magnoliopsida; order Asparagales; family Iridaceae; genus Iris; species Iris pallida. The sequence goes on from JANAVB010026799.1 coordinate 18,222,059, forward strand.
TGGATCATCTTACCCCAAGTGCATAACGTTCAAGAATGTCAGTGGCCAACATGAGGGGGTAAGCATACCTGTATCTCTAGCGGAGCTTTCGGGTTACAAGAGAATGTGTAATAGAAGCCCATACAACAAGGAAATGTTCTTCCCTTCCTATGCACATATATAAGTCGCATCCGCGATCATGTACCTCTACTAACTGCTAAGTCTCCTAACATGCCGCTATTAGCAGTTAGACTTAACGCATGCGCATGGGTGATCAGCCAACACACAAGTACCTCTACATCCTACTCATCTCGCACATATCTTATGGTACAACTGTGTCCAGGTTTATGAAATACACTACAGATGGTAGTCCCTTAACTATAGGTCTATATGCAATCAAAGAATAATAAAAAAGTAAGCTAATATCACTGAGTAGGTAGTAAATCAGGAACTGTAATAATGGTACAGCTATAAGAACTGGAAATAAGTAAACAATGATATGCAATAACAAAATACAGACTAAATATAAACAGTAAATATGGCAAGATATCTTGCTTGAGGTTGTGTGCAAAAGGGCGACGTCTAATAGCTCAACCGTCAGAATAGTGAAACGATGAAAGCCAAATCCCGCATACGTCCTCGGATGCTGATAACACCACAACTATTTGGAATAAAATATATGTCTAGGAAACGCCTGTCCAAAAGTCCAATCCTGGAACATGGGCAAAATCGTAATTTTGGGTCAAATCGATAGCCACCGTTGGACCCATTTTATCGAGTTCCGTCAGTTCCCACACGTCGGCAACATCCATAAGCGTCTTTCGATGCATATAGTGTACGACCACGTCGTCCAGTTTGTCGGGGCGCATGCCGTATCGGAATTTTTTCCAAAATTTATACTGTTTTGAAAGTGATTTTTCTCCAACATTAACAACAAAAATAAGTTCTCCAAGGGGTACCTGATTCAATTATTGTTGTTGTATACAGTGGTTGCTGCGTTCCAGCGGCCCTGCTGCTGCCGTGCACGGGACGACGGTCGGCTGGCTAGTGGGTGGCAGTGGCGCCGCCAGGTAGGGATTGTCTTGCGGTCGAGGGTGTACGGCTAGGGTTTATAGAGGGTGTTCGATATTCACCCCTTCGTTACTATATAACCGAACTGGGTTTGGGGGGTTGTTGTTCAAGCTCGGGTTTGTATATTTCGTGGGGTTCACGGGGGTGGGCTTTACTGTTCGCAGAACAGTGAAGCTCATCTAAAATTTTTTTTCTTTTTTTAATACTTTTTATTTATATCTCTATATATGTGTTATATATCTATACACTAATAAACCTAAATAAAATAATAAAAATTTCTATAATTTCAAAAATATTTATAAAATAATCTTGTAAGTATATAGCCCAATATATATACTGATATTTATAGGCACCCTCAAATCATGAAATATAAAATATAATTTAACTCATATATTCTAATTAATAATAAATTTATTATTTTATATCTGAAAAGATATTTTATCTATATCTTCTAATAGAATTTATATATGTAGATATATATTCCTAAATATCCGAGAAAAATTCTCTAACAAACAAATATATAAATACAATATTTTGTAAATATTTTTAACACGAAACTTCCATATATACCTTTATACAAAAATATTTTATTGAAGATTAAACCTATATTTGTAAAAAAAATTATACGCATACTTTTGCAAAATTCTAACCTTTATATTTGAAGATAATATATCACCTTATCCTTTGAATGCAAAAATAAAAAAATAATATCTTTGAAATTTTTTGGGGGTTTACACGTAGCTCAAGGATACAACCAAGAGAAAGGTATCGACTACGATGAGACGTATGCTCATGTTTGTCCCAACCTGGTGTAAGGGTACAAGTGCATAACAGCGCCCAGCCTACGTCGCAAAATCGGCGGTAGAACGCTGTACTAGGTCACTATCTAACAACTCACACAAATATATAATATACCTGTCATGGATCTCAACTCTGAATGGAGGACGAGTAAAGATATAGTAACTCAATCACAGTCTAAGCACGATAAGACAACACATAAGTCTATAACTAAAAGACTAAACATCAACATATATAACTACTAAATTGTAATATCTCAACAAACTCAAATACAAGTCAATATCAACTTATTACATTCAAGTTCTAATATAAAATCTAAACAAGTCTACTAGCTAGTCTTCCGATCACTTCTGAGAGTCGGGCCCAAAGTAGCTAAGCCATCTCCTGGTCAATAGTAAGTAGGGCAAGTGTCCTCGGGGCAAACATCTGTAATATTTTCAACGTATCCAGTCAGGATTGGAACGAGCAATACTCATCTAAAAATCCTAAGTAAATGACATAGACTATAAAGCAGTTATAGACAGTTATATTGATGAACATGGAAGTTTTATACAAGTAATGGTATAGAGCAACAGTTAAAGTACAAGAGAAGTAATGTAACAAAATAGGAGAAGAAACATGGCAAGGAAGACTGTAAATAAAAGCTAGCTGAACTAGAGTGTCACGACCCGCTCCCAATTTTGGGATACGAGTACATGGCCAAGTCCAGCCTACGCCGCAGCATCGGCGGTTGTACGCTGTCTATGATAACAATGGTCCACAACAAGCACAACACGCATATATATCATCCACAACTAAGCCAGCAAAAATCACTAAAATATCCAATAGTCTCAATATTATAAATATGAAAAATCTACTACAACTCAGAAAGTCTCGGGAACAAACCCGGATAGCAGAAAATAAAATAGACAACTAACTCCATAACTATAACTACTAATTAATGCGAATCCATAAGAAAGAAAATATGCTAATTCGCATCAGTGTTGGAACCGGGTACGCCAGTGACGTCAGGGTCGCCAACATACTCACCGTAGACCTCGGGGCAAATCTCTTCGTCTAAAACTGAAAAATAGTTATCCAGTCAGGATTGGAGCAAGATCACCATAACACTACATTACACAATATAGTATACAAGCATGAAGGAAAGATACAAGGAATTTAATTGAAGATAAGTATAGGCATGACATTGTATGATAAGAAAGTACCTTTGAGACGTGATAACAATATGAAGGTAGACTTAACATACCACTAAGACATGATGACAATAAGAAGGTAGACTTGACGAAAGAAGAACAATAGACAATAGAGTAACAATAATTAAGTCACGTGTACTGTGTGTTTTAGAATACCAACTTTCAGCATGTAGACGGCTTGGGATATCCGTCAGTCATACGTGTGGTGCATGACTGATATTATGCAATCAATGTATAGGGGGTCTGTATTCAATTCGTTGACCACATGCTTACTTGTTGTATTCCCCCGCCCGACTCACTCACAATACATGTCCACTACAATAAACATTAGCAATACGATAAACTGTAAACAATAGAAAACAATGAGTAAAAGATGAACATGTATATATATCCTAACGATTCTAACTCTCGTGCACAATAGTAATCATGAGCAATGACAACCATGAACCATAAGGGAGTAATAGTGAAAAGACGACACGAAGATACATGCAGCATAAAATAAAGGAAACACAGGTCATAGTGATACTTGCCTGCTACGATAGATGATAAAGTCACAAGTCAAGACGTCGTAGCCCGATCTACCCCGACACAAAAATAATCGCAAGTTAGATCAACGATTCCCACTCTAAAAATCCTAGAAAGTGGCTAATGGGTTAAATCAATTAATACTATTCTAAACCTGGAATAAATCATCTAAAATCCTATTTTAACGTATTTAATTCTGAAATAATAATCTACACAAAAATATTTGGCCAAGGAAATTCACGGTTCCAAATTCGGGACTCATGGCACGCAAACCGAGACATATTGTTGGCTAACTAGTCAAACATTATGAATTCAAAGTTTGAGTGTGCAACATGGTAGATCTCAGCTCCATGAGTGCACTGGAATTGATCGTGCCGCAAAATCACGATTTGGTCAAAAGTTATCGCCATTATGGCTAACTATGACCAAATCGATGAACCGTTGACCAAATCTGACTTCTATGAATAAAATAAAATATTAGATGAAACTCTGAATTTCTGGAAAAATTATATGTTGTAGAGCTCGGTGTCAGCTTTCCAAAACTTCAAACGGATCACGAAACGGAGTTCGGGATCGCTCGGAATCTCGAAAACCGTGCGACGTGTTGATTTTTGGACAACCGACACTCAAATAATTATTCAGAAATTCGAGATCAAAATACCAGAAAATAAATTATACATTCAGAAACCTAACCTCAATACGCTTATAACAAAAAAAAACGGCACGCCAAAAGGATGTCTAGGTCAACGGCAATCGCTCCGCGAAGTCAAAGATCCCAATCAAACTCTCCCACTAAAGCTGCTGAATATAAAATAGGGTTTCGGAATAACCTAAATATACTATTATATATATAGGTATTTGGAGTCGGCGGCTGCGGCTTTGAGGCGGCTGGGCGGGGACACGAGTCAGCATCCTGCGCGCCCCGTCCCAGATCCAGCGGCTGTGGATTGGCGCGGCTTGGCATGGCGGCTCCGAGTCGAACTCGGATTACAAAAAAATGGCTCGGAGACCGAGCTCCCCCGTCCCCCCTCTCACTGCCACGTGTGCCCGCCCTCCCTACTTCAGCGGCTGACGAGTGGGCCCCCGCTGCTGACTGTGTATAATTAAATTAGAAAATAGGTTTTTTAATTACAGAAAATTAAATAAAAATCAGGAAAAATCCTAAAAATTCCAAATAAATCCCAGAAAATTCCTAAAAATTCCTAAAAAATTCTAGAAAATATTTTAAGGGTTCTATAGCCCAAATAAAATATTTGACCTCAAAAATACCCTCGGGTGCTCTCACAGTAAATCCTAGAAGCTTAGAAAATTAATAAATTCATATATAAAATTCTCTAAAAATCTCCATAAAATCCTGAAAATTCTAAAATGTGAGATAATATACTAGGGACTATCTAGGGGCCCCAGAGACTATATACAACCTAATATCCTTATATCTAACCTATAGGCTTAGGCAAAAATCTTATGATCCCAAATCAACATCCTAGTAAATAATTAATTTTAACTAAAATAAAAATAAAAAAATCTCCAAAATAGAAAATAAAATTCTAGGAACCCAAATGCTACAAACTATCCCCCTTAAAAGATTTTTGTCCTCAAAAATCAAAACATCACAAATAGCATAGTATAATACCTAACTCTTACAAGCAATAATTTCCTAAGCTAAGTCACGGAGAGATAATGGCTAGGAACATAAGGGAACTAACAACTAACTAAGCATGCATAACAACTAAAACTAAAGAAGGCTCTACGAACTCGGTACTCTCTGCTGTCGATCCTTCGGGTTCGGGAGTAGCATATGGGTTAGCTACACTTTTCCCTTACGGATCGCACTGCGCCTTGTCTCAACCATAGCGAACTAAAAGGAAAGAAAGGATATGGTTAGAACGGTAGATACAAACATATCGAAGAAATCACGGACGGAATCAAGCAAGATGCAATTTAAGAGACAATAAGATCCTAAGATAAAATAGACTCATAAGGTTGGAAGTCCTATTTTGTGGATGATACAACCTCCTAACTTCAACTCTAT
>JANAVB010026799.1:18227669-18250169 GCA_029216955.1 Iris pallida
CGGCTGATATCCGACAGAGCATACAAGATACTCACCAGTTGGTTAGGACGACAGTGGAGCTAGTGGCTTCTCAGCCACAGGGAGGCCAGATGCAGCCGTATCAGCCGAGGACTCCAGATCCATCCTTCATGAAGATGGGACCTCGAGACTTCAAGGGTACAGAGGGCATCATATACGCTGACGATTGGATAGAGCAAATTGAGGAGATATTCCGATTGGCACAGATACCAGTAGGATTACAGATTGAGGCAGCCGCCAGTCAGATGCAGGACTTGGTCCGTACTTGGTACCAGACGGACCCGAGGGTTGGTACAGCCGGTCAGACTTGGGCAGCGTTCAAGAAACTGTTCAAGAATAAATTCTTTCCCGATACCGCACTCCGTGCTTTGGAGGCACAGTTCGAGAGTTTGGTTCAGGGGAACCAGACCGTTGAGGAGTATGCTGGAGAGTTCAGCCGTTTGAGCAGATTCGTCTAGGATCTTACCGAGGTCGGGAAGGCGAGGAGGTTCCGCAGGGGTTTGATCGGAGAGATCAAGTCATATACCAAGAGCGATCGTGACGCCACTTTCGAGCAGATTCTGGTAGGAGCCATGACAGCGAGGACGATCTTGGGCTGAAAGAGAAGAGGATACGAGACACTGGAGCTAGTGGCAGTGCGGGCCCAGCCAAGAGGCCCCACCTGCAGATTCAGCAGTAGTATCCGCATCAGAGACCCCACCTGCAGATTCAGCAGCAGTATCCGCATCAGATGCCCCACCTGCAGATTCAGCAGCAGTATCCGCATCAGATACCCCACTTGCAGATTCAGCCACAGTATCCACAGCAGATGCTACCTCTACAGTTTCAACAGCAGATGCTACTTCTGCAGTTTCAGCAGCAGTACCAGCAGCCGAGGGTCTACCTTCAGCAGTGGCAGTTTCAGGACTGCGTACCCTTTCAGCAGGCGCAACAGCCGCAGAGGCAGCAATAGACCCCGGGACAGCAGCTTGTTATCATTTGCCCTTTTTGCAAAAGACCAGGGCACGATTGGGGCGAATGCCGGAAGAGGCTGGGCAGATGTTTGCTTTGCGGAGGATCCGATCATCGTCTGAGAGAGTGTCCCGAGTCATCGGGACAGACAGTTCAGGGAGCAGGAGCTAGGGCCCCGGTAGGCCAGCAGAGGGGATTACCCTTACCGACTCAGCAGCAGAGGTACATGCAGCATCAGCAGCAGGCCGGGGGAGGCCAGCAAGGGCGAGCTTTCGCTAGGGCGGCCGAGGATGCTCAGGCCGTTGGTGATCTAGTTGCAGGTTCCGTTCTTTTGACTCAAATTCTGCAATTGCCTCTTATAACTGCCTTGAAATTTCGATTCCTTCTGTTCCTTATTGATTTATCAATTTTGTCCTGTTCTTGTGTTATGTTTGATTTCTTCTGAGATAAATCATATGGGCTAGGTCACCCAATTATGGAATCTAGAATCTTCGATAGTCGTGTTTAGCTGGCATAGTGAGGACATATAGTCAGATTTAGGACGTATTTCTTGGGTGTGGAATTTAAGGTTTTCGCTGCCAAGCATGCGACAATGCGAAAATTTTAAATACCATGTTCTAGAGGTATGTGCCTTAGTCGAGGACTCTGTGATTATCGTAGCCTTGCTCACTAGCACGACGAAGATTCTGAGTATCATGATTTTGGACAGACGCATATGATTATCTGAGGTATGTTTGAGACTTTGATTGTGGGGTGTTTGACCTAGAAGGACTGCTACCATTTTAATTTCGAGGACGAAATTTTTATAAGGTGGGTAGGATTGTAACACCCAGTTTTCCAGATGAGGGTAATTTTGAAATTTTGTATTTAATTTATTTAATTATGGTATTTAAAATTCTAATATGATTTTTGGTGATTTTTAATAATTTTTAAAACTATTTAAATCATGACTTATGATTTTGGTGTTGTGCTAGTGAACAGTAGAGACTGCCTACCCTAGAGCCTAGCCATGTGATTAGGGTATTTTTGACATTTTTAGGGTTATTTGGATTTATTATAATTTATTTGAATTTATGGGAATTTTTAGAATTTATTTTGGAATTGTTTGAAGGAGGGTTGACTAGGTTGACTTTGACTAGCAATGACCTTGGTAGGCTAACCTAGAAGCTAACCCTAGTTGTGATTGGACTTGGTTAGGTCATGTAACCCTAGTTAGACTAGAGTTGACCCATGGTATGGTTATTTGACTTAAGTTAGATTTAAGTCATAAGCCATGACTTGTGATTAAACCTTAAATCAATAACTAGCCTTAAAGCCCATAGGCCCACACCATGTACCCAAAACCTAACCCTAATCAGCCCATGGCAGCCAACCTAAGGTTTCCCACCCTATTTAATGCCTCTTCCATTTGTTCTTGCCTCTTTTAATTATTTTTCTCTCAAGCTTTGAAGAAAGAGGTATAGCCATCTTCCCCAATCCATAACTTTCCCATTTTAACTCCTTTTTGGCTCAAACCACTTGCATTAGATTCTAATTGTCTTCCTCTTGCTGTTCATGGAGAGTATTCTCAGGCTTGGGGCAATTTGGGGAGTTTGGCTAACAAGGAGAAACCCCCATTTTTGGAGCTTTTCATTGGAATTTCAACATATAGGTAACTTCCTATTCCTTCCATAGAATTTCGTTTTCTTTGCATGATTAGGAAGCCCTAGGTGCCCTCTCTCTGTTGGTATAGGCATTGTTAGGGTTCGTGTCCAATACGTGTCCGTATCGGACACGTATCATGAATAGTGTGCATGTGTTTGATGAAATGTCTGTGAGGAATTTATTTCTAATTTTTGTGGAACCAATTGCATGGAATGACAGATCTATATGTGTACATCATGTTTCGTATAGACTGAGCACGGATTCGAGTCGTATCCGTGTCCGAATCAGACACGAACTCGCTGCACGACGCACGTACACAGTCCCCTGCTCACGCACCCCTCGTGTTCGCTGCACACGCCACGTGGACAGCTGCAATTTGGCGTGAGGATGGGGGCAGTGACTGCCAGTGCACCCCGCGAGTTTGATACGAGATTGTGTTGTCGAGGGAGCACGGACACATGCACTGGATTTACACTGTACAGTATCAGCCGAGAAATCAACACTGATACACATGTTTTCTCTTGACACGACACTTGTGGACACGTTGCAGGGTGACACACGTGTAGCCCTATGCTAGGCGTACACGTGGATGTGACCACATGGCATGAAGTGTCACGTGTCGTGTCCACGAGGCGACTGCATCGCAGCACGATGCAGTCTGTGCACAGATTTGTGTCTGTGATATGTGTTTGACTTGGACACGTTCGTGTCCACCTTGTTGGACACGAACACCCTCCCCATGACACGTATGACATGCCCCTTATGTTTGCACATTTAATTTATTGATTAAATGTTTTTTTAAAATAAATTTGAGGTTTGAATGCTCAGGTTTGCAATGTTCTGATACCTGGTATTTGAAATTTGTTTTCTTAGATTTAAATCAGTTTAATTGTTTTAAATATCAAATTACATGTAAATAACATACTGCATGATGTGTTAATACCTGGGATTTTATTGGTTTCGAATTTGGTTTTGGGTTGAATGTGAGAATGGAAATTTTGTTAACTATCATTGACTTGAAATCTGAGATGGTATGTACATTGTCTTGTTTTCCATCCCTTCATTTTTGAATATAACCTGAGAATGAGTTTTGGACTTTGGGTTGATTTGATCTGGTTTAGAGTTCAATTTTTGGTTGATGTGTTGGACTGAACTGTAAACTGTTTTCCTTTTTTTCCTCCTCATTTACCACACTTTTCCCTCTTGAACTTCACTGTTTATTCAATACACTGATTCCTTGCACTACTACCTATTTTTAGCATTGTACATACACCCATTCTATTGACACGCATACAAATCAAATTTCTGAGAACAAAAACCTAAAACCTGAGTTTCCTGAGAACTTTCATGTGTAATGCACTGTTAATGATTCACTGTTTGGTTTTGAAACATGAGATTTCAGTTATGTTGATTGGGTTTGATCTCAATGTTAATGTTAATAACTGAGAGTTTATGCATGAGTTGATGTCACCTATCGAGAGGAATTCGAATTGGTTGAAGGGTTTGTTAACTGTCAATTGTTCAATATCCAAAACTGTCGAATTGATTTCATTTCCTTTTTTTTCTGAAAACCAATGTATCAGTGTATTTCCTGTTTTCTGTCCAGTTTTCAAAAGTGAGATTTGTCAATCATTTAAACCTATTAGACACTCTTAATTTCTTGTTATTAAGACTCTAACATGTTCTCCTATGAGATACCTAGTAGTGTATTGAAATTGGACTGATTTGGGAGTGTTTTGGTTCAGGAAAAATTGAGTTTGCAGTATAGGGACTGTTAAATGTTTTTTTTAGAGTTCATGAGTATTAAAAACTGAGATATCATTATAGGACTGTTTTGATCTATTGTTTTGGATTTTTATGTCAATATTGTGAACTGAATTATGTGTTCTTTTCAATGTATTGAGTTTGTTTGATCTGGGATTCCTACTTAGAGGACTGTTTTGACTCTGGAAATGATATAGGGTTATGTGTTTATATGGGTGAGATTTTGAACTGTTATGAAATGTATAATCTGGAAATGATATAGGGTATTAAAACTGGAAATGAAGTTGGGTTTCAAACTGTTAAACTGAGAATGGTTTCCTGTGTAATCTGAGATTTAATGTTGACTAAACCCCCATTGCATTCATGTACACACACACATGCCTACCCTCATGTACACACACATACCACCTATGTTAGCACCACACACACACGCATGATCTTTCCCCTATCCTTTATATGTGTATATATATATATTATATACCAATGTGGAATATGTGATATAATATAAATATTGCTTTTGCATTTATAGATAGTATGTATATAGACATATAGGAATTGGTATGTAAATATGGTACTTGGTATATGTGTTGCCTAATGTATGAATTTGGCTCATGGCCTGTGTAGTGTAGCCTATGGTATCCTTGTGTAGCCTTGTGTATGTGGAATATGCACATGAGTTGGGTTATGTGAACCTGTATTACTTGAATGGTGTGTGTTTGCTCTGTGACTTGAGAATCATGTTTGATTGGCTAGTATAGGCTTGGTTAGGCCTAGTGAGACTTATTAGACTTGTTTGGGTCAGTCTTGACCTAGTTGACCTAGTTTGACTAGTGTAGTTGACCAGAGTTGACCAGAGTTGACAAGAGTTGACTTTGGCCTAATTGACCTAGACAGCATGCAGATGCATTGTAGATTACGTTTATCATCCCTTGTATACATCTTGACTTTTGTTGCTCTAACTAGGAGTCAGGTACCTCATCTCGGACAGTACATTTACTTCAGACATTCAGATACGAGGCGAGTACATTCTCTGATCATTTCATATCCTGCTTAGAATTATTTCCTGCATTAAATTACTTTACTTGATACTGTCACGTTGGTCACACGGATTAGTACTATATGGATCCCTTCTTGAGATGTTATCCCTTCAGGGAGCATCGGGTACTCTATGTTCTGCGTTTCACTTACATGGCGTATCATATGCTTCTTTGGTTCTTTGATCACTTGTGACATATACCCATATGATCACAGAGTCTTCTCTGAATCCTTATCCCATTTATTGGGTCTATCAGAATCCCCATTTATGGGACTACTATGTACCACCCTTGGGGGCTTATCACCCTTTGGGGGCATATCACCCTTCGGGGCTTATCATCCTTTGGGGGCATATCACCCTTTGGGGGCTTACCACCCTTCGGGGGCTGTTACATAGAATCATAACATAACCTGGTTGGATCCTTGTGTATTAGTTGGGGGTACGGGGAGTATAAATAGCCATGTGAACAATTTCCAAAGTAGAATAGCCATGTACGCCTCTTTAGTATAGCCATGTACAAATCAAGCCATTCACATGTCGACTTTGTGCTCTAAATTACTAGTCACTGGTAGCTCTCTACTTATAGTAGATATTTCTATTACAGTTCTCTCTCTGTTTATATACTGTATTTCCTTCAGTATCTATATCTTACTTTACTGCATGATTATATTTTCTAACCTGCTGTGAGCTGTTGAGATGTATTGTGCTCGCTCCCGTCCTGACTGGACCTGTTGAAAATTTTACAGAGGATGGAGGAACCCTGCACCCCTTACTTTGGAGCTTGCCTAGATGACACTCGCGACCTGGACCCCTGGGGAGGTTCAGGCAGCTGCTGAGGACGATACCTTGCTTAGTATAGATAGCTTAGATTGTTTCCTTTTCATGTTTAGTTGTTGTCCTGGATTCCAGAGTTGTATATATTTTAGAGATGTTGAGACTTGTATTTCATTTCTGTTGTACCTCAGTTGAGGATTCTCTTATCTATTTTATCGTGCCATATTCTATCTCTAGATTATGATTGAGTTGTACCTCTGTGTTGGCCTCCTTATGGAGAGTATTCATATTATGTTAGTTATAGTTCATGACCTAGAACAGCGTTCTACCGCCGACACTGCGCGTAGGCTGGGCGTTGTTACGCTCTCGTACCCTCACAATGGGTGCGGGTCGTGACACCGAACGCGAGCTTCACAGCCTGAAGTATCATAACCCAGTTTATTCTCTCAATGGACCTTGAAACTCTAGGGACTACGCTGTCACGAAGCCAGATCATTAAGAAAGCTGCCAACACAGCTTTCTCTGACAACGGATATTTGGCTTGACGAAAGTAGTGGCCAATCGGAGACCCAGGATCATCACTGTCCTCAGTATCCGCCGTATCATAATCCGCCATCCGGGCTTCTATATCGGACTTGGTCATGGGTTTTAAGATTGAAAAGGAGGCCGGATCTTCCCCTTCTCCTTGGACGAAGAATAGCCCGTCCAGGCTCTCGTATGGGGATTGTCCCCCTCGGTCCTTCCTTTCTTATTAATCCTATGACAAATAAGAAGGTGGCAGAGCAATTCCTTGTATACATCAACCATCCCGGAGTTTTCACTCCCTAGATCTCGAAGTTCTTCATCACAAGGCACGTACTCTTCATAAGGCTCCGTACCCCAGGGAAGTTTCAACACTTCCTGCATTTCATGGAGAGCCAATCCAATCTCCCCAGCCGGAGTAAAGAAGGTACAGGTGTGAAGGTTATATAACTCGGCCAAAGAGACAAACATTGGCCAGTTGACCCTCACACCATATTGAATGGCCCTAATAGCATAATAAAGGCTAGCAGTCTTCAGGGTGGCTTCATACGTGGAAAGTATATAGCCAGTGAGATTACTCCAGAATAAAGACGGATCCCTCCAGCCTTCCATCCGCATCTTTCCTACGGATACGACACATCCCCCATCATCATCAAATGGCAAAGCGTGTCAGCAGCATAAGGATGGAGGTTAGTTGGAATGTCGTTCACTACGCCCCAACTTTAACAACAAATAATTTTCTGTGTAGTGAATGAAAATTGTATCTACCATAAGGGTTTTAAGGCCCTATAGGTTGTCTAGGACTCCCTTTAATTAGATCTCTTAAACAGTTACTAGGTTGTCCATAAATCAACGTCAAACAGAGGTACTTGGAACATTTAATAAACTGCTTTCGAGGCAGTTTTTCCTCAATGTTCGCGTCAAGTTTCTGTTCCTACGGTTCGTCCCCGAAAAATCCTATTTGTTGGGACTTGTAGAGGGTTATGTAGTCTACGCGTTAAATTCTTCTGTTCAAGAATTCGTCGAGGGAGGAGGTAGAAAGGAGGAGGGGAATAGGGGGTACCTGATTCAATTACTGCTATTGTATGCAGCGGTTGCTGCGCTCCAGCGGCCCTGCTGCTGCCGTGCGCGGGACGGCGGTCGGCCGGCCAGTGGGCGGCGGTGGCGCGGCCAGGTAGGGATCGTCTTGGGGTCGCGGGCAGGCTAGGGATTATAGGGGTGTTTGGGATTCCCCCTTTGTTACTATATAACCGAACTGGATTTGGGTGGTTGCTGTTCAAGCTCGGTTTTGTATATTTCGTGGGGTTCGCAGGGGCGGGAACAAAAAAGCTCATCTAAATTTTCTTTTTCTTTATTTTTAATACTTGATATATATATATATATATATATATATATATATATATATATATATAATATATTATATATATATATATATATATATTATATATTTATAAATATATATAAAAGAAAAAAATATTTGTGTGTGTGTGTTTGTGTGTGTGTGTGTGTGTGTGTGTGTGTTTATATATCAATATACTAATAAACCTAAATAAAATAATAAAAATTCTATAATTTCAAAATATTTATAAAATAATCTTGTAAGTATTTAGCCCAATATATATACTGATATTTATAGGCACCCTCAAATCATGAAATATAAAATATAATTTAACTCATATATTCTAATTAACAATAAATTTATTATTTTATATCTACAAAGATATTTTATCTATATCTTCTAATAGAATTTATATATATATATATTCCTAAATATCCGAGAAAAATTCTCTAACAAACAATATATAAATACAATATTTTGTAAATATTTTTAACAAGACACTTCCATATATACCTTTATACAAAAATATTTTATTGAAGATTAAACCTATATTTGTAAAAAAAAATTATACATATACTTTTGTAAAATTCAAACTTCTATATTTGAAGATAATATATCACCTTATCCTTTGAATGCAAAAATAAATAAATAAATATCTTTGAAATTTTTTGGAGGTTTACATCCTATCCAACTTATGAAAATTTCGTCCTCGAAATTAAAAACAATCATAAAAATATAAGGGGTTCTAATACAACAGGAGAGTATGCACGTCAAATTGTAGCTTCATTTTCGAAATGATGGAGAAAGTGGTTAGTACATGAATCGTGGTTAGTACATGAATCGAAATTGTCTCTATCCTACAAGATAAGAAATTCTTTGTTCAAGATTCTGCCCAACTTATAGAAATTGGCCAACCATAAATATCGTTGTTACAAGCCTTCTAAGAAGAATAATTTTAAGGATGACACAAGAATATTAGGCACTATTGACCGCAGTCACGGGTTCTAAGTGTGTCTAGATATTACTATAGCGCTCCTGATCAAATAGCTACTACAAAAGAGTTATTGTAATTAAACATAGTCACTCTAGGGGTCATACTTCCGACAAGATGGTAGGGACCCCTTATATGAATATAATTAAGGTGTGTCAGTTCAGAAGGATTTCTTTCCTCATCTAACATGGGAAACTAAGAAGTGGGTTTGAAGAATATAGGGAATAAATGATTTATGGCCAAGAGTTAAGAATCTATAAAAAATGCAGAAGACCTTACTATAGTACATGGTTAGGTAAGTGTTCAGAATCCTTAAGTAATAATGACCAATGCGTGCGAGGTCGGTGTTTGGTGTTGTATAGGGACATGGGCTTGCTTGGTTGTACAACATATACATAAGTGTGAGGGTCTTGCATGAATCATGTGTATTTAGGCTAATTAAGGGGATGGATCGATATTGGCATGGTTAAATATCAATTGGATCCAAAATGGCATATATGGTTTGTTCTAAAGGAAGAATGCGTCCTACATGTGGTACAATTAAAATGGAGCACAAGAAGGTTTGTTTGTGTGGGACATGTATGTCATGTGAGTAGAATGGCTCGTCTAGTTCATGAGGGTGATGTTGGTTGGAAGGAAATGGCTAGTATTGTGCTCCAAATATCGAAGTCACGTTGAGGTACCAAAAATGATATGGATAGAATAAACCTTATAACCCAATGATTTATTACTTCCGTTGGAACCAATCTTTGATTGATTTAAACCTTGGATTGGCCGGACAAGAGCCCAACATCTATCTGAACCATTCATATTAGGTTAGGGCAACCTAGAATAGATCTCAACTCAAGTGGTTGGGCCATTTGTAAGCCGGTTTGGTTAAGTAAGTTCTGTAAGTCTTGAAGATGTATCTTCCGTGACTTTTATGTTTAAGTAGCACAAGAAGACTCAATTGAGTGGCACCCTAGTGGCATTTGTGTAGTGGACTTCGAGTAGATTACAACCATATATTGGGTCAAAAGATTTGAGTCGAGGTTGAGTCTCTAATTGAAGTCAGAAAGGACAATGTATTATGGTAGGGGTTATAGCTTGCCTTTTTGACACGAAAGTCGCATCATAAAATAGAGTACAAGGGGATGTGTTTTAGTGGGACAGATATGTCTACATGAAGGTGGAGCATCTATGTCTTATGTGTGAAATTGGTTGGAAGGTCAAGCTGGTCTCGTGCTCCAAATATTAATGTCACGGTCGAGGACACCAAATAATCTAAATGAAAAGTGGGAGTTCATGGGACACTAATTTTCTTCCTAATAGAAACCAACTTATTATAACCAATCGATAATACTAGTATATCCTAAAATTTAGGAGACTTGCACTCTACTCAATCTACAAGCTAAGGCATAATTTTAGAATTAATGAGGTTAGAAAATTTCAAAGTTGTGATATCGTACCTCGACTTTTGATAATAAAGAATAAGGCATGATGTAATGGATAATGTGATATGGTAGATATGAATCAAATTCGAGGATCGTACCATAAATTCTAATAAATGGAAAATAATTTCGTACTACGATATACGAGTCAATAAATAGAATGTTCCACTCGTCCATAGTTACGAGTTATCGATGGAGGCACCAAAAGATCTCAACAACTAGGTCATAAATTTCTATTCGTGTTAAGTCGGTCAACTATAGTCATAAGATTTCTAAGGGTGTTGCACGTAGTGCTCCTACATTGCTGTTGATAACTAGTGAATCAATATGATGGAGTATCATGCTACAGATATTGGCCCAGCTGGTGAAGGTGTTTATTCTAATACAAAGTCATGTCTTTAATAGTTAAATTTTTATACCTAGAATGACACCTGCTGAATCCTTAATCTCGGAATGGGTGTCTATCACAGTTATTGTAAATGCATGTCCTTGTTTTTTTTGTCTTTCCTCTCTTATCTAAACTGTGGGGCCTGGTCGAGTAAGGGTCGGTTAAGGCACACGGGTTGCTAGTTAAATCAAGATGAAAAATTAGAGACTCACCATATTTGGTTTCTTGAGATTAGATAGTCTCCTTAGGTTAGTGTCTTGACCAAGGGTATTGATCCTAATCATTCTCAAATTCTAATGACTAGAAGGTCCTGATATTAGTTTTAAGGTCGAGGAGAGGACAAGTAACTCAAGGCATGGTTGTAGTCACATTGTCGGACGATGATAGCTACACTTGTGTATACAACTATCATGGCCATGAGGAATACTTTGTATCTATCTACCAAATACGGGCGTTCATCTTTCCAAATCAGTGAAAGACAACATCAATAAAGAGTTCAAAAAAGATGTCATCGAATACAATTTCGTGCTTCAAAGGCGAATGTATAATTCAAGAGGAATTGTCAATGCAGTCAAGGATGAGATCCTAGATACCTCTATATCTCAATACACGTGGGATAATCGTACGAAGAGCGAACCAAGTGCACAATGTTTGATCAGACCATAATACATTGATTCTAATTAGACAATATGCTTGCGGGCATCCCCAATATACATATGTCCAGAATAAGCTCGATAAAGAATAAGCTTACAAAACTAGGCTATAAATAGCATCATCATTCATGGTAGTTCAAAGTATAAGTACGGGAGATAATAATGAAAGCAGTTATAAATGGTTCAAGTTTCACAATAATCTACGTCGTGTCTGGTGTTCCTGTTTATACAGTCGTCCTACTGTCTCTTGTATCATGCCTTGGTTGACCAATGGAGTATGGCCTACAAAATCTCTATATTCTAGCTTAACATATCTTCCTACACTAGCACCTATTTAGTACCACCCAGTTATACTTCATTAATGGATTATAAGAACACGGGGTGATAGGCTGTGAGGCATACTACCCAACTTATAAAAGTCAACTAATATAGTGGTTGAGGAATATAACACGTATATCTAGTAAGGGTCGTCTTCCTACGCTCTCTATCCAACACGAAGAAAAAAATGTAAGATTTACAGTGGAAAGGAATCAGGCAGAAGGAAATCAAGGTAGTCGGATTGAGAGTTTGAAATTTGAAATCAATGGAGGAGGTCAAGTATGTGGATAAGATTCTAGACTCTAATCCTATATGCAGGCTCATATTGGTACAGTAACGTAACCGAAGTGATAAACTCGACCTGCATGGGCCGCCACAAAAACATGTAACGCCCCAGTCCCAAAATACTTAGGACGAAGTACGTAGACATGCCAACTATACATTTTTAGTATACTCTAATGTATGGATCCCTCGTATGTATATATAAGCTGTGAAATTGCAGTAACCCATGATAACTAATCTCATCCACAAAATGAAAGAATAATAATTAAATCAACTATAAATTTTTGTCATTTATACATGTAGTGGGGCGGAGACAAATCCACTACCAACCATTTAAAAGAGAAGGATAATACACGAGAGAAAATGCGAAGGAAAGGTAGCAAGTCGACCCAAGGCAATCCTCTACGAAGGAATGGAGAAGTTCACGGCCTTGGCTAGAACACCTGCAAATATCACAGAAGCACACACCTGGAAGGATCACAGGTCCTCAGAGAGACGTAACAAGATACAGGAAGAACATGCCATTGTAAACTGAATATAATATGTCACAAAATACCAGTAAAATAAAATAGTTCCAATCGTAACAAGGTTTAATACTCATCATCAAAACAGTGAACTACCCCTACACCAAACAAGGGCAAGAGGTAAAACTATTCTGCGATGCGACATTGTCTCAGGCTACTAATGGAACGGGGGTGACATGACATTGACTAAGGTTACCTAACCATTCTAATGTGTTTATGCAGTTATGAACAAATCTTTCGTCGCATGAGCCCTGACTGTAAATAGGATCTGGTATAGTCCCCACTTGGGCATCAGCGACCTAAGCGCATGACGTTCAAAAATGACAGTGGCCAACCTGAGTGGATCATCTTACCCCAAGTGCATAACGTTCAAGAATGTCAGTGGCCAACATGAGGGGGTAAGCATACCTGTATCTCTAGCGGAGCTTTCGGGTTACAAGAGAATGTGTAATAGAAGCCCATACAACAAGGAAATGTTCTTCCCTTCCTATGCACATATATAAGTCGCATCCGCGATCATGTACCTCTACTAACTGCTAAGTCTCCTAACATGCCGCTATTAGCAGTTAGACTTAACGCATGCGCATGGGTGATCAGCCAACACACAAGTACCTCTACATCCTACTCATCTCGCACATATCTTATGGTACAACTGTGTCCAGGTTTATGAAATACACTACAGATGGTAGTCCCTTAACTATAGGTCTATATGCAATCAAAGAATAATAAAAAAGTAAGCTAATATCACTGAGTAGGTAGTAAATCAGGAACTGTAATAATGGTACAGCTATAAGAACTGGAAATAAGTAAACAATGATATGCAATAACAAAATACAGACTAAATATAAACAGTAAATATGGCAATATCTTGCTTGAGGTTGTGTGCAAAAGGGCGACGTCTAATAGCTCCAACCGTCAGAATAGTGAAACGATGAAAGCCAAATCCCGCATACGTCCTCGGATGCTGATAACACCACAACTATTTGGAATAAAATATATGTCTAGGAAACGCCTGTCCAAAAGTCCAATCCTGGAACATGGGCAAAATCGTAATTTTGGGTCAAATCGATAGCCACCGTTGGACCCATTTTATCGAGTTCCGTCAGTTCCCACACGTCGGCAACATCCATAAGCGTCTTTCGATGCATATAGTGTACGACCACGTCGTCCAGTTTGTCGGGGCGCATGCCGTATCGGAATTTTTTCCAAAATTTATACTGTTTTGAAAGTGATTTTTCTCCAACATTAACAACAAATAAGTTCTCCAAGGGGTACCTGATTCAATTATTGTTTGTATACAGTGGTTGCTGCGTTCCAGCGGCCCTGCTGCTGCCGTGCACGGGACGACGGTCGGCTGGCTAGTGGGTGGCAGTGGCGCCGCCAGGTAGGGATTGTCTTGCGGTCGAGGGTGTACGGCTAGGGTTTATAGAGGGTGTTCGATATTCACCCTTCGTTTATATAACCGAACTGGGTTTGGGGGGTTGTTGTTCAAGCTCGGGTTTGTATATTTCGTGGGGTTCACGGGGTGGGCTTTACTGTTCGCAGAACAGTGAAGCTCATCTAAAATTTCTTTTTCTTTTTTAATACTTTTTATTTATATCTCTATATATGTGTTTATATCTATACACTAATAAACCTAAATAAAATAATAAAAATTTCTATAATTTCAAAATATTTATAAAATAATCTTGTAAGTATAGCCCATATATATACTGATATTTATAGGCACCCTCAAATCATGAAATATAAAATATAATTTAACTCATATATTCTAATTAATAATAAATTTATTATTTTATATCTGAAAAGATATTTTATCTATATCTTCTAATAGAATTTATATATGTAGATATATTCCTAAATATCCGAGAAAAATTCTCTAACAAACAAATATATAAATACAATATTTTGTAAATATTTTTAACACGAAACTTCCATATACCTTTATACAAAAATATTTTATTGAAGATTAAACCTATATTTGTAAAAAAAATTATACGCATACTTTTGCAAAATTCTAACCTTTATATTTGAAGATAATATATCACCTTATCCTTTGAATGCAAAAATAAAAAAATAATATCTTTGAAATTTTTTGGGGGTTTACACGTAGCTCAAGGATACAACCAAGAGAAAGGTATCGACTACGATGAGACGTATGCTCATGTTTGTCCCAACCTGGTGTAAGGGTACAAGTGCATAACAGCGCCCAGCCTACGTCGCAAAATCGGCGGTAGAACGCTGTACTAGGTCACTATCTAACAACTCACACAATATATAATATACCTGTCATGGATCTCAACTCTGAATGGAGGACGAGTAAAGATATAGTATAACTCAATCACAGTCTAAGCACGATAAGACAACACTAAGTCTATAACTAAAAGACTAAACATCAACAATATATAAACTACTAAATTGTAATATCTCAACAAACTCAAATACAAGTCAATATCAACTTATTACATTCAAGTTCTAAATATAAAATCTAAACAAGTCTACTAGCTAGTCTTCCGATCACTTCTGAGAGTCGGGCCCAAAGTAGCTAAGCCATCTCCTGGTCAATAGTAAGTAGGGCAAGTGTCCTCGGGGCAAACATCTGTAATATTTTCAACGTATCCAGTCAGGATTGGAACGAGCAATACTCATCTAAAAATCCTAAGTAAATGACATAGACTATAAAGCAGTTATAGACAGTTATATTGATGAACATGGAAGTTTATACAAGTAATGGTATAGAGCAACAGTTAAAGTACAGAGAAGTAATGTAACAAAATAGGAGAAGAAATGGCAAGGAAGACTGTAAATAAAAGCTAGCTGAACTAGAGTGTCACGACCCCTCCCAATTTTGGGATACGAGTACATGGCCAAGTCCAGCCTACGCCGCAGCATCGGCGGTTGTACGCTGTCTATGATAACAATGGTCCACAACAAGCACAACACGCATATATATCATCCACAACTAAGCCAGCAAAATCACTAAAATATCCAATAGTCTCAATATTATAAATATAAAAATCTACTACAACTCAGAAAGTCTCGGGAACAAACCCGGATAGCAGAAAATAAAATAGACAACTAACTCCATAACTATAACTACTAATTAATGCGAATCCATAAGAAAGAAATATGCTAATTCGCATCAGTGTTGGAACCGGGTACGCCAGTGACGTCAGGGTCGCCAACATACTCACCGTAGACCTCGGGGCAAATCTCTTCGTCTAAAACTGAAAAATAGTTATCCAGTCAGGATTGGAGCAAGATCACCATAACACTACATTACACAATATAGTATACAAGCATGAAGGAAAGATACAGGAATTTAATTGAAGATAAGTATAGGCATGACATTGTATGATAAGAAAGTACCTTTGAGACGTGATAACAATATGAAGGTAGACTTAACATACCACTAAGACATGATGACAATAAGAAGGTAGACTTGACGAAAGAAGAACAATAGACAATAGAGTAACAATAATTAAGTCACGTGCACTGTGTGTTTTAGAATACCAACTTTCAGCATGTAGACGGCTTGGGATATCCGTCAGTCATACGTGTGGTGCATGACTGAAATTATGCAATCAATGTATAGGGGGTCTGTATTCAATTCGTTGACCACATGCTTACTTGTTGTATTCCCCCGCCCCGACTCACTCACAATACATGTCCACTACAATACATTAGCAATACGATAAACTGTAAACAATAGAAAACAATGAGTAAAAGATGCACATGTATATATCCTAACGATTCTAACTCTCGTGCACAATAGTAATCATGAGCAATGACAACCATGAACCATAAGGGAGTAATAGTGAAAAGACGACACGAAGATACATGCAGCATAAAATAAAGGAAACACAGGTCATAGTGATACTTGCCTGCTACGATAGATGATAAAGTCACAAGTCAAGACGTCGTAGCCCGATCGACCCCGACACAAAAATAATCGCAAGTTAGATCAACGATTCCCACTCTAAAAATCCTAGAAAGTGGCTAATGGGTTAAATCAATTAATACTATTCTAAACCTGGAATAAATCATCTAAAATCCTATTTTAACGTATTAATTCTGAAATAATAATCTACACAAAAATATTTGGCCAAGGAAATTCACGGTTCCAAATTCGGGACTCATGGCACGCAAACCGAGACATATTGTTGGCTAACTAGTCAAACATTATGAATTCAAAGTTTGAGTGTGCAACATGGTAGATCTCAGCTCCATGAGTGCACTGGAATTGATCGTGCCGCAAAATCACGATTTGGTCAAAGTTATCGCCATTATGGCTAACGATGACCAAATCGATGAACCGTTGACCAAATCTGACTTCTATGAATAAAATAAAATATTAGATGAAACTCTGAATTTCTGGAAAAATATGTTGTAGAGCTCGGTGTCAGCTTTCCAAAACTTCAAACGGATCACGAAACGGAGTTCGGGATCGCTCGAAATCTCGAAAACCGTGCGACGTGTTGATTTTTGGACAACCGACACTCAAATAATTATTCAGAAATTCGAGATCAAAATACCAGAAAATAAATTATACATTCAGAAACCTAACCTCAATACGCTTATAACAAAAAAAAACGGCATGCCAAAAGGATGTCTAGGTCAACGGCAATCGCTCCGCGAAGTCAAAGATCCCAATCAAACTCTCCCACTAAAGCTGCTGAATATAAATAGGGTTTCGGAATAACCTAAATATACTATTATATATATAGGTATTTGGAGTCGGCGGCTGCGGCTTTGAGGCGGCTGGGCGGGGACACGTGTCACATCCTGCGCGCCCCGCCCAGATCCAGCGGCTGTGGATTGGCACGGCTTGGCATGGCGGCTCCGAGTCGAACTCGGATTACAAAAAAATGGCTCGGAGACCGAGCTCCCCCCCCCCCTCTCACTGCCACGTGTGCCCGCCCTCCCTACTTCAGCGGCTGACGAGTGGGCCCCCGCTGCTGACTGTGTATAATTAAATTAGAAAATAGGTTTTTTAATTACAAAAATTAAATAAAAATCAGGAAAAATCCTAAAAATTCCAAATAATCCCAGAAAATTCCTAAAAATTCCTAAAAATTCTAGAAAATATTTAAGGGTTCTATAGCCCAAATAAAATATTTGACCTCAAAAATACCCTCGGGTGCTCTCACAGTAAATCCTAGAAGCTTAGAAAATTATAAATTCATATATAAATTCTCTAAAATCTCCATAAAATCCTGAAAATTCTAAAATGTGAGATAATATACTAGGGACTATCTAGGGGCTCCAGAGACTATATACAACCTAATATCCTTATATCTAACCTATAGGCTTAGGCAAAAATCTTATGATCCCAAATCAACATCCTAGTAAATAATTAATTTTAACTAAAATAAAAATAAAAAATCTCCAAAATAGAAAATAAAATTCTAGGAACCCAAATGCTACAAACTATCCCCCTTAAAAGATTTTTGTCCTCAAAAATCAAAACATCACAAATAGCATAGTATAATACCTAACTCTTACAAGCAATAATTTCCTAAGCTAAGTCACGGAGAGATAATGGCTAGGAACATAAGGGAACTAACAACTAACTAAGCATGCATAACAACTAAAACTAAAGAAGGCTCTACGAACTCGGTACTCTCTGCTGTCGATCCTTCGGGTTCGGGAGTAGCATATAGGTTAGCTACACTTTTCCCCTTACGGATCGCACTGCGCCTTGTCTCAACCATAGCGAACTAAAAGGAAAGAAAGGATATGGTTAGAACGGTAGATACAAACATATCGAAGAAATCACGGACGGAATCAAGCAAGATGCAATTTAAGAGACAATAAGATCCTAAGATAAAATAGACTCATAAGGTTGGAAGTCCTATTTTGTGGATGATACAACCTCCTAACTTCAACTCTCTTCGCAGGCTCGCAGTAGTACAACTAACTTAAGCACTACGATGAGTTCGCTTTTTTTGCGAAATTGGACCTACATGGCCACCATAAAAACTTGTCACGACCCGCTCCCAATTTTGGGATACGAGTACGTGGCCAAGTCCAGCCTACGCCGCAGCATCGGCGGTAGTACGCTGCCTATGATAACAATGGTCCACAACAAGCACAACATGCATATATATCATCCACAACTAAGCCAGTAAAAATTACTAAAATATCCAATAGTCTCAATATTATAAATATGAAAAATCTACTACAACTCAGAAAGTCTCGGAAACAAACCCGGATAGCAGAAAATAAATAGACAACTAACTCCATAACTATAACTACTAACTAATGCGAATCCATAAGAAAGAAAATATGCTAATTCGCATCAGTGTTGGAACCGGGTACGCCAGTGACGTCAGGGTCGCCAACATACTCACCGTAGACCTCGGACAAATCTCTTCGTCTAAAACTGAAAAATAGTTATCCAGTCAGGATTGGAGCAAGATCACCATAACACTACATTACACAATATAGTATACAAGCATGAAGGAAAGATACAAGGAATTTAATTGAAGATAAGTATAGGCATGACATTGTATGATAAGAAAGTACCTTGAGACGTGATAACAATATAAAGGTAGACTTGACATACCACTAAGACATGATGACAATAAGAAGGTAGACTTGACGAAAGAAGAACAATAGACAATAGAGTAACAATAATTAAGTCACGTGTACTGTGTTTTAGAATACCAACTTTCAGCATATAGACGGCTTGGGATATCCGTCAGTCATACGTGTGGTGCATGACTGATATTATGCAATCAATGTATAGGGGGTCAGTATTCAATTCGTTGACCATATGCTTACTTGTTGTATTCCTCCCGCCCGACTCACTCACAATACATGTCCACTACAATAACATTAGCAATACGATAAACTGTAAACAATAAAAACAATGAGTAAAAGATGAACATGTATATATATCCTAACGATTCTAACTCTCGTGCACAATAGTAATCATGAGCAATGACAACCATGAACCATAAGGGAGTAATAGTGAAAAGACGACACGAAGATACATGCAGCATAAAATAAAGGAAACATAGGTCATAGTGATACTTGCCTGCTCCGATAGATGATAAAGTCACAAGTCAAGACGTCGTAGTCCCGATCTACCCCGACACAAAATAATCGCAAGTTAGATCAACGATTCCCACTCTAAAAATCCTAGAAAGTGGCTAATGGGTTAAATCAATTAATACTATTCTAATCCTGGAATAAATCATCTAAATCCTATTTTAACATATTTAATTCTGAAATAATAATCTACGCAAAAAATTTGGCCAAGGAAATTCACGGTTCCAAATTCGGGACTCGTGGCACGCAAACCGGGACTATTGTTGGCTAACTAGTCAAACATTATGAATTCAAAGTTTGAGTGTGCAACATGGTAGATCTCAGCGCCATGAGTGCACTGGAATTGACTGTGCCGCAAAATCAGGATTTGGTCAAAAGTTATCGCCATTATGGCTAACTATGACCAAATCGATGAACCGTTGACCAAATCTGACTTCTATGAATAAAATAAAATATTAGATGAAACTCTAAATTTCAGGAAAAATTATATGTTGTAGAGCTCGGTGTCATCTTTCCAAAACTTTAAACGGATCGCAAAACGGAGTTCGGGATCGCTCGGAATCTCGAAAACCGTGCGACGTGTTGATTTTTGGACAACCGACACTCAAATATTCAGAAATTCGAGATCAAAATACCAGAAATAAATTATACATTCAGAAACCTAACCTCAATACGCTTCTAACAAAAAAAGGCGTGCC
Source organism: Iris pallida (assembly GCA_029216955.1). Taxonomy (NCBI): domain Eukaryota; kingdom Viridiplantae; phylum Streptophyta; class Magnoliopsida; order Asparagales; family Iridaceae; genus Iris; species Iris pallida. The sequence continues at coordinate 18,248,058 of JANAVB010026799.1, forward strand.
AAAAGGATGTCTAGATCAACGACAATCGCTCCGCGAAGACGAAGATCCCAATCAAACTCTCCTACTAAAGCTGCTGAATATAAATAGGGTTTCGGAATAACCTAAATATACTATTATATATATAGGTATTTGGAGTCGGCGGCTGCGGCTTTGAGGCGGCTGGGCGGGGACACGTGTCAGCATCCTGCGCGCCCGCCCAGATCCAGCGGCTGTGGATTGGCGCGGCTTGGCATGGCGGCTCCGAGTCGAACTCGGATTACAAAAAAATGGCTAGGAGACCGAGCTCCCTCGCCCCCCTCTCACTGCCACGTGGGCCCGCCCCCCTGCTTCAGCGACTGACGGGTGGGCCCCCGCTGCTGACTGTGTATAATTAAATTGAAAATAGGTTTTTTAATTACAGAAAATTAAATAAAAATCAGGAAAAATCCTAAAAATTCCAAATAAATCCCAGAAAATTCCTAAAAATTCCCTAAAAAATTCTAGAAAATATTTAAGTGTTCTAGAGCCCAAATAAAATATTTGACCTCAAAAATACCCTCGGGTGCTCTCACAGTAAATCCTAGAAGCTTAGAAAATTAATAAATTCATATATAAAATTCTCTAAAAATCTCCATAAAATCCTGAAAATTCTAAAATGTGAGATAATATACTAGGGACTATCTAGGGGCCCCAGAGACTATATACAACCTAATTTCCTTATCTAACCTTTAGGCTTAGGCAAAAATCTTATGATCCCAAATCAACATCCTAGTAAATAATTAATTTTAACTAAAATAAAAATTAAAAAATCTCCAAAATAGAAAATAAAATTCAGGAACCCAAATGCTACAAACTATCCCCCTTAAAAGATTTTGCCCTCAAAAATCAAAACATCACAAATAGCATAGTATAATATCTAACTCTTACAAGCAATAATTTCCTAAGCTAAGTCACGGAGAGATAATGGCTAGGAACATAAGGGAACTAACAACTAACTAAGCATGCATAACAACTAAAACTAAAGAAGGCTCTACGAATTCGGTACTCTCTGCTGTCGATCCTTCGGGTTCGGGAGTAGCATATGGGTTAGCTACACTTTTTCCCTTACGGATCGCACTGCGCCTTGTCTCAACCATAGCAAACTAAAGGAAAGAAAGGATATGGTTAGAACGGTAGATACAAACATATCGAAGAAATCACGGACGGAATTAAGCAAGATGCAATTTAAGAGACAATATGATCCTAAGATAAAATAGACTCATAAGGTTGGAAGTCCTATTTTGTGGATGATACAACCTCCTAACTTCAACTCTTTTCGCAGGCTCGTAGTAGAACAACTAACTTAAGCACTACCACGAGTTCGCAGTCTTTTGCGAAATTGGACCTGCATGGGCCACCATAAAACTTGTCACGACCCGCTCCCAATTTTGGGATACGAGTACGTGGCCAAGTCCAGCCTACGCCGCAGCATCGGCGGTAGTACGCTGTCTATGATAACAATGTCCACAACAAGCACACACGCATATATATCATCCACAACTAAGCCAGCAAAAATTACTAAAATATCCAATAGTCTCAATATTATAAATATGAAAAATCCACTACTACAACTCAGAAAGTCTCGGGAAAAACCCGGATAGCAGAAAATAAAATAGACAACTAACTCCATAACTATAACTACTAACTAATGCGAATCCATAAGAAAGAAAATATGCTAATTCGCATAAATGTTGGAACCGGGTACGCCAGTGACGTCAGGGTCGCCAACATACTCACCGTAGACCTCGGGGTAATCTCTTCGTCTAAAACTAAAAAATAGTTATCCAGTCAGGATTGGAGCAAGATCACCATAACACTACATTACACAATATAGTATACAAGCATGAAGGAAAGATACAAGGAATTTAATTGAAGATAAGTATAGGCATGACATTGTATGATAAGAAAGTACCTTTGAGACGTGATAACAATAAGGTAGACTTGACATACCACTAAGACATGATGATAATAAGAAGGTAGACTTGACGAAGAAGAACAATAGACAATAGAGTAACAATAATTAAGTCACGTGTACTGTGTGTTTTAGAATACCAACTTTCAGCATGTAGACGGCTTGGGATATCCGTCAGTCAT
>JANAVB010026799.1:18255169-18321468 GCA_029216955.1 Iris pallida
GCTATTAATGTAGATTCATTGCATGGAATTTGGAACGTTGGCCATTTGGCACTTGGGTGTAGGCTGCCCGTGCTTATAAATAGACGCATGAGGGAAAGCTTTGCTTTCATTCTTCAAAAGATGAACTAGGCCGGAGCTCTGCCTTTGCGAACTTCTGAACTCGAGCTCTTCTCGAGGGTGAAGATGCGCTGCCCCAGTCTTCCTGTCGCTCCGAGCTTCTGTGATAGTGTCTGTTGCATCCAAATATCGGGATCGTCGAGTCCCGACAAAGTTTCCAAGTTATTATTTTATTTATTTTTTATAAAAGTCTTTCATTTATAATAGTTATTATTAATAAATAAAAAAATTCGTGCATACATATATTTCATAAATATTTTATTAGTTTATTTTAAATAATAATGTAATTTTCAAAATTATTATTATATGTATTTTAGAAAATATTTTGAAATTTTTGTGGAAATTTAAATCTTTGATTGAATTTTTATGGATTTGATTTAAAAAGTTTAAATTTAAAGATAGAATTTATATTTAATTTAAGTTTAGATTACTAGATTTAAATTGGAATTTAATTTGGATTTAGATTGATTGTATTGATTTAATTTAATAATTGAATTATCTAAATTGGGTTTAAATATTCCGAATCCTTATCCAACTGAAATTCCACATCCTATAAATGGCAGGTACTCATCCATAAATTGCTACCATTGATAAATTCCTTCATAAATTATTTCTCCACAACGTGCGTGCTCGTGTCGGCGTTCCATCCATCCTCGTGTCAGTCGTGACGGCCTCGGGTCCGACCCCGGTGACTCTCTTATTCCATTCTTTGTACATGTATAATTTTTTCCGTGTCGGACACTTCCCCGACATAATAAAAAAAATTCTAACCCTAAACCTAACCACCTCTCTACCCCTGCTCTCACAACCCTAACCATCCTACTCAGCCATTACAACTGGCCCTGTCCATCACAACTGGCCCTGTCCCGTACGCCGCCACCAAACCCAGAACTCACTGTCCAAACCGTCCGACTTCTCCTTCCACACGACCATCGTCACCATCGGACACTGGACCCCAGAACTGGTAACCACAGCACCTTCCACGACACCGCCCAATCAGCATGTCCCCGACACACCGGTCTCCGCCATGCCCCTGGCCACGACAACACCACCACCATCATTATCACCACGACCACCGCGGCAACCGCCGCGGTAGCCCAAACCACACAACCGTCAACCGAACAAAACCCATAAAAAAATAAAAATAAATCACAGCACACCACCACCACCCTTACCTCCGGTCGCCGACGCCACGAGCTTTGCCCCGCCGTGTCGAGGTTGGCCGCGCGCCGCCGCATCGCCAGATCTGGCAAAGCCCTCTCGCGAGCCTCGTCTCCCTCCGCTCAGTTCTGTCCCTCTCCGCCTCTCCCCGCCCCATCGAAAATGCCCCGACGACGTCCACGCCTGGACGCTCCTCCGACGCACGCCGACGCCGTCGCCTCTCGCTGAGGCGGCGCCCTCCCTCGCTACTTTGCCTGGACCTCCCAGGCTGCCCAACCACCGCCGCGCGCCCGCCGGCAATCCCCGCACGGCCATCAGCGCCAACGCCGAGCACCGTCGCCTCTTCTTCCCTTCCTTTCTCCTCCCGCGCAGCCTTTCCCTTTCCCTCAAACTCCGGCCGCTGGCGTGCCCTAGCCGCCGCCTCCTCCTCACGCGCGTGCCTCCGCCTCCACCGCGGATGTCGTTCCTCCTCCGCCCCCTGGCCGCCCGAGCCTCCCGATCTCTCCGCCGCTCTTCCCCATTCTCCGACCCCCGACTCTCTCTCGCTCAGTCCCGCTGTTCCCTCTCTCCTCCTCGGTTGATTTGAGCAGCAGAGAGCTGCTGCTGCTGCCCTTTTATTACTTTTTTTTTTTTATTTTCCTTTTATTTATTTGTTATTATTATTTTCATTAGTATAAGAGTAACAAATGTGTTGTTTATTATAGTTATTTACAATTAATATTTTCCTGGAGTAAATTTTTTGTTGAAATATATATACCTAAGGTAAAGTGTTTTTATTAAAAGTTATTTTAGGATATAGAATAAATGTAGCTTTAATAAATTTTATTGTATAACTAGTTGACATGGGTTTTTTAGGTTATAAAAAATTATTGGGACTTGACCCTATAGGTAATTTCAAACTGGATTCCAAGGCCTAGTAAAATTATTTTGTGTGTGATATTGATCTAAATATTATCACAGTATTTATTTATATTCTAGTTGCGTACAATAATTGTCTAATGTTTTCGAAACGTTTTGTCGAGATATTTTTGGTAATAAGATGAAGTTTTCTATCTAAAATTTATCATTGCAAAACATAGAATTTTAGCCCAAATTGGTTTTTCCATATGTTTATGTATATCAAATATTAGTTTTACTAATAAAAATATAGCTCCTATCCAAATATCATATTTTGACAAACTTAAAGTTTTTGCAGAGTAATTTTTATGTTTTTAAAATATTTATCTAAAACAAAAAAACTATTTTTACTAATACATATTTTCCAAGTATTATAAATAGTTTCTAAAAATCGTATATATTATTTATCCAAATTTTCTTCGATTATCCTCTTGTCCATGACCAAGCCATTATTCCTACTTCCTTCGTCAATTCTGTCCTTCCTCCTATCGACCCTAACAAATTCAACCGTTCTGGACCCAATGGAACTGTCCGTGCCACCACCCGAGGTCACATTGCATAGTTGTTACACCAAAGTCGCAGTTCGTGCCACCTTAATCATTGCAGTACACCAGGTGTCCTACCAGGCAAGATATCTTGCCATTAGCTGTTTACTTTACTTTAGCTCATATTCATGCATTTATTCATTAATTATTTTTCTGTAAAATAAACTGTGCTACACTGTCATGATTAAATATATTTTATGGTGTAGTTATATTTTCCGTACTTATTATTATTATGTAATTCAAACTTAGATTTAAGAGACCACCATTTATGTGTTGCATTCATTGGCCTTGACACATTTTTACCACGGAGTTGTGAATCGCATGTAGAACTCGGACATGCGTGACTGGCTGGCCACCGGTACGTATAAGCCATGTGATAGGAATAACCGCTAATAGAGATTGCATGCTTAGTTTGACTTAGCGGTTAATAGAGGTGTTGTGTTGTGGATACAACATATTAGGCATTGGGAGGGAAGAACAGTCCTTGGTGTATGGGCCACATTTACATACTGCTATTGTACCTGAAGCTCCGTTGGAGACGCAGGTTCACCCTATTGTACTGATTCCCTCTGACGTTCAGGGAACGTTATGGATATTTTCTTACTGATTCCCTCTGACGTTATTGACGCGTTGTACTGATTCCCGATGAGAGGTACGATGCCACTGCTGTATAGCCCGAGTGCCCATATGTGAAGGATTGTTCTTTGCATATTCACTATAGTACGGTTAGGTACCCTATTGCATGCATCCCTTATTTTCTATTATATATCACAGTTTATATGGCATGATATTATGTATCTTGTTACGTCCCTCTGAGGACCTGGTTATCTCGCCAGGTGCGTGCTCTTGTCTTTCGCAGGTGTTCTAGCTGTGGCCATGATCATCTCTATTTCTTCGAGGATGATTGTACTTTGATGGTCTTCGCTTCGCTCGCCAAAATTCTTTTGTATATCATGTATTTCTTTTCATAGTTGGTAGTGGATTTGTCTCCGCCCAACTACAAGTACCAATGACAATTCATAGTTGATTATATGATATCTTTTATTCATTTATTTTTGTGGATGAGATTATTATGGTTCTACTGCATTTTACAGCTTATGTTTTCATACGAGGTTTCCACATATTGGAGTATACTTCGTATGAATACAGCTGGCATGTCCACGTTCCTAGTCCTACGTATTTTGGGACTGGGCGTTACATTTTTGTGGTGGCCCATGCAGGTCTAGATAAATTGTTTGGTTACTTTATCGTACCAAGCAAGCCAGCGAATAGGATTAGAAGTTTAGGATCTCATCCATATACTTGACCTCTTTCCTCGATTCTATATTCGAACTACAGTTCGACTCATCGATTGCATCTTGCTTGATTCCATCTATCATTATTTTTATCTCCTCTTCGTGCTTGCTAGAGGTTAGTAAGGTGACCCCTACTAGTTAGACGTGTTTCCATGTCCCCAAAACACATTAGTTTAATTTTTAAGTTGGGTAGAATGTCTTATGACCTAGCAATCCCTTTGTCCTTGTGACCTTTATTAGTAAGTTTGCTTAGATTCTAGAATTTAAAGGACCCTAACCCATCTAACCACCCAAAGACTTGGACAGGAAGATTATAGGATGACTGTATGAAGAACATCACATGATATGACTTATATCCTTTAGAATTTTGAACCAATTTCTACTTTCTTCAAATCTTAGTCTCTCGTGCCTATGTTTTTACCACCTTGACTAATGTTGCTACTATAATCTAGTTTTGCAAACTCATCCATTTATCGAGTTTGTTCATGACTTATGCTATTGAGCGCGCTCACTAACATATTGTCTAATCAGAACCGGTGCATGATGGTCTGATCAATCGAGTGCACTTTGGTTCGCTTTTGTCTATTATTCTACGTGGATGGAACATAATTAAACCCCATCCACGACAGCCTTGACAATTCTTTTGAAATTATTCGGTCGTCTTTGCATCACGTATCGTATTCGATAATATCATCCTTGAACTCCTTATTGCTTTCGCCTTCACCTATTTTAGAAGGACGAAGACGTTGTACTAGAACTTCCTCTAGCCTTCCTATCGATTATGACCATTATCACTCGATGTTGCTATATCTTCATCCTAAACTACTCATCCATTTCTCGACCCTATCATGACCATCTAATCACTTAAATTAGGTGTGAACTTAATTCGTTCTTTTAAACGTGCTATCAACCTACTCTTAAGAAAGCCTATCTTCTAAATCCCTAAATTTATTTCTCTTGATACCATGCTTGCAGGTTATCTTGATTAAACATTAACCCTCACTCATTTTCATTCTTGCGTTAGCCCATAATTATTTGCGCCGTTATTAAAATCACAAATTCCTAATGCATGTTTTGTTGAATGTCATTTCTTCGCCCCGCTTAATAACTTGATCCTATCGATACCCCTTTGTGCCTTCACACCCCCTACTAATTCTTAATTTCGGGGACGAAATTCTTTTAAGTTGGGTAGGATGTAAAACCCCTAATTCTACTATATTTTTAAAATAAATTTGGTACTGATTTTTTTATTATGTATTTATACGTCGCATAGTTGCATTGTACGTCGCGTGCAAAATTTTGTTTTTCGTAATTGCTCGACGAGTGCGAATATATGCAAGCATACATATTTTGGAAAAATATTTTTCTATTTTTTTATAGCTTCAAAATAATATACATAATTATTATTTTGTTATCGTACCAAAGTTTCCAAGTTATTATTTTATTTATTTTATTTATAAAAGTCTTTCGTTTATAATAGTTATTATTAATAAATAAAAAAAATTCGTGCATACATATATTTTATAAATATTTTATTAGTTTATTTTAAATAATAATGTAATTTTCGAAATTATTATTTGTAGAAGCATGGAAAAGAATAAAAAAAGATCCATGCGGCCAAGAATCCCCATGCGGCTCAGGGACCCATGCGGCTCAAGCGTCTATGCGGCTCGAATAGTTCCACGTGGCCTGCAACAGCCTCTTCCCTTTGTCCTTTAATGCATTAAATGCCTTGACGGCTGACAGCTCTGACAAATGACAGCTCTGACGTGCGATAATGGCTTCCGTCATAATGGCAGATTCCTAGGGAAACGAAGGAGATCTCTGACACAATCCCCCGAAACCCAGGAACCTTCATGCGTCCTTGACATGTGGACAGTCGCATGCGGCTCAAACAGAGACCACCCCATGCGGCTTAGGCCGAAGCTATCCCATGCGGCTCACGAGAACTACCCCATGCGGCTCAAGCAGAGGCTACCCTATGCGGCTCACGAGGACTATCTCCATGCGGCTCACGAGGACTATCTCCATGCGGCTCACGAAGAAAGCACCCATCATGAGGTCGCCTACGCTCATACGGCTCAGATCATCACCATGCAGTTCAAATGTTCAGGGCCACTCCCAAGCAGCCTTGACACGTGGCCAGCCTTATGCGGCTCAATGTGGAGCAGTCCTCATGCAGCTCAATTTTCTAAGTGGCTCGCAGTTAAGACACGTGGCATGATAATGGGACACGTGGCATCAAATCGATCGAAATCCATCAGCAAATCCAAATAAAATATTGGGATCAAATCAGATCATTTGCAATCAAGCAAATCAATGACACGTGGCTGGAAATCCAAGATTGGCATAACAAATCATGTGGATTTATGTCAATCATCATTAATTACCCACAAGGATTTGATGCAATCACATTAATTGCTCAGATCTATTATATTCAAGATGAGCTGCTCAGATTCATTGATCCTTAGCCGCCGACTTTTGAGAATGGGCAATCATTGCAAAACCCTAATGATGCCCCCCACTCTTATAAATAGCAAGGTGTCCATTCCATTGCAAGACACAGACACATACAGAGAGACAGACATAGACGAGCAGAGAGCGGAGAGCAGAAAAAGAGAGCACAACCCTCCTCGGATCCAGAGAGCCAGAGAGTAATTGAAAGGAGAGCATTTCTTCATCAACGTCAAGCAGTTCTTCTACAGAGTCAATGCTGCACCCGATCGTCCAAGGAGTAAGGCAGAGCTGCCGTCGCTTTTCCGAGCCTCTATCGTCACCCCCCAGAATCAAAAATAAACAATTGTACTTAGATTGCTGTACCTAGGTTTTCGTCCCTAGGCTTTCTTTGTACAAGCGAGTTTGTATTGTGAGTCTAAGTTCAGTCCTCCGATAATTGTTCTGTTCTTTTACAATCAATGGCAAACATTATTATATGTATTTAGAAAATATATTTTGAAATTTTTGTGGCAATTTAAATCTTTGATTGGAATTTTTATGAATTTGATTTAAAAAGTTTAAATTTAAAGATAGAATTTATATTTAATTTAAGTTTAGATTACCTAGATTTAAATTGGAATTTAATTTGGATTTAGATTGATTGTATTATTTAATTTAATAATTGAATTATCTAAATTGGATTTAAATATTCCTAATCCTTATCCAACTGGGAATTTCCACATCCTATAAAAGGCAGGTACTTATCCATAAATTGCTACTAATCACAAATTCCTCCACAAATTATTTCTCCATAACGTGCGTGCTCGTGTCGGTGTTCCATCCATCCTCGTGTCAGCTGTGACGGCCTCGGGTCCGACCCCGGTGACTCTCTTATTCCATTCTTTGTACATGTATAATTTTTCCCGTGTCGGACACTTCTCCGACACAATAAAAAAATTCTAACCCTAAACCTAACCACCTCTCTACTCCCTTGCTCTCACCACCCTGACCATCCTACTCTGCCATCACAACTGGCCCTGTCCATCACAACTGGCCCTGTCCCGTACGCCGCCACCAAACCTAGAACTCACTGTCCAAACCGTCCGACCTCCTCCTTCCACACGACCATCGTCACCATCGGACACCGGACCCCAAAACTGGTAACCACAGTACCTTCCACGATACCGCCCTATCACCCTGTCCCCGACACACCGACCTCGGCCATGCCCCTAGCCACGACAATACCACTACCATCATCATCACCACGACCACCGCGACAACCACCGCGACAGCCCAAACCACACAACCGTCAACCGAACCAAACCCACAAAAAAATAATAAATCATAGCCCACCACCACCACCCTTGCCTCCGGTCGCCGACGAGCCACGAGCTTTGCCCCGCCGTGTCGAGGTTGGCCACGCGCCGTCGCGTCGCCAGATCATGCCAAACCCTCTCCCGAGCCTCGTCTCCCTCCGCTCAGTTCTGTCCCTCTCCGCCACCCCATCGAAAATGCCCCGGCGACGTCCACGCCTAGACGCTCCTCCGAAGCACGCCGACGCCGTCGCCTCCTCGCTGACGCGGCGCCCTCCCTCGCCGCTGTGCTTGGACCTCCCCAGGATGCCCAACAACCGTCGTGCACCCGCCGGCGAGCCCCTCATGGCCCTCAGCGCCAGTGCCGAGCACCGCCGCCTCTTCTTCCCTTCCTTTCTCCTCCCCTCAGCCTTCCCCTTTCCCTCAAACTCCGGCCGCCGGCGTGCCCTAGCCGCCGCCTCCTTCTCCTCACGCGCGTGCCTCCGCCTCCACCGCGGACGCCGTTCCTCCGCCGCGCCCCTGGCCGCCCGAGCCCCCGATCTCTCCGCCGCTCTTCCCCAATCTCTGACCCCCGACTCTCTCTCGCTCAGTCCCTTTGTTCCCTTTCTCCTCCTCGGTTGATTTGAGCAGCAGAGAGCTGCTGCTGCTGCCCTTTCATTACTTTTTTCTTTTGATTTTCCTTCTGTTTATTTATTATTATTATTTTTATTAGTATAAGAGTAACAAATGTTTTTTTATTATAGTTATTTACCATTAATATTTTCCTGGAGTAAATTTTTTGTTGAAATATATATATATACCTAAGGTAAAGTGTTTTTATTAAAAGTTATTTTAGGATATAGAAAAAATGTAGGCTTTAATAAATTTTATTGTATAAATAGTTGACATGGGTTTTTTAGGTTATAAATAAGTTATTGGGACTTGACTCTATAGGTAATTTCAAACTGGATTCCAAGGCCTAGTAAAATTATTTTGTGTGTGATATTGATCTAAGTATTATCACAGTATTTTATTTATATTCTAGTTGCCTACAATAATTGTCTAATGTTTTCCAAACATTTTGTCGAGATATTTTTGGTAATAAGATGAAGTTTTCTATCTAAAATTTATCATTGCAAAACATAGAATTTTAGCCTAAATTGGTTTTTCTATATGTTTATGTATATATCAAATATTAGTTTTACTAATAAAAATATAGCTCCTATCCAAATATCATATTTTGACAAACTTAAAGTTTTTGCAGAGTAATTTTTATGTTTTTAAAATATTTATCTAAAACAAAAAAAAACTATTTTTACTAATACATATTTTTCAAGTATTATAAATAGTTTCTAAAAATCATATATATATTATTTATCCAAATTTTCTTCGATTATCCTCTTGTCCATGACCAAGCCATTATTCCTACTCCCTTCGTTAATTCTGTCCTTCCTCCTATCGACCCTAACAAATTCAACCGTTCTGGACCCAATGTAACTGTCCGTGCCACCACCCGAGGTCACCTTGCATAGTTGTTACACCGAAGTCAGTAGTTCGTGCCACCTTGATCATTGCAGTACACCAGGCGTCCTACCAAGCAAGATACCTTGCCATTAGCTGTTTATTTTACTTTAACTCATATTTATGCATTTATTCATTAATTATTTTTTTACAAAATAAACTATGCTACACCGTCATGATTAAATATATTTTTATGGTGTAGTTATATTTTCCGTACTTATTATTATTATGTAATTCAAACTTAGATTTAAGAGACCACCATTTGTGTGTTGCATTCATAGACCTTGACATATTTTTACCACGGAATTGTGAGTCGCATGTAGAACTCGGACATGCGTGACTGGCTGGCCACCGGTACGTATAAGCCGTACGATAGGAATAACCGCTAATTGAGGTTGCATGCTTAGTTTGACTTAGCGGTTAATAGAGGTGTTGTGTTGTGGATACGACATATTAGGCATTGGGAGGGAAGAACAGTTCCTTGATGTATGGGCCACATTTACATACTGCTATTGTACCTGAAGCTCCATTGGAGATGCAGGTTCACCCTATTGTACTGATTCCCTCTGACAGTTCAGGGAACGTTATGGACGTTTTCTTACTGATTCCCTCTGACGTTCGCCGAACGTTATGGACGGATTGTACTGATTCTCGATGAGAGGGACGATGCCACTGCTATACAGCCTGAGTGCCCATATGTGAAGGATCGTTCTTTGCATATTCACTATAGTACGGTTAGGTACCCTATTACATGCATCCCTTATTTTTATATATCACAGTTTATATGGCATGATATTATGTATCTTGTTACGTCCCTCTGAGGACCTAGTTATCTCGCCAGGTGTGTGCTCTTGTCTTTCACAGGTGTTCTAGCTGTGGCCATGATCATCTCTATTTCTTCGAGGATGATTGCACTTTGATGGTCTTTCGCTTCGCGCGCCAAAATTATTCTTTTGTATATCATGTATTTCTTTTCATAGTTGGTAGTGGATTTGTCTCCGCCCAACTACAAGTACCAATGACAATTCATAGTTGATTATATGGTATCTTTTATTCATTTATTTTGTGTGGATGAGATTAGTTATGGTTCTACTGTATTTTACAGCTTATGTATTCATTCGAGGTTTCCATATATTGGAGTGTACTTCGTATGAATACAGTTGGCATGTCTACGTTCTTAGTCCTACGTATTTTAGGGCTGGGGCGTTACAAGCGCATAGGATTCTGGCCTATAGATGCGCCTGAATTTCCATGCTTCTACAAGACCCCATTCAAAGTTTTCAATAGTTTCTGTGCATGTTTTGGAATACTTTGAATAAGAAGAATAGGGATTAACGACTCTGGGTGCATGCCCCTCACCCAGGCGCATGGCTCTTTTTGGCGTATAGTCGTTCTGCACGTTGTGGTGAGGAAGGCTTGCTGCTAAGGCGCATATTGTTGGGTCGTATACTTCTTCTGAAGAGATAATGCCCCGATCTTAGGAAACATTAATGATGATCTTTTGAAGATAAGCAGCCGTCGATTTCTCGAGTCCCGAAGCGACTGATTGCTGATGTCACGCCTCACCGGTTTACGCGCGAGGCCAAGCCTATAAATAGCCGACTTATGAGGAGAGAGAGTCTTCTACTTTTATGCAAAAGTTTTTTTCTTCCTCAGAACTCTTTTTTTTCTCCTTCCTTTTGTCAGAGAGATGGCTCCCAAGACTCCCTGAGGCGGTGCTGCTAGCCGAGGAAGGGGTCGAGGCAAGGAACCCTTGGAGGTCGACCGTCGTCAGGGCAACCCACGCTGACGTTCGCCCGGAAGTGCTCGGTAGGTATTTCTTTGCCTTGGTCTTTGTTGTAGTGATGTTGGGGTGACCCGATTGCAGATGGGTAGCCTCATGTTGATGTGTTTAGGCTGACGCGTATGGATTTTTGTCCTGATGATGTGCTGAAGTCCTCACTTGCTGACGCGTATGGACTTAGGTCTTAATGATGCACCAAAGCTTCACTTGCTGACGCATATGGATTTAGGTCCTTATGATACGCCGAAGCTTCACTTGCTGATGCGCATGGACTTAGGTCCTAATGATGCGCCGAAGCTTCACTTGCTGACGCGCATGGACTTAGGTCCTGATGATGCGCCAAAGCTTCACTTGCTGACGCGCATGGACTTAGGTCCTGATGATGCGTCGAAGCTTTCCTTCAATTGCACTCGGTCTTTTGATCCGGTGTGACTTTGTTGGGATTCCCTTTATGCGCATGGGTTTCAGCCCAGTTGATGTGCCAGAGTGCCTGATGGCTTCGTTTTATTTTGTGTGTCAGTGTCGATGACTATCCCCCTACTGAACGAAGTCCTTTTGGAACATGCGCTCTGTCAACTGGGCGTAGACTTTGATGAAGAGGTTGTGAACCCGGCCAGGGCTACTATTATGTTTGATCAGTCTCCGGAGAGGATGGCTCAGGTTCGTGAGCAGTACCACACTTTGCTCCAGGGCATGATGGAGAGAGGGAGACTCAGATCTGCTGAGTCTGAGAATGAGTCTTTCTTGAAGCCTGAATTCCTATTTGGATACCGACTGACTTTATCGAAGCGAAGGTGCTGAAGATAAAGGAAGACTGGTTCTTCAAGGCCAGAGGCATAACCATGTATATCAAGCAAGCGGAGCGCCAATTGCCTTTGACGGCCTTCCGTAGTCTTGCTTCGAAGAGAAGTATGGAGTGGGAACTTACTCCCTCTTAAGGAGGAGCCGTGGCTGGTACCGTATGGCTCGATGCCTCTTCGAAGCAGAGGGATACATTGATGGCTACGCGAGCCGGAACCTCTTATCATTGGCGAACTTTGCGTCCCGGGGATATCTATAGTGATATTCCCACCAACACTTTTGCGTTCAATGCTTCAACCTTCGTCAATCACCTGGCATCGGCCAAGCTATCGTACCCGAAGGGAGAGTTTCGGGTCGAGGGTTGGTACCACTACATGCAGAAGTGGGATGAGTTGACCCTTTGGGTTCTGGCAAAGTTTAGGGCCAATCTCAGGAAGATTTTTCTTACCGCTGCTGTTCGTGCTAGTCAGACGGGCATAGACCTGAACAAGCACATGTTTCTCGCTCTTTTAGAGATGTACAATGCCCACACCGGCACTTTTTTCACTACGGTGGAGGAGTAAGGACTGGCGCTGCACGAGATGTATGAGGTCTCCAAGATCCCTTGGGGGTCTGAACCATATGAGGAGTATTTTCCCTCGAACGAGGAGTTATTGGCTTTGGAAGAGAAGAACTCTGAGATGATAACAGTCTTCAAGGAGATCGCCAGACAACATTACCTGCTTCAGTACATGGAGAAAGGCGGGTCGTAGCCCCATGTGAATGCTTGGAGGAAGTATGTCTTCAAGCAAGACTTGGCGGATCGTTCGAAGATCCATTTTACAACTCCTCAGGAGCTCTCCCATGCTGAGGTACTCGCTGAAATGTCTAGGCTCAGTTGAGAAGAACCCTCGTGAAAATGAGGACCAAGAGCTATCCGAGCACATCTATAGCTGCTTCTGGCACTGTGCTAAGAAGATGTCTCCAAAGGCCGTATTGGCGTCCTTTCTGATGCTATGGCTCCGTGATCATGTATTCGCTAGTGGGTCCAGTTCCTTGGAGAAGATATCCAGGAATCTCATTTTGCCGGCTGTGAAGTTGGTCATTGGTTATCCTCTGGCTCTGCTTCCCGCTATGGTGTGCAACCTGAAGCGGGGTTTGAGAGAATTTACCGATGATATAATAGGTGAGAAGGGCAAGAGAGGCAATTTCCCTCGTGCGGAGCTGCCCTTCCATTACCTGATGGGATGGATGATTCTGCATCACCCAAACATAATGACTCCTGGGTCGGCCGATGAGCATGAAGAAGGCGACGCTTTTATCCATCACTTCTACTTGCGAAAGTGGTTGCATACAGGGGTACCTGTCTGCAGGAAGGTTCTGTCTTATCTCCAAGGATGGGAGATTACCAAGGTCGCTCCAACCTTTGATGGATGTGAGACGGACGAGGAGCTGGAAGATGCCGGCAAAGATGCAATTTCTTTGGCACAATAGGGATTCCACTGGCTGCAGAGCATCTGGCCTTCACATCTTGTGTATCGGAATCAGAACTACTGCTTCTTGGAGCCATATTTGCCCAGTTGCTTTGCACGCCAATTCGGCTATACCCAACTAATGTTAAAAAACCCCAGTAGCTCTCTGGGATTCGTTGGGAGGTAACTGGATGGTGCCCGGGGGGGGGGGGGCAGTATTACAATGCCGGGTGCAGTGGGGCGCGATTCATGCTGCTGGTCCGCAACCCCCAGCCACATATATTGTATTCCGTCGTGAAGTTTTACTGCGCAATGAATACCGTTCCCGTTGGATTTGACCGGGAGACTAGTTTTATTGTCGGCACGCAGCTCGAAGCTTCGGAAGGCATGCTGGCAATGGCTCGAGCTTATCATCCTCCTGAAGTGACAAAATACAGAACTACCGCTGTGGCACCGGCAGGAAGCTCCAAGGAGGTCCCCTCGGCCAGACCATCGAAGAGATGGGCCCCGACGGAGGCAGATTCATCTAACCCGAAGAGGCCCAAGAAGGCTTTAGTTACACAGGTACGGCCTTCGGCAGCTCCTGCTAGAACCAGCTCCCGTAGCGCTATGTGCATTGTCATTGATCTTGTTCGGTTCTTTCCTCTTCGCTTGTATGTCTCTTCTTTTGCAGGAGAAGAAGAAACCCCGGTCATCGAAACTGGGTCCGAGTCAACCGAAGGAGGTGGCAAGCTCGCCTGATGAGCGTGTCCCTCCGAATGAGCCATCTCCTGTGGAGGAGACTTTGGATGATGTTATCATCGTGGAAGTCCCCAGTACTTTGGGCTATGGTGGAGACGATACTGCAGGTGGAGAGGCACCTGAGGAGTTTGACCCCTCTTCTTGGAGAGATTGAGCAGAGTCTTCACGGGAAGTGAAGCAATCTACTGTGGGGTCCCCCAAAAACTAGCACGGGGTTCAAAAGAAGTTGTCAAACAATCCCCTCCTGATGAGGAGGAAGAACGGGACTCGTCGTCCCCCGATGACGCAATTGAAGAAGATGTTGCTGGGGACGTTCCCTGCAATAAGCAGAGAGGAATGTGCCAAAAAATCGGTCGCTGAACCCTCTTTTGGGGAGGCTTTGGAGAGCCCAATTTCAAGGGCTGCTCCATTGTCTAGTCCTGTTCTTGTCCCGGTGGGTGATACGACTCGCCTGCCGAGTCCGACTCCTGTCTCGAGAGTTGGTACTAATGAGGGAGGAGTGGCTCGACTACCGAGTCCTACTCCGAACATGAGTGAGAAAGAGGAGGGAGGATCTGCTCTCTCGCCGGATGTTAAAAACCTTCCGTCGATGGTAGGAGGATTTGTATCTACCGCCGATGTTGCTGCCAGGATTGTTCTGGTAGATCCGGCTGTTGTGGGGCTGTCTGATGCCCATTTAAATAAGGGCAAGAGTCCTATGGTGGAAGATGCACCCTTTCTCCCGCCTGTCTGGAAGGAAATATCAGGTGCTCAGGGAAGTTCAGGGGTCATGATTCTAGAGACTCGGGTTTCCTCTCCTGAAGATATAAGATCTGAGGCTCCTGTGAGCCAAACAACGACTGTGCCCTCAGCCTCAAGTGTGGGAACTTCTGCAGGAGTTGCTCCTTTGGCTCCCGTAACGGCTTTGGCAACTCCTGCAATGAAGCCTCAAGTGTTGGCTGATGTTGATGAGTACATAAGATTCATGGGTGAGGCCGTCTACAAGATGTTACGACGGGGGGTGTCGGTTGTGTTGAACGAAGGTGGAAGCTTCGCGATCGCGAGGAGCATGGCGCTCCCCTTTATCCAGCAGATCCGCAGTTATCAAGGCCATGATCATATGGCCGAGATTTTAGAAGCTTCTATGACTGAGCTTGATCTTTGCCTGACAGAACTCCGGAACATTCGGTGAAACAATTTTTCTGCCTTGATCGAAGAAGAGCAGAGTAAGCTGGAGGCTGCCATTGAGTCGGCTCACTCTGACACAATGGATGTCTGGGCGCAAGAGATGGCCGATGCTGTAGACAAGGAAGAGAATTTATCCTCGTCGATGGAGGAGAAGGCAAAACTAGTGTGAATCTCTGAAGGTCAATCTCGCGACAGTTGATGCGCAGATTCGTCATCTGCAAGAGCAGCGAGCCCGGGTTCTGGCTGATTCCGAAAAGGGGTAGGTCGAACATGTCCAGCTGATGGAGGAGACGGCGAGGTGCACTCGCCATGCGACCTTCTTGCTTCGTCGAAAGAAGGAGTTGGACGACAAGTTTGCTGCCGACCTTGCTCCTGAGGCCAGGCACACAATGTGCCAGGAAGCTGAGCGTCGCGTTCTGGCAACTGTGGAGACTAAAGCTCAAGACTTGCAGCACTGGGTTGACGAACTGATTGCCGATCCTTAGTTCTCTTGCTTTATTTCTTTTTTTGTTTTAGAGACACATATGTCTCTCTTTGGATGTTGGTTTTGAACAATGTAGCTCTGTTATTTCTTTTGCTGGAAAAATAAAGAACCTTTTGCTTTGTTCAACTATTTTGGTGATTTTTGTGGACCTATTATCTTTTGCGCACTTTGGTATGGGTACAGATAATAAGTTGTATGATGGACCCAGCTTATTTACTCAAAGGTAATATGGACGTGGTAAATATGGGGTATTTTTACTGGCGATTTTATGTGGACTTATCATCCTTGGCGTACCTTGGTTTTAGGTACGGATTTATAAGTTGAGAGAGAGAAAGGATCGACATATTTACTCAGAGGCAAGATGGACATGGTAAATATGGGCTAAAAATGGTGGAGCTTTTCTACTCAGAGGTAATATGATATGGCAGGAGTGAACACTTATGCTGGTTTATAGAATAACTCAGAGGTAATATGGACGTGGATGTTCTATAGTACAACAATGCAGGGATTATTATGCGGAATGTTTACTCAGAGGTAATGTGGACGTGGTAAACATTGCCTTTAAGCATGATCTTGCACGGTACAGGAACCTGCTTGATAAGGTGTAGAGAAGCAACTCAGAGGTAATATGGACGTGGTTGTTCTTCTACTGGGGATAGAATGCAACGAAACAACTGGGTTCCAGAAGCATATGATTTGTCAAAAGAAGGGGTGTGAACATGGTTTGGTCAAGTCCTCCAATCCTCTCTCTGGGGAGAGGCAGTGCATTCTCGACGGAGGTCAAGAATGGTACTTCCCTGAGGATTTTTCGTCGATGGGAAGTGCGGTTGTTAAGTTGGATGACAACACTTTCTTAAAGACTGAACCGATGCTGGTGTCGGAGTCCCAAGTTGAAGTTTCAGATGAGTAGGAATGTATGACATCCTCTGCTTCTGATTCTTCTGGAGTTGTTGGAGACGTGATATATCCTACCCCCCATCAGGTACGGTGATAGTAGTCTTGCAGCTTCCCTTTTGGCACTAGAAGTCGTAGGGAAAGGCGTCGATCTTTGTCGTAGTTCAGACATTGGCCGCTCTTCAAGTTGTAACCCATCTTTTTGATGAGATACTTAGCTCGATCATTGTACCGGTAGATTTGCATTCTGCCGGTATCGGGTTTTAGCTCCATTGGTGGGAGGTCTTGGTGACGCTCGACTTTGCCAAAGATAATGGGCTTCTCGTCCTTGTTCCGAGGTAGGACTATTTAATAGACCCCTTTGTACAGGATGACTCGATTTATATGACTCACGGTTGTTATTTGTGTTTGCAACGACTGTAGAGCATTATCTAGAGTGTACATGGTATTCCAATGTGGAAGACTAGAATAATTGAAATATACTCTATTATTGATAAAATACGGGATCTTGTCCAGAGGGATTACATCATCGAGGGATGGGGCATCGACATTAGTCAATATGTACTTTCCAAGTTATTCATCAGTGAGAACTGGAGTAGCCTTGGAAGGTTCAGGAGAGTTTTTCGGGAGCTTGGCCCGTGCTGACTCCCGGGACTGTGCTGAGAAGGACGCCGAGGTCTTCTCTTGTGGCCTGACAAACACTGACAACTGAGGTGTCTTGTCTTTGAGCCGTACCTTGAGGGGAGCCTCGGTTGGTGTACTGGAAGCTGGAGCCTTTCCTCAAAGCTTGGCTACGAGGGGAGCCGCCACTTGAGGGGGCTTGCCTTTGAGACGTATCTTCAATGGAGCTTCATTGGGTGTAGTGCCCATAGAAGCTGGCACCTTACCGCGGAGTTTGACTACCATATATAGGAGCCGGTGTTTGAGGCGGCCTCCCTTTGAGTCGCACTTTTAAGGGAGCATTGATTATCATATCCGCCTCTGAGTCAGCTTTGACCTCAGCTTCTGCCTTGTCATCAGCGTCATTGGCTCCATCTTCGAGATGAATTGATTTGTACAGGTCGACGTCGGTGAAGAAGGCTTCAATCCCTCTGAAGGGATCGACATCAGCAAACTCTGTTCGGATGATGCCGCTGGTGGATACGTATTTCATATATTGATAGAGAGTGGATGGCACCACCATGTATTCATGTATCCATGGCCGTCCTAACAGGATGTTGTAGTTAACAGTCTACATCCACAACATAGCAAGTCACCTCGGTCTGGAGATCATCGATGTGACACTTCAAGCGGATCTTTTCAGCGGCTCACTCTTACTACGTTGAAGACACTGATGGTAGTGTAAGACGCTGTCAAGCGATACATTAGGATCCCCAATGTCTAAAGTAGAGTTCGGGGATGATGCTGAAAGAGGACCCGGGGTCGATCTGTATTCGATCAACCTTGATGGCACCGACATACCCTGTGTAATACAGGGGTCTGTTGTGCATGTTGTTCTTGAGCAACATGTCCTGTTGAGTGAATGTGATGTTGGGGATGATCTCTCCCACATTATGACAGTGCGGACATGCTGTAGGATCGTCGTCAGGCTGCTTGACCTGACTGATGAAAGATTTGGCGTCCTTCAGGGCTTCGTAGAGAGCCTCTCGAGTATCTTTGGATAGGCAGAGGAGCTCGAATAGGGAAATCCGTGCTGGAGTACTGGGCAGTTGTGCCAGTATATCAAAGTTGTGGGGCTTGGTTGACCCCAGAGTGTTATCTTTTCGAAGAGGCCTGTGGAAGCGGACCTCCTTCTACTTTTGCTTGTCAGCTGTAGGAGGTTGGGTTGAACCTTCTCCTTGGACAGCTGTGGTGATGATAGGATGTGCCACTTCGGCCGGAGCCTCCTCTGGCTGGGCGTTCTACTGTGGACGCGTTTGTATGGACAGTGCTTCCTCAAGGAAGGAAGTCACCATTCGACAAGACTTGGTCTTCTAGTCTTTGCTTTTGGAGGTAGAGGGTACCCCCGGTTGAGTCAGCTCTCGAACGAGATCCGGGTGAACCTACATGATCTCTCCCTTGGATGTTGTTAGTGGTGTGAGCCCACCCACGTTGTCATGGGTTGGTGGAAGGTTGACTACTTCCATTTTCACCTTTGGGATGGGGATGATGCCATCTTGAGCTGTGGTAGGCGGTAAGGTGCCGAACTAGAGCGACACCATATTGGTCGAGACTGTCTTCTCCTCGTAATCGACTGAGATGACGTCCGTATTGATCATGCGCTGTATGAAGTCTTTGTGGACGTAGCAGTCTTTAGTTGGATGACCGATGAACCGATGGTAGTGACAATACCTCGGGTCGTCGACTCTGCCTACTTCGTCAGGATGCTTGGGATCGGGCAACTTGATTTTGTCACCCTGTTTTAACATCTCGAAGAGTTGTAAGGTATCTTCATCTTTGAAGGAGTAGACCATCTTCGACCTGGGTGCAGGAGGAGGCCTCTGAGCAGGACCTTGCGTTGTGTTAGACGCATTGATAGTCAATGCCTGCTTCCCTTTTGCTTTACGGCTGCTACTGCTGGTCGCAGGCCATTTCCCTTTCTCGTTAAAGCTGAAGAAGTTAACCCCCAGAAGGTAAGTGTTACGTGCCTTCTACTCAGCAGCTTCGGCTTTGAAGATCAATAAACTCCAATCTGGCGGAGGAGTAGAGTTGAGCCAGAGCTTGATCGCGGGGATCATTTTCATGCTGCAGGAGTCAATCAGTGCATGTTTCGGCATGCCTGGAGGCAACCTTAGGCATGCTTGTCGGAAACGCTCGATGAATTCTCGAACAGTCTCCTTCTCTGTCTTCCACACTTCTGTTAGAGTCGACATGGTTATGTCTCTCCCTCTTTCGTAGAACCGATCGAGGAAGAGGCGTGTTAAGTCGTTGAAGGACGATATGGAGTTGTCAGGAAGAGTGCAGTATCAGTCAAAGGTGACCCCTTTCAGAGCCTTGACAAACAGGCTCATGAGCAAGGCATCTTCTTTTGGGAGATGCCCTGTCTGAGACTGGAAGTAGGTTAAGTACCAACGAGGAGAGTCCTTCCCTTCGTATAACGTCAGTGTTTGTGGTTTATACTTGGGATGATAAACTACCTTGTTCCACTCGAGAGGGTAGGGTTGAGGAAGACCTAACTTCTGACATTCTTCCTACCTGTTTCGGGCCTCGAAGCGTTCACGCAGGTCCCGGATCATCTCGGCCAAGTCTTCTGTCGAGCTGGGAGTAGGTGAAGGCGGAACGCCCTGAAGTTGGATATTGGAAGGAGCTGACGCTCGCGGTGCAGTGTGATGTTCTGCTCCCGAAGATACCCGTTGAGGGGGTATAGTTGAATCTCCGTTGGCCCCTGGATAAGGGCTAGTGGAGACAGGTGCCCTTGCTATAGTGGTTCGAATGTCGAACACCGCCTAGGTCAGGATCTGCATAGAGGCAGAGAGAGTCTTGAGACTCCCTTCAAGGGTGTCTATGCGCTGCACGATGTCCAGCGCTGGAGCGTCTGATTCTCCTTCATCACCACCCCCTGCCATGTAGGATGTCATGACATGGGTGGAAGTGGATGGATCGGTCGAGGCTTCACTCTCAACCTCACCTTCCTGTAGAGAGGCTTCTTTTTCTGAGGCCCCGTGTTCGCTACCCCCAGTTACGTTACGGTCGGTTTGTAGGAGCGCTTCCTCATCTACGAGGGGAGGGTTGTCAGAGGCTTGACTACCCCCTACTGTTGCTTCCTCCAGGGCCTTGTTCCTCACTCGGGTGCGTTCGTACACCCCTGGGGATGGGACCACTGTTTTACTCTTCCTCAACTGAGTCTTGGATGTAGAGGCTGAGGAGTTGGTGGTTGTCTTTCTTACGGATGAGGAGACAACATGACAGTAAGCGATCTTGGGCTCTGCTCCGTCTTCAATTAGCACTTTCTTTCTGAGGTGACGTCGGATAGGTGCCGTAGATTGTAGTCGCTGAAACAGGGACCACCTTTGTGGTGGAGCCGCTGTTTTGCAACAACAGCAACTGATGGTGTTCATGGCACAGGTGTGCCCTGCGAGGGACACATCGTGCTTATTGTTCGTCTCTCCTGATCCGCGTTTGTGACTGATCACATTACGTAAATCATGTTGGGAGAGTTTTACTTTAACATCCCCATCGGGCGCATGGCAAAGCCAAGCACCGGGGTGGTCATGTGAATATTGTACCCCCTGATCTGGTTCAAACGCATGAGATGCACCCCGATCATTGGTAGAGGAACAACATTTATGGCAACTTGAGTCCACTTCATGCTCGTCACTTAGGTGGTTGCATGGACTCAACGTCGTAGTTGCCAGCCAGACTTGCTTCGAAATGCAGTAGATGCGCCCAAGTGGGACATGGACTTTGAAAGCCGACTCGTTTCTGGCACAGATGTGCCCGAGCCGACTCTATACAGCTTACCATCAGCAGCGCGCATGATTTTGAGCGCATACTTCTGGTTTGCTATTGGCGTAGCACGTTCGTGGCTCATGGCCTGTGCTGCCTTGGATTTTATTGTACTAGTCCGTAAAGGCACATAGTACTCAGAATCCAATGGTGTCTCGCCTTGACAGCGAGTGAGTCTGTTGAAGACAGACGTTCTCTTCTACGCACCAGAGCTCATGTGCTGGAGATTGGTTGTACCTCTGCTCCTTTGGTGCATCTTCTTCGGCTGGAAAGAAGACGGTAGGAGAATGCAGTCAATATTGTGTTTCCCAGACAGATGTGCGGCACCAGTAGGCACATCCTTGTTGCTGAGAGCATCAACAGAAAGGGCCTGCTGCGGATGGCGCGTCTCCTTCAGTGATAGTGCTAGGCGCATCGGCCTTGTGCACCCAGACTTGGCGAGTCTTCTTCGGCTTTGGTAGCCGCTTTGAAGAACTCGTGCTGCCTTCATAGACGAACTCCTCATACACCTGTTGATTAAGGCATACCACAAGTGTTTTGTGGGAGGAGCCGAGTTTGATGTCGTCAGATTGTGACACAACTTTCTCGTTGGAGGAGAAAGAGGTCCCCAGCAGAGTCGCCAGCTTGTTTGCCATCGAAAATGCGACAAGGTTTTGTTGGCTAAAACTTTGGTATTTTAATTACAAACAGAACAGTATACAATATAGGACTTAGACGTAGTCCTAGGAGTACACTTTTGTTTTTATCTGGGAACTGTGTCGGTGGAGCGAGTGGTAATGTGTTGACTTCGTTGACGATCTGACGACGATCTTGAATTCTCTGAAGGTCTGGGTTGCTCTGGATACTGGAGCGTTGCGAGGAGAAGTAGACGTTAAGTATTTCTTCTGGCCTCTGTGGATGTGCTTCTCTCGATGTATGTATGTGCCCTCATTGCCTGTCAGTGTATGTGTGTGTAGTGAAGGAATGATCCTTCTATTTATATATAGCAGGCTTGCTGCTCATGTGCACATATGTCAGATGCGTCTGGTCGTGGGGACGCCACGTGGCTGATGCTGGCGGGGGCGCATGGTTGATGCTCCTTGGATTGAAGCTGAATATGCTTGACTACTGCGCTGGGCTGCGATGGAGGTGGCACGTGGCAGTCGTGGAGATTTGGTTGTTGCTGAGATCTTGGGTGGTTAGCACCCATTCTTTGAACAGAACTGTGTCAAGGGAATCATGTAGTATGCATGTGGCTCAAAAATCTCAGTTTTGGAGGAGAGTGATCTGTCGGGGTGCGCCTAGGATCGGGCGCATGGAGGCGACTCAGTCTATGAGTTTAAGGCATCATAGAT
Source organism: Iris pallida (assembly GCA_029216955.1). Classification (NCBI taxonomy): domain Eukaryota; kingdom Viridiplantae; phylum Streptophyta; class Magnoliopsida; order Asparagales; family Iridaceae; genus Iris; species Iris pallida. The sequence continues at coordinate 18,277,514 of JANAVB010026799.1, forward strand.
GAGTCTGGGCGTATGGCTTTTGAGGTGCATGCAGAGCTTCGTATCACGGTGCGTCTAAGATCAGGCTGTTGGGGAGGCGACTTGGTCTCATGATTTTTAGGAGTCATGAGCAAGTCCAGGCGCATGGCTTTTGAGGCGCATGCAGGGCTTTGTCTTCTGTTGTTTGGGATCAGAAGTAAGCCGGGGGGCGCATGACCACTGGGGCACGTTCAGTCTTCTGGGCCTATAGCCACGAGGCGCATACGAATGATCGGCCTGCAGCGTGGCAATTGATGCCGACCTAAGGCGTAATGATGGTGCTGACATCAACGGTTCTTTATTTTCTACAAGGGCTGCTGATTGGATGTCTTTTGGGAGACGTATAGCCGCTCTTTGTCATTCAGCATTAAATTCTTGATGAAGAGGGTTGCATTGGTTAGTGTCAATCTGGGCGCATGGGTGCATGGCCCGTTGGGCGCATCCATGGGGAGCGCATGACAGTCGACGACACATCTGCCAATGTGTCGCATCCTCTTTGGCCCGTCTGTTGAGTTCTCCGAGGCGTTAATGGCTGCTTTGACTTAGCCGAATACAAGGCGACAGATGTATTTGCTATTAATATTGATTTATTGCATGGAATTTGGAACGTTGGCCATTTGGCACTCAGGTTTAGGCTGCCCGTGCTTATAAATAGCCGTATGAGGGAAAGCTTTGCTTTCATTCTTCAAAAGATGAACATGGCCGGAGCTCTGTCTTGGCGAACTTCCGAACTCGAGCTCTTCCTGATGGTGAAGATGCGCTGCCCCAGTCTTTCCGTCGCTCCGAGCTTCTGTGATAGTATCTGTTACATCCAAATATCGTGATCGTCAAGTCCCGGCACATGCCGATGGTGCCTGTTGCATCCAAAGATCGGGGCAGCCGTGCTCCGTCTTTCGTTATGCTGGTAGAACCACAGGTTGCCGAGTGTGCCTATTACTTCCAAAGGTCGGGGCGTCGTGCCGCGATCCTTATCGAGCTAGGAGAGCTCATCCTCATGCTACACAAGGGCTGATTGGTGCTGATGAGAGAGAGTGCTTCGCTGTGACTATGCACGGAGACTCACATACGTTGAGATACTGGAATGATGTGCCTGAACGAGACATTAGAGTGATGCGCCTGACAGATGATGCGCCTGGCGGTTGATGCGCCTGGCAGATGGTGCATGGCAGTTTGCAGCATCTGGCTGTAGCTTTAGGATTTTCCTTCTTTGTAGAAGTTTTTCCTTTGTAAAGCCATTCTTTTAGACATGTAATAAACTTTCATATGAAATAAAAGTCCTCTTTTGAATGTCTTTAAATTTGTATTTTGCTATGCCAAGTATCTGTCTGAGCTTTACCTGGCACATTGGAGTTGGTCGCATGGTTGGGTTGAGCGCATAGGATTCTGGCCGATAGATGCGCCTGAATTTCCATGCTTCTGCAGTGACATGCTCGTGTTCATACAGAGCCAAAACTGTCTCCAAGTTGTGTCCAAACAGTGTGTATCTAAAAACAGTGTCATGTGCGTGTGTGCGGGGTTTGTCGAGCAACATAGGACTCGTCGTGTCCAACGAGAAGCCTCATGCTCATTCCAGAGGGTAGGTAGGGTGTTAGGGTACGTGTCCTAAGTCCTGCATCATGTCCATGAGTCGCCATGTCCACGAGTTGCCGTGTCCATACACGAACTCTGTGTCAGGGGAGGCTGCACGCCCGCGTGTGTGCTGCCTCGTACACGTGTGTCGGCACCAACAGGACACGACACACACGACCACAAGTCTCGTGGTCAGGGCTGTGGGTAGCCTAGGTATAGGGCTAAGTGTAGGACATCCTATTTTGAGTCCTCATGTCCGCACTACAAACGCGTGTCAGGGCGGATTTTCTGCGCATGCACAGCAGCCCAAAATCCATGCGGGTGCGATATCTCCTAAACCACTCTGTCAAATCACCCCAAATTTTGGAAGCATGTTTTCAGACATAGCCCCCACGTGTCCACCAAAATTTGTGTCAAATGGTGTCCTATCCATCGAGTTTTGGCACTCAAGATGTAGGACAGTGCATGGGGCCTCGTGCTACGTCCTCGTGTCGATTTGGACACGAAAACAATGTCAAAATAAACCCAAAAAATATGTTTTGGAATCCCCTCATATAGGGGTACAAGTTTATGAAATTAGTTTTGAAAAATAACAACTTTTAGTTCTTAGAGACATTCCATCGAACACATATTATAATACACCGACAAACCTCCGATACATATACCAAACGGACACGAAATCTTACCAAACTACATCTACAGGTCTAGGGTACCTAGATGCATGCTTCTATGAAGAGAAATCAGAATTTAAAAGAGTATAGAAGCATTTACCTATTGAGAGTTGGAATCTCAATGAAATTGTTTTTGAGAGCCAAATCCTCCACTTCCTATGGTCAACTTGCTCCAAATCCTTGCTAGCTATCTACCAGTGTGCCTCTTCTACAGTAGGGGAGTGTGTTGCAATTGATTAGGCTCAATTTGGTGTTGATTTGGAGAAAGGGGGTGATTTGGGGGAAGAACACAAATTAGGGTTTGTAGGAGGCAATGAAAAGAGGCAAGGGGGCTAAGGAGATATTTAAATAGGGAAGAGGGCTGCCTCTTAGCTGCCAAGGGTCTCTCTAGGGTTAGGGTTTAGTTTAATTGGTGGCTATGGCCCTCTTTACAATGTAAATTAAGCCCTTAAGCTAAAGGCCCAACTAAATATCTAACCTTAACAAATATCTAGATATTACTAACCTTGTCATAAGATGGAAGCTTCTAATCTAATATCTAGGCTCATGACTAATATCTAGGTTAGGGCAATTCTAGGTTAAGGTCTAACACAACACTTAGCACATATTAATTAAGTATAATTCAAATTAACACCAAAGTCATAAATGACCATAATATCCTTAGCCTAAAAAGTGGTAATTAGCCAATCTAATCACATGGTTAGGTCCCCTTGGTCATGGTTAGTCTCTAGGCTAAGTAGTTCTAGGGTTACACTAGTAAAGCACCAAAATCACAACTCACCCACTTAAATAGTATTAAATTAATTAAAACTCATCAAAAATCACTAACATGATTTAAATCCTTTTATTTAATAATAAATTTTACAAAAGTTCAAAATTATCCTCATTTTAGAAAAGTGGTGGTTACAGGTCTACCCTCCTTAAAAAAATTTGCCCTCGAAATTTAAGGTTATCGTACTCCTTCTAGGTCAAACCCCCATGCAATCAAGGTCTAGAAATAACATGCAATCAGGGTCCTACTGGTCGTGATTTCACAGTCTCGAACAGGGTCAGTAAACTATCTAGCATATCACAATAACATCCTGACAAGTACTAATGAAATCACACATTATGGTAGGGAAGAAGAACAGGAAAGACAGACCTGCTAACCCGTCACCTGTAGCGTCGGTCTCCTCGACCGTCAGTGCAAAAGCCCCGCCCCGCTGGTGCTGGGCATGATGCTGCACCACAGGTAGCCTAACTCCCTCATATGGAGGTGTAGTGGGGCAATCTATCATCCGATGAGCGTCGGATCCATAGAATAGACAAACCTTCAGCCTCCTCCTACAAGACTCCCAAACGTGCCCCCGCTTCCTACAATAGGCACAAGTCAGCACCCTGCGATCCTGTCCTCGAGGCTGATGTTGTGCCTATTGAACAATAGCTGGTGCCTGCATCTGCTGCCTACCTTCTGCACAAAGGGGCGCTTTCCACTCCCACTAGCCCCTCCTGAATCAGCTCGGCCCCTCTTGGACTTGAGCTCCAAGTCATCCTCTCCTGCCATGGCTCCTGCCAAAATCTGCTCGAAAGTGGCGTCTCTGTCGCTCTTGGTCAAGGACTTGACTTCCTTGACCAAACCCTTCTGGAACCTCCTAGCCTACGCCGACTCGCTAAGGCCCTCTATAAATCTGCCCAGACGGCAGAATTCACCAGCATACTCCTCCACTGTCTGGTTCCCCTGAACCAGACTCTCAAATTGTGTCTCCAAGGCGCCGAGTGCTGTGTGGGGGAAGAACTCCTCCTCGAAAAGCTTCTTGAAAGCCTCCCACGTCTGCCCCTCCTTACCAACTCTGGGGTCGATCTGATACCATGTACGGGCAAGATCCTACATCTGGCTGCCTGCTGCCTCTATCTGAATCCCAAATGGTATTAGTGCGAGGCGAAAGATCGCCTCTATATCCTCGATCCAGTCGTCGGCATATAGGATACCCTCAGCGCCTCGGAAGACCCTCGACCGCATCTTATGGAAGTCCTAATGTAAACCCCCTAAATTTCTACTATCGTTTTTCTTATTTATTTTTATAAATTTGGTAATTATTTTGAAATTTATTTCGTACAAGTTCGCGTACTCATATTTGTACGTCACACACGAATTACGTTTTGTATTTGCTCGTCGAGTGCGAATATGTGCGAGGTACATATATTTGGAAATTATTTTTATAGAAATATAGCTTTCAATAATATATGATAAATAATATATTTTGCATGAAATTGTAAAAGGGCATCACAATAGAATTTTTCAAATTCGTATAATTTCATATGTCATAAAGGATATTTATTTTATTATACAAATATAAATGGTGGCTTTGAAAACTATATTTTGAGGCAAATATTCTTTTGCATATGAAGTACATGAATTTAAATTTATTTTTGAAATTATTTAATACTATTATTTTATTATTTGGAAAAGTTATGTTTAAATTAGTTTATTATCAATAAATCGGTATTTGGTAGTTTTCAAATTTAATAGAGAAATTTATCTAGTTTAAATATATTGGAAAGATATTCCTTTTTGATTCAAAATGTGATTTAATTAAATGAACTAATTATCTAATAAGGGATTTAAATCTCACAACTCTATCCAACTGGGAATTCCCACCTCCTATAAAAGGAGAGGTACTCTTCCATAATTTTCTTCACATCCACAGATTGTGCATCGTGTCTGTGCCTCCCATCCACTATATTTTCTCCATTACAAATAAAATATTTTTGTCCCGTCTGACAATCCCGGACGTCCATCCATGTCGTGTCGGACACTCTCGACATGATGACACGACTCAACTCTAAAACCTAACCCTAGTTCATCCCGTAGTCGAACTCTCCGTCCTGACTCTGTAGCCGCCTGCAGCCCCTGCTCTTCCCGCATCGTCGACGTCCTTTCCCGACATAACCACCACTCAGCAGCTTCCATCCGACTCCTACGTCACCACCGCGGCAGCCAACACCACCACCCCCATCACCGCCCCAAGCCAAAATTGTCGACTCCGTCCTATGCTTCCCCTCGCCCAGCCGAGAACCAACACTGTACCGTCCACCGCACGCATCGCCACCACCCCGTCACCATCATCACCCCAATAACCACCCCGTCTCCGGCCATCAGCAGTCCCCCGTCGCCAATACCTCCAACCAGCCCGATCCCAAATCATCGTCCCCAACCAAAGCCCCAATTGAAAAATAATATAATTCAAAACCCCAAACCTCACCAACGCCTCTGGTGCCGTGCTTCGACGCCGTTTCCCTTGTACATCCCCTCCGTCCGCCGAACGGTGAGCCTGACTCCCAGCACCGCACCCACCGCGTAGGGACCGGGCGCCACTCAGATCTGGCGGCGGCACGTCCCCAGCACAACCTGGCCTGGCCTCCTAAAGCTCCGTCCTCCTCCTCCCTCGTCTACCCGCGTCCGTCGCTCCCTCGCGCCCGTCAACCCACCGGAAAACCTCCATCGCCGCCTCCGCCAGGAGCTCCCGCACCACCGCTGACGAGTCGCCAGCGTGCGCACCGACACCGCGGGTGACCCCGGCGCTGCGCCAGAACGCGTGGACCCCCAGGAACCGCCGTGCCGTGCCCGCCGGCCACCGACGCAGGAGCCGCCTGCTGGTGAGCCCTCTCCCCGCTTTTCTCCTCTCCCTCTCTCGACTACTCTCTCTCTCTCCTTTCCTTCTCCCTTTCTTTTTTAAAGAACAGCCATGTGTTGTTATAATAATTATTATTTATCATTATTATTATCATTATTATTACTATTATTATTATTATTATATATTATTGTTATTATTATTATTATTACTGTTATTATTAGATATTGTGTTATTATTATTATTGCTATTAGTATTATTATTATTATTATTTTAGTAGTTCTATTATATGATTATATTAGTATTTTTTTTATTTTTGAAGGCAACAGATGAGTGCATTAGTAGTTCACCTCTCCCGAGGAGCAGTTCTATTATTATTTTATTTTTTTATTATTATGAAATAATAGTTTTATGTTACTATTTTAACTGGTATTTACATTATAAGGTATAGTGGTGTTGATTTATATTAGTAGTATATAAAATATTCTGACTTTATTTTTAGAAGTATTAATATTATATTAATCTGTTTTTATTAAATAATTAGATAATATTTTTCTAAAATTTATTAAAATATTTTTGACTAATGAAAGGTTAGCTTTTCTACAATATTTGTATATTTTACAAACTTAAAATTTACCCTGAGACGATTTTCAAATATTACAAATATTTATTACTTTTAACTACTAGTTTTCTATCTATAAATTAGTTTTTACAAAACTATGGTATTTGCTTAAAAATTAGTTTTTATTTTCTAAGTATTTGTCTAAAAACCTATTTTTACTAATAAGGTTAGTTTATGGTATTATATATATTTTCTAAAAATATGGTACGTAACTTTCTACACAAATTTTTCTCGACTACCACCATTAATCGTGACTAAATCATGCTTCCTATTTTCTTGTGGATTCGTACCTTTACTCATTGATCATAGTTATTGGACAACCAGGACTTGTCAGATCATCGCACCACTCCAGGAGATACCCCAGGCAAGATACCTTGCCATTAAACTGTTTATATTCAGTCTGCTTTTATTTATTACATATCACTGTTCATTATTTTCGGTTTTTACAGTTCCTGATTTACTACCTGCTCAGTGATTATTAGTTTACTTTGTTATTATCCTTTGATTGCATAGGAACCTAGAGTTAATGGACTACCTCATAAAGTTTATCGTATACACCTTGACACAGTTGTACCACGAGGATATGGGAGATGAGTAGCATGTAGAGGTACTTGCGTGTGGGCTGATCCCCAATGTGCATGCGTTAGGGCTAACTGCTAATAGAGGTATGTTAGGAGACTTAGCAGTTAGTAGAGGTATATGAGTCATGGATGTGACTCTGTTAGGCATTGGGTAGAAAGAATCAGTTCCTTAACGTATAGGCCACGTATGCACTTCCCTATTGTCGGTTATCTCCGCAGGAGATACGGTCCTGGATCCTGATAACTGATTTCCTGCTGGCCTCTAACATTCGAGAAATGTTATGCTTTGAGGTCCCTGGTATCCTGATGGGACCATACCTGAGTTCCTACTCCTGAGCCAGAGTGCCCATGCATTGAAGGTTTGTTCTTACTGCATAAACACATTAGAATGGTCAGGTAACCCTCGTTAATGGCATATCATCCCGTCCCATTAGTAGCTTGGGACAATGTCATATCGCGGTATAGTGTACTACCCCTTGTCCTTGTTTGGTTGTAGGGATATTCCACTATTTCAATGATGAGGTATTGGATCTTGTTACGAGTGGGACTATTTACTTTACTTGTGATTTATAACATAGTATATATATTCAGTTATTATGGCATGTTCTTCCAGTATCTTGTTACATCCTTCTGAGGACCTGGTGATCTCTCCAGGTGTGTGCTTTCATGATTTACTGCAGGTGCTCTAGCTAAGGTCGTGATCTTCTCTATCCTTTCGAAGATGATTGCACTTGGTTCGTCTTGTTATTTCATCTAATCCTTCTTGTACATATTATTGAGATAGTTGGTAGTGAACTTTGTCTCTGCCCAACTTTTGTACAAATTATAATTCTGTGTTGAATCCTATTTTATATTGATTCTTTTATTGTGGATGAGATTAGTATGATGGATTGCTGCATTTCACAGCTTATGTATACATACGATGGTTCCATATATGGGTGTATACTTCGTATGTATACAACTGGCATGGATACGTACCTAGTCCTAAGTATTTTGGGACTGGGGCGTTATATGTTTTTGTGGTGGCCCATGCAGGTCAAGTTTGTCGTTTCGGTTATATTAATGAACCGAACGGGCCTGCAATATAGGATTAGAGTCTAGAATCTCATCCACCTACTTGACATCCTTTCTTTACTTCAATTTTTGAACTCTCGTTCGACCACTTTGATTTGCATCTTGCGTGACTCCTTCTACCATAAATTCTTAGTTTCGTGCTTAGTGACAACTAGGAAGATGACTACACTAGTATGTGCTCCTAGGTCGAACACACGGCTAGAATGATTACATTGACAGCTAGTATACATTAGAGTCATATTTGGCGGATAAAAGTATTTTATTTTGAAGATTAGTTAATTCCAAGTTGGGTAGTAGCAATATTACAAACTTCGAAGGAAGGACTGTCACGACCCGTACCCTAGAGTAAGGGCACGAGACGTGGGTACGTCCAGCCTACGCCGCAGTATCGGCGGTAGAATGCTGTACTAGGTCACAACATCTAACAATATGATTCTAAGCAGTTTATACTCCCCGAATGGGGGTGACATAGCAGAATGTAAACTCAATCACAACTAAGGAAGAAGAAGCACGATATGATATAGAACTCAAAGAAAATACAGATGATCAGAAGAGTCTAAGATAACATCTCAGCAAATATCCAGAATACAAGTCTCAGCTACTGAATATGAAAGAATATATACAAGATGCTTGTGAAACCATCTGGCCCAGGGGCACTATGGCGATCAATCAATTTGATAGTATTATAGAGCTCCTCCATGGTAGGCTTCTCAGTAAGAGCAGAGCTTTCCTCTTTACTGAGAACCCTTGGAAGCACAGACATAAAGTCGTCATCATCATTCACCGATTCTGGTAGGAACAGCTTCGCGTAATGGTCATTAGCAATCTGCTGAATGCCCACAATATCATTGGCAGAGGAACCATCCTCACCCCTGATTTGGTGGATATGAAGATGACGGCGCTTGTTGGAAACACACGAATGGAAATATCCTGAATTTCTATCCCCTTACAAATCCCACTTGAGCCTGGCCTTTTGTTTCCAATAGGCCTCTTCGATTTGAATGCGCTGTTTGAGATGAGCTTGCGCTTCTTGGAGGTTGGGACGAAGGGAAGGGTCTTATTCGAAAGCAACCTCAGCTGCGACGACCCTGTCTTCGGCAAGTTTAACAGCCTGGAATATGTCGCCAAATGTAGCATGACTCCACGACGAGAGAGCCTTCCTAGTTGCAGTAAGCTGCAGACCCAAGTTGATGAGAGGATTGGGGTAAAACACTGATGTCCAGGCTTGATCAACTGTTTGAGAAAATGATGAATGAGCAGTCCAAAATGAAAGGAACCGAAATTGTTTCTTTGGTACAGACGACGGAGCTCGAAACTGGATTAGGATAGGAGCATGATCAGACTCAGTACGATTTAAGTGATCACAAGACGTGAGAGGGGCCCATTCCCACCAGCTTCTATCCATGAGCACCCTATCAAGCCTGGATCCCTGCCGATCCGAACCCTCATCGGATTTCACCCAGGTAAAATAATTGCAAGTAAACGGGGTCTCCACGACCCCTGCAGCCATTTAGAACTCCAGAAACTCCTACATGGAAGCCTCATTGGGGGAAAGACCTCCAAACTTCTCCTCAGTCCAAGTAATTACATTAAAGTCACCTCCGATCAGCCAGGGACAATAGAAGAAATTCGGGAGTCTGAGCAATAATTCCCAAAGCAAGAGATGGCCCTTCTTGGTATTACTACCATGAACAAACGAAATAAGTGAAGTAGAAGGAATGAGCGGATGAGAGAAGAGAACCGATAGCGACTTCTCGGTAGATTCTGCCATTGTTATCTGTCCTTCCTTGCTGCAAAAAATCCAAATGTTTCCTTTGTCGTTTGTGAAAGCCATATTGAAACCTAGCTTTACTTGATAGAAATGGAGTTGGTCAGCAGAGACTTTGGGTTCGATAATGGCCAAGAAGTTGTTTTTTATGCATGCGACATAGAGATTTGATTCTTTTAAGAGTCATGTGATTAGCTACTCCCCTAACCTTCCAAAAAAGGATGTCAAACATTAGAGAAGGATGTGGTAGAGGGGTTTGGAGTGAGCTTAGCTGCAGATAGAAGTACTCGAGAAGACGGTGCCGGCGGCAACTTCTTTGATCTGGGTTCAGTTGGACGGCTAGCTTCAGGTTCTGGGGGATCCGTCGGAGCCTCTTCTTCCTCCACTTGTTGAGCCCATGACTTATTATAGGTGGCGAGTTCTCCCTCCTCGAGCTGGTCATCAGGAGGATCTTGGTCTTGCACAGGGAGCTGGTTGGCTGGGACGATGAGGAGTGTAGAAGGAATGGTGGCAGTTGAGGGGGCCTTAATAGAAGCAGGCATGACGGTGGTAGCCATCTCTGTGGCGATGGTGATGGTCGCAGTATCCTTGGGGAGAGTGTCAGGGTGATTGTCGCAGCCATCACCGAGAGACGAGAGTTGAGATGGCACATCGGGGTTGGCTTGGACCTGGGGAGCTGATAGTGGAGGTGGCAGTTCGGGATTTGCTTGATCATGGGGAGCTGTGGAAGGGATCACGTGAGAAGTGATCGGAATTAATACAGCATTGGGATCCGACAGTTGAGTTTGTTCATTAAAACTTGTAGGAGCCTGATCATTAGTTAAACCTCCAGCTAATGGGGCTTGTAGAGAACTTTCCCCAACTGCCATTGTGATCGGGTCTCCACCCGTAGTATGTTCACGTGCATGCCGCTGAGGAGGCTCCTTCATTGGCTGTTTGTCCTTCTGGATTGCTTTGCATGAAGTCCGAGCATGGCCTTGGTGCTTACAAAAAGTACAGTACATAGGGAAAGATTCGTATTCAACTTTTTATGAGATTCTTCTGCCATTAGAGAGTTGAATGGCGATTAGTGGAGGGGGAGTCTTGCTGGCATCGATTTCCACAAGTATGCGAGAAACACTGGGACGTGTCAAATCTTTTGTGGCACGATCAATGCGCAAAGGGTTACCAATTCCCATGGCCAAAGAAAACAACACATTTTTGTTGAAAAACTGTATGGGCAGTCCAGGGAGAGATACCCAGACAGGTGCTAGAGGGGATTCCTCCGAAGGAGAAAAATCTTTGTGCCACCTGAAGAGTCTCATAGGGGCCCGAGAGATGAACCATAGATCCTTTGATCTGAGACGAAGGAAGTCCGCATCCACCTGAGGCCGAATAAGGATATGCTTGGGGTCAATGGATCCAACTTGAACAAGGCCAGCAAACTTAAAATTGAGGAAAGCCTTCCGACTCACGTCAATAGAAGGACGTTAGTGGGAGAACTTCCCAAAGAGAGCGAAACAGAACGGATCCGCTAAGATGGTTTCCTCCTCTTCAGAGAAGGAGATAACCGGGATCCCTCGGGAAAATGAAGGAGCTCGGATCAAAATAGTGGTGGTCGAACTAGGTTGAGCCCCTGCAACTGCCTCGACGAACGTCTTAGCCATGATGATAGGAGGGATGCCGTTGGAGCGAGTGTCTCCAATGGCGGAAGACGCCGGCCCGGCCAGAGGCCAAGCCATAGTCGTAGGCAAGGAAGGACGTGGCTAGAGTTTAGGCGATCACCAAAACGGAGAATATATATATATACACACATATATATATATATATATATATATATATATATATATATATATATATATATATATATATATATATATATATATATATATATATACCTAGAACCCAAATGCGAAGAAAACTCGATAAGACTAACTAATCCAAATCCCAGTTAGTTGTTAATTCTCAAATATCAAATTTCGAAAACAACATAACCATACCTCATCCCAACTCACAACCTTAAATCTCAAACACACAACCATACCTCGTGCAAACTGGGAAACAGGAAAGGGGCTATGTGTGTGACATGCTCATGTTCATACCGAGCCAAAACTGTGTCCAAGTTGTGTCCAAACTGTGCGTATCTGAAAACAGTGTCGTGTGCGTGTGTACGGGGTGTGTCGAGCAACGTAGGACTCGCCGTGTCTAACGAAAAGCCTCGTGCTCGTTCCAGAGGGTAGGTAGGGTATTAGGGTACGTGACCTAAGGCCTGCATCGTATCCACGAGTCGCCGTGTCCATGCATGAACTTCGTGTCAGGGGAGGCTGTATGCGCACGTGTGTGCTGCCTCGTGCACGTGTGTCGGCACCAATAGGACACGACACACACGACTACAAGTCTCGTGGTCAAGGCTGTGGGTGGCCTAGGTATAGGGCTAGCTGTAGGACACCCTATTTTGAGTCCTCGTGTCCTCGTGTCCGTGCTACAAACGCGTGTCAGGGCAGATTTTCTGCACGTGCACAACAGTCCAAATTCCATGCATATCTCACAAACCACTCAGTCAAATCACCCTAAATTTTAGGAGCTTGTTGTTCGACATAGCCCCCACGTGTCCACCAATTTTGGTGTCAAATGGTGTCCTGTCCATCGAGTGATGGCACTCGAGATGCAAGGACAGTGCACGGGATAGTGCACGGGGCCTCGTGCTACGTCCCTGTATCCGATTTAGACACAAAAATAGTGTCAAAATAAACCCAGAAAATATGTTTTCGAATCCCCTCATATAGGGCTATAAGTATATGAAATTAGTTTTAAAAAATAACAACTTCTTAGAGACATTTCATCGAACACATGTTATAATACACCGACACGCCTCCAATACATATATCAAACGGACAAGAAATCTTACCAAACTATATCTACAGGTCTAGGTTGCCTAGATGCATGCTTCTATGAAGAGAAATCAGAATTTAAAAGAGTTTAGAAGCATTTACCTATTGAGAGTTGGAATCTCAATGAAATTGTTTTTGAGAGCCAAATCCTCCACTTCCTATAGTCAACTTGCTTCAAATCCTTGCTAGCTATCCACCAGTGGCCTCTTCTACAGTAAGGGAGTGTGTTGCAATTGATTGGGCTCAATTTGGAGTTGATTTGGAGAAAGGGGGTGATTTTGGAGAAGAACACAAATTATAGTTTGTAGGAGGCAATGAAAAGGGGCAAGGGGTTAAGGAGATGTTTAAATAGGGAAGGGGCTGCCTCTTGGCTGCCAAGGGTCTCTCTAGGGTTAGGGTTTAGTTTAATTGGTGGCTATGGCCCTCTTTACAATGTAAATTAAGCCCTCAAGCTAAAGGCCCAACTAAATATCTAACCTTAACAAATATCTAGATATTACTAACCTTGTCATGAGATGGAAGCTTCTAATCTAATATCTAGGCTCATGACTAATATCTTTGTTAGGGCAATTCTAGGTTAAGGTCTAACACAACACTTGGCACATATTAATTAACTATAATTCAAATTAAGACCAAAGTCACAAAATGACCAAAATACCCTTAGCCTAAAAAGTGGTAATTAGCCAATCACATGGATAGGTCCTCTTGGTCATGGTTAGTCTCTAGGCTAAGTAGTTCTTGGGTTATACTTGTAAAGCACCAAAATCACAATTCGCCCACTTAAATAGTATTAAATTAATTAAAACTCATCAAAAATTACTAACATGATTTAAATTCTATTATTTAATAATAAATTTTACAAAAGTTCAAAATTACCCTCATTTTAGAAAAGTGGTGGTTACAAGTCTACCCTCCTTAGAAGAATTTTCCCCTCGAAATTTAAGATGATCGTACTCCTTCTAGGTCAAACCCCCAAGCAATCAAGGTCTAGAAATAACATGCAATCATGGCCCTACTGGTCGTGATTTCACAGTCTCTAACAGGGTCACTACACTATCTAGCACATCACAAGAATATCTTGATAGATACTAATGAAATCAACATCAAGATGGGGAAGAAGAACATGAAAGACAAACCTGGTAACCCATCACCTGCAGTGTCGGTCTCCTCGACCATTAGTGCAAAAGCCCCGCCCCTTTGGTGCTTGGCATGGTGCTGCGCTACAGGTGGCCTAACACCCTCATATGGAGGTGCAGTGGGGAAATCTATCATCCGGTGAGCATCAGATCCACAGAATACGCAAACCTTCAGCCTCCTCCTACAAGACGCCCAAGCGTACCCCGGCTTCCTGCAGTAGGCATAAGTCGGCACCCTGCGGCCCTGTCCTCGAGGCTGATGTTGTGCCTGCTGAACTCTAGCTGGTGCCTACACCTGCTGCGGCTGGTGTGCTACCTTCGGCGCAAAGGGGCGCTTTCCACTCCCACTAGCCCCTCTTGAATCATCTCGGCCCCTCTTGGACATGAGCTCCAAGTCATCCTCTCTTGCCATGGCTCCTGCCAAAATCTGTTCGAAAGTGGCGTTTCTATCGCTCTTGGTCAAGGACATGACTTCCTTGACCAAACCCTTCCGAAACCTCCTAGCCTTCGCCGACTCGCTAAGGCCCTCTACAAATCTGCCCAGACGGCAGAACTCACCAGCATACTCCTCCACTGTCTGGTTCCCTTGAACCAGACTCTCAAACTGCGTCTCCAAGGCGTCGAGTGCTGTGTCGGAAAGAAATTCACCTTGAAAAGCTTCTTGAAAGACTCCCACGTCTGCCCTCCTTACCAACTTTGGGGTCGGTCTGGTACCATATACAGGCAAGGTCCTGTATTTGGCTTTCCGCTGCCTCTATCTAAATCCCAACTGGTATCAGTGCGAGGCGAAAGATCTCCTCTATATGCTCGATCCAGTCGTCGGCATATAGGATACCCTCAGTGCCTCGGAAGTCCCTCGGTCGCATCTTCTGGAAGTCCTGAATGCCCGGGGTCCTCGGCTGGTAGTGCACCTGTTGTTTCACTTAACAAAATGCCTAAAATTGGCTTTTAAAAGAAAACAAAAAAAAGTACAAAAGTACAAGTTGTTTCTTGAAAGTATTTCTATGGAAGTCTGATCTAAGAGCGATCACTTTGTTCCTTGGACCATACGGTGATGATGAAGAACTGCTTGAGGAAGATGAACAATCGGAAGAACTAAGTCACCAGAAAGGTATCGACACGACGATACTGATGGCACAGTCGAATGCTTTCCTGCTTTGCTTCACCCTGTTCTTGAGAAAAAGTTGAAGAAATGCTTCTGGGAATATCACTCTGAAAGTATGAGTTTTCTTAGAATCTCCTCTTCTGTATCTCTCTTGATATTTTTCTTCTGTTAAAAATAAGTCTATTTATAGACTAGACCCTCTGTGCGTAAAAAGCAACAAAATTGGGTCTCTACGCAAGTAACTGTCACCCACAATTGAAAATCAACCTTTACGTGTGATGACACGTGTCCCATATAGAGTTGTGATCTCGACGCATGGTGACACGTGTCCCACAACTTCAACAATATAGGGAGAGCACGTATACACGTTCTTCGATAAGTGTGGCATAAAAGCCACGTATGCAGCCACGTTCTCACATAGCCAGAAAAGATTGGAAGTAAAAATAACCCAAAATAGACTTCCTGCGTAAAGTAGCAGACTGGGCGTAAAATAACCCAAAATAGACTTCCTGTGTAAAGTGGCTAAAAAGTAGCCTTGAGCATATAATTTAGCTCAAATAAACTCTATGCACACAAAAGCCTTGAGCGTAATGACTCAAATAGCTTTCATGCGTAAAGGAAGTGGTCTCTTGAGCATAAAGTAGCCTATCTGCACGCTAAACGACAAGTGTTGGGTTTGGTGAAAAACTTTTCTCGGCTTCTGTGCAATGTTCTGTCAGAAAATCATACTGTCAGATCAATGACACGCGCATTAAATGCAGTCTGACAGCCTATCGCCCTCGCGTAAATTTGATGATAGCTCTTGCGTGAAAGAGCTCGCGTAGAATTTGAATATGATTCAATAGAGTCCATTAATGAGCCTTGCGTAGAGTCTGACTTTGCGTAAAGTTCTCAACTTCTTTGACTGGGTCTATGAAGTTTATTTTATGCTTCTACAAGACCCCCTTCAAAGTTTTCAAATTTTTCTAAAGTTTGAAATACTTTGAACAGAAGCGTAAAATCCAGGATATCCAACAGTCATCCGCGTAGAATTCGGAATACCCAACAGTCCGCATAAAGTTTGGGATATCCAACAGTCAAATTAGAAGCATAATATTCGGGATATCCAACAGTCCGCGTAATTTTCATGAATTTGAACCGATTTTCAAAATTCTCTATAAATAGAGCTTTGCGAGTAGAGAGAGAACTTTACTCATCTTTGCAATCTCTATCTTCTTTATTCTCTTCTCCAAATATCTCTGTTCAAATCAATGGCCCCCAAGAGCAAAACCACCGCCGGCGCCTAGGGCAAGAAGCCCACCGCTGCTTCATCGAGGAGTGAGCGTATGGAAGCCGCCGTCGCATCATCGGAGGCAACCCGAAGAACCAACCCCGCTGTGGCTCCGACCATGATAGGTAGAACCTTACCTAATTTGGCCATGGGTTCGTCGGAGAAGAAGAAGAACCGAACCCTAAACTTTATGCCCACGTTTATACGTGTCAGCGTAGAATAAAACTCACCAAATACGCCCACGTCTACACGTGCAAGCGTAAAACTAGATACAACAAAATATGCCTACGTTATACGTGTCAGCATAAAATTTAAAAATACGCTCACGTCAATACGTGCCCGCGTAAAATGTAAACAATAAAATACGCTCACGTCAATACGTACGAGCGTAAAATGTTAAGCATTAAATACGCCCACATCTATATGTGCCAGCGTAAAAATACGCAAATCACCCACGTTCATACGTGTTAGCGTAAAATGTTAAAAACACGCCCACATTCATATGTGCCAGCGTAAATACACAAGTGATAAGACTTTGCGTAAAAGTCCATTCTGAAAACAGAGAACTTTTGCACTTAAATTTTTTTAATCAACTTAACTTCTACGCATAAGCGTAAAGTTTGCATAGTCAAGTCCTCTGATACATAATCTTAATTTTTATGCGTAAAATTCATTTGTGTAAAGATCTGTGTGGATAAGTCATATGCATAAAATTCAAATTAGATTTTCAATAACTTGATTCTTTTTTTTCTTTTAGAAGTGGACTTGCAAATTCATCCTCTCGTAGAGGTATTCGGCTCACCAACTGGTATTGTGGGCTCAAACTATTTGGAAAATCTGTCTCACGTTGAATTCCCACAAAGTGACAAGCAGTACCCTGAAGAGAGACAACAACTGATAGCTGCTCAGGGAGACAAAATGCTGCTGTCATTGATGAATGGAGAATTGCTGGTGTCGCTAGATGGCCAGCAATTTTTGAAGCCTGCCTTCATGTTTGGCGATGCTATTGATTTCCAATCACAAACGAACCCCAAGAAGGAGGCTTGGGTGTTTAAGTTTGAAGAGAGGGCGATGTATCTCCCAGACATGGCAAGGGATTATCCCCTATCTTCATTTGTTCACGCCACCCATCCAAGACAGATGCTATGGAACCTGACTCCCAGCAGTCATGGTAGACCAGGCAGAATTATTTTCAAGAAGGACGGGGCCAACCAAATGGGCTACCATACTAGTACTCCCTAGTGGTGGTATCATTCCCTTTGCCGGTCTACTGCCTGGATTCACACCAAGCGAAGATTCAGCTTTGATTCAACCAGTGCAGATCCCAATGTTCATAAATAAGTTTATGAAGGCCTCAATATTATATCCCCAGGCTAACCCTAGGCTGCAAGGGTGGATGACTCCTCATAATCAGAACTGGATTCAACTTAGTGCTTGGATCATGAAGAACTTCAAAACAGAACTGCAAGCCATTGGACTATATGAAGCAGTAGCCTCCACGAGTCAGGGTATACCAATGAACAATAACCTATTCTTGGCTTTAATGGAGTTATATATCAGTTCAACAGGGACTTTTGCAACCCCAATAGGTTAAATGGGTTTTGTACTACATGAGATGCAATTCATCTCCAAGCTGCCAATGGGGGAAGATCCATATAAAGAGTACGTTCCCTCCAACCGGGAACTAGCAGAGATTAGGGAGAAAAATCCTCAGTTATTTGAGGTATACCAAGAATTGATGTGCCATTACCTGACTTGCACCACTATATATGAAAGTGGATCGCATTTGGCATACATCAATAAATGGACAACATATCTATTCTACCATAAGAATAAAATATCCAAGGATGACAAAGAGAAATTTCAAGATAACAAGGCTCAACCTATCAACCCTTGTTCAATCATCCTTGCTGATTCAATAAACACTTGGATGGTCACTTATAAGTCTCCGAATAAATATTTGGCCACCAAGGCTGGAAAATTCCCTGCTGGGACCGAAGCATTGAGCTTTCTGAGACATGGCAGTCGAAAGCTCTCAAAAGAAGCCTTGCCAGCGGGCTTTCTTTCCCTGTGGCTGCGAAGATGGGTCGTACCAGGGATTGGCACAGCTGACAGGATTCACCGAAACATACTACGGCCAGCTGTACGTTTGGTGTTCAAAGCCAGAATCAACCTGTTATCGGCAATGGTATGTCGGATAAATGTAGGTTTGCGAGCATTTGGTGATGAATTGATTAATAATGCTCCTCACCGAAAAGATTTCCTAGGGTGGAGATGCCCTACACTTATTTGATGGGCTGGTTGTTACATCACAACTGTAGTTTGTTTCCAGCAGGCCCTAGAAATGATACGAAGGTATTCCTCCGAAAGTTTAAAAAAGCCACATGGACTGCAACTTCAATGGTGGACACCCGGGCAACACTCAACTATTTCTACGGGTGGAAATTTTTCTACACAAGACCACCTGTCCCAGCTGACTGTTTCGGCATGCAATTCGAAGATATAGGTGAAGGGTGGACTTCATTACCTGCGTCAGTTTTTAAATGGCTAATGTGCATCAGACCCTCACATCTGATGTATAGGAATGAAGACAACTGTGCGTTCGAACCGTATCTACCCACTCGGTTCGCTCGTCAGTTTGGATATGACCAACTTCACGTTGGTAATCCCTCCACCATCTTCCACCATTATGAAAAATTAGTTGATGGAGTAAGAGCATGGAGGTACTTTAGCACTGCATGTACCGATGCTAGACTCCGGGATCAACTGCTACAAGTACAACTGAGCTAGGAATGCTTTATACGTATGCTCGTTTTTATGCATCCATTCGTTCCTTCGCGAATGACTACAACATGAAGGGGAGTCTTCGATGGGCAAAGGAAGGAAATGTCAAAGAACCAGTCAGGGTACCTTCGGACGTACCTGATGATGTTGCTGTTCCAGACGAGTATCTGGAAGTGATCCCTATGGGAGTTGGGGAACCAACTGCAGTAGCAATTATCATCTCCAAAACCCGAAAGTAGAAATCAAGTGCAGCAGTTACCCTCCAAGAGAAGAAGAAGAAAGTCACTGTTAGAGGGCCTTCCAGACAAAGAGCCGCTACTCCATAGAGCGAAACTCCGGTCGAGGAGCCTCAAAATATTACATCTTCTTCAGCTCAACCTAGAGAAGGGTCTTCAGCATCCCAGCCTGCAGCATCAACAGAAGTGGTTGGAGTCTTGTCATCCGGACACCTCAGCGCTTCACGACATCCGACTTTGCCACAAAAGGCGAAATCTATTGAAGACACCGCCACGACTCATGTTAATGATCCGGAACCCATCCCCTCGGATGAACCGGCTCTTGATTTAGACAATGATGACTGGGATCAAGATTATGACTCACTCTTGGCACGTCCTGCACCTACTCCAGGTAAATATCAATTACACAAAATCTATACAAAATTATGTATTATGATATTGTATGTTAACTATCTTTGCTTAATCTTTGTAGGTGTTATCATTGCAGCAAAGCCGGTTGCCCCTCCTCCTTCTCAAGAGACTATCCATGAAGGAGAAACAGAATCTGAAGGAGAGAGTTCTTCTTCAAAAGAAGATACTGCTCAAGAAGAATGTTTCCCATCTCTAGAGGTACAACAAGAGCCTGCAGTAGAGGCTCAGCAAGAATTGCCTTCTCTTACTGAAGAAAGAGAAGAAGAACCGACTGTGGAAGTACCAGCTGCAGATGAAGAAACAGTTGTAGAAGAACCAACTGCAACTGAAATACACCCAGAACTTGAGGAGCCTGCAGCCAACGAAGGTGATGAAGATATTGTCAACCCATCAACCAAAATCGGAGACGTAGTAATAACATCCTCAGTTGTTGCTACTGATCCGGCACAAGTTCTTGAGAAGATAGTGTCTGAACCCGACACAATCACCATTCCTCCCACAATAATCACCGCCACCAAAACTCAAGTAGTTTCAGCTCCAGGAATGACTGGAGAAATAATTCATACACATGCTGAAGATATTTTCTCTGGAACTTCTGGAGATCAGTTAGCCATGGTAGCAACGACAACTACGACTTCATCTCAGCCTGCTACTAAGGCAACAACAACATCTGCTCCCAGTCTTCAAAAGAAGGATTTAGTAGAGCTTGCTGCCACACCAAGCTCTAATGCAGAAATAAATCTTCTAGTTGAGATTCATACAGAAGCTTTCTTCAAAACCCTGGCAGCTCTGATCAAGATGGTCTTGAAGAAGGGCCTAAATTATGAAAGCTTGAAGGCTGCATTGCTCCCACCATTGGGAACGTTGCTATGTTCATTGACGCCAAGAGAGCAGCAGCGCTGGAGAAGGTGGTAGAAGGACTTGAACAGCCTGTTAAAGAATATTTCAGGCTTTCAAGTGAGACCCTTGAAAGTCTCATCCAAACCGAGTATGATGCTTTATCTGCAGAATACGTCATTCGGAAGACTGTTTTTAAGGAATCTCTCCAGGAATATAGCCTCAAAGTTGCCAAAGAGAGATCTTTTAGTTGAAACTAAACCTCTGCTGGAGACACACAGAGAAGCCTATGAAACTTCAAATATGAGAATTCATCAACAGAATGATAGAATTCGTGAAGTTGAGGCAGATTTAGCTCGCTTAAAGGCGGAGAGAGAGCAGATGACTACAGCTCGAGACAAACATCTGGCGTAGAGCTCAATATTGGAGGAGAAAGTCTTTGGTGCTGAAGCTACCATCAAAACCCTTGATGATGCCAAGGATAAAATGATAGCTACTTTCGCCGAATTCTCCCATCTTTGTACTCCAGAAGCTCGTCGATCTAGAGCTACTACAACCGTATTAAGCTCTCGTGAGAAGCGTTTGGCAGAGCTGCAGAAACTGTTTGAAGATGTGTCTGCTCCACCTTAGGAAATAAAGAATTTTTTGTATTTTCTTTTTATGTCATCAATAAAGAATTTTGTATTCTTATGTCTTTTCCATTCTGTAATATTTCAAGAAGTGAATAAAATATTTGTTTTATGACCCTATCATTTATTTTAAATTTAAATATTAGGTATGAGATAGAAAACACTTATCAGAGGTAATATGAACATGATAAGTCTTCTAAACTCGACAAAGTAAATTATATCTATCCAGAGGTAATGTGGACATGATAGATAATGAATCTTGTTTTCTTTTTAGAGTATACAATACTATCAGAGATAATATGAACGTGACAGATCGTAACAACTCAAAGAAAATAGATTAATATCTATTCAGAGGCCATATGGACATGATAGCTAAGAAAAGAAGTAAACATAATATTTATTCAGAGGTCATGAGAACATGATAAATATTAAATCTTTTTTTTTTAAAATCTGCTGGTAAGACAGAAGATCAAAATTCTCTTTTAGGAGAACAAATAATCAGCTTAACCAAACCTTGGTAGCTGGAGAATAAAGAAAAAATTCAGACATAATATTTCTTCAAGAATTTGCTATTAATTGGCATCATGAGCAAATCTCCATTAGGTTTAAACAACCTATAGGCACCATTGGAGAATACTGTCTCGACTACATAAGGACCTTCCCATTTAGCTTGGAATTTGCCTTTGCTCTTATGAGTCATAACCATAGGTCTTCAGACAGCTAGAACTAGGTCACCGACTTTGAATACCCTTTCTTTAACTTTACGATTGAAAGCTCGAGATAAGCGGGCTTGATATAACTCGATGTGCTATTGTGCTTGGAGACGCTTCTCGTCTAGACCTTCAAGTTATTTAAGTCTCAGCTGATCATTATTCTATATAGTTAGCTCATTAGCAATGGCTATTCTAAGAGATGGAATCGGGATTTCCAATGGAAGAACAGCCTCACATCCGTAAACCAGTGAGAATGGTGTAAAACCAGTAGGAGTTCGGACTGTCGTTCGGTAAGCCCATAAACATTCTCCAAGTTTCTCATTCCAATCACGTTTATTAGAAGAGACAAACTTTTTGAGAAGTTTAATAATTGTCTTGTTGAAAGCCTTGGCCATACCATTAGCAGCTGGATTGTAAGCTGTAGAAGCTAAGTTCTGGATTCGATTCTTGTCACAGAATCGATAAAATGCTTGACTTGCAAATTGTGGTCCATTATCATGGATTATCCTTCGGAGAATCCCGAAACGGTAAATGACATGATGTTTGATGAAATTAACCACAATAGACATTTTCACTTCGACAAAGGGAACTGCTTCCGCCCATTTAGAGAAATAATCCGTTATGGCTAAGATAAACCGATGCCTTTTGACAGAAGGAGGATTAATCGAACAAATAATATCCATGCCCCAAGCTTCGAAAGGCCAAGAAGCTACCATAGGATGTAAGAATTCAGAGGATTGATGAATAAAATCAGCATAAATCGGGCATGCTTTACGCCGTCTGGCATAATCCACAGCGTCTGCTATCATAAAAGGCCAATAATAACCCATTCTTCGAATACGGTCCTGTAGTTTCGGACCTGGTTGATGTGTCCCACAAACTCCATCATGAGCTTCACGTAGTGTTTGTTTGGCTTCACTTTCTGAAAGACAATGCAATAAAAGTCCGTCATAAGAACGACGATACAACATATGCAAAGAAGAATCATAGTAGAATCGAAATAATTATCTTTTGATTGATGCAGCTTCTTTTGGATCTTCAGATAAAATCCCATGGACCGCATAATCAATAAATGGACTTCTCAAATCCCTTTGTTGAGAATTTGATTCTGTAGTATAACTCTATTCGATATGCAAATTATTCTTGACACAGAATAGATCTCTATCCAACAAAGTAATGGTGTTTTATCTTCTAATTGGAACTACTAAGTCTGCAGCTAGACTAGCAAGAGCGCCAGCTTCCAAATTTTTAGAACGTGGTATGAATTCAATGAAGAATCCTTTGAATGAAAGAAGCAATTCGATTACCACTTCATGATAGGGAATGAGGTCAGGATTTCTGACTTCATATGTCCCTCTGACCTGATTGACAATCAGTTGAGAGTCTCCATAAGCTTCCAGGAACTCAATATCCAATTATTTTGCTACTTGAAGACCAATTAGCAGAGCATTATATTCTGCCACATTATTGGAACATGGTTCATTAAGAGAATAAGTACGGTATATGACCATTTTATCAGGAGAGACCAAGACGATGCATACTCCGGAGACAATATTGCCTTTAGGTCCAACCCGCGATGCTCCATCAAAGTATAGTTGCCAAATGTCATCCCTCAAAGTCATGTTGCAATCCATGACTTCATCTGGAATATCCTCATATAGCTCAGAGGTTTCAGGTATAGGGTGAGCTGCTAAGAAATCAGCTAATGCTTGACCCTTCACTGATTTTTGAGGTACATAGACCATATCATAAGGAGTAAGCAACATTGCCCAGGTGGCTAACCGAGAGTTAAGGATACTTGGCTTTCTCATCAATATCCGAATAGGATTTATTCTGGATATGACATGAATAGTTGGTCCTGACACATAATTTCGTGTCTTTTGAACGGAAAAAACCTAAGCTCAGACATTCTTTCTCCACAGGAGTATACCTGTGTTCAGCTCCGACCATCATTCGGCTAAGATAATAAATCGCCTGTTCATGACCCTTATCACTTTTCTGTGCTAGAAGAGCACCAAGAGAATGATCTAAGGCTCGAACATATAGCAAAAACGATCTTCTTATTACTGGATGTACCAGAATAGGTGGATTTGTAAGGTATTGCTTGATGTCATTGAAGGCTTTTGACATACCTTATCCCAAACAAATGACACACCTTTCTTTAATAGACGAGAGAAAGGTTGACATCTCCCAGAAAGATTTGATATAAATCTCCTGATATAAGCAATGCGACCTTGGTAGCCGCGTAGTTCTTTTAGATTGCGTGGAGGACGCATTTCAAGAATTGCTTTGATTTTATCAGGATCAACATGGATACCTTGAGAAGTGATGACAAATCCCAAAAATTTGCCACTAGAAACCCCTAAGAAAGACTTAGTGGGATTCATCTTCAGTTGATGTTGACGCATCAACTCAAATACTGTCTTCAAGTCTTGAATATGATCATCTTTAAATCGACTTTTGACATCAATATCATCCACATAACATTCAACTGTTTTTCGTAGATGTTCTACAAGTTATTGCTCATGGCCCGTTGATACGTAGCACCGGCATTTTTTAGACCAAACGACATAATCGTATAGCAGTAAACTCCAAGGGGTGTACGGAAAGCGGTATGCTTTTTATCTCCTGGATGCATCTTAATCTGGTTGTATCTTGAAAATCCGTCCATGAAAGACATGCGTTCAAAACCACATGTATTGTCTATCATGACATCGGTAATCGGAAGTGGAAATTCGTCTTTTGGACAAGCTTCATTAAGAACTCGAAAATCTATGCAAACTCGGACTTTTCCATTCTTCTTCATGACAGGAACAATGTTGGCAACCCAGTCTGGGTGTTGTTCTTCACGAACAAAACCACATGTGATCAGCTTTTTGACTTCTGCTTCAATTACATCCATCATATCTGGTCAAAAATGCCGTTGCTGTTGTTTTACAGGTTTGTCATTAGGAAGAATATTGAGTTTATGAGTAGCTACTTTAGGATCTAGACCCGACATATCCTCATAACTCCATGCAAGATATCAATATATTCTTTAATCAGCTTTATCAATTCTTCTTTTTCATCTTCAGAAAGGTTTTTACTGATGAATATCGGCTTATACGTAGTTTCGTCTCCAACGTCAATCTGGACAATTTTATCTTCTGTAGGTGGCTGTCGCTGTTCAAAACGAAGCTCCCATTGAGAGTCCATTTGTTGTGCCCAAAGGTCATTTTTGAATAGCTCAGATTCACCATCAGTTTGAACCATATTAACTGAAAAGACACACTTAGATTCAACATATTGGTTTCCTTCAGAATCTGAGGATTGTAAAGAACTGAAAGAAAATTCTTCTTCCATATCTTCCTTAAACATGTGGGATATATCAGATTCAATGAACTGGATTTCTTCAGAATTTGAGGATTGTGAAGAACTGGAAGAAAATTCTTATTGTATATCTTCATTAAACATGTGGGATGGATCATATCCCAACCCATGACGAGTTTTTTGGTAAAACGGATCACCACATAACGGTAACCGTCTACCTTTCCCTTGATTGAGACCTAGCATAGTTTTCAAGTCATATCCCATATTCTAGATAATCTTAAGAGATTGTTGATTATATTTGTCAATTCTAATTTTTTTCTTTATCTTTCTCTATGAGATCATCTGTCTGAATAATAGGGATATTTCTAGCCAAGCCAAACACAATTTGGCGCTTGTTTTTCTTATTAGACGGGATCACAAAATAACATTCTTTGTGACATCTATAAGTTACACAAGCTTGTGATGATGAGGCTACAGGTAGAAGATAAGGAGAAGATGTTAGGAACCTTTGAGCATAGGGTCCAACATTGACATGAGGAGGAAAAGAATTTTCCTTATGAATAATATATAAGTTTTCCTCTGTATTTATGTCATTTTATGTTGATGACTTTGATTATCAGCAGATAAAGTCATTCTTTCAATAAATTTAACAGCCATATACTCCAAAAGGAAATCTTTATGAATATGAGAAAGTACAGAATGATCAATATTTACATCATTTACAAACTGACTACTACGCTTTGGATTGATCATTAACGGACCGTCATCCGTCTTCAGTGTAGACTTGCCAAGGTTGATAATCAGTGGTTCTGGATCATTTGTACGAGAAGTACGTCCTTTAACCTTGATCATGAGAGGTTGAACTTGGCTCTTGACTGAAATTCTCACAGATTCCTCAGACGAAGCTCGAGTTCTTTCTTTAACCTTAATCATCAAAGGATCGTCATTGACAGGTTGGGGTTGAATTCGACCTTTAACTTTAATCATCAAAGGTTGATCTTCTGGAGGATCTTCTAAGACATATTGATCTTCTGCAGATGACCGATCTTCAGCCATATCAGATATTTCTTTCACATGCTCCTGTTTGTAGAGTATTGAATCAGAGAAATAGGCTTCAACACCCTTAAAAGGATTGATATCTGCGAATTCAGTCTTCATAATCCCTTGAGAATCTACATACTTGAAGCATTGATGGAGTATTGAAGGTACAATATTATGCTCATGTATCCATGGTCTTCCAAGGAGGATGTTGTAAGATACATCTGAGTTGATAACATAAAAGGTCGCCATAGTTCGAAGATCACCTATTTGAATCTTCAGATGAATCTTCTCCAATGGTTTACTCTTTCCAGAGTTGAAACCAACTATTGTTGTACTAGTGTAAGTCAAATTACTAGTAGGAATCCTCAAGGGTCGTAGCATACTCTGAAGAATAATGCTAATAGAAGACCCATGATCAATATAAATCCTGTCAATTTCAGTAGAATCAATATACCCTGTGTAACACAGAGGTCTGTCGTCTCTATTATGCTTCAACAACATATCTTCTTGTGTGAAGGTAATGTTAGAAATTGATTCCATTACACTATGACATTGGGGACACGACACTGGTATATTGTCAGAACTTTTGAGTTGAGCTAAGCATGAATCTGCCTGTAGCAAAGCTTCTCTCGAAGTTTCTCGACTTTCTTTAGAAAGACGAAGCAACTCAAAGATAGAAAGTCTAGCCGGAGTATTAGCTAATTGGGCTAGAATATCAAACTTGTAGGGTTTCATCACTACCCCTTGATATGAAGCAGACTTCAATGGGACGTCAAAGCGTACTACTTTCTGTTTCCCTTTTTCAACCGCTGATGGTTTAGAAGGTCTTATCTCAGTAGGAATAGAAGATGACTAGTTGGTAGTATTTCAGTGACGTCATCTGCTTCTTTGGGAGTTCCTTCATAATCTTTGTGGTACTCTTTCCCAGATCTTGTACCAGCAAAAGTTTCTTCTTCAGATTCAGGGGAATGAAGTACCATATTACAGGTTTTAGTCTTCTTTCCCTTAGTCTTCTTCTTGTGACGATTTTTATGAGGAACCACAAATCCTAATCTAATGGTAGATTTTTGACCTTGAATTTGTAAAGGAATTCACATTCCTTTATCATAATTCAAGCCTTCCGCCTTTTGAAAGTCATAGCCCATCTTTTTTATGAGATGGACTGATTGTTGACTGTTCATGTGAGTGGGTAGTGGACTCTCAACAAATGATCTAACAGAGGAAGAAGGAACAGAGTCCTCTATAGCCATAGGAGTAGCGGCCTTCGAGATAGGAGAAAAAATCCCTACAGGAGCTTTCTCACAAGCAGCAAAAACTTGTTGTGCCCTGTATAAAGGGACACTATTCATTGCTAACCATTGCTGATGAGTAAGTTTGAGTTTAATAGGAGGAGCCAAACTTGGAGGGCATATATTCAGACCCCTTAGTCTATCCTCCAAAGGAATGCCATCCCAAAGATGATCCAAATCATCATGATCTGGAGTAACAACATGAGAAATCATATTGCAGGTTTTGACTTTTCGACCTTTCTTGGATTTTGAAGTTTTACTTTCATCTTCCATTTTAGGTACTAAATTAGGGTGTACCCACATGATTTCACCATTTTTTAATGTGAGAGGCAACAATCCTTTACTTTGCTCTCTTGCTGGCGGAAGATTCACAATCTTCATTGTCGCCTTTGGAATTAGGACAATCCTATCTGGAACTTGCTGTGGAGGAAAACCTCCAAATTGAAGAGAAATCATATTAGTTGTGACTGTATGCTCATCATTGGTTAAAGCGATGGCATTAGCATTTATCAACTCTTGGATTTTCTTCTTTAAAACATAGCAAACCTTGGTAGGATGATTTAATGTATATATGATAGATACAATACTTGGGATTGTCAGTTAGATTCACCTCATTAGGTTGTTTTGGCTCTGGAATCTGGAGTTTACCACTCTTGACGAGACATTGGAATATCCCTGGGATGTCACTGTCATCAAAAGAGTACACTTCTTTTGGTTTGGAAGACTCCGGATTATTCGACATTGTTTTGGGTTTTGAAATATTAGCCACTAGGGTTTCCTTCCCTTTCCCATTGCGATTGCCGGAATTATTACCTGAAGAGGCTTTCTTTCCTTTGTCTTCTGAGGCGAAGATCTCCCATGTTTACGAGCCAATCTACCATTGGTCTCGGCTGAAACTGCTGCTATAATGAACGAGGCCCAATCTGTGAATTGAGAGCCTGTAAAGGCAGCAATAGTTGGTCACAGATTCATTTTGTATGTATCAATCAATGCTGAATCTGGCATACCAGGAGGCATCTTCAAAGTAGCCTGTCGAAAACGTTCAATAAACCTCCGAGTATCTTCTTTCTCTTTCTTTTTAACCTCTATTAAGGAGGATATATTCATGTCCATGCCTCCTTCATAGAAACGAGAGAGAAATATTGCTTTGAATTCGTCAAAAGACGATATGCAATTATCGGGCAGACTGTGATACCGGTCGTATGCAGTGCCTGTCAAACACCCAATAAAAACTCGGGTTAGAAGAGCATCATTCTTTTGCAGATGCACATCCATAATATCAAAATAATTGATATATTGACTTGGAGAAGCCTTTCCATCAAAAAACACCATAGATTGTGGCTTGAATTTTGGAGGAAAAGGCACATCATTCAAGTGGGGAGGATAAGGTTGCTTGATCCCTAACCTCTGGAGCTGATCTTTGTGCTTAAGAACCTCAAACTGTGCTTTTAACTCACGCACTGCTTGAATAGCTTTACTAGTTTGAGGAAGCACATTTGACCGAATAGTGGCTACATGTACCGTAACCCCCACCGGAGGTGGTACATCTTGTGGAATGAGAGGATCTGGAGATGCGGAGTTTTGATTGATAACAGGCTCTTGACTAAGATTGTTCAAAGGTATGTCAACCCCTTAACTATCTTAAGTTTGTGCTGCTACCTGGACCGGGGTTACCACTGCCGGCTGAACAGTTTGCTGAGTCATTATCATTTGATGCATATTTTGCATTATAGCAAGCATGTCCTTCAGTGATTGTTCCACTGCTGTGAGATATTGCTCTGTATTAGAAGTAGACGTCTCTAGTACTTCTCTGATAACATAAGATTCAACCTCCGTTGAACATACATAGGATTGGTGTATAGGTATGAATCAACGCTTTCAGTTTTTGACTCCAAAGACTGGGTACTCCCAGCTTCTGAATCTAAAGATTGCAATGATCTTTGACTTCTTGACCGGGTATGCTGATATACCCCTTCAAAAGTGTCAAGGAGTCGGTTGAACTGTTATTGGCTTGGACTTCGGGACGAATTGCGTCTTGGACGTCGTCCTCTATTGATATGAGATGCCATATTGACTGATGCATAGGACAACTCATGTTCTTGATCATCAACTTATTGCTGAGTCACATTGTAGCTTAATCGGTCAAAAACTGACCGTTTAGAAGCCGAACATCAATATTTGATTACAATCTGGTGTCACTCACAATGATGATTTTCTTGGGGGAGTATCACAGAAGATTTTCTGTTTTTACGCTTTTGTACAAGTAACTCCCATAAATTAGAAGGAGTGGAAGGAGTCATCTTCTTTATTATATTTGGGACAGAGAAAAGTTTAGTCCCTTGCGTATAAAGAAGATTACTGGCTGCATTAGCAGAACCAAACTGTATATTTTTACGCACCTGGAGTTGCGTGCGTAAATCCTGAGATTTTTGTGCACAAAGAACTCCATCAGCATTACGCGTAATCTGAAGGTTTGGTACTTTACGTAAAGTAGTGTAAGAAGGTTGTTGGTGAAAAACTGAAGTTTTACCAACAATAGAATTCTTGTTTTTATGCTGCATACGTGTAGGCAAATTCATTTTAGATGCAAAAGCATCATTGTGAACTTTATCTATCATGTCACCGACAGGAGATTTGCTCTTACGCGTAGAGTGCAAAACATGAACATCTGCCACGTCACAGATGGGAGATTTACCCTTATGCGTAGAGCGCAAGACTTGAGTGTCTACCACATCACAGACGGGAGACTGATTTTTACGTGCAGAGCGCAAGACTTGGGTGTCTACCACGTCACAGACGGAAGACTGATTTTTATGCCCTGGGCGCAACACTGAAGTAGAGACTGCCTCATCACATACGGGAGCCTCCACAACAGGAGTGGAAAGAATTCCCTTGCCTTCAGAGACAGCAGGGAGATCAGAGGATGCTTTGGACTTAGAAATCCAAACTTTTCGCACCTTTCGCGATTTTTGAACATTGGAGCAGTGAGTACTACCCCTAGTTCGGAGTATTTCTTCGTAAGCAGTCTGGTCGAATTGAACAACCAGTCTTCTTTGTCGATCCGATCGACACATCATCATATTAAGCAATTGCTTTCTCGTCAGAGGAGAAAGTCATCTCCAGCAGAGTCGCCATTTTGTTTCACTTAACAAAATGCCTAAAATTGGCTTTTTAAAGAAAACAAGAAAAAGTACAAAAGTACAAGTTATTTCTGGGAAGTATTGCTATGGAAGTCTGATATGAGAGCGATCACTTTGTTCCTTGGACCATACGATGATGATGAAGAGAACTGCTTAAGGAAGATGAACAATCAGAAGAACTAAGTCACCAGAAAGGTATCGACACAACAGCACGGATGGCACAGTCGAATGCTTTCCTACTTTGCTTCACCCTGTTCTTGAGAAAAAGTTGAACAAATGCTTCTAGGAATATCACTCTAAAAGTATTGAGTTTTCTCAGAGTCTCCTCTTCTATATCTCTCTTGATGTTTTTCTTTTGTTAAAAATAAGTCTATTTATAGACTAGACCCTATGTGCGTAAAAAGCAACAAAATTGGGTCTCTACGCAAGTAACTGTCACCCACGATTGAAAATCAACCTTCACGTGTGATGACACGTGTCCCATATAGAGTTTGATCTCTACGCATGGTGACACGTATCCCACAACTTCAACAATATGGGGAGAGCACGTATACACGTTCCTCGATAAGTGTGGCATGAAAGCCACGTATGCAGACCACGTTCTCACATAGCCAGGAAAGATTGGACGTAAAAATAACCCAAAATAGACTTCCTGCGTAAAGTAGCAGACTGGGCGTAAAATGACCCAAAATAGACTTCCTGCGTAAAGTGGCTGAAAAGTAGCCTTGGGCATATAATTTAGCTCAAATAAACTCTACGCACACAAAAGCCTTGAGCGTAAAGACTCAAATAGCTTTCATGCGTAAAGGAAGTGGTCGCTTGAGCGTAAAGTAGCCAATCTGCACGCTAAACGACAAGTGTTGGGTTTGGTAAAAAAATCTTCTCGGCTTCTGTGTAATGTTCTGTCAAAAAATCATACTGTCAGATCAATATCACGTGCATTAAATGCAGTCTGATAGCCTGTCGCCCTCGCGTAAAGTTTGAGGATAGCTGTTGCGTGAAAGAGCTCGCGTAGAATTTGAATCTGATTCAATAGAGTACTTTAATGACCCTTGCGTAGAGTCTGACTTTGCGTAAAGTTCTCAACTCCTTTGACTGGGTCTATGAAGTTTATTTTATGCTTCTACACCTGTATCTGACCTCCCTGCGGCTAGGGCGATCACCCTCTCTACTGCTACCATGGCTAGCTGATGCGTATTGTCGATGCCCTGCCTCATATTTGCCGACTGGCGTTGTTGAGCCTCTATCATCTGCTGGAAGAAGGCGAAGAACTGTGCCATCTCAACTGTCCCCTGCGGTGGTGACGGAAGCACATCCTGAATCACCGGGGTAGGCCTCCGAACCGGTGGAGGAGCACCACCAAAAGCTGTCGACTCTCCTACATGAGCGGAAATATAAAGTGATGCAGCTCCAGCATCTGTCTGGATCGGACGAGAGGTGGTGGACCTCTCACCAGCGTCTGCTGGACCAGAGTGATGCGATCGTGTCTCCACTATCCTGAAGACAGATCAAATAAGGAAATCAATACTGAGCAGAAATCGATATCATCAAAGGAGGACAGTTTATTTCAAAGAAGGCAATTATCAGCAAGAATGTATTGAAAGCAGGAATTGGATCAAAATTCTTTTCCTAACTATGATTGAGTGCCTCTCCGCTAAAGCCTATTTCTTAATTCCTATCGCAGGCTCGCAGCAGTACAAATAAGTCGTCGTACTACCACGATATCGTACTAATGCGACTCTCGACCTACATGGGCCACCACTAAAAATGTGTCATGACTCGCACCCGGTATAAGGGTACAAGTGCATAACAGCGCCCAACCTACGCCACAGAATCGTCGGTAGAACACTGTACTAGGTCACTTTCTAACAACTCACACAAATATATAATATATCTGTCATGGGTCTCAACTCCGAATGGAGGACAAGTAAAGATATAGTATAACTCAATCACAGTCTAAGCACGATAAGACAACACAGAAGTCTATAACTAAAAGACTAAACAACAACAAAATATAAACTACTAAATAGTAATATCTCAACAAACTCAAATACAAGTCAATATCAACTTATTACATTCAAGATCTAAATATGAAATCCAAATAAGTCTACTAGCTAGTCTCCCGATCACTTCTAAGAGTCGGGCCCAAAGTAGCTAAGCCATCTCCTGGTCCATAGTAAGTAGGGAAAGTGTCCTCGGGGCAACCATCTATAATATTTTCAACGTATCCGGTAAGGATTGGAACGGGCACAACTCATCTAAAAATCCCAAGTAAATGACAAAGACTATAAGGCAGTTATAGACAGTTATATTGATGAACATGGAAGTTTTATACAAGTAATGGTGTAGAGCAACAGTTAAAGCACAAGATAAGTAATGTAACAAAACAGGAGAAGAAACATGGCAAGGAAGACTGTAAATAAAAGCTAGCTGAACTAGAGTAACATGATATGAGTCCAGACAGTACAATGTTACTCAAGTGTGATCCCAGTGTGATCCCAGTACAAGATGAATCCAGTACAAGATCAATAATTCCAGGGTGAACCCAGACAATACTCTAACAGTGTGTTTTAAAATATTTAGATCGACATGTAAATGGTTGTGGGTAATACGGCATATCACACACTGATCAGTGAGGGATGGCTATCGTTTCCAGTATAATTCCAAGGGAGGTGGTTCCAGTATGGGAATGTTCACATGTCTTCTCAAATATTTTCCCGCCCATCAAGTACAAGTGAATCCATAACCTGACACGAAAATAAGCACAAGTCCAGCCAGAACATGATGATGCCAGTAGGTAATTCCAGTAATAGTTCCAGTAATAGAGGCTAGACATGTAAAAGGTGAGTGTCGCACGTAATGGATCCAGTAAGATCAATCCGTGTTGACAGAGAATCAAATAGAACTAACTAGAACTGAATTACAGTAATCGACAAGTAAATGGAAGAACTATCAGAGAATGTACTCGCCAGATACCCTGAAAGACTGATGAATATCAGATGTCCGTTCCGGAGTCACAATGTCCTAAATAGAGCAATACAGGTTACAATGTGTTTTATATAAACAAATGAAATTTACTATGCATTCTATATGATTTTAAGTCATTCTAGGTCAAAGTCAACTCTTGGTCAACTCTGGTCAACCATTCTAGTCAAACTAGGTCAAACCTAAGTCAACTAGTCAATTAGTCTAGGTTTGAGTCAAACTTAAGTTAATAAGTCATTTAAGTCCATTTGAGTCAATTCCAGGTCGAGTTTGACCCATAGTTGACTTTGGTCAACTTGGTCAACTAGTTAGTCAAACCTTGCCTAACTAGGCCTATAGGTCAATTCTGAACTAACTCACTAACCATGGGCTAATATCCTATACTAATATCAAATCTATCATTCAATTCAATACTATATGTAATATATATACATACACACAAATATACAAAATACATATATGTATATATATAAGGAAAAGAAAATGAGAGCAAGTGTGTGTGTGTGTATACTGTGTTGTGAAAGGGTTTGAAGACCCAAGCCAAACACACAAAAATATGAGAATAGAAGAACATATATATATATATATATATATATATATATATATATATATATATATATATATATATATATATATATATATATATATATATATATATATATAACCCAAAAGTGAAAAAAAAAAAATTCGAAAAGACTAACTAATCCAAGTCCCAGTTAGTTGTTAACTCTGAAAACACAAAACTTAACATAACAAAATATGAGAATAGAAAGCTCAACTCAAAAAACCAAATATAATTCTCAAATATGAAATTTCGAAAACAACATAACCATACCTCATCCCAACTCACAACCTAAAATCTCAAACACAATCATACCTCGTACAAACTGGGAAACAGGAAAGGGGGTATGTGTGTGACATGCTCGTGTTCATACTAAGCCAAAACTGTCCAAGTTGTGTCCAAACAGTGTGTATCCAAAAACAGTATCGTGTGTGTGTGTGGGGGGGGGGGGGGAGGGGCGTGTCGAGCAACGCAAGATTCCCCATGTCCAACGAGAAGCCTCGTGCTCGTACCAGAGGGTAGGTAGGGTGTTAGGGTACGTGTCCCAAGACATGTTTCGTGTCCATGAGTCGCCGTGTCCATGCACAAACTCGTGTCTGGGGAGGTTGCACGCACGCGAGTGTGCTGCCTTGTGTACGTGTGTCGGCACCAATAAGACACGATACACACGACCACAAGTCTCGTGGTCGGGGCTTGGGTAGCCTAGGTATAGGGCTAGGTGTAGGGCACCTTGTTTTTAGTCCTTGTGTCAGCGCTACGAACGCGTGTCAGGGCGGATTTTTCGTACGTGCACAACAGCCCGAAATCCATACTGGTGCAATATCTCCCAACCATTCGGTCAAATCACCCCAAATTTTGGGAGCATGTTGTCAAACATATCCCCCACGAGTCCACCAATTTGGTGTCAGATGGTTTCCTGTCCATCGAGTTATGGCATTCATGATGTGGGATAGTGCACAGGACAGTGTACGGGGCCTCGTGCTACGTCCTCGTGTCCGATTTGGACACAAAAACAGTGCCTTAATATAACTAGAAAATATGTTTTGGAATCCCCTCATATAGGGCTACAAGTATATGAAATTAGTTTTGAAAAATAACAACTTTTAGTTCTTAGGGACATTTCATCGAACACATGTTATAATACACCGACACGCCTCCGATACATATATCAAACGAACACGAAATCTTACCAAACTACATCTACAGGTCTAGGGTACCTAGATGCATGCTTTTTTGAAGAGAAATCAGAAGTTAATAGAGTTTAGAAGCATTTACCTATTGAGAGTTGGAATCTCAATAAAATTGTTCTTGAGGGCCAAATCCTCCACTTTCTATGGTCAACTTGCTCCAAATCCTTGCAAGCTATCCACCAATGGCCTCTTCTACAGTAGGGGGAGTGTGTTGCAATTGATCGGGCTCAATTTGGAGTTGATTTGGAGAAAGGGGGTGATTTTGGGGAAGAACACAAATTAGGGTTGTAGGAGGCAATGAAAAAAGGCAAGGAGGTTAAGGAGATGTTTAAATAGGGAAGGGGGCTGCCTCTTGGCTGACAAGGGTCTCTCTAGGGTTAGGGTTTAGTTTAATTAGTGGCTATGACCCTCTTTACAATGTAAATTAAGCCCTCAAGCTAAAGGCCCAACTAAATATCTAACCTTAACAAATATCTAGATATTACTAACCTGGTCATGAGATGGAAGCTTCTAATCTAATATCTAGGCTTATGACTAATATCTAGGTTAGGGCAATTCTAGGTTAAGGTCTAACACAACACTTAGCACATATTAATTAACTTTAATTCAAATTAACACCAAAGTCACAAAATAACCAAAATACCCTTAGCCTAAAAGTGGTAGTTTAGCTAATCTAATCAAATGGTTAGGTCCCCTTGGTTATGGTTAGTCTCTAGGCTAAGTAGTTCTAGGGTTACACTAGTAAAGCACCAAAATCACAATTCACCAACTTAATAGTATTAAATTAATTAAAACTCATCAAAAATCACTAACATGATTTAAATCCTATTATTTAATAATAAATTTTATAAAAGTTTAAAATTACCCTTATTTTAGAAAAGTGGTGGTTACACTGTTGCACGACTTGAATCAATCAGCATGCTTTGTCCATTTACAAATTTCTGAAATTTTAAACTTTTTCAAATGGATGTCAAAAGTGCTTTTCTTAACGGTTTTATTAAAGAAGTGTTTGTAAAGCAACCACCTGGTTTTGAAAATCATAAATTTCTTGACCATGTTTTCAAACTTAAGAAAGCTCTCTATGGCCTCAAACAAGCCCCTTGAGCTTGGTATGAACGCCTTAGCACTTTCTTACTTGACAAGGTTTTTCAAAGAGAAAATTGACACGACACTCTTTATAAAATCTCTTGATGACACCGTTCTCTTAGTGCAAATTTATGTGTATAACATCATATTTGGGTCCACTAATGATGTCTTATGCCAAGCATTTGCCAAGCTTATGTAGAATGAGTTTGAGATGAGGATGATGGGGGAGCTCAACTTCCTTGGACTGCAAGTCAAACAATAATCACAAGGCGTCTTCATCAGCCAATCAAAGTATATAAATGATTTACTGAAGAAGTTTGATCTTGACAACATCAAACCAATCAGTACTCCGATGGCTACTACAATAAAACTAGGACCCTGATAATACGACAAACCAGTTGATCAACGTAAGTATCGAGGTATGATTGGTAGTCTACTTTATTTAACTGCTAGTCATCCCGATATCATGTTTAGTGTTTGCCTTTGTGCTCGATATCAAGCCAACCCTAAGGAATCATACATGACTGTGGTTAAGCATATCTTTCGATACTTTAAAGGGACTATTACGGCCGACCGTAAAAGTACCAGCGACATGTGTCATTTATTAGGTAAGGCTTTAGTCTTTTGGTTTAGCAAGAAGCAGAACTCTGTATCACTATCCACAATAGAAGCTGAATACATCGCAGCAGAACGTTGTTGTGCTCAGATTCTGTGGTTGAAGCAAACCCTTGAAGACTATAAGTTATTGTTTAAGCACATACCAATATTCTGTAATAACACTAGTGCAATTAACCTGACCAAAAACCCAGTATGTCACTCACGCACTAAGTACATAGAAATTAGACACCATTTTTTGCGTGATCATCAAATGCATGACACTATTAACTTAGAATTTATTGACACTAATCATCAGCTGGCAGACTTTTTCACAAAATTACTTGCCGAAGAGCGTTTCAATTTTCTTCGTAAAAAATTAGAAATTTTTGATGAAAATGTCGTACAATAAGTTGTACCTGCGTAAATAACTTTTAAAACATAATCTCACATGGTAAAATTGCTTTGGATACAAGCCGAAAGGGTCCTTCTGACAACAAGGCATAAAAGCCTAAGCGATACGGTGCACTAGTCTTCGGACTACCGCTAGCTGGGATCCGGCCCCTACAACTAACCCGAATGATTCACCTGTACTGATAATTATTTAACAAAGTTTATCGTAAGGTTTAATTTATTTTATGGCTTATATAATTCATAATTTTTAATTCAAGACCATACTTTATATTTTTATCAACATTTTTTTCATTGGTACCAAAACTCTCAGCCACTCCTGGCCATCCATCCGATTTGATTCAGGGGCTACAATTTAACTAGTGCAGCCAGCCCTACTCTTCATATGCACGAATTTTCTCTCTATCTCCTTATTGTTATCACCATTCAACCTCTCTCCAAAGCCTAACTCTCCAAACCCTAACCCTAGAAATCCTATTGTTGGTGCTCTCTACTCTTCAAAACTTACGATTTCAAGGTTTTGGTTGATTCTCCTCCATTGTCCTTCATTATTTTGGGGTATAATTCTTGTTCTCCATCCCCACTTTCATTATTGTTCTTCATTTTCTTGTTTCTACTATTGTCTATGGCTCCTAGACTTTTTAATAGGGTGAAGAGGGTTAGAACCGAAGGAGCTTAACCCTCCTTCTCCTCCTCCAGTTGTCAATCCCATTCACCCTTTGTTCAATCGTCCTCCACCTCCCGATGCCAACACGTTTAATAAGCATATTTTTGTCTCGTTAGAAGCATCTAACGAGTGGTATTCTGACTTTCACTCCAGAAGTGTTTTGCCGGGACACCCCATAAATTTTAATATTTTTCGAGTTTGATCTGAATTTCAAGGATCTCTGCCTCGATGAACTTATATCCACATTGTCACTCATATACCTCAATGCAATACAAATATTTTATTGCAATATGACTCACGATGACCGTAGAATTTACTCTCAGATCGCCAACATTGATATTATGTTTGATGATTATGATCTTGCTGAATATCTTGAACTTCCTGATCCCAACTCTTGGGAGCGTCTTAATGATGCCCGTGAATTCACATTTGCTAGGGATATCAGTCTTGAATGGTTCAAAGACATGATGTGTGAACCCAGCTCCCGTCCTCGAAAACTTTAGGCTAAGTTTCTCAACAACCATTTCTACGAACTTCATCAGAATATTTTCTCGTCCATCCTGCCCAAAGCAGGATCTACCGATGAGGTTACCTATCTTGAGATTACAACCCTTTATTTTTTTCACTTTCCTATCCCCTTTAACTTTCCTCGTACGATGATGGAATGGATGATTCGTGCAAGGAAAACACCCAAATCGCTTGTTTATGCGATGTATATTCTGATGATCTTTCGTGCCTTCAAAATTCCTTTGGATGAGTGTCAGTTTTTAGCTGCTCCTGCCTTTCTGTCCAAAGCACGTAGGACTGCCCCTGCTCTAGTTGAGGAGGAATCTTCTGACTTTGATGCACCTCAGCCTGAGCCTCCTGCCACTCTCGACTCTATTTGCGAATAGTTGCACGACCGCTTTCGTTTGGAAGATGATCGTTATAGCCAACTGGATTACCGGACTACTTTACAGATGAGCGCCATCAACAATACCCTGCATGATATCTAGTACAATATGGCCTGGCATCCTACTATGCTGTTTTCTACGGGTCGGGACCCTTCTCGCGAAGGCTACCTGATTGACGACTCATGGGCCTTGCGTATTTTGATCATGATGCGGCGTTTGTTGATCCTCGTAGCTCTGCCAGCGATTTAGTCAGTCCAGCCTATTCCCATGCTCCGTGATGGTTGTGGTCTTCTACCTGCTGCTGTTGCTGCTGACAATTACATTTAGTTATGTTTTTCCATTTCATGTTTTAGCACTCTTTGTACCATATTTTTTGTTTTATGACTTTAGTTTATCAAGTATGACTTTCAGTTTATTTTGGATTATCAAACTGCTTAGTTGTCTTTTTTGATGATTGGTTATGGTTATAAGTTGTGTGTTTGCTATCCTTACTTTATCTATTTTTGTCTCACTTTATGGGGGAGCTGTGATTCATTCTGCTAAATGACAAAGGGCGAGAAGCATAGATATTTAATTGATGTGATCTTACATGTTGTTGAATATTATGTTGTGCTTGGATAATAAATTTTGTATCAGGACAAAATTGAAATAGTTAATTGCAGGGGTGCCGACATTTCTATGTGCGGGAGAGCTAATTCATGTATACAAAATACTTCAATCTCTTCAACATGTGTCGAGGTATGAATATTGTGACATGCAAATATCATTTTTGTCAATTATCAAAATGGGTGAGATTGTTGACCCAAACTGGTTTAGAGAATTAACAAAATGATATCTGACATGATCCAATACGGTACATCAAGCTCAAGACAAGTACATCATCTACAACATATCTAGTTCAAGACAGACGTCATCAACAAGTTGTTCTTCTGCAATTGTACTTGTACCGAGTCTGTAATTTTCACTCTATTGAGTCTAGAAATATGCACGTTAGGTCGTATACTGAGTCGTCTCAACCCTAGACTTACTACTCCAAAGATCCACCATACAAAATAAGACAACACCAAACCAAACCATTCTAACTTACTTGAATGTTCTGGCCGCAAGGAATAAGAATTCAGGCCGAACTCTGCCCCAAAACAGAGTTCGGGCCGAACTCTGTCCCCTGAAAATTAGAAAGCTAATTTTTGGGAACATCTTGATCAAGGCTGTCCAACGTTCGAATTTTTGAATCTTTGAGACAGAATTATGGCCGAATTCTGCCTCCTCAGACTAGTAAATAAGGCTTGAATTCTCTCATTTCAAATCATCACTTTATCTCAATCTTCTTAGCCTTATACATTCTAAGCATTCATCTTCAAATCTACTAGCCACAGAACTTCCTAAGCCCCAAGGTGCTCAAGTGCGATTCAGCTAGAAGTTTTTGCTTGAGTTGTAAAGAAGTCACTTGGACAATTCCAAGTTTTGCCTCTACGAAGATGTAAGAAGTTGGCGTGCTCTTTTGAGTAAAGACACGTGGTTGTACCCTATTTCACAAATAGTGGATTTCAATCCTGAGCGAGAGTTCTCCGGCCTGGACAAGTCCTCCACAAGGGAAACCAGGTTAAATCGCTGTATTTGCGTATGCTCTTCTGATCTCTATTTATTTTCGCATTACTCTCCGATTACTTACTCTCTTGGTAGTTGATTTCTGGACTTGATATAGAGTTGTATTTTTAATTGGTTATTATCGACACAAACTCTATTCATCCCCCTCTAGAGTTTCTACACGTAACTTCAGTTTGATCTTGATAACATTAAACCAATCTGTACTCCGATGGATACTACAACAAAACTAGAACCTGATTAAAGCGGCAAACTAGCTGATCAAGGTAAGTATCGAGTTATGATTGGTAATCAATTTATTTAACTGCTAGTCGTCCCAATATCATGATTAGTGTTTGCCTGTGTGCTCGCTATCAACCCAACCCTAAGGAATCACACATGACCGCAGTTAAACGTATCTTTCGATACCTTAAAGGCACTGTTACGGTAGGCTTGTGGTACCTCAAAACTACATAGTTTGACTTGATTGGATATTCTGATGCCGATTTTGCTGGATGCAAAGTCTACCGTAAGAGTACCAGCGGCACGTGTCATTTATTAGGCAAAGTTTTAGTCTCTTGATTTAGGAAGAAGCAAAATTCTGTGACACTCTCTACAACGGAAGCTGAATACATATCTACAGGACGTTGTTGTGCTAAGATTTTGTGGATGAAGCAAACCTTTGAAGACTATAATTTACTTTTGAAGCACATACCTATATCTTGTGATAACACTAGTGTGATTAACCTGACTAGGAACCCAGTATGTCACTCACGCACTAAGCACATAGAAATTAGACACCATTTTTGCGTGATCATCAATTGTATGGCACTATTAATCTAGAGTTTATTGACACTGATCATCAAGCAGCAGACTTTTTCACAAAACCTTGCCGAAGAGCGTTTCAACTTTCTTCATCGAGAATTAGGAATTTTGGATGAAAATATCATACAATAAATTGTACTTACACAAATAAATGTTAAAACATGATCGTACATAGTACAATTGTTTTAGGTACAAGCCGAAAGGGCCCTTCTGATAACAAGGCATAAAAGCCTAAGCGTATGCTCTTCGAGAAATCTTAAAGTAGACCCTTACGGGCCGTAATCACGTACCGATGACCACAGGGCGTAATCACGTATGAAACCCTTACGGGTTAAATGATCTCTCACAGTCAACACTTCTTCGTAACGTCTATGCGACAATTACCACATGGACACTTGATTTTGTTACCATCCTGTACTAAGCTTTTCTCATGGCATACTAAGAAATACTTCTACGCCTGCCTGAAAATCGTCACTCATACCTATTCTGCTCTCATGTTGCCGTTTGTACATCCTTGTACGATCAACAAAGTAACAATCCATCGCAGATTGGATGTGAAAATTTGCATTGTAAGACAAAGTAAACAAATTGCAATTAAAAATATATAGTCCGATACCGACCTCCCTCTACTTCGTCGCTCTATTTCCCCTGCTTCTCAAGAAGGCCCCCTCTCTGACTGATACTCATAGAAATAGTCCGATACCGATACTCATATAAATAGTCCGATACCGATACTCATATAAATAGGGTTTAGATACCGATACTCATAGGGTTAGGGTTTAGATATCGATACTCATAGGGTTAGGGTTTTAGGGTTAGGGTTAGGGTTAGGGTTTAGATATCGATACTCATAGAAGTAGTCCGATACCGATACTTATATAAATAGTATGATACCGATCCAATACCGATACTCATAGAAATAGTCCGATACCAATATCGAAACCGTGAACTAGTTCGATACCGATACCGATTCCGATACTCAAAAAAATAGTCCGATACCGATATCGAAGTAAACACATCAGGTTGTAGATCGACAACAAATAACAATAAGTATATCTTCGTAGTAAACACATCAAGTAGTAAACACATAAATATATCTTAGTAGTAAACACATCAAGTAAATCCAAGACCAGTAAACACATCAAGTAGTACTCAACGACCCAACCCAACTCCCCTCCCCCCACCCCCCGGTCCCCCACCCCCCATCCTGCCCCCCCCCACCACCACCAGACCCCCCGGCCCCCCTCCGCTAGCCTACCCCCCCGACCTCCCACCCGTCGACCCCCACCCTAAACCCCCTCCCACCCGACCCCCCCTCCCCTATCCTCCCCCTCGACCGCCAAGACCCCCCGGCCCCGCGACCTCTCCACCCGCCGCCCCACAAAAAACCCCCCTCCTCCCTCCGGCCACCAACACCCCCCGGGCCCCACCCTCCGCTCCCCTATCCCCCCCCCCCCCCGCAACCACCCCACCCGCCGACCCCCCTCCCTCCTGTAAAACTCCTAAATTTCTACTACAATTTTTTTTATAAAAAATAAAATTTGGTAGTGATTTCGTAATTCGAATTTGTACGTCACATACGAGTTGGCATTCGTCGTATTATACGTCTCGTACGAGTTTGCGTTTCGTATTTTCTCGACGAGTGGGAATATGTGCGAGGTACATATTTCTTAGAAAAATATTTTTGATTTTATTATAAAGGAAGTATAGTTTTTCTAATATATATGTGATAAATACTCAATTTTTTTAAAGAGAATTTCAAAACTTCATTGATTTTGCCGTATAAAATACTATTTTATATACAAGTATAATTAATAATTTAGAAAAAAAACTGGTTTTGAATAAATATTATTTTTGTATGCGAGAGTATAAATATTTTATTTTTGAAATTATTTATTGTCATCATTTTAATATTTCATAAATAATATTTGAAAGTTTGTTGGATTTAATATGTATTTAATTATGATAATTTAAATTAAAAAAGATTTGATTTTAATAGATTTCAAATTTCAAAGGCGGGATTATCTATATTGGTATTAGTATATCGAATCGAGTTTAAATTGATTTAAACGAAAGGATGGAGTTATCCACTGAAAGTTTAAACAATTTCTAGTCGTTATCCTAATAGGAGTCCTAAACCCTATATATAGGGGCTCCCCATTAAATTCTCCACCATCATCTTCGCAAATATTTCCACAACCCGACATCATGC
The DNA here is from genome assembly GCA_029216955.1 of Iris pallida. Lineage (NCBI taxonomy): Eukaryota > Viridiplantae > Streptophyta > Magnoliopsida > Asparagales > Iridaceae > Iris > Iris pallida. The sequence continues at coordinate 18,321,207 of JANAVB010026799.1, forward strand.
ATCATGTCTGTGTTACCCTTTTCCATCCACTATATTGTTTTCCAATACAAATACAATAACTTCTGTTCTGTCCGACACACCCCAACGTCCAACACAGCCGTGTCGGACACATCCTAACATAATGCAATCCATCCCCAACACCGTCCCAACACACCCGACACAACTCCTAACCCTAATCCCTAACCCATGTCCACCTTCCGGCCAAGGCCGACTGCCTCTCTATTCTTCCCGGCATCACCGCAGTAGCCGTCCTCCCCCACCT
>JANAVB010026799.1:18321481-18410710 GCA_029216955.1 Iris pallida
ATAACCCATTCTTCGAATACGGTCCTGTAGTTTCGGACCTGGTTGATGTGTCCCACAAACTCCATCATGAGCTTCACGTAGTGTTTGTTTGGCTTCACTTTCTGAAAGACAATGCAATAAAAGTCCGTCATAAGAACGACGATACAACATTGCAAAGAAGAATCATAGTAGAATCGAAATAATTATCTTTTGATTGATGCAGCTTCTTTTGGATCTTCAGATAAAATCCCATGGACCGCATAATCAATAAATGGACTTCTCAAATCCCTTTGTTGAGAATTTGATTCTGTAGTATAACTCTATTCGATATGCAAATTATTCTTGACACAGAATAGATCTCTATCCAACAAAGTAATGGTGTTTTATCTTCTAATTGGAACTACTAAGTCTGCAGCTAGACTAGCAAGAGCGCCAGCTTCCAAATTTTTAGAACGTGGTATGAATTCAATGAAGAATCCTTTGAATGAAAGAAGCAATTCGATTACCACTTGATGATAGGGAATGAGGTCAGGATTTCTGACTTCATATGTCCCTCTGACCTGATTGACAATCAGTTGAGAGTCTCCATAAGCTTCCAGGAACTCAATATCCAATTATTTTGCTACTTGAAGACCAATTAGCAGAGCATTATATTCTGCCACATTATTGGAACATGGTTCATTAAGAGAATAAGTACGGTATATGACCATTTTATCAGGAGAGACCAAGACGATGCATACTCCGAAGACAATATTGCCTTTAGGTCCAACCCGCGATGCCATCAAAGTATAGTTGCCAAATGTCATCCCTCAAAGTCATGTTGCAATCCATGACTTCATCTGGAATATCCTCATATAGCTCAGAGGTTTCAGGTATAGGGTGAGCTGCTAAGAAATCAGCTAATGCTTGACCCTTCACTGATTTTTGAGGTACATAGACCATATCATAAGGAGTAAGCAACATTGCCCAGGTGGCTAACCGAGAGTTAAGGATACTTGGCTTTCTCATCAATACCCGAATAGGATTTATTCTGGATATGACATGAATAGTTGGTCCTGACACATAATTTCGTGTCTTTTGAACGGAAAAAACCAAGCTCAGACATTCTTTCTCCACAGGAGTATACCTGTGTTCAGCTCCGACCATCATTCGGCTAAGATAATAAATCGCCTGTTCATGACCCTTATCACTTTTCTGTGCTAGAAGAGCACCAAGAGAATGATCTAAGGCTCGAACATATAGCAAAAACGATCTTCTTATTACTGGATGTACCAGAATAGGTGGATTTGTAAGGTATTGCTTGATGTCATTGAAGGCTTTTTGACATGCCTTATCCCAAACAAATGACACACCTTTCTTTAATAGACGAGAGAAAGGTTGACATCTCCCAGAAAGATTTGATATAAATCTCCTGATATAAGCAATGCGACCTTGGTAGCCGCGTAGTTCTTTTAGATTGCGTGGAGGACGCATTTCAAGAATTGCTTTGATTTTATCAGGATCAACATGGATACCTTGAGAAGTGATGACAAATCCCAAAAATTTGCCACTAGAAACCCCTAAGAAAGACTTAGTGGGATTCATCTTCAGTTGATGTTGACGCATCAACTCAAATACTGTCTTCAAGTCTTGAATATGATCATCTTTAAATCGACTTTTGACATCAATATCATCCACATAACATTCAACTGTTTTTCGTAGATGTTCTTACAAGTTATTGCTCATGGCCCGTTGATACGTAGCACCGGCATTTTTTAGACCAAACGACATAATCGTATAGCAGTAAACTCCAAGGGGTGTACGGAAAGCGGTATGCTTTTTATCTCCTGGATGCATCTTAATCTGGTTGTATCCTGAAAATCCGTCCATGAAAGACATGCGTTCAAAACCACATGTATTGTTTATCATGACATCGGTAATCGGAAGTGGAAATTCGTCTTTTGGACAAGATACATTAAGAACTCAAAAATCTATGCAAACTCGGACTTTTCCATTCTTCTTCATGACAGGAACAATGTTGGCAACCCAGTCTGGGTGTTGTTCTTCACGAACAAAACCACATGTGATCAGCTTTTTGACTTCTGCTTCAATTACATCCATCATATCTGGTCAAAAATGCCGTTGCTGTTGTTTTACAGGTTTGTCATTAGGAAGAATATTGAGTTTATGAGTAGCTACTTTAGGATCTAGACCCGACATATCCTCATAACTCCATGCAAAGATATCAATATATTCTTTAATCAGCTTTATCAATTCTTCTTTTTCATCTTCAGAAAGGTTTTTACTGATGAATATCGGCTTATACGTAGTTTCGTCTCCAACGTCAATGTGGACAATTTTATCTTCTGTAGGTGGCTGTCGCTGTTCAAAACGAAGCTCCCATTGAGTGTCCATTTGTTGTGCCCAAAGGTCATTTTTGAATAGCTCAGATTCACCATCAGTTTGAACCATATTAACTGAAAAGACACACTTAGATTCAACATATTGGTTTCCTTCAGAATCTGAGGATTGTAAAGAACTGAAAGAAAATTCTTCTTCCATATCTTCCTTAAACATGTGGGATATATCAGATTCAATGAACTGGATTTCTTCAGAATCTGAGGATTGTGAAGAACTGGAAGAAAATTCTTATTGTATATATCATTAAACATGTGGGATGGATCATATCCCAACCCATGACGAGTTTTTTGGTAAAACATCACCACATAACGGTAACCGTCTACCTTTCCCTTGATTGAGACCTAGCATAGTTTTCAAGTCATATCCCATATTCTAGATAATCTTAAGAGATTGTTGATTATATTTGTCAATTCTAATTTTTTTCTTTATCTTTCTCTATGAGATCATCTGTCTGAATAATAGGGATATTTCTAGCCAAGCCAAACACAATTTGGCCTTGTTTTTCTTATTAGACGGGATCACAAAATAACATTCTTTGTGACATCTATAAGTTACACAAGCTTGTGATGATGAGGCTACAGGTAGAAGATAAGGAGAAGATGTTAGGAACCTTTGAGCATAGGGTCCAACATTGACATGAGGAGGAAAAGAATTTTCCTTATGAATAATATATAAGTTTTCCTCTGTATTTATGTCATTTTTATGTTGATGACTTTGATTATCAGCAGATAAAGTCATTCTTTCAATAAATTTAACAACCATATACTCCAAAAGGAAATCTTTATTAATATGAGAAAGTACAGAATGATCAATATTTACATCATTTACAAACTGACTACTACGCTTTGGATTGATCATTAACGGACCGTCATCCGTCTTCAGTGTAGACTTGCCAAGGTTGATAATCAGTGGTTCTGGATCATTTGTACGAGAAGTACGTCCTTTAACCTTGATCATGAGAGGTTGAACTTGGCTCTTGACTGAAATTCTCACAGATTCCTCAGACGAAGCTCGAGTTCTTTCTTTAACCTTAATCATCAAAGGATCGTCATTGACAGGTTGGGGTTGAATTCGACCTTTAACTTTAATCATCAAAGGTTGATCTTCTGGAGGATCTTCTAAGACATATTGATCTTCTGCAGATGACCGATCTTCAGCCATATCAGATATTTCTTTCACATGCTCCTGTTTGTAGAGTATTGAATCAGAGAAATAGGCTTCAACACCCTTAAAAGGATTGATATCTGCGAATTCAGTCTTCATAATCCCTTGAGAATCTACATACTTGAAGCATTGATGGAGTATTGAAGGTACAATATTATGCTCATGTATCCATGGTCTTCCAAGGAGGATGTTGTAAGATACATCTGAGTTGATAACATAAAAGGTCGCCATAGTTCGAAGATCACCTATTTGAATCTTCAGATGAATCTTCTCCAATGGTTTACTCTTTCTAGAGTTGAAACCAACTATTGTTGTACTAGTGTAAGTCAAATTACTAGTAGGAATCCTCAAGGGTCGTAGCATACTCTGAAGAATAATGCTAATAGAAGACCCATGATCAATATAAATCCTGTCAATTTCAGTAGAATCAATATACCCTGTGTAACACAGAGGTCTGTCGTCTCTATTATGCTTCAACAGCATATCTTCTTGTGTGAAGGTAATGTTAGAAATTGATTCCATTACACTATGACATTGGGGACACGACACTGGTATATTGTCAGAACTTTTGAGTTGAGCTAAGCATGAATCTGCCTGTAGCAAAGCTTCTCTCGAAGTTTCTCGACTTTCTTTAGAAAGACGAAGCAACTCAAAGATAGAAAGTCTAGCCGGAGTATTAGCTAATTGGGCTAGAATATCAAACTTGTAGGGTTTCATCACTACCCCTTGATATGAAGCAGACTTCAATGGGACGTCAAAGCGTACTACTTTCTGTTTCCCTTTTTCAACCGCTGATGGTTTAGAAGGTCTTATCTCAGTAGGAATAGAAGATGACTGAGTTGGTAGTATTTCAGTGACGTCATCTGCTTCTTTGGGAGTTCCTTCATAATCTTTGTGGTACTCTTTCCCAGATCTTGTACCAGCAAAAGTTTCTTCTTCAGATTCAGGGGAATGAAGTACCATATTACAGGTTTTAGTCTTCTTTCCCTTAGTCTTCTTCTTGTGACGATTTTTATGAGGAACCACAAATCCTAATCTAATGGTAGATTTTTGACCTTGAATTTGTAAAGGAATTCACATTCCTTTATCATAATTCAAGCCTTCCGCCTTTTGAAAGTCATAGCCCATCTTTTTTATGAGATGGACTGATTGTTGACTGTTCATGTGAGTGGGTAGTGGACTCTCAACAAATGATCTAACAGAGGAAGAAGGAACAGAGTCCTCTATAGCCATAGGAGTAGCGGCCTTCGAGATAGGAGAAAAATCCCTACAGGAGCTTTCTCACAAGCAGCAAAAACTTGTTGTGCCCTGTATAAAGGGACACTATTCATTGCTAACCATTGCCTGAGTAAGTTTGAGTTTAATAGGAGGAGCCAAACTTGGAGGGCAATATTCAGACCCCTTAGTCTATCCTCCAAAGGAATGCCATCCCAAAGATGATCCAAATCATCATGATCTGGAGTAACAACATGAGAAATCATATTGCAGGTTTTGACTTTTCGACCTTTCTTGGATTTTGAAGTTTTACTTTCATCTTCCATTTTAGGTACTAAATTAGGGTGTACCCACATGATTTCACCATTTTTTAATGTGAGAGGCAACAATCCTTTACTTTGCTCTCTTGCTGGCGGAAGATTCACAATCTTCATTGTCGCCTTTGGAATTAGGACAATCCATCTGGAACTTGCTGTGGAGGAAAACCTCCAAATTGAAGAGAAATCATATTAGTTGTGACTGTATGCTCATCATTGGTTAAAGCGATGGCATTAGCATTTATCAACTCTTGGATTTTCTTCTTTAAAACATAGCAAACCTTGGTAGGATGATTTATGTATATATGATAGATACAATACTTGGGATTTCAGTTAGATTCACCTCATTAGGTCGTTTTGGCTCTGGAATCTGGAGTTTACCACTCTTGACGAGACATTGGAATATCCCTGGGATGTCACTGTCATCAAAAGAGTACACTTCTTTTGGTTTGGAAGACTCCGGATTATTCGACATTGTTTTGGGTTTTGAAATATTAGCCACTAGGGTTTCCTTCCCTTTCCCATTGCGATTGCCGGAATTATTACCTGAAGAGGCTTTCTTTCCTTTGTCTTCTGAGGCGAAGATCTCCCATGTTTACGAGCCAATCTACCATTGGTCTCGGCTGAAACTGCTGCTATAATGAACGAGGCCCAATCTGTGAATTGAGAGCCTGTAAAGGCAGCAATAGTTGGTCACAGATTCATTTGTATGTATCAATCAATGCTGAATCTGGCATACCAGGAGGCATCTTCAAAGTAGCCTGTCGAAAACGTTCAATAAACCTCCGAGTATCTTCTTTCTCTTTCTTTTTAACCTCTATTAAGGAGGATATATTCATGTCCATGCCTCCTTCATAGAAACGAGAGAGAAATATTGCTTTGAATTCGTCAAAAGACGATATGCAATTATCGGGCAGACTGTGATACCGGTCGTATGCAGTGCCTGTCAAACACCCAATAAAAACTCGGGTTAGAAGAGCATCATTCTTTTGCAGATGCACATCCATAATATCAAAATAATTGATATATTGACTTGGAGAAGCCTTTCCATCAAAAAACACCATAGATTGTGGCTTGAATTTTGGAGGAAAAGGCACATCATTCAAATGGGGAGGATAAGGTTGCTTGATCCCTAACCTCTGGAGCTGATCTTTGTGCTTAAGAACCTCAAACTGTGCTTTTAACTCACGCACTGCTTGAATAGCTTTACTAGTTTGAGGAAGCACATTTGACCGAATAGTGGCTACATGTACCGTAACCCCCACCGGAGGTGGTACATCTTGTGGAATGAGAGGATCTGGAGATGCGGAGTTTTGATTGATAACAGGCTCTTGACTAAGATTGTTCAAAGGTATGTCAACCCCTTAACTATCTTAAGTTTGTGCTGCTACCTGGACCGGGGTTACCACTGCCGGCTGAACAGTTTGCTGAGTCATTATCATTTGATGCATTTTGCATTATAGCAAGCATGTCCTTCAGTGATTGTTCCACTGCTGTGAGATATTGCTCTGTATTAGAAGTAGACGTCTCTAGTACTTCTCTGATAACATAAGATTCAACCTCCGTTGAACATACATAGGATTGGTGTATAGGTATGAATCAACGCTTTCAGTTTTTGACTCCAAAGACTGGGTACTCCCAGCTTCTGAATCTAAAGATTGCAATGATCTTTGACTTCTTGACCGGGTATGCTGATATACCCCTTCAAAAGTGTCAAGGAGTCGGTTGAACTGTTATTGGCTTGGACTTCGGGACGAATTGCGTCTTGGACGTCGTCCTCTATTGATATGAGATGCCATATTGACTGATGCATAGGACAACTCATGTTCTTGATCATCAACTTATTGCTGAGTCACATTGTAGCTTAATCGGTCAAAAACTGACCGTTTAGAAGCCGAACATCAATATTTGATTACAATCTGGTGTCACTCACAATGATGATTTTCTTGGGGGAGTATCACAGAAGATTTTCTGTTTTTACGCTTTTGTACAAGTAACTCCCATAAATTAGAAGGAGTGGAAGGAGTCATCTTCTTATTATATTTGGGACAGAGAAAAGTTTAGTCCCTTGCGTATAAAGAAGATTACTGGCTGCATTAGCAGAACCAAACTGTATATTTTTACGCACCTGGAGTTGCGTGCGTAAATCCTGAGATTTTTGTGCACAAAGAACTCCATCAGCATTACGCGTAATCTGAAGGTTTGGTACTTTACGTAAAGTAGTGTAAGAAGGTTGTTGGTGAAAAACTAAAGTTTTACCAACAATAGAATTCTTGTTTTTATGCTGCATACGTGTAGGCAAATTCATTTTAGATGCAAAAGCATCATTGTGAACTTTATCTACCATGTCACCGACAGGAGATTTGCTCTTACGCGTAGAGTGCAAAACATGAACATCTGCCACGTCACAGATGGGAGATTTACCCTTATGCGTAGAGCGCAAGACTTGAGTGTCTACCACATCACAGACGGGAGACTGATTTTTACGTGCAGAGCGCAAGACTTGGGTGTCTACCACGTCACAGACGGAAGACTGATTTTTATGCCCTGGGCGCAACACTGAAGTAGAGGCCTCATCACATACGGGAGCCTCCACAACAGGAGTGGAAAGAATTCCCTTGCCTTCAGAGACAGCAGGGAGATCAGAGGATGCTTTGGACTTAGAAATCCAAACTTTTCGCACCTTTCGCGATTTTTGAACATTGGAGCAGTGAGTACTACCCCTAGTTCGGAGTATTTCTTCGTAAGCAGTCTGGTCGAATTGAACAACCAGTCCTCTTTGTCGATCCGACCGACACATCATCATATTAAGCAATTGCTTTCTCGTCAGAGGAGAAAGTCATCTCCAGCAGAGTCGCCATTTTGTTTCACTTAACAAATGCCTAAAATTGGCTTTTTAAAGAAAACAAGAAAAAGTACAAAAGTACAAGTTATTTCTGGGAAGTATTGCTATGGAAGTCTGATATGAGAGCGATCACTTTGTTCCTTGGACCATAATGATGATGAAGAGAACTGCTTAAGGAAGATGAACAATCAGAAGAACTAAGTCACCAGAAAGGTATCGACACAACAGCACGGATGGCACAGTCGAATGCTTTCCTACTTTGCTTCACCCTGTTCTTGAGAAAAAGTTGAACAAATGCTTCTAGGAATATCACTCTAAAAGTATTGAGTTTTCTCAGAGTCTCCTCTTCTATATCTCTCTTGATGTTTTTCTTTGTTAAAAATAAGTCTATTTATAGACTAGACCCTATGTGCGTAAAAAGCAACAAAATTGGGTCTCTACGCAAGTAACTGTCACCCACGATTGAAAATCAACCTTCACGTGTGATGACACGTGTCCCATATAGAGTTTTGATCTCTACGCATGGTGACACGTATCCCACAACTTCAACAATATGGGGAGAGCACGTATACACGTTCCTCGATAAGTGTGGCATGAAAGCCACGTATGCAGACCACGTTCTCACATAGCCAGGAAAGATTGGACGTAAAAATAACCCAAAATAGACTTCCTGCGTAAAGTAGCAGACTGGGCGTAAAATGACCCAAAATAGACTTCCTGCGTAAAGTGGCTGAAAAGTAGCCTTGGGCATATAATTTAGCTCAAATAAACTCTACGCACACAAAAGCCTTGAGCGTAAAGACTCAAATAGCTTTCATGCGTAAAGGAAGTGGTCGCTTGAGCGTAAAGTAGCCAATCTGCACGCTAAACGACAAGTGTTGGGTTTGGTAAAAAAATCTTCTCGGCTTCTGTGTAATGTTCTGTCAAAAAATCATACTGTCAGATCAATATCACGTGCATTAAATGCAGTCTGATAGCCTGTCGCCCTCGCGTAAAGTTTGAGGATAGCTGTTGCGTGAAAGAGCTCGCGTAGAATTTGAATCTGATTCAATAGAGTACTTTAATGACCCTTGCGTAGAGTCTGACTTTGCGTAAAGTTCTCAACTCCTTTGACTGGGTCTATGAAGTTTATTTTATGCTTCTACACCTGTATCTGACCTCCTGCGGCTGGGCGATCACCCTCTCTACTGCTACCATGGCTAGCTGATGCGTATTGTCGATGCCCTGCCTCATATTTGCCGACTGGCGTTGTTGAGCCTCTATCATCTGCTGGAAGAAGGCGAAGAACTGTGCCATCTCAACTGTCCCTACGGTGGTGACGGAAGCACATCTGAATCACCGGGGTAGGCCTCCGAACCGGTGGAGGAGCACCACCAAAAGCTGTCGACTCTCCTACATGAGCGGAAATATAAATGATGCAGCTCCAGCATCTGTCTGGATCGGACGAGAGGTGGTGGACCTCTCACCAGCGTCTGCTGGACCAGAGTGATGCGATCGTGTCTCCACTATCCTGAAGACAGATCAAATAAGGAAATCAATACTGAGCAGAAATCGATATCATCAAAGGAGGACAGTTTATTTCAAAGAAGGCAATTATCAGCAAGAATGTATTGAAAGCAGGAATTGGATCAAAATTCTTTTCCTAACTATGATTGAGTGCCTCTCCGCTAAAGCCTATTTCTTAATTCCTATCGCAGGCTCGCAGCAGTACAAATAAGTCGTCGTACTACCACGATATCGTACTAATGCGACTCTCGACCTACATGGGCCACCACTAAAAATGTGTCATGACTCGCACCCGGTATAAGGGTACAAGTGCATAACAGCGCCCAACCTACGCCACAGAATCGTCGGTAGAACACTGTACTAGGTCACTTTCTAACAACTCACACAAATATATAATATATCTGTCATGGGTCTCAACTCCGAATGGAGGACAAGTAAAGATATAGTATAACTCAATCACAGTCTAAGCACGATAAGACAACACAGAAGTCTATAACTAAAAGACTAAACAACAACAAAATATAAACTACTAAATAGTAATATCTCAACAAACTCAAATACAAGTCAATATCAACTTATTACATTCAAGATCTAAATATGAAATCCAAATAAGTCTACTAGCTAGTCTCCCGATCACTTCTAAGAGTCGGGCCCAAAGTAGCTAAGCCATCTCCTGGTCCATAGTAAGTAGGGAAAGTGTCCTCGGGGCAACCATCTATAATATTTTCAACGTATCCGGTAAGGATTGGAACGGGCACAACTCATCTAAAAATCCCAAGTAAATGACAAAGACTATAAGGCAGTTATAGACAGTTATATTGATGAACATGGAAGTTTTATACAAGTAATGGTGTAGAGCAACAGTTAAAGCACAAGATAAGTAATGTAACAAAACAGGAGAAGAAACATGGCAAGGAAGACTGTAAATAAAAGCTAGCTGAACTAGAGTAACATGATATGAGTCCAGACAGTACAATGTTACTCAAGTGTGATCCCAGTGTGATCCCAGTACAAGATGAATCCAGTACAAGATCAATAATTCCAGGGTGAACCCAGACAATACTCTAACAGTGTGTTTTAAAATATTTAGATCGACATGTAAATGGTTGTGGGTAATACGGCATATCACACACTGATCAGTGAGGGATGGCTATCGTTTCCAGTATAATTCCAAGGGAGGTGGTTCCAGTATGGGAATGTTCACATGTCTTCTCAAATATTTTCCCGCCCATCAAGTACAAGTGAATCCATAACCTGACACGAAAATAAGCACAAGTCCAGCCAGAACATGATGATGCCAGTAGGTAATTCCAGTAATAGTTCCAGTAATAGAGGCTAGACATGTAAAAGGTGAGTGTCGCACGTAATGGATCCAGTAAGATCAATCCGTGTTGACAGAGAATCAAATAGAACTAACTAGAACTGAATTACAGTAATCGACAAGTAAATGGAAGAACTATCAGAGAATGTACTCGCCAGATACCCTGAAAGACTGATGAATATCAGATGTCCGTTCCGGAGTCACAATGTCCTAAATAGAGCAATACAGGTTACAATGTGTTTTATATAAACAAATGAAATTTACTATGCATTCTATATGATTTTAAGTCATTCTAGGTCAAAGTCAACTCTTGGTCAACTCTGGTCAACCATTCTAGTCAAACTAGGTCAAACCTAAGTCAACTAGTCAATTAGTCTAGGTTTGAGTCAAACTTAAGTTAATAAGTCATTTAAGTCCATTTGAGTCAATTCCAGGTCGAGTTTGACCCATAGTTGACTTTGGTCAACTTGGTCAACTAGTTAGTCAAACCTTGCCTAACTAGGCCTATAGGTCAATTCTGAACTAACTCACTAACCATGGGCTAATATCCTATACTAATATCAAATCTATCATTCAATTCAATACTATATGTAATATATATACATACACACAAATATACAAAATACATATATGTATATATATAAGGAAAAGAAAATGAGAGCAAGTGTGTGTGTGTGTATACTGTGTTGTGAAAGGGTTTGAAGACCCAAGCCAAACACACAAAAATATGAGAATAGAAGAACATATATATATATATATATATATATATATATATATATATATATATATATATATATATATATATATATATATATATATAACCCAAAAGTGAAAAAAAAAAACTCGAAAAGACTAACTAATCCAAGTCCCAGTTAGGTTAACTCTGAAAACACAAAACTTAACATAACAAAATATGAGAATAGAAAGCTCAACTCAAAAAACCAAATATAATTCTCAAATATGAAATTTCGAAAACAACATAACCATACCTCATCCCAACTCACAACCTAAAATCTCAAACACAATCATACCTCGTACAAACTGGGAAACAGGAAAGGGGGTATGTGTGTGACATGCTCGTGTTCATACTAAGCCAAAACTGTCCAAGTTGTGTCCAAACAGTGTGTATCCAAAAACAGTATCGTGTGGTGTGGGGGGGGGGGGGGGGAGGGGCGTGTCGAGCAACGCAAGATTCCCCATGTCCAACGAGAAGCCTCGTGCTCGTACCAGAGGGTAGGTAGGGTGTTAGGGTACGTGTCCCAAGACATGTTTCGTGTCCATGAGTCGCCGTGTCCATGCACAAACTCGTGTCTGGGGAGGTTGCACGCACGCGAGTGTGCTGCCTTGTGTACGGGTGTCGGCACCAATAAGACACGATACACACGACCACAAGTCTCGTGGTCGGGGCTTGGGTAGCCTAGGTATAGGGCTAGGTGTAGGGCACCTTGTTTTAGTCCTTGTGTCAGCGCTACGAACGCGTGTCAGGGCGGATTTTTCGTACGTGCACAACAGCCCGAAATCCATACGGGTGCAATATCTCCCAAACCATTCGGTCAAATCACCCCAAATTTTGGGAGCATGTTGTCAAACATATCCCCACGAGTCCACCAATTTTGGTGTCAGATGGTTTCCTGTCCATCGAGTTATGGCATTCATGATGTGGGATAGTGCACAGGACAGTGTACGGGGCCTCGTGCTACGTCCTCGTGTCCGATTTGGACACAAAAACAGTGCCTTAATATAACTAGAAAATATGTTTTGGAATCCCCTCATATAGGGCTACAAGTATATGAAATAGTTTTGAAAAATAACAACTTTTAGTTCTTAGGGACATTTCATCGAACACATGTTATAATACACCGACACGCCTCCGATACATATATCAAACGAACACGAAATCTTACCAAACTACATCTACAGGTCTAGGGTACCTAGATGCATGCTTTTTTGAAGAGAAATCAGAAGTTAACAGAGTTTAGAAGCATTTACCTTGAGAGTTGGAATCTCAATAAAATTGTTCTTGAGGGCCAAATCCTCCACTTTCTATGGTCAACTTGCTCCAAATCCTTGCAAGCTATCCACCAATGGCCTCTTCTACAGTAGGGGGAGTGTGTTGCAATTGATCGGGCTCAATTTGGAGTTGATTTGGAGAAAGGGGGTGATTTTGGGGAAGAACACAAATTAGGGTTTGTAGGAGGCAATGAAAAAAGGCAAGGAGGTTAAGGAGATGTTTAAATAGGAAGGGGGCTGCCTCTTGGCTGACAAGGGTCTCTCTAGGGTTAGGGTTTAGTTTAATTAGTGGCTATGACCCTCTTTACAATGTAAATTAAGCCCTCAAGCTAAAGGCCCAACTAAATATCTAACCTTAACAAATATCTAGATATTACTAACCTGGTCATGAGATGGAAGCTTCTAATCTAATATCTAGGCTTATGACTAATATCTAGGTTAGGGCAATTCTAGGTTAAGGTCTAACACAACACTTAGCACATATTAATTAACTTTAATTCAAATTAACACCAAAGTCACAAAATAACCAAAATACCCTTAGCCTAAAAGTGGTAGTTAGCTAATCTAATCAAATGGTTAGGTCCCTTGGTTATGGTTAGTCTCTAGGCTAAGTAGTTCTAGGGTTACACTAGTAAAGCACCAAAATCACAATTCACCAACTTAATAGTATTAAATTAATTAAAACTCATCAAAAATCACTAACATGATTTAAATCCTATTATAATAATAAATTTTATAAAAGTTTAAAATTACCCTTATTTTAGAAAAGTGGTGGTTACACTGTTGCACGACTTGAATCAATCAGCATGCTTTGTCCATTTACAAATTTCTGAAATTTTAAACTTTTTCAAATGGATGTCAAAAGTGCTTTTCTTAACGGTTTTATTAAAGAAGTGTTTGTAAAGCAACCACCTGGTTTTGAAAATCATAAATTTCTTGACCATGTTTTCAAACTTAAGAAAGCTCTCTATGGCCTCAAACAAGCCCCTTGAGCTTGGTATGAACGCCTTAGCACTTTCTTACTTGACAAAGGTTTTTCAAAAGAGAAAATTGACACGACACTCTTTATAAAATCTCTTGATGACACCGTTCTCTTAGTGCAAATTTATGTGTATAACATCATATTTGGGTCCACTAATGATGTCTTATGCCAAGCATTTGCCAAGCTTATGTAGAATGAGTTTGAGATGAGGATGATGGGGGAGCTCAACTTCCTTGGACTGCAAGTCAAACAATAATCACAAGGCGTCTTCATCAGCCAATCAAAGTATATAAATGATTTACTGAAGAAGTTTGATCTTGACAACATCAAACCAATCAGTACTCCGATGGCTACTACAATAAAACTAGGACCTGATAATACGACAAACCAGTTGATCAACGTAAGTATCGAGGTATGATTGGTAGTCTACTTTATTTAACTGCTAGTCATCCCGATATCATGTTTAGTGTTTGCCTTTGTGCTCGATATCAAGCCAACCTAAGGAATCATACATGACTGTGGTTAAGCATATCTTTCGATACTTTAAAGGGACTATTACGGCCGACCGTAAAAGTACCAGCGACATGTGTCATTTATTAGGTAAGGCTTTAGTCTTTTGGTTTAGCAAGAAGCAGAACTCTGTATCACTATCCACAATAGAAGCTGAATACATCGCAGCAGAACGTTGTTGTGCTCAGATTCTGTGGTTGAAGCAAACCCTTGAAGACTATAAGTTATTGTTTAAGCACATACCAATATTCTGTAATAACACTAGTGCAATTAACCTGACCAAAAACCCAGTATGTCACTCACGCACTAAGTACATAGAAATTAGACACCATTTTTTGCGTGATCATCAAATGCATGACACTATTAACTTAGAATTTATTGACACTAATCATCAGCTGGCAGACTTTTTCACAAAATTACTTGCCGAAGAGCGTTTCAATTTCTTCGTAAAAAATTAGAAATTTTGATGAAAATGTCGTACAATAAGTTGTACCTGCGTAAATAACTTTTAAAACATAATCTCACATGGTAAAATTGCTTTGGATACAAGCCGAAAGGGTCCTTCTGACAACAAGGCATAAAAGCCTAAGCGATACGGTGCACTAGTCTTCGGACTACCGCTAGCTGGGATCCGGCCCCTACAACTAACCCGAATGATTCACCTGTACTGATAATTATTTAACAAAGTTTATCGTAAGGTTAATTTATTTTATGGCTTATATAATTCATAATTTTTAATTCAAGACCATACTTTATTTTTATCAACATTTTTTCATTGGTACCAAAACTCTCAGCCACCTGGCCATCCATCCGATTTGATTCAGGGGCTACAATTTAACTAGTGCAGCCAGCCCTACTCTTCATATGCACGAATTTTCTCTCTATCTCCTTATTGTTATCACCATTCAACCTCTCTCCAAAGCCTAACTCTCCAAACCCTAACCCTAGAAATCCTATTGTTGGTGCTCTCTACTCTTCAAAACTTACGATTTCAAGGTTTTGGTTGATTCTCCTCCATTGTCCTTCATTATTTTGGGGTATAATTCTTGTTCTCCATCCCCACTTTCATTATTGTTCTTCATTTCTTGTTTCTACTATTGTCTATGGCTCCTAGACTTTTTAATAGGGTGAAGAGGGTTAGAACCGAAGGAGCTTAACCCTCCTTCTCCTCCTCCAGTTGTCAATCCCATTCACCCTTTGTTCAATCGTCCTCCACCTCCCGATGCCAACACGTTTAATAAGCATATTTTTGTCTCGTTAGAAGCATCTAACGAGTGGTATTCTGACTTTCACTCCAGAAGTGTTTTGCCGGGACACCCCATAAATTTATAATATTTTTCGAGTTTGATCTGAATTTCAAGGATCTCTCGATGAACTTATATCCACATTGTCACTCATATACCTCAATGCAATACAAATATTTTATTGCAATATGACTCACGATGACCGTAGAATTTACTCTCAGATCGCCAACATTGATATTATGTTTGATGATTATGATCTTGCTGAATATCTTGAACTTCCTGATCCCAACTCTTGGGAGCGTCTTAATGATGCCCGTGAATTCACATTTGCTAGGGATATCAGTCTTGAATGGTTCAAAGACATGATGTGTGAACCCAGCTCCCGTCCTCGAAAACTTTAGGCTAAGTTTCTCAACAACCATTTCTACGAACTTCATCAGAATATTTTCTCGTCCATCCTGCCCAAAGCAGGATCTACCGATGAGGTTACCTATCTTGAGATTACAACCCTTTATTTTTTTCACTTTCCTATCCCCTTTAACTTTCCTCGTACGATGATGGAATGGATGATTCGTGCAAGGAAAACACCCAAATCGCTTGTTTATGCGATGTATATTCTGATGATCTTTCGTGCCTTCAAAATTCCTTTGGATGAGTGTCAGTTTTTAGCTGCTTGCCTTTCTGTCCAAAGCACGTAGGACTGCCCCTGCTCTAGTTGAGGAGGAATCTTCTGACTTTGATGCACCTCAGCCTGAGCCTCCTGCCACTCTCGACTATTTGCGAATAGTTGCACGACCGCTTTCGTTTGGAAGATGATCGTTATAGCCAACTGGATTACCGGACTACTTTACAGATGAGCGCCATCAACAATACCCTGCATGATATCTAGTACAATATGGCCTGGCATCCTACTATGCTGTTTTCTACGGGTCGGGACCCTTCTCGCGAAGGCTACTGATTGACGACTCATGGGCCTTGCGGTATTTTGATCATGATGCGGCGTTTGTTGATCCTCGTAGCTCTGCCAGCGATTTAGTCAGTCCAGCCTATTCCCATGCTCCGTGATGGTTGTGGTCTTCTACCTGCTGCTGTTGCTGCTGACAATTACATTTAGTTATGTTTTCCATTTCATGTTTTAGCACTCTTTGTACCATATTTTTTGTTTTATGACTTTAGTTTATCAAGTATGACTTTCAGTTTATTTTGGATTATCAAACTGCTTAGTTGTCTTTTTTGATGATTGGTTATGGTTATAAGTTGTGTGTTGCTATCCTTACTTTATCTATTTTTGTCTCACTTTATGGGGGAGCTGTGATTCATTCTGCTAAATGACAAAGGGCGAGAAGCATAGATATTTAATTGATGTGATCTTACATGTTGTTGAATATTATGTTGTGCTTGGATAATAAATTTTGTATCAGGACAAAATTGAAATAGTTAATTGCAGGGGTGCCGACATTTCTATGTGCGGGAGAGCTAATTCATGTATACAAAATACTTCAATCTCTTCAACATGTGTCGAGGTATGAATATTGTGACATGCAAATATCATTTTTGTCAATTATCAAAATGGGTGAGATTGTTGACCCAAACTGGTTTAGAGAATTAACAAAATGATATCTGACATGATCCAATACGTACATCAAGCTCAAGACAAGTACATCACAACATATCTAGTTCAAGACAGACGTCATCAACAAGTTGTTCTTCTGCAATTGTACTTGTACCGAGTCTGTAATTTTCACTCTATTGAGTCTAGAAATATGCACGTTAGGTCGTATACTGAGTCGTCTCAACCCTAGACTTACTACTCCAAAGATCCACCATACAAAATAAGACAACACCAAACCAAACCATTCTAACTTACTTGAATGTTCTGGCCGCAAGGAATAAGAATTCAGGCCGAACTCTGCCCCAAAACAGAGTTCGGGCCGAACTCTGTCCCCTGAAAATTAGAAAGCTAATTTTTGGGAACATCTTGATCAAGGCTGTCCAACGTTCGAATTTTTGAATCTTTGAGACAGAATTATGGCCGAATTCTGCCTCCTCAGACTAGTATAAATAAGGCTTGAATTCTCTCATTTCAAATCATCACTTTATCTCAATCTTCTTAGCCTTATACATTCTAAGCATTCATCTTCAAATCTACTAGCCACAGAACTTCCTAAGCCCCAAGGTGCTCAAGTGCGATTCAGCTAGAAGTTTTTTGCTTGAGTTGTAAAGAAGTCACTTGGACAATTCCAAGTTTTGCCTCTACGAAGATGTAAGAAGTTGGCGTGCTCTTTTGAGTAAAGACACGTGGTTGTACCCTATTTCACAAATAGTGGATTTCAATCCTGAGCGAGAGTTCTCCGGCCTGGACAAGTCCTCCACAAGGGAAACCAGGTTAAATCGCTGTATTTGCGTATGCTCTTCTGATCTCTATTTATTTTCGCATTACTCTCCGATTACTTACTCTCTTGGTAGTTGATTTCTGGACTTGATATAGAGTTGTATTTTTAATTGGTTATTATCGACACAAACTCTATTCATCCCCCTCTAGAGTTTCTACACGTAACTTCAGTTTGATCTTGATAACATTAAACCAATCTGTACTCGATGGATACTACAACAAAACTAGAACCTGATTAAAGCGGCAAACTAGCTGATCAAGGTAAGTATCGAGTTATGATTGGTAATCAATTTATTTAACTGCTAGTCGTCCCAATATCATGATTAGTGTTTGCCTGTGTGCTCGCTATCAACCCAACCCTAAGGAATCACACATGCCGCAGTTAAACGTATCTTTCGATACCTTAAAGGCACTGTTACGGTAGGCTTGTGGTACCTCAAAACTACATAGTTTGACTTGATTGGATATTCTGATGCCATTTTGTTGGATGCAAAGTCTACCGTAAGAGTACCAGCGGCAGTGTCATTTATTAGGCAAAGTTTTAGTCTCTTGATTTAGGAAGAAGCAAAATTCTGTGACACTCTCTACAACGGAAGCTGAATACATATCTACAGGACGTTGTTGTGCTAAGATTTTGTGGATGAAGCAAACCTTTGAAGACTATAATTTACTTTTGAAGCACATACCTATATCTTGTGATAACACTAGTGTGATTAACCTGACTAGGAACCCAGTATGTCACTCACGCACTAAGCACATAGAAATTAGACACCATTTTTGCGTGATCATCAATTGTATGGCACTATTAATCTAGAGTTTATTGACACTGATCATCAAGCAGCAGACTTTTTCACAAAACCACTTGCCGAAGAGCGTTTCAACTTTCTTCATCGAGAATTAGGAATTTTGGATGAAAATATCATACAATAAATTGTACTTACACAAATAAATGTTAAAACATGATCGTACATAGTACAATTGTTTTAGGTACAAGCCGAAAGGGCCCTTCTGATAACAAGGCATAAAAGCCTAAGCGTATGCTCTTCGAGAAATCTTAAAGTAGACCCTTACGGGCCGTAATCACGTACCGATGACCACAGGGCGTAATCACGTATGAAACCTTACGGGTTAAATGATCTCTCACAGTCAACACTTCTTCGTAACGTCTTGCGACAATTACCACATGGACACTTGATTTTGTTACCATCCATGTACTAAGCTTTTCTCATGGCATACTAAGAAATACTTCTACGCCTGCCTGAAAATCGTCACTCATACCTATTCTGCTCTCATGTTGCCGTTTGTACATCCTTGTACGATCAACAAAGTAACAATCCATCGCAGATTGGATGTGAAAATTTGCATTGTAAGACAAAGTAAACAAATTGCAATTAAAAATATATAGTCCGATACCGACCTCCCTCTACTTCGTCGCTCTATTTCCCCTGCTTCTCAAGAAGGCCCCCTCTCTGACTGATACTCATAGAAATAGTCCGATACCGATACTCATATAAATAGTCCGATATCGATACTCATATAAATAGGGTTTAGATACCGATACTCATAGGGTTAGGGTTTAGATATCGATACTCATAGGGTTAGGGTTTTAGGGTTAGGGTTAGGGTTAGGGTTTAGATATCGATACTCATAGAAGTAGTCCGATACCGATACTTATATAAATAGTATGATACCGATCCAATACCGATACTCATAGAAATAGTCCGATACCAATATCGAAACCGTGAACTAGTTCGATACCGATACCGATTGATACTCAAAAAAATAGTCCGATACCGATATCGAAGTAAACACATCAGGTTGTTAGATCGACAACAAATAACAATAAGTATATCTTCGTAGTAAACACATCAAGTAGTAAACACATAAATATCTTAGTAGTAAACACATCAAGTAAATCCAGACCAGTAAACACATCAAGTAGTACTCAACGACCCAACCCAACCCCTCCCCCCCCCCCCCACCCCCCGGTCCCCCACCCCCCATCCTGCCCCCCCCCCGACCACCAAGACCCCCCGGCCCCCCTCCGCTAGCCTACCCCCCCGACCTCCCCACCCGTCGACCCCCACCCTAAACCCCCTCCCACCCGGCCGGACCCCCACCTCCCTATCCCCCTCGACCGCCAAGACCCCCCGGCCCCGCGACCTCCACCCGCCGCCCCACAAAAAACCCCCTCCTCCCTCCGGCCACCAACACCCCCGGGCCCCACCCTCCGCTCCCCTATTCCCCCCCCCCCCGCAACCACCCCACCCGCCGACCCCCCTCCCTCCTGTAAAACTCCTAAATTTCTACTACAATTTTTTATAAAAAATAATAATTGGTAGTGATTTCGTAATTCGAATTTGTACGTCACATACGAGTTGGCATTCGTCGTATTATACGTCTCGTACGAGTTTGCGTTTCGTATTTTCTCGACGAGTGGGAATATGTGCGAGGTACATATTTCTTAGAAAAATATTTTGATTTTATTATAAAGGAAGTATAGTTTTTCTAATATATATATGTGATAAATACTCAATTTTTTTAAAGAGAATTTCAAAACTTCATTGATTTTGCCGTATAAAATACTATTTTATATACAAGTATAATTAATAATTTAGAAAAAAAACTGGTTTTGAATAAATATTATTTTTGTATGCGAGAGTATAAATATTTTATTTTTGAAATTATTTATTGTCATCATTTTAATATTTCATAAATAATATTTGAAAGTTTGTTGGATTTAATATGTATTTAATTATGATAATTTAAATTAAAAAAGATTTGATTTTAATAGATTTCAAATTTCAAAGGCGGGATTATCTATATTGGTATTAGTATATCGAATTGAGTTTAATTTGATTTAAACGAAAGGATGGAGTTATCCACTGAAAGTTTAAACAATTTCTAGTCGTTATCCTAATAGGAGTCCTAAACCCTATATATAGGGGAGCTCCCCATTAAATTCTCCACCATCATCTTCGCAAATATTTCCACAACCCGACATCATGCATCATGTCTGTGTTACCCTTTTCCATCCACTATATTGTTTTCCAATACAAATACAATAACTTCCGTTCTGTCCGACACACCCCAACGTCCAACACAGCCGTGTCGGACACATCCTAACATAATGCAATCCATCCCCAACACCGTCCCAACACACCCGACACAACTCCTAACCCTAATCCCTAACCCATGTCCACCTTCCGGCCAAGGCCGACTGCCTCTCTATTCTTCCCGGCATCACCGCAGTAGCCGTCCTCCCCCACCTCCTGTGCCGAAGCAACCTCCAGCATCACCAATATCTACACATCCACCGCCACTCTTCCGGACAACAACACCACCCTCGTTGCCATAGATCTGTCCACAACCACCACCGCCACCATCTTTCCTCTAGCCTTCAACTGCCATTACCAGTCCCTCTACCATCACCCAATAGCACCAACTCCGCCCCACACCACGGCTCCTCCGGCCGACCAAGTCACTGGAAACCAACACCCCGTGGCCAACCGCGACCACAGCTACAGTGGTCACCCAAAAGCCCCAAAACCCACACCACCACCAACACCAGAGAACACAAGCGAAAGGAAAAGAAATCCCAACTCACCTTGCTTCGGATGCGACCCCGACGCCGCCCAAATTTTACCGCCCCACCGGGAGAGCCGCCGCACCCGCAAATATTTCCCGAACCCAAACCGCCACATACCACCTCTGACCTGTACCCCTGGATCTGGAGTCGCCCTCTGCCACCGGGAAGCTCCGGCACGCACAAGAACGTACAGAGCTCCCCGTTCTCCGCTCGGGAGCCTGTCGCTGCCACGACTGCAACCACGGCCAGGTCCTTCGCACCTCCACCGCAGCATGATGCAGCGCCACCACCGGCGCCCGACCCCCGTACTCGTGTGCCCGCCGAACCATCTGCTTCCTCCAGTCCCGCGCCTCCGCAATCGGTAGCGAGAGCCGTCTTCATCGCCGGTGTCTGCGCCCGGACACGCCAATACGGAAAACCCATGGTGAGGCTCTCATTTTCTCTCACCTCTCTCGATTTTCTTCTCCTCCATATTTTTTCCTACTGCTTCTTCCTCAATAAGAGAATTTTACACTCTCTCTCTTCTCTGTCTCGGTTTCATCACTTCTTTCTCTTTCTGTATATATTTTCTTCTCTTTCAAGGAATACAAGTAACATTAAATATTGATTTATATTATCATTTATATGTTACTACACAGTGAATGGGAAGGGAGTTGTAAGTAGAGAGTTGTATCATCTTTTAAAAAAAATGGTGTTAATCTGAGTAGTGATTTGTTATCTTATTAATATTATTGTAATCAGTATCTTAGAATTAAGTATTTTTGTATTATTGTTAATATTGTTATATTTACTGTTTATGTACTAAATACTTTCTAAAAATATTTTCTTTTTAAATATATATATATATATATATATATATATATATATATATATATATATCTATATATATATATATATATATATATATATATATATATATATATATATATATATAGCATTAACTTAAATTTTAGTTTGACAAAAGTTTAGTTTTGACCCTAATAGAATTTTCTAGATTTTTGAAATAAGTTCTAAAAAATATATATATTTTGCTAATAAGATGTAGTTTTCAAATTACAGAATGAATTTATTAAAAATAATAATAATAATAATTTAAGCATGTATTTATCTAAAAATATTTTTGTAATAAAAATCTAGCTTTTAAATAGTATAAAAAATTTCTACGAATACTGTGAGTATTCTCTCCACAAATTCCCTCTCGTTATCATCATTGATTATGACTAATCGTGCACTCCCATTTTTCTCGTGAATTCGGACCTTTCACATCGAACACGACTAGCGAACAAATCGGGACATTTCAGATCACCGCACACCACTAGGCAAGACACCTTGCCTTTACTGTTTACTTTGTTGCTCAATATCATGCATGTTTTATTTCTTATTAAGTTGTTCTTTCAAAACTATATGTAGATGCAAATTACTATATTTTATGCAATTGGCTTAGAGTTAAGGGACTACCATATGTTTAGAGCATCTCACAAAAACTGTCACGATGTGCCACGGATTGTGTGTGAGTTGTGAGTCGCATATAGCTTCGGACTTGCGTATCGATCGTACATCGGTGCGTAGAGGTCGTGCGTTAGGATATAACTGCTAGTAAAATTGTGTAGAAGACTTGGCAGTTATTAAGGGTTAAACAGTGTCGTAGAGACGACGCATGTATAGTATCATGGGGAGGGAGGGAACATCTACTAGCGTAGGGGCTACATTTATTTTTACACACATTTGGGAGATAGTGTCTCGGATGAGCGCTACGTGTTACCCGGCCGATAGTATCTCGGATGAGCGCTACTTGTTGGCCACTCTTATTACTTGCTTGCGTGAATCCGTTACAGCCCCTGCGTAGAACGTTGTCCTCCAAAGTGCATTCCACATAGAATGGTTAGGAATCTTTAATCATGCATACTTTTCTGTTGAGCTTTTACTATTCAGTTTATTGGCATAATATTATGTGTCTTGTTACGTCCCTCTAAGGACCTGGTGATTTCTTCAGGTGTGTGTTTCGTGGTTTCTTGCAGGTTCTCTAGCTAAAGCCATTCCTTCCTTCGTGATGATTGCTCTTGGACTCGTCATTTGCTTCGCTCGACCAAATCATTTATTTGTACATTTCTTCGTATTTAAATTTCTTGGTAGCGGATATGTCTCCGTCCAACGTTTGTACAAATGACTATTTGATCATATCATTAAACCTTAGTAATTGTGGATGAGATTTATTTAGTTTGTCATGGCTTTCTATATTTCATAGCTTATGTATACATACGAACATCTCTTATACTCGTATGTATACAACTGGCATGATACGTATCTGGTCCCATATTTTTTGGGACTGGGGCGTTACATGTTAGTGTGGTGGCCCATGCAGGTCAAGTTTGTCGTTTCGGTTACATGACTGTACCAAACAGGCCTGCAATATAGGATTAGAGTCTAGGATCTCATCCACCTGCTTGACCCTCTTCCTTGACTAAATTTTTTTAAATCATTTGTTCAACTTCATTGATCTACATCTTGCTTGAGCTCTTTCTACCGTAATCCTTATTTCCACACTTGATAGGAAGATTACTACACTAGTATATGCTCATAGGTCAACCACATGGCTAGAAGGATTACATTGACAACTAGTATGCAATGAGATCCTATTTGAGTTATAAAGATATGAGGATAAGAGGGACCATATTTTCAAGAAGTATGAACTTAGGGATTAGTTAATTCCAAGTTGGGTAGTAGCAACAATAATAACCTCGAAGGATTGTTAAAATTTTATCTACAAAATGATAAGTGGAGAAAGGAAATTGAATTGATTTTTGAGTTTTAATTTTTGAAGGTCTTTGAAAAATATTTATGATTCAGTGAATTATAGGTATACATCCTTGAAGAGA
The DNA here is from genome assembly GCA_029216955.1 of Iris pallida. Classification (NCBI taxonomy): domain Eukaryota; kingdom Viridiplantae; phylum Streptophyta; class Magnoliopsida; order Asparagales; family Iridaceae; genus Iris; species Iris pallida. The sequence goes on from JANAVB010026799.1 coordinate 18,345,832, forward strand.
TATAAAGATAGTTGAAAAAAAAATTAATGTTGCTGTAAGATTTATGAGGGTGATTGATAAAGCTTGGTAAACTCCTAAGGTTTTAAATTGGGTTGTATGGTTCACAATTAATAAGTTCATGAAATTTTGAATTTCAAGTTTGAAGTAATGATATTGAAATTCTGGTTTAAATGTTTGGAAGAAATGGAAACGAATGTTGAGAAAAATTTCAAATTTGAAATCGTGTCATTTGATTGAGGATTTACAAATCTATTTAGATTTTGGGTTAAAAAGTTGTGATTATGGATATCAAATTTTGGTAAAATTTTTTTATTGAGTTTAAGAAAATTGAATTGCTAATATTAAATTTTTGGAAAAGTTACTAACGATGTGATGAAAAGTCATTTTGATTGATTAAAGGAATTACCATTTAAAGTTGAGATTATGTTTGAATGACTTAGAATTGAAGTTATGATATTGAGCGAAAATTTTTAGATTGCTCATGATATGCTAAGGATTTAATTAAGGATTTTTGAGAAAATTTTGGATTTTTAAAGTTATGAAAGAAAAAAAAAATATTGAAATTTTTATAGATTCATGGTTTATGAACTCTTGAGTTCGAAGGTTGGAGTGAAAACGTTAAATCTTGAAAAAGTTAGTAGTAACGGGATGAAAGATCACTTGGAGAATTATGGAAGGGATTAAACTTTTAATCATGATTAAATTAGACGGCTTTGAGTAAATACAAATTATGGTTGTTCATTTTGTAAAATTATTTAGAAACTCTTTGAAGGAAACTTGGGTTTTAATTTTTAATGATAGGCCGCCAGGATAACCCTAATGGGTTAGAAGGATTCCACACTAAGTGCCATATCCCCCATGGCCATGATAGTAGTATAAACACAAGTGTTGTTAGTCATCTACAAAATCATGTGATCATATTTCAATCATGACTCACTCGACATTTCCTCAAATCTAGATTTTATCGTGACTATTTAACCATTTGAAACTTGAGAAATGATTAGATTGTTCCTTGATCATACTCTATCTAAGTAGCTATCATATCTCTAGAAACTGTACTCCTAACTTATTTTACCTTGATTTGTTAGAATCTAAATTATCTTTATTTCATGCTTTTAACTTGGTCAATTATTTTGTGCGTTAATCATTATCTCATGAACTCCCACTTTCTATGTTAAATTCTTTTGTGTCCTTTACCGTGACTTGGGTATTTGGAGCACAACAAATTTTATATGCAAGTACCTAGACGAGCCCACCTTCATGTAGGTATATCATGTCCCACTAAAACACGTCTTCTTGTACTCTAATTTCTTGGTACAACTTTCGGGTCGAATAAGCTAAACTATAACCTTTACCATGAAACCAATATACTTTCTAGCTATAGATATGGGCTCAACCTCAACTCAAATTCTTCGACCCAATACATGATTGTGATCTACTAAATCCCTTAAATGCTAAATCTTATTTTTATCTTGATTGCTTAACCATTGTCCTTTTATTTTCATGTCTTATTTTGATTTACTTGGACGCATTACATCTTTTTGCAATATTAGCAACCCCTACTTCTCTCCCTTTCAATTAAATTGCTTCACTCATATTTCACCTTGATTCCTCCATGGTTTATGCAATTGTGTTCATTTTATGATTTCCTCCTTTTAAGATGAAATGGATCATGACTTCCTTTGGATAGAAAGAGAATAGAAATCCCCTAGAAGAAAGTAGTGGTATAATCACTAAAATGGTTGAATATGAGTAAGGGAAAATCTTGTGGTAAACCTTATTAGGCGGATTACGTTTTAATGATCAAATAAGATTTGATTCTGGATGAACAAATTGGTTCTCTTAGCAACCTATTGTTAAGAAAAATTTATGAGATGATAAGTAGGGTGTTTGAAGTTAGTAGATTTCAAGAAGGGTGTAAACTCTTAAACTTTTGATGATTTCGGAAAGTAACTATGTAATGATGGTAATTTAAAGATCTAACAAGGTGAGATAGATTTTACTCTCAACTAAATTGGGTGAAAAAAATTTGATTGGGTAATTTATTAAATTCCAAAAGTTTGAGACTTATTATGAGGTATGTGATTTTTAAAAATGTTATAATCAAGATTAGAACTAAGGTTACGAGAGTTATGATTTGAGAATATGTTTTGAGGAACCAAAATTTTTGTGAGTTAAAAATTTGAGGAGAAACTCCAATAGAAAAAAAAGTTTTATGAAGAATTAAATTTATGTGAAATATGAAATTTGAAGAGACTGTATAAAGTTACTATTGATGAGACAATTCAAGATATAATGACGAAATTTTGAATCAAGAGTATCGAGCTAGTGAATTTTTGAGATTTGGAAAAATTGTTGCATTTTTGAGCTAGCGCGTCTTGGATAAATGATAGTCCTTTTTTTCGAATTTAGACATTGATTGGGATGCCATGAGATATCTTATAAACTATACCAAAAGTTTTTGTCTATATTATTGTTGTTCAAATTGCTTGCTGGATTACGTTTCTGAATCGTTGCTTTAAACTTCTTATCGATAAACTCTTGTGTTTTCCCTCAACCCTACCTACTCCGAAATTTCGAGAACGAAATTCTTTTAACTTGGGTAGGATGTAAAACCACTAAATTTCTACTACAATTCTTTTTATAAAAAAATAATAATTTGGTAGTGATTTCGTAATTCAGATTTGTACGTCACATACGAGTTGGCATTCGTCGTATTATACGTCTCGTACGAGTTTGCGTTTCGTATTTTCTCGACGAGTGCGAATATGTGCGAGGTACATATTTCTTAGAAAAATATTTTTGATTTTATTATAAAGGAAGTATAGTTTTTCTAATATATATATGTGATAAATACTCAACTCGTTTAAAGAGAATTTCAAAACATCATTTATTTTGCCGTATAAAATGCTATTTTATATACAAGTATAATTAATAATTTAGAAAAAAAACTGGTTTTGGATAAATATTATTTTTGTCTACGAGAGTATAAATATTTTATTTTCAAAATTATTTATTTTCATCATTTTAATATTTCATAAATAATATTTGAAAGTTTGCTGGATTTAATATTTGTTTAATTATGATAATTTAAATTGAAAAAGATTTGATTTTAATAGATTTCAAATTTCAAAGGCGGGATTATCTATATAGGTATTAGATTATATCGAATCGAATTTAAATTGATTTAAAGAAAGGATGGAGTTATCCACTGAAAGTTTAAACAATTTTTAGTCGTTATCCTAATATGAGTCCTCAACCCTATATATAGGGGCGCTCCCCATTAACTTATCCACCATCATCTCCGCAAATATTTCCACAACCCGACATCATGCATCGTGTCCGTGTTCCCCTTTCCCATCCACTATATTGTTTCCCAATACAAATACAATAACTTCCGTCGAGTCCGACACACCCCAACATCCAACACAGCCGTGTCGGACACATCCTAACATAACGCAACCCATCCCAAAACAGTCCCAACACACCCGACACAACTCGTAACCCTAATCCCTAACCCGTGTCCACCTTCCGGCCAAGGCCGGCTGCCTCTCTATTCTTTTCGGCATCACCACAGTAGCCGTCCTCTGCCACCTCATGTGCCGAAGCAACCTCCAGCATCACCACCATCTACACATCCACCGCCACTCTTCCGGACAACAACACCACCCTCGTCGCTACAGATCTGTCCACAACCACCACCGCCACCATCTTCCCCCTGGCCTTCAACTGCCATTACCAGTCCCCCTACCATCATCCAACAGCACCAACTCCGCCCCACACCACGGCTCCTCCGGCCGACAAAGTCACTGGAAACCAACACCCCGTGGCCAACCCCGACCGCAGCTACAGTGGCCACCCAAAAGCCCCAAAACCCACATCACCACCAACACCAGAGAAAACAAGCGAAAGGAAAGGAAATCCTAACTCACCTTGCTTCCGGCTGCGACCCCTGACGTCGCCCAAAATCGCACTGCCCTACCGGAGAGCCGCCGCAACCGCAAATATTTCCCGAACCCAAACCGCCACGTACCTCCTTCGACCCGTACCCCTAGATCTGGAGCCACCTCCGCCACCGGAAGCTCCGGCACGGTGCAAGAACGCACAGAGCTCCCTGTTCTCCGCTCGGAAGCCGTCGCTACCTCGACCGCAACCACGGCCAGGTCCTCCGCAGCTCCGTCGCACACGGCCGCAGCGCCACCACCGGCGCCCGGCCCCCGTGCTCGCGTGCCCGCCGAACCCTCCGCTTCCTCCAGTCCCGCGCCTTCGCAATCGGTAGCGAGAGCCGCCTTTATCGTCGGTATCTGTGCCCGGACACGCCAGTGCAGAAAACCCACGGTGAGGCTCTCCTTTTCGCTCCCCTCTTTCGATTTTCATCTCCTCTATATTTTTTTGCTACTACTTCTTCCTCAATAAGAGAATTTTACACACTCTCTCTCTCTCCTCTATCTCGGTTTCATCACTTCTTTCTCTTTCTGCATATATTATATATTTTCTTCTCTTTCAAAGAAGGGAGTTGTAAGTAGAGAGTAGTATCATCTTTTAAAAAAAATGTTACTACACAGTGAATGGGAAGGGAGTTGTAAGTAGAGAGTAGTATCATCTTTAAAAAAAATGGTGTTAATCTGAGTAGTGATTTGTTATCTTATTAATATTATTGTAATCAGTATCTTAGAATTAAGTATTTTGGTATTATTGTTAATATTGTTATTGCTACTGTTTATGTACTAAATACTTTCTAAAAATATTTTCTTTTTTTAAATATATATATATATATATATATATATATATATATATATATATATATATATATAAATAATAAATATATATATATATATATATATATATATATATATATATATATATATATATATATATATATATATATATAGAGGAAGGATAGGCATCCCTGCACTTTTTGTATCCCCAAACATCCCCCTACTCACACCGTTGGATGGTGCTTTAAGTCATCTAATCTTAACCATTGATTTACCAACGGTTAAGATTAGATGACTTAAAGCACATCCAACGGTTGTTAACATGGGGATGCTTGGGGATACAAAAAATAAGGGGATGCGGATCCCTCCTCTTATATATATATATATATATATATATATATATATATATATATATATATATATATATATATATAGCATTAACTTAAAATTTAGTTTGACAAAAGTTTAGTTTTAACCCTAAAAGAATTTTCTAGATTTTGAAATAAGTTCTAAAAAATATATATTTTTTGCTAATAAGATGTACTTTTCAAATTACAGAATAAATTTATTAAAATAATACTAATAATAATAATAATAATTTAAGCATGTATTTATCTAAAAATATTTTTGTAATAAAAATCTAGCTTTTAAATAGTATAAAAAATTTCTACGAATACTGTGAGTATTCTCTCCACAAATTCCCTCTCGTTATCATCATTGATTCTGACTAATCGTGCACTCCCATTTTTCTCGTGAATTTGGACCTTTTACATCGACCACGACTAGCGGACAAATCGGGACATGTCAGATCACCGCACACAACTAGGCAAGACACCTTGTCTTTACTGTTTACTTTGTTGCTCAATATCATGCATGTTTTATTTCTTATTAAGTTGTTCTTTCAAAACTATTTGTAGATGCAAATTACTATATTTTATGCAATTGGCTTAGAGTTAAGGGACTACCATATGTTTAGAGCATCTCATAAAAACTGTCACGATGTGCCACGGATTGTGTGTGATTTGTGAGTCGCATATAGCTTCAGACTTGCGTATCGACCGTACATCGGTGCGTGCAGGCCGTACGTTAGGATATAACTGCTAATAAAATTGTGTAGAAGACTTTGCAGTTATTATGGGTTAAACAGTGTCGTGGAGACGAAACATGTATAGTATCATGGGGAGGGACGGACAGCTACTAGCGTAGGGGCTACATTTATTTTTACACACAATTGGGAGATAGTGTCTGAGATTAGCTACGTGTTACCCGGCCGATAGTGTCTCGGATGAGCGCTACTTGTTGGCCACTCTTATTACTTGCTTGCGTGAATCCGTTACAGCCCCTGCGTAGAACGTTGTCCTCCAAAGTGCATTCCACATAGAATGGTTAGCTTTTCTGTTGAGCTTTTATTATTCAGTTTATTGGCATGATATTATGTGTCTTGTTACGTCCCTCTGAGGACCTGGTGATTTCTCTAGGTGTGTGTTTCGTGGTTTCTTACAGGTGCTCTAGCTAAAGCCATTCCTTCCTTCGTGATGATTGCTCTTAGACTCGTCATTTGCTTTGCTCGACCAAATTATTTATTTGTACATTTCTTCTTATTTAAATTTGTTGGTAGCGGATATGTCTCCGTCCAATGTTTGTACAAATGACTATTTGATTATATCATTAAACCTTAGTAATTGTGGATGAGATTTATTTAGTTTGTCATGGCTTTCTACATTTCACAGCTTATGCATACATACGAACATCTCTTATACTCGTATGTATTCAGCTGGCATGATACGTATCTGGTCCCATGTATTTTGGGACTGGGGCGTTACACCTCTGGGCCCCCTCCCTCTGCTCCCCTAACCCCCCCCCCCCCCCCCCCCCGCGGCCACGATTCCCCCCGCGGGGTGCACCCCCCCGACCACCAAGAGAGAGAGAAAGGAAGAGAGAGAGGGAGAGCGACATACCTGAGTGAGAGAAAGAGAGAGAGAGAGAGCGCGCAAAAGAGAGAGAGAGAGGTAAGAAAATTTTAGGGGGAATAAAAAATCCCCCCCCCCCCCCGTCGGTTCGTTTTATGTTAGGGCACAGTATTTAGCAACAGATATATCCATTGCCAGGCCGTCGCTATACCCCTGCTAGTTTTTCGGACGGATAATCCGTCGCTATATGGTCACCAAATTTTGTGCCAATTTTTTTAACATTTTTTCGCAAAATATTGACAACTGGGCGACGACATAGCGACGGATTATTTATCTGTTGCTATATGTCCGACGATATAGCGATCGATTTCCGACCGAGATTTACCATTAAAATTTAAAAAAATAATTGGCTGCAATTCGACGGATGACCATCGCTGTTTCGTCAGTAGTCCGTCGCTATTAGCGACGGAATACATCCTTCGCTAAATATCCGTCGCTAAAGCACTGTATTTTGGTAGTGCCAAGGAGCCAGACTTGGTGCGCGTGTGTTGGAACACACCTGTGCTGGGCACTTTCGTCCTACTACTCCCAGGCCGCCTCTTGGCCTTGTTGGCTGAGGTGGGAGGATTTTTGGATAGCTGCTTGAGAGATGGAGAACCCCACGCCGCATTGCTTGGAGCAACACGGACTTCCTCTTCTTCCACGCTCGTCGACCCCCGGTAGAGTCCATGATGTACAGCCGCCATTGGTCAGTCTTTGGAAGACGGACCGTCTCCTCGGTAGCGATGTGACTGCCGGGTGACAGCAACAATTGATGGTGATCTGGGTGCAAGTATGCCTTGGTTTAGGCATTCCTTCTGTCGTAGGCTCCTCTTTTGCTTTACGTTTGTAGGAAAGCGATAGGATCTTTATTTCTGTACTCCCATTGCATGCGCAGGAAAGCTGGACGCAGGAGTGAGGATATGGAGATAGCTTTCCTCCTCTGAGTTCCTGCACGTGAAGTACGCTCAGGTCCTGATCAAAAAGTTGCTGATGAGGTAGACTCCTTCCATGCTTACAGGAACACTATTCGCGTGAGTCTTTCTCAGTAGAGTGTACCCCCTGGCTCAAGTTGTGCATATGAGTGCTCAAGCGACAGCATTGTTCTACTGATCGAGGCGTTGAGGCACTCGGACCAGTTTTGTATAGCTTTCCATTGGCTATGCGTGTGACTGTCAACGCGGGTGTGTAGTATTCAAAATCCATTGTAGTGGTTGGCATAACACTTTGGCCACGTAAGGCACGTGCTACCTTGGATCTCTTTATGTTACATCCAGGAGGTGCGTAACGTTCAGAGTCCAATGTAGCCTTACCCGATGGTTAGACAATTATGTCAAAGACAGATCTTCTCGTCGGCACCGCTCCCTCCGTAAGCGGTTGAGCTACTGCGCGCTTCCTTCGACGTTGTGCCTTTGCTAGGCCCGCCACAGGAGAGCCGCACTCTTCGCTACACTTTTTCGGAGTGGGAATCGAGCAAGGCGACATGGCGGCAGTAGCCGAACTCTTCTTCGGGGCTTCGTTGGTCAGGGGGTTCTGGAGCGCAGTCCCCTCCGTCGTGCTGCTCGTCGCAGCCGCCTTCGACACCCCGGTGGGTCGAGTCTTCTTCGGTTTTACGAACCGCTTCGAAGGACTCGACTTCTCCACAGAAAGGAGATCCTTAAAAGCTTGTTAATCGAAACGTACGACCAACGTCTTCTAGGAAGATCCCAGCAAGTTGTCGTCAGATTGTGCCACTACCATCTCGTTGGAGGAGAAGGAAGTCCCCAGCAGAGTCGCCACCTTGTTTGCCATGACAAAAGGCTATACGAACTTTTTGTATTTTAAACGTAAAAAGAGTACAATCGATTCCTAAACAGGAGATCTAAGTACAAAATTTTTGGAAAAGTGTGGCGGTGGAGATTGAGCACTGAAGCGGCTCCTTTACTCCGTTGGCGATCTGACGACGTTAAAGATTTTGAAGCCTCTAGGGTTACCAATCAAGAGGATGCCGAAGTAGAAACTCTAGGGTTACCAATCAAGAGGATGCCGAAGTTAAAGATTTTGAAGCCTCTTTATTGAAGGAAAACTCCTTCTATTTATAGGAAAGGGGGCACATATGTGATGTGCATTAGGATTTGAGATATGAAAGAATTTGTTGTCATTGCACGGTGAGGACTACTGCTGAGCTGACACATGGCGGACGTTGAGATTCTCCTCTATCGAGATCTCGGGTGGTTATCATCATAATCGAAGTAAAAGACACGTAGGCGCGCGTCTATTGCTTGAAGTCTTCTATTCAGATGAAGCCGAGTAGATCTTGGATTCCATCACAGAGTTGGATTTTATCTTATCTTACGAGGCCATTGGTTTAACAAACCGATTGGATATAGCCTTCATTCATAAGAACAAACTTTTTTGCTTATCCGTGATTTTAAACCAACTGATAAGATATTGCTCTTATCAACAGAATCAACCTCTGTCTTATAGCGGTGATTGAAACAAACCGATTGGGTAGGACCAACGTCTTCTGGGAAGATCCCAGCAAGTTGTTGTAAGATTGCGCCACTACCATCTCGTTGGAGGTGAAGCAAGTCCCCAGCAGAGTCGCCATCTTGTTTGTCATGACAAAATATTATACGAACTTTTTGTATTTTAAACGAAAAAAGAGTACAACCGATTCCTAAACAGGAGATCTAAGTACAAAATTTTTGGGAAAGTATCGCGGGTGGAGATCGAGCACTGAAGCGGCTCCTTTATTCCATTGACGATCTGACGACGAGTTGAACTTTCTTTGGCTTTTTACTGCTGGTGATTGAAACTCTAGGATTTCTAATCAAGATGATGCCGAAGGTGAAGATTTTTGAAGCCTCTTTATTGAAGGAAAACTCCTTCTATTTATAGGGAAGGGGGCACATATGCGATGTGCATTAGGATTTGAGATATGAAAGAATTTGTTGTCATTGCACGGTGAGGGATACAGCTGAGCTGACACATGGTAGACGTTGAGATTCCCCTCTATTGAGATCTCGGGTGGTTATCAACATAACTGAAGAAAAAGACACATGGCGTGTGTCTATTGCTCGAAGTCTTCTGTTCAGATGAAGCCGAGTAGATCTTGGATTCCATCACAGATTTCGATTTTGTCTTATCTTAGGAGGCCATTGGTTTAAACTAATCGATTGGATATGGCCTTCATTCATAAGAACAAACTTTGTCCTTATCCGTGATTTTAAACCGACTGATAAGATATTGCTCTTAGCAACATAATCAACCTCTGTCTTATTTGTAAGAGCGGTGGTTTAAACAAATGGATTGGAAGGGACCATGTTGTCTGCGCTTTTGGCGAAGCTTCAGCGCTGCTACGTTTCTAGGCGATGAATCGACCTTTCTTCTGAAGAAGACGGAGCCTCTTTGCTTTTGGGCGACGAGTAAGCTGTGTTTCGAAGACGACAGAGCCTCTGTGCTCTAGGCGACGAGTAGACTTGTGTTTCGAAGGCGACGGAGCCTCTGTGCTTCTGGGCGACGAGTAGACTTGTGTTTCAAAGACGGCGGACCCTCTGTGCTTTTGGGCGACGAGCAGGCTATGTTTTGAAGACAATGGAGCCTCTGCACTTTTGGGTGACGATTAGGCTGTGTTTCAAAGACAAAGGAACCTCTGTGCTTTTGGGCGATGAGTAGGCTTTGCTTCAGGCAATGTGTCACCAAAGTATCAGATGAAGGGGGCTGTTGAGTGGGCCGAGCTTCTCGGTTGAAGCGGAGGCTTTGCGTTTTTGAGGACGAGGGCGTCATATGGAGAAATCGACTATCTGTGCTTCCGAGTCGAAGAGGGTGCGCAGGTACCTGGCTGCGCTTCTGAGTCGAAGGAGCTAGTTCTTGTCGAAGTCTATTTTAAGATCACTTAATGACTGTTCTCCTTGATGGCCGAGTCGGTCATTCCTCCGCTTTAATTGTCTCCGTTACTTGGGGGAATTTGAGAAATTAGTGGCCTAGGACTCAGTGGAATGAACCTATTAAATGAGGTTCGTTGTGCTGAGTTCTAGGTTCATCCCATTAATCTGGGCATCTTTGACTGACGACCACTTGGCATGTTGGTTGGACCACACTTACCTTATATAAAGGAGAGTTTTTCTGAAGCGTTGTCTTCGTCTCCAAACGTTATGGTTGATCCTGACTTAGCTTCGAACGACCATTGGCCTTGCACAAGTCGGCTGAGGGTCGTGGATCCCTTCGTTCAAAGAGGCAGATGTCTTTGTAGAAGAACACCTAACTGGTCTTGAGAAGTACCCGAATGTCCACCATAAGGAGTTTGAACCTGGACGACATCTTGGAGGTCTTCGAGGTCCAAACTACGGGGTTAGGATTGGTTTTCCACCCGATGATCCCTCTGTTGTGCTCTGCCCCGCTTATCGGCAGCGGTGTGTCTTCGTTTTGCTCGAAGAGCCGCAGAAGATGATGCGCGTTTGAAAAGGGCCAATCGTCGTGTTGTGGACTAAGTTCTCGCTCTGGCCAATAACTGCTTCTGTAGCCATTTTGGAGTTCCTCCGTGTATGACTGTGAAGTGGTTTGCTCTGGCGAGGCTGCACGTCTGAAGGGGCTATGCATCTGGGGCTCTGTGGGACCAAACTTTGATGGCGACTGTATTCACATCTGCTATCCACAGGCATTTTCTGTGTTTGTCCATGACGATCACACTGTGAAGATTAACCCCATTGTAGATCTTTAGGAGTTTTAGTTCTTTTCATGTAATCATGTAGAGTCTGTAATAAATCCTTGTAGCCATGATTTTAATAAAAAAGAACTCTTTGTGATCTTTTCTGTTATGTGACTTTGTTTTTTCTGCCTGCGCGTTTGGTCACCTGCGCTTTTATAAAGCTGGGTGGGTAGCGGGAACACCTACCTGCGCTTTTGACAATATCTGTGCATTTTCATGCTTCTATAGTAGTGAACCTTATGAAGAATATAGCTCGATAGATGACGAGCTTTCTACTATGGAGCTGAATAACCCAGAAATGGTAGTAGTCTATAAAGAGCTGCTACTACATCATTACATTTGCTTCAGAATACATAAATCAGGAAGAACTAAAGGTCTGATTCCCCATATTAAGGACTTGATCAACTACGTCAACCGACAAAAGAGTGTAAACTCCAAACATGTTGGTTTTGAAGTCTGCCCCAAACAGTCAGAGCTCGAGGTCAAGAAATTGATGAAAGAATTTGGCGAGAAGAATTTGAAGGAAAGTAATGATAAACCTTTTGCTTTTCATTATTTCTATCAGCAACTTGAACCATTGTCCAATAAGGCACTTGTAGCAGGATACTTAATGACCTGGTTGTGAAACTACGTAGTCTCTAGGGGCATATGGGCTATCGATAGATTGAATCAGAACCTCGTCTTCCCCACCGTAAAGTCAGTATTTGGCTACAAAATGGACTTACTTTCGGTATAGTGTGCAACATTAAGAAGGGGCTGCGCATCTTCGTACATAATGTAATGCACAGGGAAAAATGTAGAGATTTCATAATAATAGAGCTGCCGTTTCACTATCTAATGTGTTGGCTCGTCCTTCATTGCCCCAAATTGATGAGTCCAGGACTGGAAATAAATATTGTACCCAGGGATGGACTCCTTGGGGATATAAGGGCAGGGAATGAAATTTTAACAAGTTTTTATCTTGCAAAAGAGTGTTGAACTATCTTTATGCTTATGATTTCTTTAAGATCAACCCAAAATTTCTTGGTAGCGACGATGGTCAAGAACTAAAAGATACTAGAATAGATCAGATCTCTGACCTTCCAGAAGGAGAATTCCACTAGCTTCAATCGATCCGTCCTTCCTATCTGGTACTCTGAACACAAAAGGATGTCTACTTGGAACTTTACTTGTCTAGCCGTTTACTCATCACATTGGTTACAGTCAGTAGTTTTAGACAACGCCACCCCCACCATGGGTATGAAGGTAGTTTATTGGACGATATTTGAGTATGGCACTATTACAATACATGCAGAACTAGAACGTTTTTTACCTTGTCGAGTAAAATAGAAGCTACACATCATGTTCACACAAGTTTTACTGTATGATAAACTCTCATTCGGCAGAATACAACTGAGTGTTAAGCTTTATCGAGGGAACCAAACTGAGAGCCTCTCTTAATGACCTCTGACAGTCTCGAACAATCATTTTTCGGGGAAGAGACATCATAGGGTCAACACTAGTCGAAGAATTCGAGACAGAAGGTTCTTCTGATGAATGACCAAAATCTACTAGTAATGGTAAAAGGAAACAGAAATTCGTCCCTATGGCCTCTCCTCCATCAAAGAAGACAAAATTAGCCGAGGGATCGGCCAAAAGTAGGACTAGTGGTCGGAAGAAGGTTGTTTACAAGTCCCAAAACATACAAGAGCCGGAAGAGAGTACCCGTCCTTCCCCTGAAGTAAACTTTGTTGGATTCTCTAAAGATTCCAGTCCATAGTCTCTCAGCAACGGTTACGACTATTTTCGAATTCAACTCTGGGAAGAGAAAACTGCTGAAAAAGATCCGCCTGAGAGTCCAAATCAACGATCTTCGAACAAAAGTCACCTGTTATGTGATTGACAATTATGTTTCCTATAACCTATTGTTAGGGAGGCCGTGGTTGCATGAACATAACATTGTGCCATCCACTCTTCATCAGTGCTTCAAGTACGTGGATGATAACGTAGAGATCAAGAAGGAAATTGCTGACCTCAATCCTTTTTTAGGTGTCGAGGCCTACTATACAGACCCCAAAATATACAAAGAAGAGTATATGAAGGTCATGCTGGCCGTGGACACAGAGGAAGACCAAAAAAATGAATCGAAAGACGTCTTGGTGATTTCTGTCATGCCCCGGTCCCGTAGGACTGATCGTCCTCGCTAAGGCATGATGCCGCACGAGCCTAGGTTGCGCTCGTGTATGACGGGTTCCATAACGGCCGATTACAGTAGCTTGCGACAGGTTCGTCGCACAGAAGTCCCAAGCATAAACATTGAATATACGAGGCAACATAAGCATTGAAAAAAATTAGAACCTTTTATTCATACTTGGAATAAAATTACAAAGGTGGCACGAGGCTAAGATTACAAGTTGCTCAAGCTCACTTTTCTCTCTGATTATAAGTCACTCAGCTCTCTCAATACAATTTGACGAGCCACCGGATGCTTCAGATAGGCGATGTCCATACATTATGTCTCGTATAAGTTTAGACTCCATACGGCTGCACGCCTCAAAATGCCAAGGAACTCCGTGCCTCGACGTATCCAATCGATCTCCACACCAACGAGCTTCTACCTATGCCTGCACATAAAAACTGTGTGGGTGTCAGTACTCAAGTGTAATGGTGGAGTGAGTTCCTCGCCCACCCAAACAAATACAACACGTTCATTTACTTTGTATAACATAATTCCTTTGTGATTGTCTTTCTATTCTTGCCTTAGTATCGATTTTAGGATAGAGATTCTTGGCCTATTTGTCTCTAGACTATCACCGTGCCATTGTACCGATAACTTGCTTATCGTTGTGCCTCTAGACCATTCTCGTGCTTGTAACATGAGTGTACCGACTCGTGCCATACTTTGGGATGTAGCATGTTTCATGTCATCGACTTGGTCCGAGCTTCAAACATCGAGGCGGTACCTCACAGATCAACATGACTTAACCAAACTTGACTTACGGCCCTTGCTGACTTAACCTGAGACGACTTAATCCCGACTTGTGGAACTTGTGTTAACGACTCAAACACGATGCCACATTCGTGCCGAAGCATGTGTCCTTGCTATAGCCAAATCTTAGGCTCCAGAATGGTGTTGCAACCGTGCACACCTACTTAACTCAATTCGTGACTAGCTTTTACTTTCTTGATTTGATCGACTTCGTGCATGCGGATTACCGCTCAGCACACCAGCTTATTTATATGAAAGGTCACTAGCAATGTCAAGCTATCATGGACTTATAGCTGGGTTAGATGGTGAATCCTCTTGCGCGCATGCAAAAGTTCCTGAATCATCTGTGCCGATTCATTGCTGACCCACGCTGAATTCCTTACTGGCACAGGCTATAACTCGCTTCTCCCGGGCCGACATAATCTTGGTGCCCTGGCGATCATTCGAAAAGACTACACCTAGTCAACAAGTTGTCCATGACCACGCACCTACGACGACTTCTAGACTCGACGTAAGTGCGAGGCCTATAGATGATACAACTTGCTTTCTCTTCCTTAAACTTCTTTATCCATGTCCATGCTTTCCAGACATCCTGAGAGACTCCCAAGCCACGGGACCGGTCTCGGCGACAAACGGTCGCGTGAACTTTTTTATTCTTTGAAACACGGGGAATGGCTATTGCATAGCCTTCCAGATAGACCAGAACAAACGTGTTCGTTAGTGTCCCATAGACCGTAGCATACTTATCCTTGAACCGACCGTGGCTCGTGCCTTAGACTGACTTGTGTTCTATGCGACATTATTGCCCAAGTCATACTTTATCTGACGAGCCTTGAGATCGTGGGACTATACGACTTTGACAACCGCAGAAAACATGGGACAATGCTTGCGATAACTTTGATAGCACATCATAACTTTGCCTAACTTGGTCGTGCAACAACTTGACGAACAAAGGCTATGCCAAGCCTTGTACCGTGGGAACATGCCGTACACGCGTTCGACTTGAACAACCAAGTTCATTGGGTGCCTAGACTTATGCTATAAGCCGTGTGATACAACATAACCTGTGGAACGAGCAAAGGCTAGCCAACCTTGGACGATGGGACCGAGCTTGCTTTATCAAGCATTTATACGTGCGATGCCGATGACTTAGGCTAAGTTCATAGCTTTGTGGCAACATCGACCAACTTTCCTTCTCTCAAGCCACGGACGAAGGACCGAGTGTCATTTTGGTAGCACGCCATGCGATACTTCTAAGCCACCCGTGGGACCTTTCCATATTCTAACTCAATTCGACCCAACTTGGGATTATTCCCTTAGCTATGTGGATTCGTCTCTTTTATTATCAAGCCTACTTGTGCAGTTGAAAACTTTCGTTTTATTAGAGTGAATGCCAAGCTGAGGCAAGTTCATCGAAGCTACCCACCTGAGCGAGGAGTCGCCTCGGCCGAGCGGGACTTCGAGTAGGCCGTTGCATGGCTAAGTCCGAACGTTGTTGGCGTTTCGATTCCTCCGATTGAGCTAAGCGGGACGGGACATGACATTATACACCAATCAGAAAAATGTTTTATCCTCGAAACTTACTGAGTACACTTATCGACTTATAACTTGATTCAACATCCAATGACTCTCGCCCATGCTTCGGCTTAACCAATCTATGAAATCTGACTTGCATCAATGCCTCAATCAATATTCAAGTTCATTTCAAGACCAATAATTGAACTACCATTAATCTTTTCTTTGAAACCCATAATTTTTAAATCCTCGAACTCTTTCGTTCCTTTAGTCTCACTTGAATTCACGTATCACTTAATTGGATCGTGCACATATTTCAGGCGTTGTCACGACCCGCAACCAGTGTAGGGGCACGAAAAGTGGGTACGTCCAGCCTACGCCATATTGTTGGTGGTAGAACGATGTCCTAGGTCACATACATCTAACAAATATAAGGTACCTGTACAGTATATATACTCCAAATGGAGGACAATACAGAAATGTACAGCTCAATCACTACTAATGTAGAAGTACGATAAGATAGATAGATAATGAGAATCATCAAATGAAATACAAACAAGAGAAGAAGTCTAAGTGTCTCAGATAACATCTCCACAAAATCCAGAAAAACAACAAGATCCTAAATATAATAAATGTATCCAAATGAGTCAAGATATCAAAATAAGACAGAAGTCTAAGCTATCTAGCCTAAACTATAGGGGTGGAATCCTCTACTGCAGATGGATCTTGCTGAAGGTCCAAGTCGCAGGTGTCATCTATGGCAGCTCCATAATAGGTAGGGCAAAGGTCCTCGTCATCCTCTGTAATATTTTCAACAGGTCAAGTCAGGACAGGAACGAGCACATAATCTCAATAGTTCATATCAAGATAGGAATATAAAGCATGCAATGGAGTAAAATATATGAAACACTGAAAGAAAGTACATATAGTAAAAGAGAGAGAACTGTAATGTAAATAGATACTATAAGTAGAGAACTGTCAGTGACTAGTGATCTAGAGTACAAGATAGACATATGAACGGCTTGAATTTGTAAATGATTATAATAAGTTTATACAATGACCATTGGGATTATATGACTGCTTCTACTCCCCTGTACCCCAATCAATACGCAATGATCCAGCAAGTTATGTTATTGTACAATATTTCACATAGGGGCCCATAAATGGGTGCACATGAAGGTATACATGATGGCTCTGTGAGCATGAGAGTACATGAATCAGAAGTGTGCACGTGAATAATGAAAGAACAAGAGTACATGATGAAAGTGAAACGCACATGACATGATCTATCTGATGCTCCCGAGGGGATAAAATCTCAATGTAAAGATCCATTTAGTACTAATCCATGTTAACAACATGACAACATCAAGTAAAGTAATCTAGAGCAAGAATATAAATCCTAGCAAATATGAAATGATCAGAGAATATACTCGACTGATATACTGAGTATCTGGTAAGTGTAGATGTCCAGACAAAGTAGATGAGCCCTATTTAGAACAAAATTGGTCACAACATGTGCAGAATGGTAATATTGAACTTTACAATGCATTCTATATGATTTCTATGTCATCTAGGCCAAATTCAACTCTTGTCAACTCTGGTCAACTCTAGTCAACTACACTAGTCAAACTAGGTCGACTAAGCTATTATAGGTCTAAACCTAGTCGAACAAGTCATTCCATTCTAAAGTCAACCTTTGGTCAACTCTAGTCAACTACACTAGTCAAACTAGGTAAACTAGGCCAAGTCCTAGTCCAATCAAGTCTCACTAAGCCTAACCAAGTCTATACTATCACACAATCACAATCACAAAGTCACAAAGGCAACACACATATATACATATACCATATCTATATATATATATATATATATATATATATATATAATATATATATATATATATATATATATATATATATAGGCTAAGAATATATATGCATTTATACATTCATTCATTCATGTTATCACTATTTACATACTTGATTCATTACATTGCATTACCACATTACACTATAGTTACTTTGCATTACATACATATAAATTTCTTTCATGCATTCATTTAATCATTCATTCATACATTCAATTGTTGTATATATATGTAAACATATATGTATATATAGATATAGAGAGGGAAAAATGTGAGGGGGTTAACATGTGTGTGTGTGTTAGCATATGAGAGGGGAGAATAGTGTGTGTGAGCATGGTAAAAAGGTGTATGTGTGTGTGTGTGTGTGTGTGTTTGTGAATAGTCAAGGTAGGAGAGTGTGTGTGTGGATGTAGGTGAGGGTGTGACAATAAGGGTAAAGTGTGCGTGTCCGTGCTCCCTCGACACGACACGAGATCATGTCAAACTCGAGGGGTATACTGACAGAGGTTGCCCCTACCTCTGTGCCAAGAGGCACGTGTCCACGTGTCCAAATGAGGAGAACTTAGGGTCGGGTAGCAGGGCACTGTGACAGTCCTCGTGCACAGGTTCGTGTCCGATTTTGGACACGAATGGGACACAAAACATGCTCAGTCCTAGGGGGATCCAAAGCACACCTATAGGTCTACAAATCACTTCAAACAGAATTCAAAAATAACAAAATAAATTCCATTCAAACATTTCATCGAACACTTATGCACACACACGGATACGTATCCGATACGGACACCAAACTAATTCTAATTCCTACCAAACTTCTCTACAGCTGGGGGACACCTAGATGGATGCATATATGGAAAGAAATCAAGATTTTAGGGTGATTTATAGGAATTACCTATAGGGATCCAATCTCCAAGAAAAAGTCCCAAATAGTGAAGTCTCCTTCCTCAAGCTATGTCCCAATGAGCTCCCCTCCTTGCAATCTAGCCTCCTTCTTCTTCTACTCCAGGTTTGGATTCAAATGCAAATATTGGTATTAATTTCATAGAGGAATGAGAAGATTTGATGAAAGGGGGAAGAAATTATGGTTTTCTACAAGGGGTGTTCTAAAATAGGCAAGTGGTTATGAAGAGACATTATATAGGCTGGAATTATGTTTAATTTGGCCTGTTGTGGCTGTCCAAATTAAGAGCTAGGGTTAGGATCGCTCATGGTGGGCTTTGGGCCAAGATTAGTAACTAGCAAGCTCAACTCCTTAACCAAAAAGTCCATTGCACTAAACTCTCTCAATCCTCTCATGAACCCTAGTCACACTCAAGTCAACTAAGACCAACTTAAGTTAGATTAGGGTCCTACACCAAGCTAACTAAGTTACCAAAGTCAAACTCTAAGCTAGTCTCTAAAGTCACAATTAACAAAAGTCAAAATAACAGCCATCAATCAAATAATTAACAAATAATTCCAAGAAACCAAAATGACCAAAATACCCTAGGCTAAAAATGATAATTAATATCCTAATCACATGGTTAGGCTCTAGGTTAGGCAGTCTCTAAGGTTTCACTAGCAAAATACCAAAATCACAAATCACTAATAAAAATAGTTTTGAAATGATTAAAAATCACCAAAAATCATATCATGATTTAATATCATTATTAAAAGATTAAAATTATAAAATTTCAAAATTACCCTTATTTTAGAAACTGGGTGCTACAAGTCTACCCTCCTTAAAAGAATTTTGTCCTCAAAATTAAGATAGTCGTACTAGGTCAAACCCCCAATCAATCAAAGTCTCTAATCATACAACCCTATAATCATATGCGTCTGTCCAAAATTATGAGACTCAGAATCTTCGTCATACTAGTAAGCAATACGATAGTCATAGAGTCCCCAACTATGGTACATGCCTCTAGAATTATGGTATTTAAAATTTTCGAATTGTCGCATGCTTGGCCGCGAAAACCTTAAATTCCCACGCCCGAGCCAAAATCTGACTATATGTCCTCACTATACTGGCTACTATGATTGTAGAAAATTCTAAATTCCATAACTGAGGCGACCTAGCCCATACGACTTATATTGGAAAAATCAAAATCAAATCAACACAGAATACTAAGAATCAAATTTAACGACGAACAAGGAGGTAGACAAAACTATCGAAATTGAATTTCAAGATAGTTATTATAAGGCAAAAGTATGAATGGAATCTAGAAGAACAGAACCTGCAAGCATCTCTCCTACTGCCTGTGCATCTGCAACTGTCATGGCGAAAGCTCGCCCTTGCTGGCCTCTTCCTCTGGCCTGCTGCTGATGCTGGACAAACCTCTGTTGCCCTGTCGGAGCCCTAGCTCCTGCAGCTACCTGAGTCAATGATGTCCGGTTCTTGGGACACTTTCGACACTGATGCTCCGCTGAACCACAAAGTAAACACTGGCCTAGTCTCTTTCTGCAGTCATTCCATCCATGACCCAGCTTCTTGTAGAAAGTACAACTAATGTGTTGCTGCCTGGGAGTCTGTTGGTAAAGTATATATCCCTGGCCCTGAAACTGATGCTGAACAGTCCTCTACTGCTGATGCTGCTGAACCTGTACATCAGGCCTCTTGGCCCGGCCTCCGCTGCTGCTGGCTCCATGAGCGTCTCGTCCCCTCTTGAGCTTCAGCTCAAGGTCATCCTCTGCTGCTGGGGCACCCACCAGAATCTTCTCAAAAGTGGTACTCCGGTCACTCTTGGTCAAGGACTTGACTTCCTTGACTAATCTCTTCCGGAACCTCCGAGCCTTCGCTGTCTCACTCAGTCCCTCAACAAATCTGCCCAGACGACAGAACTCCCCTGCGTACTCCTCGACAGTCTGACTGCCCTGAACTAAGCTCTCAAACTGCGACTCTAGGGCACCAAGAGCCGTGTCAGAAAAAAACTTCTCCTTGAACAACTTCTTGAAGGCTGCCCAAGTCTGTCCCTCTGTACCGACCCTCGGGTCCGTCTGGTACCATGTGCGAGCCAGGTCCTGCATCTGACTGCCTGCCGCCTCAATCTGCAGTCGAGCTGGTATCTCCGCCAGCCGGAAGATCTCCTCGATGTGCTCTATCCAGTCATCCACATATAAAATCCCCTTTGTGCTGCGGAAGTCCCCGGACGCTTCTTCTGGAACTCCTGGATCCCTGGTGTCTTTGGATGATACGTCTGTATCTGGGCTGCCTGGGCTTGCAAAATAACTCTCTCCACCGTCGTCAGGGCAAGCTGATGGGCATTCTCTATGCCCTACAGAAAATGAGGACTGTTTTTGCTGGGCCTCCACCATCCTCTGAAAGAAGTCGAACAACTGTACTGTGTCTACCGATCCGGAAGGTGGTTGTTGTTGTTGCTGGAAGAAATCAGGAATGACGGAGGAAGATCTCGGAATAGGCGAAGGTGCACCCCCGAATGCGGCAGAAACTCCGACATGAGAATGTACCATGGGAGCTGCCTGAGCCGGACGAGAGGTGGCAGACCTCTCAGTAGTATCCCTCTGGCCGGAGCGATGGGATCGTGTAAGAACCATCCTGGAGACAGATCAAACAAGAAAGAAATTACTGAGAATGAATCGATAACGTCAAAGGAGAATAGTTTATTTCAAAGGAAGACAATAAGCAGCAAGAATTTTGATGATGGAAACAGATAAGAGTTTTCCCTAGGTGTGATTGAGTACCTTCAAAACTATCCTATATCCTACTGTAGGCTGTAGTGATACTCTAGTTCAAACACCACTACATAACTCTCGACCTGCATGGGCTACCACTAAAAATGTATCACGACCCGCACCCAGTTTAGGGGCACGAGAAGTGGGTACGTCCAGCCTACGTTGTAGTGTTTGCGGTAGAACGCTGTCCTAGGTCACATACATCTAACAAATATAAGGTACCTGTACAGTATATACACTCCAAACGGAGGATAATACAGATATTTACAGCTCAGTCACTACTATGGTAGAAGTACGATAAGATAGATAGATAGATAATGAAAATCATCAAATGGAATACAAACAGGAGAAGAAGTCTAAGTGTCTAAGATAACATATCCACAAAATCCAGAATAACAATAAGATCCCAAATATAACCTAAATGTATCCAAATGAGACAAAACATCATAATAAGATAGAAGTCTAAGCTATCTAGCCTAAACTATAGGGGTGACATCCTCTACTACAGATGGATCCTGCTAAAGGTCCAAGTCGCAGGTATCATCTATGGCAGCTCCATAATAGGTAGTGCAAAGGTCCTCGTCATCCTCCGTAATATTTTTAACAGGTCCAGTCAGGACAGAAACGAGCACATAATCTCAACAGTTCATATCAAGACAGGAATGTAAAGCATGCAATAGAATAAAATACATGAAATGCTGAAAGAAAGTACATGTAGTAAAAGAGAGAGAACTGTAATATAAATAGCTATTATAAGTAGAGAACTGTCAGTGACTAGTGATGTAGAGTACAAGATAGACATGTGAACGGCTTAAATTTGCACATGATTACAATAAGAGTTTATACAATGACCATTGGGATTGTTCACATGACTGCTTCTACTCCCGTACCCCAATTAATACACAAGGATCCAGACAATTTATGTTATTGTACAATATTTCACATGGGGACCCATAAATGGGTGCACATGAAGGTATACATGAGGGCTCTGTGAGCATGAGAGTATATAAATCACAAGAGTGCACATGAATAATGAAAGCACAAGAGTACATGATAAAGGTGAAACGCTCATGACATGATGTATCTGATGCTCCCGATAGAGATAACATCTCAATGTAAAGATCCATATAGTACTAATCTGTGTTAACAATGTGACAATATCAAGTAAAGTAATCTAGAGCAAGAATATAAATCCTAGCAAGTATAAAATGATCAGAGAATGTACTCGCCTGATATCCTGAGTATCTGGTAAGTGTAGCTGTCCAGACAGAGTATATGAGTCCTATTTAGAGCAACACAGGTCACAACAAGTCCAGAATGGTAATATTGAACTTTACAATGCATTCTATATGATTTCTAGGTCATCTAGGCCAAAGTCAACTCTTGGTCAACTCTAGTCAACTACACTAGTCAAACTAGGTCAACAAGCTATTCTAGGTCTAAGCCTAGTCTAAGTCATTCCAGATTAAAGTCAACCCTTGGTCAACTCTAGTCAACTACACTAGTCAAACTAGGTCAACTAGGCCATGTCCTAGCCCAATCAAGTCTCACTAAGCCTAACCAAGTCTATACTATCACACAATCACAATCACAAAGTCACAAAGGCAACACACATTATATATACATATACCATATATATATAATATATATATATATATATATATATATATATATATATATAATATATATATATAATATAACTCGTCCGCTGCTTGCTCTCCGCCCTCCCTATCGTGCATGACCCTCTCACCTGCCCGCCACCGACGGTGGGGCCGCACGCATATAACTCGTCCGCTGCTTGCTCTCCGCCCTCCCCATCGTGCATGACCCTCTCACCTGCCCGCCACCGACGGTGGGGCCGCACGCCGTCGGCCGGCCGTCGCCCCCTTCTTCCTTCGTGTCGGATACCGTCCCCAGCCGTTCAGGCCCCTTCCCGGGTGCTCCGGGGGGAGCGGAGCTCCATCTGCGGATCGCTACATTCCTCACCGGCTGCGGCCACCGGCATGGACGACTGAACACTGGTCGCTGGCCGTCGCAGTTCCCCTTTCCCCTCCCCCTCGGGTTGCGGTGGACCTCCGGTGGCCCCGCTCGGCCGATTGTCTCTCGTGCCATGCCGCTGTAGATCCTCCGGTCGGAGAGTGAGGGGCCGGTACCACCCATCGCGATCACGTACGGCTGCCCCGCTCAGGTGGCCGTGGGACCCGCCGGCGACCCGTCCCCCGGACGCACTTTGGTCTGCAGCCCATCCGACCGGTCTTGCGTCGCGAGCCGAGCTTTCCCGCTCGCCCAAGGATTTTCGAAATTCGAATCTCCCGCCGTTGGTCGCGACTAGAGCGCCTCCGGTGTTCGACTCTGAGGCTGCAGCTTATGCGCCTGCTGAGTTTGCTCAGAGCATGCGCCTGCTTGGGGCGTCTGCCTATGCGTCAACAGGGCTCCCCTCCTTGTCACGCCCCAAGGCCATGCGCCTGCATGGGACGTCAGACTATGCACCCCCCAGGCTCCTCCGCTTATGCACCCCCTGCGGTCTGCTCCCCCGAAGGTTGCTCCCCTATGCTCCCGTCCGTTCTTGGGCAGGGCCCCCCACCCCTCGTTGGCTGTTCCTCTATGCGCCCGTCCGTGCTTGGGAAGGGGCGTCCTGAGCGGTAGACCGCTTATGCGCCCTCTGGGGCATCTCTCCCTTCCGTGCCCCAGGAACTTCGAGTCTCTCCGGCGCTCTAGCGCCCCTCGACGGCAGTTCTCCCTCTTCGGGTGGGCTGGGCATGTGCCTGGAGCAGGCTGGAGTCGCCGCTCCCTTCGGGGCCCTCCCCTGCCATCTCCGACTGAGGGGAGTCTCCTTGGCGCGAATGCACCTGAGCCTGCCTCCCCGCCCTCTCCCTGGTCGTCGGACCACCCGTGGCGCATAGCACTGTGGGCCAGTTCCATGCGCCCTCCTTTGCGCTGCCCTCCCATTGGCGCTGCTTCCATCACCCAATCTGTTCAAGGCCCGGCCTCCCCCTCCGAGGCTCTACCCCCATTCCCCCTGTGATCGCAGGCTGCATCATCCCTCACTCCCTTTCATCCTTTCCTCATCTCCTGCCCAGGTAGCACCCCGGCATCGGTTGTGGCCCCTTCTCTGCGGCGTCCTTCGCTGATTCCCTTCGCCCGGACCGCAAGGCAACCCTGACCCCGTCCCCCGAGGGTATTGAGCTCCCCGGCATCGTCTACTCGCCCCCCCCGATGGGCAGGCCATCGGATCCCCTTCTCTTTTGAAGAGATCTCCTCCCCCTCCCACAGATTCGCGAAAACCTTCATCCTGAACTTCCAATCAGGCTGTCCGAAGATCACCTCTGTGCAAGAAGCTAACACTGGTTGGGGGATCACCTCATCTTATAAGGTCACTCCGCTGGACCCCAAATATTTGTTCCTCTACCTTTCTTCGAAACAAGACTTCTCCACAGTGTGGGCCAAAGGCACCACCCCCAAAGGTAACCTGAACGTGAAGATCGCCAAATGGTCCCCTTCCTTCAATCCTAAAGTCGACTCGACCGTCATCTCTACTTGGATCACCCTCTCCAACCTTCCACTCGTGTGTTTCGCTCCGGCGGCCCTCAAAAGGATTGCGAGCTCCTTTGGGACTCACGTAGCCATCGCGGAGGAAACCCGTTCCCTTGCCAAAGGTAACTACGCAAAGATCTGCGTGGAACTCGATCTTGCCAAAGAACACCAGAAATGGTCCAGCTCGACCTCGGCGGCAGAACGCATTCACAGGTGCTAGTGTATGACAACAACATCATCTTCTGTAGGCATTGCCAGCTGAGAGGACACCTTACTAGGTTCTGCTACAAAGCACATCCAGAGCTTCAGAGGCCTGCCCATCGTAAGACTCACTCCTTCAAGCCAGCATAAGCCGCCCCATCAGCCCCCACTCTTCTTCGTCCCAAATCCCACATGCAACTCTCCGACAACACAAACTCCACCGGTCCTGGTATAAACTCCCCAGCTCATTCGACAACCTCAGCTAATCAGGAAATCGTGCCCTAAGAACCGAAGACCATTCCCCTCCACAACTCGTTCGACGCCCTCTCCATCGCTGACGCAGAGCCTCACCCGTCATCAGAATTTGACACTTCAGCGAACATCACCTCGGGAGGAGAGAAAGCGGAATCAGAGGCCACCGCCCCAAACCCACCCTTCCTTTGAGCAGAGTAACCAAAGTCAAACAAAGACAGTACCTCCGACGATATCCTGGCTATTCTCGGAGCAGGCACCCCAGATAGATTCCAACAAGCCAAGGAAGCAGGTTTTCTTGATCCCACCAACCCCCTCTGTGCCCTGCATGAAACAGAGATAGAAGACACTAATCAGACGGAAAGTTTAGAACTCATCATCCAAAAATAGAGCAGGGAAACTGCCAGCTACTCTACAGCTATAACGACAGTTTCCAAAAACATCATACCAAAAAGAGAAAAATGCCAAAAAGGTTACGGCTATGACCACAAGATCGGCTGCGAAGCTCCACAACCCCCCTACCCCTCTCCTCCTGATGCTTAACATCCTCTCGTGGAATGTTCGTGGGATCGCCAAAAAGCCCACCATGAACAGACTTATCAGCCTGAAGAAACTCTACCGGATCGATATCTTGATCGTCATTGAACCCAAAGTTCCTAAAAAGAAACTTAAATCTTTTCAACTTCAACTCGGATTCCCATCAGCGATCGCCGGAAGCAAGATATCTGGATCTTCTTCACTGCCGACATCAATTTGGTTCCATCCAAGACTCCCGACAATCTCTTTCCTGTTGAGTTGAACACCCCACTCTACAACACTGTTCCTTGCTTTCCGTGGTGCATGGTCGTTGCGACATCATCGAGCGTAATAGGCTATGGGACACCCTCTCGACTACCCATCATCACCTCAACAACCTCTCGTGGATTTGTGTTTGCGACTTCAACACCATCTCTAACCGAGATGAGAATCTGGGGGTCGGCCACCCCCCCGGCAGCTATGGCGGATTTCAATCATTTTCATTTTTAACGCCCAACTGCTCCCTATACCATTTTCTGGCAACGTATTCACTTGGTGTAACATGTAGGAAAGAGCTAGGCGTCAGTACTCTCATCTCGATCGTGCTCTCATCAACAATCATTGGGTGGACATGGGTCTCATCTCCAACCTCTCCCACCTGAACACCACAGAATCGGATCACTCTCATCTTATCAACGCCAGCAGTAATCAACCCCACATCAAGAAAGTCTTCCGGTTCCAGACCTTCTGGAGCCTCCACCCACAATTCAAAAACATTGTTGCCACAGCGTGGAACTCAGCTGATGACCCAGATCCCATCGTTCGAGTAGCAGCTAAACTTAAAGTGACCAATGGAGCTCTGGTGACTTGTAGCAGGAACGCCTTCAAAAATATTTTCCAAGCTATTAAGTTGGCGGAGGATGACGTCACTCGTGCTGAGATTTTGTTCGCCACGGACAGGTTGCAGGAAAACTGCGCCACCCTACACCTCACCAAAGCTCTTCTCAAGTCCCGACTGAAGATAGAAACAGAATTCTGGAAGCAAAAAGCCAGGCTGGCGTGGGTTGCAGAAGGAGACAAAACTCGATCTTCTTTCACTCATGTGTTAAAGACCGCAGACAACAGCTGAGCTTGCACCAAATCGCAGATGACACCGGTCGTATTCACCTTGATCATCAGAGCATCCAGACGGGCGCCATGCATTTCTACACCAAACTCTTCTCCAAGGACATCATCTGCAGGGATGAGGAGTTCCTCGCCAAGATCCCCCACATGATCAACAACGACGAGAACTAGCAGCTTCTTATCACCCCTCCACGGAGGAAGTCAAGGCCGCCGTTTGGGCTCTGGATGAACACAGCGCCCCTGGCCCAAACGGTTTCTCCAGAGTCTTCTTTC
This sequence comes from Iris pallida, assembly GCA_029216955.1. Classification (NCBI taxonomy): domain Eukaryota; kingdom Viridiplantae; phylum Streptophyta; class Magnoliopsida; order Asparagales; family Iridaceae; genus Iris; species Iris pallida. Next base: position 18,373,112 of record JANAVB010026799.1, read on the forward strand.
GAACATGTTGGGACATCGTCGAACACGACATCCATGAGGTAGCCATAGCCTTTCTTCAGGGAGCTAGATACCCTAAATCCATCTCCCGAGCCAACCTTATCTCATCCCGAAAAAGGACAACCCAAGCACGTTCAAGGACCTCTGCCCCATCAGCTTATGCACCTTTACTAATAAAATCATTTCAAAAATGATCGTGACCCGCATGTCCACGCTTCTCCCTAAAATCATTTTCGAAGAGCAAAGCGGGTTCGTTACGGGCAAGAACATCACTGACAAAATCCTATTAGCGCAGGAGATGATCACCTGCATAAAATTCCCCTCAAGAGGAGAAAATGTGGTTATCAAGCTTGACATGGAGAAAGCCTATGATCGCTTGGACTGGCAATTCATGATCTGGGTGCTTAGGGCATTCGGCTTCTCGGAAGCGTGGATCGACGTTCTCTTCAGATCCATCAACAACTCCTGGTTTTCCACCATCATCAACGGGCAAGTCGAGGGATTCTTTAAAGCCAGTCGTGGGGTCAGGCAGGGAGACCCTATATCTTCCGTCTTATTCATCATCGCGGCCAAAGCTCTTAGCAAAAATCTCAACAGCTTAGCCAACTTGCCGGGATTCCACCATTTCCACTCTACTACCGGCTGCCCAATAATCACTCACCTGGCTTACGCGGACGACATCCTCATCTTCTTAGCTGGCGACATCGGGTCAGTAGAGGCGGTCCAAAAACGCTCGAGAGATATAGCAGATGCTCCGGACAGCGATGAAGCCTAGTAAGAGCGTCATTTACACCCATCACAAAGCTGACAGAGCCCACTCAGCGATCCTCTCCAATCTGACATCTTTCCCTACCGCTTATCCGCCGTTCAATTATCTCAGATGCCCGCTGGTGTACGACAAATCAAACTCAGGTATATTCGATGGTCTCGTCAACAAAATTAGGAAAAAAAATTGAGGGTTGGCACAACACTATCCCCGGGGGGAAGATGATCCTAATCAAGCATATCCTTTCCTCCATTCCCATATACACCCTGGCAGTCTGTTCACCATCGAAGAAAGTTTTATCCTCCCTCGAATCCCTATTCTCCAACTTTTTCTAGGGCCACAACGGCAGGAAAGACAAGCACCACTGGGCCAGCTGGGACTCTATGGCCAAACCAACCAACGAGGGAGGGCTAGGATTCAATAGACTTGCGCACATTATTGACGCCTGCTCCATGAAGTTATGGTGGAAGCTCCGCACTGAAAACTCGATCTGGTCTCGATTCATGAAGGCTAGGTATTTTCGGCATTCCTACCCTTCGACGGCCGTAGCCAACAGCAGATCTTCAGCCAACTGTCGCAACATTCTAAGCGGTCGGAACCTCACGGAACCCTTGATGGCCACAGATGATTCTGGTGCATTGCGGTGGACCCTGAACCCCGACGGTGAATTCACGTTAGCCTCTGCCAGGATAGCGATGAGCGGCACTGGAGAGCCCAACCCCTTACTCGCCCCCTACTTGCAGCCCACCATCCCCAACAAATGGTCCATCCTCATCTGGAGAGCGCAGCGCAGGAAACTACCCACCGACGATGCTCTATCCTCCATCGGTTACAGCTTTGCATAGAGATGCCACTGTTGTCCCTCTTCGCAAGCAGAAATCGTGAATCATGTCCTTAACTCCAGTGAGCTAGCTAACCAGTTGTGGTCCTACCTCTCCATCAAATGGCATATGTAACAACAGGCTGGAGACTTCGACGATCTTCTCGCCAACTAGGAAAACTCCAACAGGTACCAGATCGTCGCAGCCGCCGGCATTTGGATATTATGGAAAAACGAAACAAGCACAGATATGAAGGTCATTTATATAACTCAACACAACTGTATAGAGAAGTATGTCAGGTTCTCAAGGCCACCTATCGCCGCCCTCCAGCCCAGGGCGGCCGTCAAAGGGCTCCGCCTTAACCGCGGTCCTGGAGATTTTTGACTAGGCTCATTTTCGCGCCCGTCGGCGCCGTCCGCAGGCGATTTTGTTTTTCTCGCACGAATAGCACTTTCCTGTATAGGATTCGGCATTTTGTGCCTTATACATCAATAAATGGGAGTTTTGGTTATATATATATATATATATATATATATATATATATATATATATATATATATATATATATATATATATATATATATACACACACAGATACACACACACACACACATATGCTAAGATATATATATGCATTTATACATTCATTCATTCATGTTATCACTATATACATACTTGATTCATTACATTGCATTACCACGTTACACTATAGTTACTTTGCATTACATACATATTCATTTTCATTCATGCATTCATTTAATCATTCATTCATACATTCAATTATTGTATATATATGTAAACATATATGTATATATATAGAGAGAGGAAAAAATGTGAGGGTGTTAACATATGTGTGTGTGTGTTAGCATATGAGGGGGGAGAATAGTGTGTTTGAGCATGGTAAATAGAGTGTATGTGTGTGTGTGTGTTTGTGAATAGTCAAGGTAGGGAGTGTGTGTGTGTGGATGTAGGTGAGGGTGTGACAGTAAGGATAAAGTGACTCAAACAAGGTAGGACAGTAATAGAAGGGTATAGTCCAAGAAGTGTTCTGTGAAATGCATGTCATGGTAGTGAGATGTATCTGTAGCAGTATACAAATGCGAGAATGATAATGCAAACATGTGTAGTGAGGGGGTGTATGAGAATGAAAAAATTTAAGTAAACCGACATTCAGATTTCAGGTTATCCCAAACTCAATGAACCAAAAATCAGTTTTAAACATTTAAAACCAAAGCCCCTTCTCAGTTACCAGTCTACAACAAAATCAGTTTTCAGGTTTTCCATATATCAAGTATTAATGAAAACAAGCTATCAATCTCTCATAAATTCTCAGGTATTCATTTCAAACCCAACTCTATATTCAACTCATTATCAGTAACTAACATTGAATTTTCAGTTCTAACTAAACTCAGTTATCAGTCAACACCAAAAATCAGTTTTTAGTTAAAAAGGAAAAAACGGTTTTCATTCCAGTCAAACACCATTGAAACCCCGATATCAGTTCATGTATCCGGTTCCAGAAAATGCAAATTCGACCAATACCAACATCAAATTAAACATTAGGAATCTAACAACTATCAATATATAATAAATCTCAGGAAAAATGAAATAGAGATCAACTAAATCCCAACTTGAACTCAGGTTACTGTAGGTATCAAAAAATGATGGTTTCGAACCCAAAAACACTATTCGAATATCAAACCAATTCAAAAACCCAAATGCAGGCACATACAGAGGTGGGTGACAGTGTATATGTGTCAGGGGAAGGGATTTCCTGTCCACATAATGGACATGAAGTGTCCAAATACAAGAAGAACAGGGTAGCAGAAAAATGATGTGCACAGGCTCGTACTGAGATGTCGAGAGGTCCATGGACTCGTGTGTCCATCCACTAGTATCGTGCTCGTGTCAAAGGGTAGGTGGGTTATAGGGGGTGTGTGTGTCACTGTATCGGGTCAAAGTCGTGTCGTATCTTGTCAAACAGGGTCAAAACATTGTTAAAATTCAATATCGGAGACAGTACAGTGCACTGTCTCGTGCTAGTGTGTCGATCCTTCCAGGACATGACACACAGCCTCACATGTCTCGTGCTCGTGTCCAGAGTTAGGTTAGGGGTAGGGATAGGTGTGTCTGCACCGTATCCACGTCGTGTCTACGTGCTACACGAAGCCCGTATCAGAGAGCCCTGTCGCGCGTAGGCTGTCAGTGCAAAACCAGTGCGCGTGTCCGTGCTCCCTCGACACGACACGAGATCGTGTCAAACTCGAAGGGTGTGCTGACAGAGGTTGCCCCTACCTCAGTGCCAACTGGCACGTATCCACGTGTCCAAATGAGGAAGAACTTAGGGTCGGGTAGCAAGGCACTGTGACAGTCCTCGTGCACAGGTTCGTGTCCGATTTTGGACACGAACGGGAAACAAAAATGTGCTCAATCCTAGGGGATCCAAAGCACACCTATAGGGCTACAAATCACTTCAAACAGAATTCGAAAATAACAAAATAAATTCCATTCAAACATTTCATCGAACACTTATGCACACACACGGATACGTGTCCAATACGGACACCAAACTAATTCTAATTCCTACTAAACTTCACCTACAGCTAGGGACACCTAGATGGATGCATCTATGAAAGAAATCAAGATTTTAGGGTGATTTGTAGGGATTACCTATAGGGATCCAATCTCTAAGAAAAGTCCCAAATAGTGAAGTCTCCTTCCTCAGGCTATGTCCCAATGAGCTCCCCTCCTTGCAATGTAGCCTCCTTCTTCTTCTACTCTAGGTTTGTATTCAAATGTAAAAGTTTGGGATCAATTTGGTGGAGGAATGGAGAGATTTGATGAAAGGGGGAAGAAATTAGGGTTTCCTACAAGGGGTGTTCTAAAATAGGCAAGTGGTTATGAACAGACATTATATAGGTTGAAATTTGGTTTAATTTGGGCTGTTGTTGCTGTCCAAATTAAGATCTAGGGTTAGGGTCTCTCATGGTGGGCTTTGGGCCAAGATTAGTAACTAGCTAGCTCAACTCCTTAACCAAAAAGTCCTATGCACTAAACTCTTTCAATCCTCTCATGAACCCTAGTCACACTCAAGTCAACTAAGACCAACTTAAGTTTTAGGGTCCCACACCATGCTAACTAAGTCACCAAAGTCAAAGTCAAACTCTAGGCTAGCCTCTAAAGTCACAACTAGCAAAAGTCAAAATAACAACCATCAATCAAATAATTAACAAATAATTCCACGAAACCAAAATGACCAAAATACCCTAGGCCAAAAATGATAACTAATATCCTAATCACATGGTTAGGCTCTAGGTTAGGCAGTCTCTAAAGTTTTACTAGCAAAATACCAAAATCACAAATCACTAATAAAAAAGTTTTAAAATAATTAAAATCACCAAAAATTATATCATGATTTAAATATTATTATTAAAAGATTAAAATTGCTAAATTTTAAAATTACCTTCATTTTAGAAATTGGGTGCTACAGGCGTCCCCAAAATACATATATTTCAACCAAGTCTCGTGACAGAGAATTCGCCATTTCTACTCGAGTCAGATTGTGCACATATTCAGGCTTCCCTGAAATATATGCATTTCAGCCAAGCCTCGTGAGTGGTGTTTCCATACTTATGAATCATTTTATCCACTAGTATCCAATCCCATCAATCCTCAAGATCAATCGTACCGAAACTAACTCTCGAGACAGGGACGTCTTGCTTAACCGCTAGACCATTTCTCTAGGCTAAAGTCATCCCTCAGTATTGGAATCATAGTTCTCCAACAATAATATCAATACTGACCCCAACCCTAAGGTCAAACCAAAGTTGATAATACGGACTTTCTACCCAAGCTTGCATCACTCCGATTTCTAAACATCGAGCATATATTCTCCTATTCGCACTTGCAACACTTAGTCCAAAGGGTCTGAGTCGTTCAGCAAAGCCATCCTACAGTAAGTCTTGTTCAACCAATTCTTTGACATATCAATATCGCTCGTCCAACAAGTAATTCGTGTAGTCTATCTCATCGAACATGTTTGATATAATCCACCTATCAAAGTTAAGCATGCTACGACACGATTTGTCACTAAACCATAACCCTCATTCCATATTTCCTAAGTCGCTTATCACAATTCACGTATTCGATCACAAGGTTGTCTAGCATAACAATATGTCATGTCCAAATCTCACGCAAGTCTGATTATCTGCGGTGGACATAAAATCACCATGCCAACGCTCCCGTAGGATAATCGTTCTCATCAGGGCACAACTCTTGCTTTGAGTCTAGACTAATTCATTCTCGATACGTAGACTAGATCTACTCAATCCTCAAATTTTCTTAATTGTCAATCACATTTCCGACCAATCCTTGAATTTAACTTCGCATCAAACCACAAGTCGAAGCATTCCAAATTGCCATGCCTAATCTTTCGAGTTTGATCATTCCCGCTGGACATGAATCACCATGTCAGCGCTCACACGGAACGATTACCCTAAATATGACGTAACACATGTACGAGGCTGGAGTTGTGCTTTCACAAGACAAGATCGTCGACGTTTGTGGTTATCATCGAAGAAATCAAGACACAATCATTTTCATCAAAGCATTCATTTTAATCAAAATACTAAGTATAGCATCCATCAAAACAATAACACTTTACACGATTATTATTCCTTAAATTAGAGTACCCCCGAGTTATCGCATATCGATCTTTGATACGCCTCAATACATCGATGATATGCGTAACCTGACGATCATTATTTGCAACGAATTCTGAGTCATGCAACTGATGCTATCATTCGAACTGGATTAACACAATTTCCTCGATGTTTAAGATTAATTCAATCATTCCCTCGAATCATTTACATGATTAATTCGTTCAAATCCATAATCACGTATGTTCATCCGTCTATCTTAGTCGAGCAACATATTTTCTCAAAATGCATCAATCTATGCTAACTCAAATCATCGAGCAATATCTATTCCAATCCTTATAGTCATTCTCAAATATTTGAATCATTCCCATGCACGCTATCATCCAATCGTGCTGACTTTTTTTGTATACTATTCATATTGATTTCCTCGATCGAGTCATCCGTTTGTACACCTTAATTTTTATCGATTCAATTTTACCTACTTAATCGTTTTTGCATTTGTACTTGCGCAATCCCAATCCAGTGCACTTTTATTTCTAGTTTGTTTGAATCAACTCGTCAAAATCTTTAAGATTACCACTTACTCAATGATACCCAATCTAAGGATTTGCGTACATGCGACGCTTGCTGATAGACTCGTTGACACCCCGTATCCTCAATCGATCGAAATTCCGGAGGCTATCCCATACACTACTCAGGGATGAAGTCATTCAACAAATTCTAGAAACAAGTTTTGAATATCGATTACTTCGAATCTTCGCTTGAACAATTCCTCAATTTCCAAGCACACTACATCTATATCTCATTGACGATAACATCGTTCAATGGCACTCCTATTGATAGCCATCTCGTATTCTATAAGCCAAGTCAATTTTATCCCATTTGAAACAATTTGAGTTTCGCACACGACTTTTTCTAAGGTCCACGCAATTTTTAGTATATATGCCCAGCCCGACTTAGCCAACCGTGCTTATTTGAAGTTAACTTGTTCAACCAATTTCCTTTGTGATACGTTTCAAAAATACATGGACTTATTGTATGGACATCCCGTGGGACATTTGAGAGATAGTGCCCATGTATCAATCACGGCAACAACATCAGAGTTTGCGAAACCAACATTGAAGTTATAGAATTCAATCGAAAGTCCAAGGACATAAAGCCGTGCTCTGATACCATTATGTTACGCCCTGGTCCCATAGGACCGATCGTAAGGCGTGACGTCGCACGAGCCTAGGTTGCGCTTGTGTAAGGCAGGTTTCATAACGGCCGATTACAGCAGCTTACGACGGGGTCATTGCACAGAAGTCCCAAGCAGAAATATTAAATTTACGAGTCAACACAGCATTGAAACAAAATCAAAATCTTTTATTGATACTTGGAATAAAATTACAAAGGTGGCATAAGGCCAAGATTATAAGTCGCTCAAGCTCACTTTTCTCTATGATTACAAGTCACTTAGCTCTCTCTAATCTCTCAATACAATTTAACGAGCCAGCAGATACTTTAGATAGGCGATGTCCATACATTATATCCCGTATAAGTTCAGACTCCATGCGGCTGCATGCCTCAAAATGCCAAGGAACTCCATGCCTCGACGTATCCAAGCAAGCCCGCCAATAAGCTTCTACTTGTGCCAGCATATAAAAACTGTGTGGGTGTCAGTACGCAACTGTACTGGTGGAGTGAGCTCCTCGCCCACCCATACAAAACCAACACGTTCATTTACTTTGTGCTACATAATTCTTATGATTGTCTTTCTATTCTTGCCTTAGGATTGATTTTAGGACAGAGACTCTTGGCCTATTTATGTCTCTAGACTATCCCCGTGCCATTGCACCGATAACTTGCTTATCGTTGTGCCTCTAGACCATTTTCGTGCTTGTAACATGAGTGTACCGACTCGTGCCATATTTTGGGATGCAGCATGTTTTGTGTCATCGACTTGGTCCGAGCTTCAAACATCGAGGCCGTGCCTCACAGATCAACATGACTTAACCAAACTTGCCTTACGGCCCTTGCTGACTTAACTCGAGACAACTTAGTCCTGACTTATGGAACTTATGTTGATGACTCAAACACGATGCTACATTCGTGCCGAAGTACGTGTCCTTGCTATAGCCAAAACTTAGGCTCGATAATGGTGTTGCAACCATCCATACCTACTTAAATCAATTTGTGTCATGCTTGTACTTTCTTAATTTGACCGACATTGTCCATGCGGATTGCCGCTCGGCACACCAGCTTATCTATATGAAAGGTCACTAGCAATGTCAACCTATCTTGGACTTATAGCTGGGTTAGACGGTGAATCCTCTTGAGCGCATACAAAAGTTCCCGAATCACCCGTGTCGATTCATTGCTGACGTACGCCGATTCCTTAATGGCGCAGGCTATAACTCGCTTCTTCCGAGCCGACATGATCTCGGTGCCTCGGCGATCATTCGAGAAGACTACACCTTGTCAATAAGTTGTCCATGACCATGCACCTATGACGACTTCTAGACTCGACATAAATACAAAGCCTACAGATGATACAACTTGCTTTCTCTTCCATAAACTTCTTTATCCATATCCATGCTTCCCGTACTTTCTGAGAGACTCCAAGCCATGGGACCGGTCTCGACGACAAACGGTCGCGTGAACTTTTCTATTCTTTGAAACACGGGGAACGGCTATTGCATTGACTTCCAGATCAACCTGAACAAACGTGTTCCTTTGTTCCTATAGACGTGGCATACTTATCCTTAACTGACCGTGGCTCGTGCCCTAGATTGACTTGTGTTCTATGCGACATTATCGCCCAAGTCATGCAGTTCCACCTCCTAACACATCGAATTAGTCTACTGCACCCCAAGCCTCGGAAGATCCCTTGGAGGCAGTAAAGCTTTTGCGTAACCAGTTTGAAGCCTTCAAGCAGAAGGATGACCTGTAGAAGGTAGGGATCAAGCAATCTTACCCTTTAGAGTGGAAGGAAGTTATTTTCCACCCAAGTACAAGCCACCAACCATTATGCTGTTTGACGGCAGCTCATCTTCGAGTCAGTATCTCAATCACTTTGAGGTAATGACTGATCAGCTCCAACTGAACGATGCTCTACTCACTAGAGTATTCGTCGGGTGCTTGGCAGGTACGGCCTATGACTGGTATCGTAGTTTGCTAGATGGTTGCATAAAATCTTTTGCAGGATTCAAGCAAATGTTTTGGAACGATTCTATGAGGGAACAAATGACATGACCATGTCGGCCTTCATCAAAATCAAACAAGGGTCTAATGAAACTGCTGAACATTTCATCGAGCACTTTCTTCATGATGCACTCAAAATACCTATGGGTACTCTAGATGCACTGACTATAAATATATGCAAATCAAACTTGTTACCTATAATCAGCATGTGGACTAGACCCACGCAATTCCAAGATAGGGCCTCCTTCATAATAAGTGCCAGGGAAGCCGAAGATAGTACTGACAAGTTTAAACAACTAGGCATCCAGATGCCTAATCTTAAAAAAGATGAACATTTTGCAACCAACATCGACGGCCGTCAGAACAACCGCAAAGGCAAAGAAGCTTTAGCCATCAATATGGGTCGGTCAATACCTACCACGATGGCACCCCCACAAAGAGCACCACGTCCTAAGGAGGAGTATTCCTTTGATAAGGATGACATCATGAGCATATTCGATTGTCTCATCAAGAGCAACAAACTTCAAAAGCCTGAAGCAAAATTGCCAGATGAAGTAGGTAAGACTGACAATCCTAAATACTGTTTCTATCACAGGTTCTTGGGACATCCGTCTAGGGTGCTGTGTACTTAAAGGGAAGATCTAGGGACTGATCTATGCCAAGGCAATTACCCTTCAGCAAGATAAAAAATAGTGACTGCCAATGTCGTCTCTCTATAATTTGGCAACTTTCCTGCTCAATTTGTGCAGAATGGAGTCGTCCCTATTCCAAAAGCCGCTCTAGAGATCGTCAACCTTCCGCCGGCACGAAGTGACGGTCTCGTACCCTTGTCGACCGACAAAAGGGAGATTATGTGGAATCACCCCGATTTGTTTGCTGACTTTGAACCAAAGATACCTGCTTCCCCTACAAAGTTAAGAAAAGCGACCAAATACAAGTCGTGTCATATGACATCGATGGGTGATCATCTTCCAACTTTGGATGCTACCTTTCATTCCAGCGGCAGCTTCGCCTTCTTCTGCTGAAGCAGTGACACCAAAGCCGAAAATCAATTACCGGCCAGCATTCCATCTATATAGTCAATAGTCCCAAGAACTAATGACAAAGATGGGCTATGATCTACAGAAAGCCCCTGGCTTAAATGATGGAAAAGGGTCTCCTATACCCCTTTTCCTACATCTTCAATACAATAAGTCCAGTATTGGACTAAGATTTTGGACAAATCCATTATGTCTTCAAAAGTCTTCCAGAGGCAAGACTAGGATGAAGAACTGTAACATGGTGTCCTTTGCACTAGTACCGGAAGAAGAAGCCATGACCGGTACCCGATCTGGAAGGCTCTATCTTATAGACTATCCAGATCGACAATAGAATACAACCACTACATCTCCAGTCTCTGATGTCCCTTCAACATATTCTCCACCTGTTGTCAATAATCCTTCAACGTCATCGCCTCAAACGGAACCAGTTCCTTCCAAACCAATAGCGGCTGACTAAGGCAAACAGCCAGTTTGCTTCGATAAAATATTAAAGAAAAGTCCACCTCTTGGACTTGAAAAGCAGTATAACTTTGACATATTGGCTCAACTAGCCAATACTCTAAAAAGTTATCGATTTTCGAACTCCTGCATCTCTCAAGGAAAACCCGAGAGACGTTAAGTGAAGCTTTAATGCAAGTAGACGCTTGTCTGGCCTATCTTAAGAAACCAGACGAGGCACCAGTGGCATGTTCTCATTGCCATAGTGTGATGGAGTTGATCCCCAATATCACCTTCACTCAAGATGATATGCTCTTAAAGGACAATCGACATGACCGACCTCACTACTATATGGTTTATATCGATACCATAAAGGTCGATCGCATTCTAGTCGACCCAAGATCTACACTCAGCATTATGCCAAAGACTCTATTAGATGTGCTGAAGATCCCAGTCTATAATCTCTCTACAATAATCACGACTATTCTGGGGTTTAATTTCGGATGAAGCAAACCATTGGGAAAGATTTGCCTAAAAGTCCAAATAGGCAATCTCTGCACAAAGGTCACTTACTATGTGATTGACAATCACGTCTCCTACAACATCTTGTTGGGAAGACCGTAGTTGCATGAACATAATATCATGCCATCTACTCTCCATTAATATTTTAAGTATGTTGATGAAAATAGAGAAATCCGAAAGGAAGTGGCTGATCTTAACCCTTTTGAGGCATCGAAGCATATTTTACAGACTCTAGAATGTATAAAGGGGAGTTCATGAAGGTTTTATTAGCCGTGGACACCGAAGAACATCAAGAGAATCTAGATGATGTCCTGGTTATCCCGGTCAAGGGACGCACTTCTCATCCCTCGTCTTCTCAGACACTAACCATCACTCTCTCTCCCTTTCGTCAAGCATCCTCTTTCTGAAAAGATAAAGCATAGGGAGCTCACCTCTTCTGAGCCTCGTGTTATCGACCTTCGTTGTAACAAACCTTCTCCTTTCCCTCCTATTGTTATCAATCTTAGCAAGCCATCGGCTAAGATCAAGAGTGCTGATGTAATGATGATGTGCAGTTCAATCTCTTCAAGACGAAGTATCACTGGAATCAATGCAAGATTCATTCTTTCTAGTTCCCTTCCGAAAGAATGAACATCCTATTCTCTTCAGCAAAGGATTAAATCAAAAGACTACTACTGAAAATGACGATAATGGGCAACTTCAACTACGTTGTATAGTCAATAATCGAAGAATATCATTTAAAAGATGTACTACAACTTCAAAACCGGCCTCAATGGTAATAGGGGAAGGAGAACTCCTTTTCGTATACCTGCTGCGAAAGAAAAGTCGATGCAATATTACAACAGAACAAACCAAAGTTTAGTCTACACCTCGTCGATCACGACCCGAGACGCTTCTGAGTCTGACAAAGAAGTGCGATCTAATTCTTCTGACTCTGCCTCATGGGATTCGGACACAAGCATAGGTTACGTCCATCGAGTGACTTTATCTTCTAATATGGTGACCGTCGAGTTCTTAGAATCTGATCCTTGACACAAAGGATGGATACTCAACTTAGGTGAAGTTTCTGAATATGATCCATGGGCACAAAGGATGGATACTCAATAGGAAATTCGCTTCGAGCAACGCGCACAACCTATCGAAGATCATTTGGTCTAGGTTGATGTCGGAGACGAAGCTTCTCCAAGGCCAATCTTCATCAGCGAATGTCTCCTTGAAGCGGATAAACAAGAACTGATTTAGCTCATTCGGGAATACATTGACGTATTCACCTGGAGCTACGAAGGTATGCCGAGATTCGATCCTCATATCGCTACCCATAATCTCAACATCCTGCCAAATGCGAGGCCAGTTAAACAACAACAGCGTCGATTCTAACCTGACATGATGGACACTATAGAAGCTGAAGACAAGAAGCTCTTCTCTTGCGGCTTTATCAGAGAAGAACAATATCCCAACTGGGTGGCTAATGTCGTCCCCGTTATGAAGAAATCAAGAAAGGTCTGAGTCTGCATGGATTTTAGAGACCTTAATGAAGCTTCTCCCATGGATGAGTTCTCTCTTCCGATTACTGATGTCATGATTGACAACACTTGCGGGTTCGAGTGGATGTCTTTCATGGACGGGTTTTTCGGATACAATCAGATCAGGATGAACCCCGAAGATGAAAAACATACATCTTTATGTAGTCCTCTAGAGGTCTACTGCTACACAGTCATGCCATTTGGTCACAATAATGTTGGTGCAACCTATCAGCGGGCCATGAGCACCATCTTTTGCGAACATTTACGGAAGACAGTTGAATGCTATGTCGATAATATTGCGGTCAAAAGTCGTCTAAAGGAATATCACATCAAAGACTTAAGAACTATCTTCGATCTAATGCGCCAGCATCAACTCAAGATGAATCCCACCAAGTCATTCCTGGGAGTCTCTAGTAACACATTTCTCGGATTCGTTATTACCTTTAAGGCTATACACGTTGACACCGAGAAAGTCAAAGACATTCAAGAGATGTGTCCTCCACACAACATAAAAGACCTACGAGGATTCCAGGGGCGGCTTGCGTACATTAGGAGATTCATCTCAAATCTCTCTAGATGCTGCAGAACGTTCACTCAACTAATGAGGAAAGGTGTGTCTTTTATTTGGATAGACGAATGCCAAAAAGAATTTGAAGACATAAAGTGATACTTGATGAACCCTCCAGTCCTTGTGCCTCCAGTCACAGGAATAACCTTCCTGATGCATGTTCGAGCAATAGATCATTCTCGAGGTGCCCTAATAGCACAAAAAAATAAGGAAGGTCATGAGCAAGCCATCTATTATCTCAGTCGCACAATGATTGGTGCTGAACACCGATACAATCCAGTAGAAAAAGAATGTATATCACTGATGTTCGCTGTTCAGAAAATACGACATTATATTACGAGTCAAACCATTCATGTCATCTCCAGAGTCAACCCTCTCCAAATCATTATGAAAAAACCTAGTACACTCAATTCCAGACTCGCTACATGGGCCATATTAATGGCATAGTATGATATGGTCTATGTCCCATAAAAGTCTGTTAAGGGTTAAGCCATAGTTGATTTTCTGGCTACTCATCCGATCCATGAGACATCTAAACTCTATGAAGAAATTCCTGATGAAACTCTGGAATCCAACATGACTTCAGAAGGAGTCTTCACTTGGCGTCAATTCTTCGATGGTGCATCCAGAATCTGACCCAAAGGCACTATCGTCACTGGATTTGGACTCGTTATGGTATCTCCAGACGAACTAACCATTCAGAGAGCTTATTCTTTGGACGAACCGTGTTCTAATAATGTTGCTAAATACAACGCTCTACTCATCTGTCTCTAATTAGCTAAACAGTTAGATATTGAATACCTTGAAGTATACGAAGACTCTAAACTGATTGTCAATCAGGTCAAAGGCACGTATGAAGTTCGACATCAGTATCTCGTTCCATATCATAAAGCAGCAGTCAAACTGGCTACATCATTCAAAGGCTTCTTAATTGTACATGAACATCGAGCATGCAATACAAAAGTTGATGCGCTTGCTAATCTAACAGCAGTATTAGTGATCCTTGTGAAAAGACAACAGATGATCGTCATCACTAACAGGGAATTATTCTGTATCGAGAATAATTTGCATCTGGAATTTAGCAATTCAGTCGAAGTTTGCACTATAAGTGAAGACTGGAGAGCTCCTTTCATCGACTTCGTGGTACATGATATTCTACCTGAAGATCCCAAAGAAGAAACGACAATTCATCGATGATCACTCTGATTCTACTATAATCACACCTCTAAAAGACTCTATCGACGATCATATGATGGTATGCTCTTATGCTGTCTTATTGGAGATGAAGCGAAGTAGATACTACGTGAAGCTCACGGTGGTGTATGTGGTGCACATCAGCCTGGTGCTAAGCTACAAGATCGAATTTGACGTATGGGATAGTATTGGCCAACCATGGTGTCAGATGCCATTGAATATTCAAGAAAATTTGAAGCATGTCAAATCCATGCAGATTTTATTCATCAACCTTCAGAATTTCTGCATTGACTGCAGCATCATGGTCCTTCGAAGCTTGGGGCATGGATATCATTGGTCCTTTTAATCCGACATCATCTCGAGGACATCGGTTTATCCTAGCTATAACCGATTACTTCTCAAAATGGGCTGAAGCTATACCCTTAGTGGAAGTCAAGACAAGCAGTATCATCAAACATCATGTGATTTACAGATTCGGCGTTCCTCAGCTTATCATCCACGACAATGGACCTCAGTTCATCAGTCAAAAGTTTACTCGATTTTATGATGATAACTGGATCAACAATGTTGCTTCTACAACCTACAATCCCCCAGCTAACGGTTTGGCGGAAGCATTCAACAAAACTATCATCAAGCTTCTTAAGAAGTTCGTTTCCACCAATAAATGGAATTAGAGCGAAAAGCTTGGAGAATATCTGTGGGCCTACCGTACTACCGTACGTACTCCGACTGGCTATACACCTTTCTTTATGGTGTATGGATGTGAAGCTGTCTTACCATTAGAGATTCAGATCCTATCACTGAGCATTGCTATTGCCAACGAACTCACAACAGAAAAAAATAATCGTCTTCGACTTCAGGAGGTTGAAGAACTTGACGAGAAGCGGCTACTAGCTCAACAACACATCGAGCTATATCAAGCCCGTATCTCAAAATCCTTCAACCATAAAGTCAAAGTACGAACATTTCAAAAAGGCGAGCTAGTCCTCACTGTCATACCTCCTATGACTATGACACACATGAGCAAGGGCAAGTTTGAACCAAAATGGGAGGGTCCCTACGTTATAAGCAAAGTTTTCTTTAATGGAGCTTATCAACTGTCTGGGATAGATGGCCGAATCGCTATGATGCCTGTTAACGATAAATTCCTGAAGAAGTACCATGTGTGAAAGTGTGTACTATATTTTTTAACAAATATTGTACATACTTCAAATCTTTGAATCCCCAGCGGAGTCTACTACATCATTATAAACATCATCTTTTGAAACCCAGCTATTTTAAAAGATATCTTGTTCTTGAGTCCCAGTTGGCCCAAGGATAATTAATAGATATACGAATTCACGTCTATATTACCTCTGAATTCTGCTATCTACGTTAACAACTCGTCACGTCCATATTACCTCTTATGATATCATCTTCGAAATGATAATATTGCAAGTTATATTATGTCATGTCCATATTACCTCTGAACAGATATAATAAGTATTGTTATTTTCAAGAGATATGTCATATCCAGTACCTCTGAACATATTTCTTATTCTTATCAATTACTTGTGTCTCAAACGAATACGCAATAAGAAATAGAGCCACAAAAAGATCATCAGTTTTTATTCAATGACGAGTAAAAACATCAAAATCATCACATTCTTCAAAAATATTTAGAAAAACAAAAAGTTATCACAATCAGATACCTTCATCTGGGAGGTTGAGTGCTAAGATCAGTTATCAGCTTCTTCAGAGAATCAGCTCTCTCCGCTCTGGAATCAAGCACCATTTGCCTGGCCAAAGCTCTCCCGGACTCTGGGTCAAAAGGTTACAAGGAGTTAACTCGGCGTTCAATTTTTGTACCCTAAATTTGGATGAATTCATCTCGCTGCCTTCTCAGTTCATCCAGACGGCGTGCGAAAACTTGATGCATTTCAAGTACTTCTTTTTTACCTCTCCTGGCTGCTCTAAGTGTCTCTCAAAGCTTGGCCATTTCAGCTTCCAACTCATGAAGACAAGTTTGGCATTCAGCCACTTCCTTCTCTTTCTCTACGGCTTCAGTCTTGTAACGCTCAACAGAAGAACTAGTCTCGATAATGCTAGACTCCAACTCTACAGATCGCGTTGAGAAAGCAACCACAGAATCTTCTAAGGCTGCTTGTCGTGCTGCATACTCGCGAGCCATCACCTCACAATCAGCATCTATAAGTCTTTGAATATTGCCTCTTGTCAGATCTTGGTAGGATCTGATTGGCTCCTGGAGCGCATCCAAGATGTGTTCCAAGAAGCTAAACCTGTCCAGATCACCAATATTACGGATGGCATCAATGATAAAGGATGCAGTTCTCCTTACTGACTCGTAAGGATAACCTTTCTCCAAGACCATCTGAACAAGAATTCCCAAGGAGGTGAAGAAAGTGCTTGTGTAGGTCTCGACGACGATATTTGTCAATACCGATACACCATGAGTCGCCACTTCAGCCAGAATCCCTCCTTCTGCACAAGATGGAGGAATCACGGATTGTGCACCAGGAGATCTTGGTGCATGCATCCTCGAAGAGCTTCCTTCCGTAACCTGAGTCCCATATCCAGAGGATCCATGGTTGAGCTGAAGCTGAAAGCTACGGAAGTTAACGGAGCTACAACAATCGTCCCCACGGGTCCTTCTGCAATCAAAAAGACATAATTATTATCATATCAGGCAATATCAAAGGAACAATATGGTGAATAATGTCAGAAGTTTACCTGAGTCTGGCAGCACATATGGAGTCTCACGATGCGTACTGTCTCGCTCTATAATAAGCCTCGTCATGGTGTTTTCAGAAACAACTGTGTGGCTACTCCCCGCCTCCGAGCCACCTGATAAGAATTTAGCCTGGTCACTTGCGGCTGCCGCCTTCCCCCTCTACTTCAAAGATACGTTCAGCTGGGGTCCGACCCTCAACTTCTTTAGGGTTTTCATCACCCTCGATATCACATTAGAATTCTCACCACCTCCTGGTTCATGATTCTGATTATCATCTTTTGAGCTTTTATGGCCCTCCTCATCATAGGTATTCTTTACCCTTAAGGCAGTTTGGCTATCTTGGCTGTCAGGTTTTTCATCCTCTTGGATCACTATTCGATCCTCAGACAGCGTCTCCAAGATATTTTTCAATCAATTTGTTGCTGAATTCAAAGTCGTTTCGTGCCTCTATCATCTCCTTGTCTTCTTGAGATGGTACATGTATTTGTGTCATAAAGGAGGCTGGGACATTTAAGGATAATATCTCTTCAGAAGGTGCAATCTCCAAAGCATCCTTGGTAGGTGATGGTAACTTATTCCTGCCATGGCAAGTGCAGTCACTGGAATGTTGATCTTAATGAACAATAATTCTGAAGTAGGGACCAAAGGAGTGTCCACTACAACAGTTGGAGCTGGAATACTCGTTGTTGGAACCCCTGCAAATAGAAAACTCACATATCAACACAAATCACTTTGGAATTAATATATGGAAAGGCAAGAGCATTACCTTTCTGGGTTAGTGAGTCTTGCAACGGCAAAGACGATTTTGGTTGACCAGGGACTGTCCTGGCACAAAAGAATAAGTAAAGTTGGAGTTTCTTGCTGCACAACTTCAGTTATCAACAGTCTTCTCCTCGTTTTGTGCTTAAGCGGTATTGGAGGAGATCCTTCAGATCCAGAAGGTTTTCACGTACATCTGGTCTCCTACTAGTCTCATGAAGGAACTCTACCTTCTTTTGGGATCGGAGAAGGGGTTGTTCCTGTTCTCCCAGAAGAAATCCCTGCTTCAGCTTGTCGCGTCTGGGATTTTGTCACCGCTACTGGCTGTTCAGTAATAACACTGCTTTTTTTGTTCCTTCCTCTGAGCCTTAGAAAGAGAAGGAGGTTCGGCTGGGACGATGGGGTAGATGACTACCTGACTTTCCATCTTTTGCTAGTCCCTTTTGCAGGAGATTTTTCTCTCCGCTTTCTGAGGGGATTTCTAGCAGATCATTCACCTCGTCAGGGAGGCCGACAATGTTAGCTTCAAGAGGCTTATCAACAAGAGCATTCTCTCTAGCCTCTTTGAATTCTAGGGTGGTTCTGACCCCCAACCGCGATAATTTGGCACTAACAAAACTATTGGACAAGGTGAAGCCCTCGAAGAAGGTATTGGCTGAAGTATAAAAGTTTATATATGTATATAACATACGCGGGCCCATTTCAAAAGTAGCAGAGGCATTGAGAAAGTATCCTTAGTGCCCCGGGCACTATAATACCTCCACCCTCTAGCACCATCGATCAGATATTCGGAGGCTCTTACGCAGGTGGTTGCATTGCCGACGTGCATTTGATCATAGCCGAACTGGCAAGCAAATCGGCTAGGCAAATACGGCTCTAGACAACACTCACCCCCAAATTGATATATCAAGTGGGAGGGTCTGATCATCTTCAACCACATAAAAGTAGCTGGTAGTGGGCGAGCAACCATAGGCTCTAAACCCATGAGCAGAGGTGGAAGATTCGCACATTCATGAGAAGGAGGAACGCAGTAGAATCTCCACTCAGAACCCATATCCAATGCCTTTCGGCAGTCAGTAAGGGAGTTGATTTTCTACCAATGTGGTGTAACGTCTGATAAAGTCTCCTCCTAATACACCTAGAGCAGGATCCATCATATTAGGGTGTTAGTAATAACCATCCGAACAAATAAGTATACGACATCTTTGTACGAGGAAAATCATCTTGAGTAGTAGGATCTGTCATCATGGCATTTGTGAAAGAACGAAGACCTGCATTCAACCGGCAGGTCATTGCAGAAATAGTATCCATCTTGTGGCCGAACACTAAAGGCACAGTGACGAAAAGTACACCACGGTGGATCCTATCAACAGTACTGGCTCTGGGGACCACAAATCGACGCAGCCACAATGAAGGAAAGCCTACCAGAGTCGCTTCTCGAGACATTTGTCGACCACTTTGTCTTATAGGTCTCGATAGGAGTTTTAGCCTTAAATTCATGCCAATCCTCCTTTAGCTCATTGTCAACATCCCTTGACTTCTCTATCAATTTCTGGATAGTGCTGTGGTCAAGCGGTTCGAAAAAGAAGGATCACAATCTAGGTGGTCCTGTACCTTGTCCTCCTGGATGTGGCCTAAAATAGGTACGACAACTATTTGGACCAATACACATCCCTTTCGTATGACTCTTATACAGAAGAGTGCATATCATGAAGTGGCATAAAAGCTCATCGAAGATTGCTACCATTTCTGGGTTTTTTTCAGCTTGAGCGTCCACCTCCTCATTTGTTGGCACATACTCTTCATATGGGTTTTCACCGATTGGCAGATGAGAGATGTATTGCATCTCATGAAGGACGAAACCTATCTCTCCATGAGGAGTCACAAAAGTGCCTGTCGTATCGTTGTATCTTTCCACCAAAGCCAAAAACAGATTAGGATTGGTGCGAATACCGCAGGAAGATGTCCAAATAGATTCATAAAGCTCTAATCCATTAGCTCATCTCTAAAGTTGTTCAGAGCCCAGATTGAAAGACGGTTCCAGCGTTTGTTCTTAAGGCTCATCAAACCCGTCAACCGCATATTCTTATCTGGATACTTTCCTTCAGCCTTAGCAAAAAGTTTCGTAAAGAAAGGAATTATAACTAGGATCATCAGGGATGAATCTTTAGATGGCACGTAGCTCATTTTTAGGCCCCTCAAATGAGTATTACTCCTCTTTGATGAGGTGTAAAACATGTCTTTATTCTGGAGACCTAATCTATGGCATATCCTCACAACTCTGGCTTGTTGGAAAGGAGTTAGATCCCATACCATATTTTGAGGATAGCTGGCATGAGCGTAACGGGATGGGGACAGATGTCTCGTCATATCTATGAGATATATTAGTCTGTTTCCACTCTGATAGACTCGTATTTCCCACTTTGATTTAGGCTGTCTGTCTTTCTTGATAGCCTCACCAAATAAGAAGGCTGACTTCTTATGGGAAACCTGATCCAAACTTACAAGGGGTTCATCATTCGTTAGGCATAATAAAGTCCTGTCATCTTAAGATTTTAGCACATCTCTTCTAGTTTCAGGAAGATCATATTGTGGGAACTTGACATGAGATAGGTTTTTCTGATACTCTAACACCCGGAAGCAGAAGTCAATTCCTCTGCATAAGGGTCTTCCCTCAGACCAACTGCAAAAGAAATTCAGAGTTCAAATTTTAAAAAGATTGTTTCTTAAAGAAATACTCTGCACCAATCATGGATGGCGCAGGATGGAAAAACTAGTCCACAGTTGGCGTATGCAACTAATAGTTCTCTAGATGGCACATCAGTCAGTTAGCGCATGACATCAAATGGCACATCATGTTTAAAATATGACAAATGGTGCAGGGCGTCATTGTTTTGATTTTGAGCCAACACTCTAAAAGAGGTGGTGCGTGATACAAATGGCGCAAAGCATCGACCACACTCTGAAAGAGGCGTCGATGATGGCCTTTGATCACGCGTAACGCGAATGGTGTGAGCCTTCGGTTTGTCTTCCCCGATCGGTTCTCCTTACCTTCAAGAGCAGGGTTCGCCTCCTCAGCTCTCGCGGACGGCATGACATGCTGTGACACCATCAGTGGAGGCACACGCAAAGTAGCTCCGGCCACTTTCTTTCTTTTCTTGGCAGTATTTCTCTTCGGGGCCATTGATCAAAAGCTTCGAGAACTTGAAGAGGGAGAAGATGAAGAGATCGAGAAAGAGAGTTTTGAGTAAAAGTGTTATCTCTCTCATTTCTATCAGCTATTTATAGCCGAAAAGTATCCGTAATAGTCGTACCAACGCAACTAAAACTCGGAGTCGGTTACAACTCTGGCATGCCCGAATTACAAAAAAGGATTCTTTTTCAAAGTATTTCAAATTTGAAAACTTTGAAGGGGTCTTGTAAAAGCTCAAAAAGTATGAACATCATCATGCGCTACTCATAATTAGCGCCAGCACTCAAATAGTCAAATGGCGCCAGACAGCAGATGGCGGGTGACATTAATTGGCGCTCGACTTCAAATGGCGTTGGCTGACACGTGGCAAGCTTCCTCGAAAAGCTGAAACAGTTTTCATCATGACTGACAGCACGTCAGTCGAATCCGTTTCAAATCTCGAACGCGCCGACGCTCGAGGAGATTGTGTTAGATTTATCATAATGACTGACAGCTACCTTGCACCATTCGCAGTTGGCGCAAGGTAATCAATAAATTACGCAGGGTGCATTAAAACAGCAAATAGCGCTTGGTGCCATTCGACAGTGATGCTATTCGATCAAATCATCCAGAAACAGTTAGATGATGTGGCATGCATGCTACTAATCTCGAAGAACATGTACGTGACACTGCCCACGACCAAGCGCATCTCCATCACAGAATGCCACGCGTCCAAGCAGTTAAACCAACTGTTCGTGCGACTGGATGAATGGCACACCAAATGCAGTGTGCGCCAATCAGGATAACTACTTAACGGTTATCTCTAAACTCTATAAATAGAGTTCCAAATCACTTTCAAAGCATCACTAATGATCATAATCTCCTGAGAACTTACTGCAGCACTCTCCAGAGGCTTTCTTCTTCGACATCGCATCGTCCAAGGGATAAAGTGATCATCTTCTGATCAAATTTCTATAGTTGTACTTCTCCAAAAATCAACTTGTACTCTTGTACACACACTTTTCAATTTGTAATCAAACAACTTTTGTTTTTGCAAACACCGACTAATATAATGGATCCAACCATGGCACGTTACGACACGAGATTCTCTAAGAGGGTAGCAAATCCCCTTAGCAATCGGTGCCCATACAAGTACAAGAACAATAACCAAGAACGAGTCATGTGCGACTATACCAGGATAACCGGGAATAACATCTCATGACGGGATACAAGCTATACCAATCTGTGTACTCTCGTGTCAGGTATCAATCATAACACTACAAACTGATATCATAGAGACAATCAAGGTAATGAAAACTATCATAGAATGTACTCGCCTCAATTTGGTGGAGTCGACGTACGCGACACGAACGTATCGACACGGAATAGGTATGATGCTATGCTCCACAAGTTGGTCCCAACGATGGCACATACGGTTCTATTGAGTCCAAAATAGTGCAAATAGCCTAGTATGGTATATAGAAGCCCAAAATTAGAGTTCGACACGATAATCAAATCAAAAATAGGAAACGACTATAATGGTCACGATTTATGGTTTCAGAGGGAATATATACTAAATAAATATAACTAATTTTGGAAATTATATAATATTTTATGTATGTATTTGAAACCTAGAAAAATCATTTACAAAAATCCCAGATACATAACATCAAAATATTGGAAATCGTCCTAGTACAAAAACTCAATTTTAGTTAAACATAATTTTAAGTCAAAACTTGATAACAATGTTTTAGAAATATTATTATATTTGTATAATTACCAAATAAATGATACCACTAATAACAATAATTCTAATAATAGTAATTATAATAACAATACAAATGTATATATATACATATATACATATTACACAACACTTAATTACAATATAGAGAAAATGTGTATATAAATTTTATTATAAAGCTATACCCAAAGCTCAAGTAGTAATTAAATAATTTGAAATATATATATATATATATATATATATATATATATATATATATATATAATATATATATATAATTATATATATTATATATATATATATATATATATATATATATATATATATATATATCTATATATATATATATATATATATATATATATATATATATATATATATTATATATATACTAAGTAAACCTATATATTTTAAAATAGATATTATAAAAAACATAAGGCTAAAAGCCCAAGCCCAAAACAGTGTAACCCCAAATCCCAATGACCCAAATTACATAAAGCAGGGAGAGAGAATTTTGTCCCCATTCCTAATTATAAGAACAACTAACTTAGATTAGTTATTGACAAATCTAACCTAATTTATTTCACTATACAAGCTATATAAATATTCATATATAAAAATTTCATGCTCAAACCCAGCCCATTAAACTCACAGCCCAACTCTATCAGAACCCTAATCCTTCATATTAATAATGGGTATCCATAATAAGAGTTAATCAAATTTTTATTAATAAAAAAATTAGTTACTTAACATATGGGCAGTAGGGGGCAAACTACTCACTCTCTGCAAATAATTTTTGAAGAGAGAGAGGGAGAGAAAGGGCTTCAGTTGGATCATTAAGACCCTTAGCATAAATAAGCTGCCGTCCCTCCCCTCCCCCAAATTCCAAACATCTAACCTAACAAAATAATGACACAAAGAGAAAGGGAAAACGGAGCTCACCGAGGGGCATGAGCACCGGCCTCAAAAGATCAACGCGCGGAGGCGAGCACCGGGAAGAGCAAGGCTCGGCGGCGCCAAAAACGGGATACAACCTTCAAGATAGGAGGCGGCTGCGTACGACAGAGGAAAGGCGGGCGCCAATGCGGGGTCTAGGCGAGGTGCTCGTACTGGGAAGGGGTCGCTTGAGAGGCACTCGCCGGTGGGTGGCCGGATATGCCGATGAGTTTTCTCCCCTCTCTTCACTCTTCTCTTTTCTTCTTTTTTTGTGATGGGGATGGTATTGTTGTGGTGGTTTTGGGGCGCTAGCCAAGTTGGCCCGGCCGAGATGCTGGAGGTTGCAGGAAATGGTAGGACTGGTGGTGGTGCGGTTAGTGATGATGGGGGCCCGTGTTGGTGCGGTAATGGCAATGGGGGTGCTGGTGGAGTAGGGGGTGGTGAAGTATGGAGTAATGGCGGTAATGTTGGTCTTGGCCGGGGGTTGGCCGATGTTAGCCGGGTCTGGTGGCACTGGGGTGGTGATATAGTTGTTGTTGTTGGTGGTGACAGTGAGGATGTGTGGTGGTTTGGTATGGGAATGTGAGCAGCGGCGGTGATGGGGATGTCGAGGTCAGATTGGTTTCGTGGTGGTGCTGGTGAAGGCAAGAGGCAAGGGGCTGATAGTAGGAGTTGGGGGGGAAAACTTGCTGGCGGCTACAATGAGTGTGTAGGGTTTAGGAGGCTACGATGTAAATATTGGGGTATCCCCAATATATAAAAGGGACTGGGAAACCCTGATAGGAAAATTTGTAAAATGTAATAGAAGTAGGAGAAAATAGTAGAAATTACTAATAACTAACTTAACGCTAACCACTAACAATTAATTTACTATTTATTAGCTAATAGTTTATTTAGTAAATAAATTCTAGCTAATTATAATTTAGCTACCCACTACCATTACTACTAAATTCGAAATCCTAGCCCACAATCTGAGTCCGAACTTGGTAGGCTAGAACTATGACCGAAATGGTCTAAACCCAATACAAGGGAAAATATTATAACATACATGTTTATGTAACTATTAAATAATATAAATAAAAGTAAAAGTATTTTTTTTACAAAATTTTGACAACCTTATCTTTATTTAAAAGTAATGGTTTATAACTTATAAAATTTCTAAAATGCGAACAAGAAATTATTTCGGATAAAATATAGTTTTATCAAACCAAAGTCCCAACAATATATCGATAGCATATTACGGTCGAAAATACACATCTTATTAAAATCCACGATTTCAAAGATATAGGAAAATTAGAAAAATTCAAAAATTCAAAAATTCAAAAAATCAAAAATTCAGTTTACGGAGGTTGCAAATCTACCATCCTTAAATAAATCCCGTCCTCGAAATTTGAGATTAGCAGAGGGATGAAAACATGATAGAGAGTTTAGACAATATCTCAGGCACGATCAAAGAACGAAGACTTGTCGTGATTAAGATAATTAAATTCAAAATCACTTAGAGACTAATGTTGGCACGACAGAATCGTAGTATGGAGCATACTACATGGGCACGATTTAGAAATAAATTCAAGTCGTTTAGGCATGATTTGAAATAAGTACAAACTGCCTTAAGCACGACCTCGGTCATGGTTAGTCAGCCGAAGAAATCGTAATTCAAGCATGGGCGATCAGTAGGTTAAGTTTTGATGAAAATTAGGTTCGGACACGATTTAGATTAAAACAGGTATGACTGAAGATAAAATTTTAGGCACGATCAGGATTTGAAGTCAAGCATACTCAAGTCATAAATAACAGTCAAACTCAGACGTGACAAGGATTTGGGAATGATTTAAAATCACTTACGCATGATTTAGTGATAACTACGAGAAATTTAAAACCTAGACATGATTAGGATTGAAATCCGAGCACGAGCGACTATAGAATCAAATTATAGGCACGATAGGAACAAATTTATTCAGACGTGATCAAATTAAGTTCTAACACGACTAAGTCAGTAGATAGTCGTGATCGAATATCAAAATTTCTTATGCACGATTTTTGATTTAAGATTAATACGTATAGTCACTATCATTAGAATCAAGATCATGGGAATCAAAGTCGTCTAGCCGTGCCAGGTCATCTACGCACGACTAAACATGAAAATTCAGGTATAGTGAGGAATTGTATAAAATCCAATCACAGTTAGAACAAAATTTAGATATTATTAAGAATTTAAATGGAAGTTTTATGCATGAGCGATAATAGCATCGATTTCACAATCAGAATTAAGATTCTGACACGATCGGAGATAAGGTCAAATCTAATCTTGATTAAAGCAGGATCAGACGCGACAAAAAATATAATTGAAGTCTGAGCACAAGCAACAAAAGGATTGAAATCCAAGTCACGGTTGAGTTTTAAATCGTTTGAGCAGAGTCTAGAATCAAGGATGTTGGTACGATAAAGAAGATGACCAAAATCGATTGGTCGTGATCAAGGGATCAAAAATTTAGCGATATTGAATTTTAATAAACGATTCAAGGATAGGGAAATCAATCTCTTCTACTTGGATAGAAAAATCAAAAGATAGGGTTTGCAGAAGGAACCCAAGGTAATCATCTCAGTCTGCTTCGACTACTACCAAGATTATCCTAAGTCCAGATATACTACTACCAAAACCATGATCATCATTTCCCAATTATGTCTCTCTCTCACAAGTTTAGATTACTACTACAAAATCATGATCTTCAGTCATGAAAATCAAACCCTTATATGACTACTACCAAAATCAAAAAATTTAGTCATGAAGATGACTACTTATGAAGCATAATTTTTGTTATAACTCCTCGATTCTCCTTTTTTTCCTAGATTTGTAATCATTTTCAACTTAGTTATCTTGAAAGTACAAATTCCTCTACCTTGTCCGTAATTTAAATCTGAATCCTCGTACCAGGATTTATAAAGTTCTTGGACATTGTCCAAATCTACACTCCTCGTATTAATGCCACTACAACATAAAATTCATTCCTTATTATTTAAATCAACCCCTACATATCTTTCAGTTTGTACCTTCAAATATTATCCTTCTAAAATTTAAAAGTCTCACAAGTTCTTAAAAGTTTTCCTATAACTCAAAAATCGTGTGTCCTACCAGCTCTTAATCATTCTCCTACAAATCCTTTGTTCAATTTAGTATCATCACTGCATGCAATCGTAATCTCCTTTCCATGTATTTAGGGTCCCTAAATTCAAATATGGAATATTTCAAGAATCAATAACAAAAGAATATCTAAGTTCTCAAAATATTACAGTTTTCACCATCAATGTAAATTCTATTTCACGAAATCCTTCTTCGTTCTTCCTAAAGTAATACATACTCAAATAATTCTCCAAGTGCAATCATTTCCAAGTTGATACTACCGTCTCTTGAATTGTTTTCAATCTTTGTCATAACTTTCTCCTACTAATTCTTTCTCAACGTTCAACATTCCATATTCCAACCAAGAATACCACTTGATAACAAAATTCGTCTTTTCTGAGCTAGATGATTACAATACTCCTCGGCCTTTCCCGAGTAAAGAGATACGAGAATTCAAAAGGTCTCAAAGTGTACCTAACAGATTTAGATAGGAGATAGTTTGATGGATGTAAGTAGGACAGAGTTAGTCAAGACGAAGAAAATGATGCTAGGAATTTGGTCTTACTTATCCAAGTCACTAACTACAATTTACTGATAATCTTGTGGCCTAACCTTCATACTTAAGGTCCTTTATCCATATAAATTCTTCGAGACTTTCACGTCTAAATTGTCGGGATCATTCTAAATTTATTTTCCATCACACTTATCATCCACAAATGTTTACTCCACATCATCGGAGTTTTCTAATAATGAGGTCATAGCAATCTAGTTCCAAATTTATTCTTTATCTTGTTTAAGCAACCTCAATTATTATTCAGAATCAAAGTTAATTGTTGACAATCACATAGAAATCATAATTCCTATACATATAATCATTCCTAAAATCTTATATGTAAGTAACTGATCCAAATTGTATGACTCTCTAGCCTTGTCAAATCTTCTAAATAAGTTGTAGATCTTAAATACCCTTAATCCAATTCTCAGTCATCACTCCTGCAAATTTATTCTAATCCCTCTACTATTATCGTATCGGTAATTCCTTAAAATTTTCAAAACTCCATCCCTTGTATAATGATCGCATCTCGTGCCACTTGCTTACTATTCAAGCAAGAAGGACAACTTAACATCTTCCTCGACGGCTCTTACTGCTGTAGAAATTTTATAAAACTCTCCTTAATATTTTCCTTATCGCAAGTCCATATAATACTATCCTATAACCTTCAAAATTATAATCCATATTTATGAATCATTCTCAGCCTGGCTATATAATCCTTGTTTCCTGAATTTGTTATCTTTCGTTTATTTCTCAAACCTATTTCATCAAACCATCAAGTCCCAAAAGTACTATCTTGGTCAAAATTCAAATTTTCTTGAATATAACCTAAAATAATTCTCGACCTTCATATAAAAATTGGCTAATCATTTTGTCTCCTCAACCTAAATGGTTATAAGTTCAACTTCTACACATTTGTTCCTTCTAGAGTCCAACAAAATCATCTTAATGCAAAAATATGGTTCGACAACAGACAAGTATTCAAAAATCAAGATGAGTAATGGCAAGTGAAAATAAACTTAATAGAGTTTTCAAAGTAGAATTCTCAGGGGTCATCCCTGGAATCTAAGGGTTCATCATATTCGTAGGCACGTATCAGTACAGTTATGTAATCGATACGATATGCTCTGACCTGTATGGGCCACCAAAAAAACTTATCACGACCCGCACCAGCTTTTCGGGATGCGAGAGAGGGTGCAAGCCAGCTACGTATCAAACAGACTCCAGCCCAACTTGAATACGTATAAGCTGTCTAGACTATGGAAATATGCCTAATCATGGCAAGTTAAACTATATCTCAATCCATCAGAAGAATATGAAATAAGAATGAACATTATGGTTCATGGTCTGCAGCCTACTAGCACATATGTCCGATTAGACTCCAAAGAAAATAATAGGAGTCTATAAAAGTAGGCTAACAAGCAGAATAGAACATGATAAAGAATATAAAGCGCAAGAGGATAATAATGTAATATCACTAGCATACCTGGATCTTGCAAATATAATCAACTAACATCATGATCAGCTAACTAACACCGTGCAATCAACTACCTGAAGAGATGCAGGTCCTCAGCGGACTAGCAAGATACATAAAACATGCCTATCTAACAGTTTATCATGCATAAAGAAAACCAAGAAAGAGACAGACAATGACAAGTGACTATGAATATGGATACAAGGAAAATGATGCATAAATGAACTTCTGGAAGAAAATAGGTGAACAAAAGATCAACGGATATCGAACCCTCACCCCGAGTGTGGACTCACAGGTTTGAACAAATCACTAACCCTCGTTCCGAGTGTGGACTCGCATGTGCAAACAGTCAACCCTCGCCCCGAGTGTGGACTCGCAGGTTGAGAAAATTGAAACAAGGAAATAGTAGTTCAGTTATGACAAACTCGTCCTACCTGATACGACTCAGTCAAGGTACATGTGAGAACAGGTCCAATATGAACTACAAGGCTAACTATGAGCAAGGATTATATATATCAACTAGTATTCATGATATGAGCAAAACACTGTCAATAACCAACTAGGAAAACTAGATAATGAAAGGAATAAGAATGTAAATAAAGCTGTAGAGGAAGGCAAGGTATACTTGCATGTGGTCCTGAGCTGCTGGCACGGATCGAGTACTGAGTCGAAGTCCAAATTAACATATTTATACATTTACCATGTCAATAAGCGAGTCAAAGTAAAATAATACTATCTACTTGTTTATTTGAGTTTCTAGGTCCTGTTACTTCATTTACTTCCCTAATAGGCCTCTAGATATGGCATGTCGTATATAAGTATCCATCTATGTATCCTACGATACCCTTACCTAATGCTTGACATTAACCTTAACCCTACTACTGTTACTATTTCAGAAATTGTTAACTTGTGCACATCCTTGCCTATACTCACATTACACTTACCTCCCTCACCATATGCCTTCCCATATAGGTACCCTACATTTACTAACATACCACTCCATGTATATCTATGACATTTGTCACTTGTCATTTACCATAGGATTCCCACCTTACTGATCCTAATTTCTGATAGGTGAGGTCTTCTAATCTATCTAAACTCTACTATTCCTCTAAACTAATAATATCCTAGGATATTTTGGTCTTGTAAACAACACACACCTAACATCCCCTCAATACGTATCTTAATTGATACTGGTTTTGCATTACTGCCACCTCAACTTACCCGATAAAGGGTGGTGGCACTCTCTTCACAGACAGAGCCTAGGCCACTCATATAGAACATATGATGTACTCATGATACCCAACTCCTTTCTCCTAATTTCTTGGTACTAACAACCCTTACCTATTATATATGTACCAACGCCTGGACACTCATGTATCCCATTGGATATACAAATCCAGTTGCTCATATACTAGGTCTCACATCCCAGATCTAGGATCCTCTGACATTTCAAGTCACAGATCTATATGACTTAACAAACTCTTTTATTCATCCCAAGGCATGAACCACTAAGTACTCACCTATCTAACTGGTCATTCCTCTTACTCTTGCCCTTTATTCGGGTTCCATACCATATTTATCGCAGGTTAAGAACATATATTGATGCAGTCACTGCTATTGTACTATTGTTACAGATACATGATACATCAATGCAGTTTAATTTCAGTTTATCCCAAGTCTAACTCATTTACCCGATACTCCACTCAATTACTGATACCTTGACTAATGACTGATACTTTATGGTACTGTCACATTAGTTTGTAACTGACACCAAGGTACCCTTTTCCTGATACCACTCGACCCATTTGTGAATCCTAAGATACACCTCTACACACACTAGCTTCATGACTTCCAATATACTACTACTACACCTACAGTTTATGTTTACCATACTATTGTCAAGGAGAAATATTAAAACTGTAGGTCTCTTGGTACCCCTTACATGTTGCCATCGACTGCAACTAATGATGCAACATGTATCCGAACCTCTTCTCTAACTTTTTACCAAACAAACATGCCTTACCCTTGTAAGTATTTTCCTGCCTTCACTATTGTCTATAGGGAAATCCCAAATACTCTACTGATGCGTAGGTACTACGAGTCAACTACAGTTACCAACTTGCACACCCCAATTTTAGCTTTGAAACTGAAAGAAGAGTAGATACAACCATGTTGGATACTCCTACGCACATAGGTATCCTTACTTAGCTCTGTTGACAGAGCCTCTAACCTGACACGCATATGGGTAACCACATACATACATATCCGTCAATAGACACCTAATTCTAATTGACACACCATGGTTTCAAAAACTAATATGGCAGATGGATGGCTGCTACTAGTCACCCTATATCTGTATACTAAGGTATTCCGATACCCGATCCTTGTCGGGTACTCACTCTGCTATAGGCAGTTCTTAAACCCCCAATGATACCGTGGTACAACGATACTGACTCAGATACTCTGATATCCTAATAGCTAAACTTGAAGGTGTCCCTCATTGGCCTCGTCATCTAACCTTACTTGTTTCCATGATGTCACAACCACATATATGCTCTCTATGTGTGCCTTATGAACTCTGGACACTAGATAAACTTGGCATGTCTCATGCACATTGTTGTGAGCATGGGGCTTCCCATCAACTATTCTATATTCCCTTACATGTTTTTTCCCCAAGTTCCTATCGGATATCTCCCTCATGTTTACTGATATTACCAGCTTTTTCGATACTAACTATATTGTCGTAACTCATAGGTTTTTCCTTTAGATATTAACACAAATGTCTATACTATTATTGGAAGGGCAGAAACAACTTAACTATGTATCAAGAATTGGGGAATTGGTCATAGGAGCGAGAATTACTTGTAAGGAGTCGTCCGCTTCTACTTGTGAAACAATCTCTTGAACACCATACCTTTACGAACTTGAGGGCGCCGCAAGTTTAGGGTTTGAGGAAGCAAAATTCGATTGTGCTCTCTCTCTCTCTCTATATATAGCTAGTTGTAGATTGATACTATTCCTGTGAAGATCATAGGAAATCCAATTTGAATTGGATTCAAATTGGATACGACAAGGGTAAGTGTTCGGCCACAGCATGGAAAATCGAGTTGGTGAGTTTGAATTTGGTGTTTAGCACATAACCCCTCCCTATCAAAGGGTTTTTGGCATAAGGTCCTCTCTTAATACTTGGTCCATGTAATACACTTAGGTACATATAATTATACAATTGATGGTGACGGCCAATGGTAGTCACATTAATATTATTATTAATAATAAACAAAAAAAATGGGTCCAAGGCTCACAAATCTACCCACCTAAAAATAATTATGTCCTCAAACTTTAAGGAAAAAGTCCATCAGTGATGGTAGAAGATGGGGTCCCACTAGCTATCATTTATTCTCATGGTCATTTTGTAACTACAATTCCTCGAGCCTTCTACCCACCTTTGAATCAACCCATATGACACAAGAACATACTAAGTGGGATTTCCCCAATATTTTAAAACGTAAATCTATTATTCAGAGTTTGTCTTCAAAAAGAAATGCCAATACAACTTTTTTCATCCTGTCATACTATATTATTTTTCTTCTTAATTTCTTTCCTCCTTAATTGGTTGCTGAATAAACACTTTCATCTTCATAAATCCTCACTTTGAAAATTTTAATCTTATTTCACTAAAGGTTCTTCCCTAATCATTGTCTACTAATATTTCAGCCTCTAGCAATATAATCATCATAATCCCAGTCTGCTAACTTCCATCAATACTTTCAAAAAAAATTTGATCACCAAGAATAAGTTCATTAGAATCTCTACCCACCTTTGGTCACACTATACCTTCAAACACATGATGTCATAATATTTTATAACCTTACACACTAGTTGCAAAAGATTACTACCAATAGATATCTACGGCATATGGTATATCTAATCCCCTCCTATCTATCAAGTAACCAAAATTCAATAATTAAACTAGCTTACACTATAACTTAAGAATTTCTAATAAATTTTAGATAGCACGATCATTCGTCACTCAGAAATAGGAAGGGACGAGAATCAATGGTACGGAAAGGTAATGAAAAATAATCGAGAGCAAATAGGAAGTTTCAAGGACGGTAGAGAAATTTCTAAGAGAATTTTCAAGGCAGTGGGATTAAGATTTCTAAGGGTTAATCATATTCACATGCTCATATCAGTACAGTTATGTAACCGATATGATATGCTCTGACCTGCATGGGCCACCAAAAAAATTGTCACAACCAATACCCACTTTTTGGGATGCGAGTGCGTGCGCAAGCCAGCTACATATCAAGCGGACTCTAGCCCAACTTGAATACGTATAAGCTGTCTAGACTATGGTAATATGCCTAATCATGGCATGTTAAACTATATCTCAATCCATCATAAGTATATGAAAGAATGAACATTATGGTCAGCTAACTAACTCCATGCAGTCAATAAAAGTAGGCTAACAAGCAGAATAGATCATGATAAGGAATATAAAGCATGAGAGATAATAAAGTATATCGCTAGCATACCTGGATCTTGCAAATGTAATCAACTACCATCATGATCAGCTAACTAACTCCATACAGTCAACTACCTGAAGAGATCATCAGGTCCTCAAGGGACTAACAAGATACATAAAACATGCCTATCTAATAGTTTATCATGCATAAAGAAAACCAGGAAAGAGATAGATAATGAATGACTTTGAACTTGGATACGAGAACAACAACGCATAAATAAACTGCTAGAAGAAAACAGGTGAACAAGAGATCAACGGATATCAAACCCTCGCCCCGAGAGTGGACTTGCAGGTTTGAACAAATCACTAACCCTCACCCCGAGTGTGGACTTGCAGGTTAGTTCTAGACCATCACCCTCGCCCCGAGTGTGGACTCGCAGGTTAGTTCAACACAATCACCCTCGCCCCGAGTGTGGACTCGCAGCAAACAGTCAACCCTCGCCCTGAGTGTGGACTCGCAGGTTAAAAAAATTAAAACAAGAAAATAGCAGTTCAGTTATGACACACTCGTCCTATGACATGATACGACTCAGTCAAGGTACATGTGATAACAGGTCCAATATGAACTATAAGGCTAACTATGAGCAAGGACTATATATATCAACTAGTATGCATGATATGAGCAAAACACATGTCAATAACCAACTAGGAAAACTAGATAATGAGAGGAATAAGAATGTAAATAAAGCTGTAGAGGAAGGCAAGGTATACTTGCCTGTGGTCCTGAGCTGTTGGCACGGGTCGAGTGCTGAGTCGAAGTCTTAATTAAGGGTTAATTAGTTGTAACCCCCTATGGCTTATATGTATTTTGGTAACTGTCCCTGTTGTTTTAAAAATAAAGAACACCCCCCTGGTTTATAAAGTTAATTAGTTGTACCCCCTGGTGCATAGAAGAAAATGAGTGGAAAATTAAGCAGCCAGGGGGTGTTCTTTATTTTTGAAACAACGGGGACAGTTACCAAAATATGTACAAACCATAGGGGGGTACAACTAATTAACCCCTTAATTAACCTATTTATACATTTACCATGTCAATAAGCGAGTCAAAGTAAAATAATCCTATCTACTTGTTTGTTTGAGTTTCTAGGTCTTGTTACTTCATTTACTTCCCTAATAGGCCTCTATATATGTCAGGTTGTATATAGTATCCTTCTATGTATCCTACGATACCCTTACCTAATGCTTGACATTAACCTTAACCTACTACTGTTACTATTTCAGAAATTGTTAACTTATGGACATCCTTGCCTATACTCACATTAAACTTTCCTCCCTCACCATATGCCTTCCCATATAGTACCCTACATTTACTAACATACCACTCCATGTATATCCATGACATTTGTCACTTGTCATTTACCATAGGATTCCTACCTTACTGGTCCTAATTTCTGATAGGTGAGGTCTTCTAGTCTATCTAAACTCTAGTATTCCCCAAAACTAATAACATCTTAGGATATTTTAGTCTTGTAAACAAACACACTCCTAACGTCCCCTCAATATGTATCTTAAGTGATACTGGTTTTGCATTAGTGCCACCTCAACTTACCCGATATAGGGGGGTGGCACTCTGTTCGCAGACAGAGCCTAGGCCACTCATATAGAACATCTGATGTACTCATGATACCCGACTCATTTCTCCTATTTTTTTGGTACTAACAACCTTACCTACTATATATACCAACACCTGGACACTGATGTATCCCATTGGATACACAAATCCAGTTGCTCATATGCTAGGGCTCACATCCCAGCTCTAGGATGCTTGACATTTCAAGTCATAGATCTATATGCCTGAACAAACTCTTTTATTCATCCCAAGGCCTGAACCACTAAGTACTCACCTATCTAACCGATCATTCCTCTTACTCTTGCCCTATATTTGGGTTCCATACAACATTTATCGCTGGTTAAGAATATATTGATGCAGTCGCTACTGTTGTACTATTGTTACAGATACATGATACATCAATGTATTTTAATTTCAGTTTATCCCAAGTCTAACTCGTCTACCTGATACTCCACTCGATTACTGATACCTTGACTAATGACTGATACTTTATGGTACTGTCACATTAGTTTTTAACTGACACAAAGGTACCCTTTTTTATACCACTCGACCTATTTGTGAATCCTAAGATACTCCTCTACACACTAGCTTCATGACTTCCAATATACTACTACACCTACAGTTTATGTTTACCCGTACTATTGTCAAGGAGCAATGTTAAAACTGTAGGTATCTTGGTACCCATTACATGTTGCCATCGACTGCAACTAATGATGCAACATGTATCTGAACCTCTTCTCTACCTTTTTACCAAACAAACATACCTTACCCTTGTAAGTATTTTCCTGCATTCACTATTGTCTATAGGGAAATCCCAAATACTCTACTGATGCGTAGGTACTACGAGTCAACTGCAGTTACCATACTTGCACACCCCAATTTTAGCTTTGAAACTGAAAGAGGAGTAGATACAACCATGTTAGATACTCCTACGCACACAGGTATCCCTACTTAACTCTATTGACAGAGCCTCTAACCTGACATGCATATGGGTAACCACACAGGAAAGTCATGATCAATGTAGGTATCCCTACTTGTAAGTATTTTCCTGCATTCACTATTGTCTATAGGGAAATCCCAAATACTCTACTGATGCGTAGGTACTACGAGTCAACTGCAGTTACCATACTTGCACACCCCAATTTTAGCTTTGAAACTGAAAGAGGAGTAGATACAACCATGTTAGATACTCCTACGCGCACAGGTATCCCTACTAAACTAAGTCACTACTGGAGGGGCGTTCTCTAAGAGCATCGGCTCCACAGGAAAGTCATGATCAATGTCACCGTCTATCCCAAACCCACAGTTGTTGTGTAATTAACCTCTAAATCCTCTGAAAAAATAGTTATCCAGTCAGGATTGGAGCGAAATACAAACGCCAAAAGCATTCCATTGAATTGACAAATAATATAAAAATAGTTATACTGGAATACAAGATAGAATGTTAAAACTGAAAATAAGTAGTATGAGATAATCTGGTAATCATGTCATGGGGTGAGAAATAAATAGTAAAACTAGAATGTAAAGTATACAGGCAAAACCTGAGTATAATATAAGTATAAACTGTGCCTTGAGATATTAGAGTGTTATGTGAACGGCTTGGGTCCAGATTAGGCTATTCAATTTGACCGGCTATGCACAAGTATGAGTATAGAGGCTCAGGCCAGCCATAATGGGAAGCTATGCACTAGTAGTATAAGGTCAGGCTATACCCTTCGTGTGGTGAGGGAGAGCTATGCACAAGTAGTTTCAAGTGGGGTATGATCACATAAACTCTATTAACTCCCCAATCCCCCAAATAGTATAATGGATCCAACCATGTCACGTTATAACACGGATTCAAGAAGCAGGGGGCCAGTCCACTCCCAAATCGGTGTCTATACAAGTACAAGAAATAATATCAACAAGTACCAGTATACCACGTTAACCAGGAATAACATCTCATGACGAGATCCAACGTATACTAGTCCGTGTATCCTCGTGTCGAGAATCAAGTAAAATACTACAACTGAACAGATATAGGAAATATCAAAGCAATAAAACTATCAGAAATATACTCGCCTGCGCTCCTGAGTAGAAAGTAATAATCAAGTCCGTATCGGTGTCCAAGACCTATATTATGAATGCACATCATCAAACTATACAAGCTAGCCTACAAAATCATTCTATCTAACCTATATAACTCTAATATAAAGTTAGTATGAGTAGAGAGTACATCTTCCTACAATTTCTAATTCATATTTCATCTAGAGAGAAGTTTTCAAAAGTTGGCTAGTGAACCGTAGTCATAAATAATGATGA